>JAIFGZ020000326.1:0-1200000 GCA_019925245.2 Oryza australiensis | reverse complement strand
ACGTCTGATGAAATTAACCTTGCCGATCAAAGACTGCAACTGCTTCTTGTCCTGCGGAAGCTGAATACTCTCGATAGCGTTGATGATTCTTTGTGTTACCTCAATCCCCCTCTCATGAACAAGGAAAACCTAGAATTGACCAGCCGATACGCCAATAGCACATTTCGTGGGGTTCATTTTTAGGCCATACTTTCTTGTTCTCTCCAAGACTTTTCTCAAATCGGCTATGTGATCTTCAACCTCCTTGGACTTGACAACAACATCATCAATGTAGATTTCAACCAAGAATCCGATTAAGTCATGAAAAATATAATTCATGGCCCTCTGATATGTAGCCCCAACATGTTTCAAACCGAAAGTCATAACGAGCCATTCTTATAAGCCGATTGTACCTGGACACCTAAAAGTAGTCTTATGAATATCTTCCTCAGCCATAAAAATCTAATTATATCCAGCATTGCCATCCATAAAACTTATGATTTTGTGTCCTGAGGCTGCATCAACGAGCAAATCGGCTATTGGCATAGGGTATTCGTCCTTAGGGGTAGCCTGGTTTAAATCTCTGAAGTCGATGCATACCCTAAGTTTCCCATTTTTTTACCACTGGAACTATGTTTGAAACCCACTCTGCGTACCGGTAGGGCCGAATAAAACCAGCATCATACAGCCGAGTGATTTCGTCCTTAATTGCATCATACATATCGGCTTTAAACCTCCTGGGGCTGTTTGTATTGCCGATATCAAGGCTTATGTCGAAACTTGGTTTCGGCAATAGAAATTTGGGGGTGCAGTCAAGATCGCCAAGCACAATGGGTTAGATGGAAAACAAGGGTTTAGACAGGTTCAGGCCCTCTCGTGAGGTAATACCTTACTCCTATTTCGGGGATTCGATCCGCCGAGTGTTTATTGATCTCAAGATCTGTTGCTTATAAATCTGATATCTCTCAAGGGACGCCCCTTACCCCCCTTATATAGTATTGGAGGGCAGGCTTACAAGTTGGAAACCCTATCATATTCTAAGTCGGTTTCCTCAATCTTACCAAGTTATGACTATGAGCTGTTGCCTTATCTGATCGGCAACATAACACCCAAGTCATAACCTATTACCAGTCGGACAAGCTTGCCATGAGGGTATCCGATTGCCATAATCTCCACAGTAGCCCCTGAGTCCTTCGCAGTCGACGAGATAACTTTGCCTTGGACCAAAATAACACTCGGCCAAACAACTCCTTGACCGAGTGCTTCTGGTGCAGAGTGTTTCCATCATCTCTGCCTGAATCTCCCGAGTGCTTTATCATCTGATAAAAAGACTGTGAAGGGCTGGAAAATATCTCAAAAAATTCTCAAAAATAAATATCTAGGTGCATCTCCTGATGCACATAATTAGGTGTAGCCCCTGACTATGTGGTTAGTCAAAAATAGACTAAGCATATAGTCAAGAACTATAAAAATCATATTCATATAAATACTTAGCTCAAACTAAAGTAAATATAAAAAATCATATAACACATCACTCGGCAAGCTTATGCTTTTCCGAGTAAATTTGCTCGAGTCGTCTCGGAACAAATAATTTAATTAACCCTCATGGGTAAGAAATTAATTCATTCGGCAAGCTCATGCTTATCCGAATTGATCTGCCCGAGTCATATCGGAACAAATAGTTCAATCAACCCTCGTGGGTAAAAAACACTCGGCAAGCTCATGCTTATCCGAGTTAACTTGCCCGAATCATCTCGGAACAAATAATTTAATCGACCCTCATGGGTAAACAAATTTTTCAGTCATCTGAAAAATACGACCAAAATATTAAATAGCTCCTGTCATAATATTAGTCTTAATCTACCAAGGTGGAAAAATAGCATTGATATAATCATTTAATCAAATGCTTAAAAACCAAATAGTCCCTGTCATCAGGACAGCCATGAAAAGCTTAACTATTTGCCACCTTTCAAATTGCATCGTGCCAACTTCTCATGAAGTTGCGCAAACCACGGTATGAAAGGATTTTAAAGGCATTGGGCAATTAGACACGTGCATATTGCCAGGGCAAATCTGCTTAAGTCCCTAAGGACACGTATCAGGCCACACCTTAGCTGCGCCGCAAATCTCTCATGGGCTCGGCCCAATCGCGAGACGACTTACAAAACCCTCAAGTCTTTATATGAAGCCTCGAAGTCATCCCCGCCACTTCGTCTTCCCCAAAAATTTCCTCTTTCGCAGCACTGTTCACAAGCTTTCCGCAGAAAACCCTAAACTCGCGCGCGCCCAAATCCATCGATCTAGGAGCTCTCGTTCCACCACAAGCCATCTTCCGCAACCAGCATCCGCGATTTCCTTGACAAATCCCAATTTCCCGGGCTAGATCTGCTTCCCCCAAATCGCATCCATGGCGAGCGAGAAAGAAATCCCCTTCGAGCAATGGGCGACCTCAGACGTCAAGGAATCGATCCTTCGGGAGATGGTGAAGAACAGAGTTCTTCCTCCCAAGGAAATCATCGTTTGGCGCCCGGCGGCCGGTGAGGAGTTCCCCACCCCGAACACTGGTGAGATTGTCGTTTTCACCTCATTCTTCTACTGTGGCTTCGGCCTTCCTACCTTCGAGTTCTTTCGAGGTCTTCTTTAGTATTACGGTCTTCAACTCTATCATTTGAATCCCAACTCCATGCTTCACATTGCACTCTTCATCCACGTCTATGAAGCCTTCCTTGGCATCCTTCCCCACTTCCAGCTTTTTCGGTGCATGTTCTACCTTAAGCCGCATCCAAACAAGGATGAGCCCTACGTTGTTGGTGGGGCCGGCTTTCAACTCCGCGGGACACTCCGCAAAGATTATTTCTCTCTCCCCTTGAAATCCTCCAACAAAGGCTGGCACACAAACTGGTTCTATATCTCAAACCTCGAACCCAGCTTGCCCAACTTTGTCGGCCTTTCACCAGGTCCGAGGCCTAACTGGAGCACTGTGTCGGTAGCCCAAGATTGGGATGAAGCCAACAAGCTCTTGGCAAATATCTTGGAGATGAAGAAAAAGGGCCTTCGGGGAGAACAGATCAGTCGTCACTTTATCAAGAACCGACTGGCGCCTATCAAAGAAAGATCCAAACTCGCATTCGAGTATGAGGGCGAAAGGGATCCCAATCGGGAGGACCACGATTCTCTGAGCTATGAGACCCTGAAGACTCGTATGTATAAGATCTTTTCTTCTGGGATCGCAGTCAAATGCAGCCTCATGTTGCCTATTCTCCCATTCAGCTTGTACCGTCCTCCTCCTCCAGTAAGCTGACTTAACTTCTTTAATGTCTTTCAATCTCAATATTGCACCTCTCAGTGTATATAAAACCTTCTTTGCAGGAAAACGCTTTTATCATCTCAAAGCCGTACAAGGTGCACCACGACGATGCACCAGCTCGGCTTGTCAAGAAGCCAGCCGGCGGCGTCAAGATTAGGAGTGATCCAGTCGGCAAAAGGGCTGCTGCCGATGAGGACATCAGCAAGAGGGCGAGCAAAAGGAGGCTGGTGATCGATGACTCAGACGATGACGTTCCAGCCCCTCAAGCTGAAGTAACCCCTCCAAGGCCGTCTCCCAAATCTGTACCTAAGATTCACTGATCAATCAGGTATATCTCGTAATTGGAATCATGTCCTTGTTGAAAATCTTCTTGCCTTTGTCCCGACCACTCCCATCTTTTTTCTTGCAGGAGGCCTCAGAACATAGATCCCATTAGGCAGAGTGAGGGCCCAAAGCCATATGCAGCGGCTGAAGCAGCAAAGCATGCAGAACAAGAATCTCGGGGCCCTCTCCCGAGTGAGAGCGCTCCAGTGAGGAGCCCGGCCGACGGGATACCCCAATGGAGGAGCCCCGGCGCAACCAGAGACCTATGGTGGAAACCGGTCGACGGAAGAAGAGATCCCGGCTGCTTCTCAAGGGACCCCGACTGAGAACCAGTCGGGTGCGAACCAAGAAAAGAAAGGCAGCCGAGAAGTACCAGTCGAGGACTCGGCCACCGAAGCTGGTAAGCTCTAAAGCGGTCTTCTGACTTTAATCTTCAATCTGTCTTTTTTTTGTCTTCATTTGTCTTCTTTAAATCGATCAGCAAAAGAGGAGGAGATCCCCAGGCTGCGATCTTCAGAGACTTGGGTCCCTCCAATCAAGATAGAGTGGCGCGACTCCGAGGGCTTGAAGCAAGGCATCGTCTTGAACAAGCAGAAAGAAAATGAAGAAAGAGACATGCTTGTGGACAGCCTGAACGAAGCTACCCCGCTGCTAAATGTAAGCATCGCTCTTCTCTGTTATAGCCTTATGGTTTCTTTTAGTCGACTAATCCTGAACTCGTGTGCAGAGAGTATATTGCCGATCGATGGCCAAGTCTGATGCACTCGAGAAGCTGGTCACCCACCTGAATTCCCTGGAGAACATCCAGCGGGAGCTTAAGGCCACTCGAGAAGAGGCTGCATCAAGAGAAGCTGCCCTGCAGAGAGAGATTGCCGCTCTTTGAGAAGAAAACCTTGACCTCCGGGGTTCAGTCGGGAGTAAGTATAATCCTCTCAGTCTCTTCATGCCTCTATTTGTAGTCTATCTTGATCTTGACGTTAGCAAATTTTCTTGTTGCAGAGAACTCGTCAGAAGTCCATATACTCCAGACCCAGCTGGAAGAAGCTAACGGTAACAAAGCCGAGCTGGAGTCTGAGTTCGAAGGTAAATTCTTTCAAGATAGCATTCTTTATTTTGCTTCATCTTCAAGTGTCTGTGTACTCATATGTCTCTTGCAGCTTACAAGGTCAAAACCCGAGCGCAATTTGATGTCTTCGTCGAAAGGGTCCGAAGGGCCGAAAGCGTAAGGGACGATGTTGCTAATGCGGCCACACCGATTCTCTTGTCGCTGTTCCATCATGGGCACGGGACCAGCTCATTAGATGCCATCGAGGTCTTCAACAAACTCAGAAGGGCCCCGGATCAGTACATAGCCAACATTTCAGAAGCGGCCACCATGGGAGCAAGCTTCGCTCTTGCACAGGCCAAGTCACTCTATCCTCGGATAGAGGTTGACTCAGTCGGGGAAGGTTTCGCCGACGACACTTCGGATGAGCAGGCCTTAGAGCTGATTAGTGAAGCGTAGGAGTCGGCCAAAAGGGTAGCTGCTGATGTAGTCAACAACTTTTGATCCTGATTATTTTGCAGACTTTGTATGTAACTTCTGGTGTGAAGTTCTAAATATTTAGCTTTTTTATGTTAATGCCTTGATCCAAGTTTTCATGTCAAATTCCTTAAGTAATTTTCGTCCGACTGTCACCAAGCCTAAGCTTGATTAGGTCATCAAAAAATTCTTAGTCCTTATCTATTGAACTCGAATCGAAACATTAAACAATGATAAACCAAATATAAACGAGTTGTCGAAGAAAACCATGCTTTATTGACTCATGTATAGCCCCCGACTGTCAACTCAAGAAGTCATCTTGCTTGAGGTTGACAGTCGAAAATAAAATGGAACTTAAAGTAATTTATGCATAGTATCGTCGAAGATGTTCGATGTTCCAAGAGTTCTCCACCATGGATCCATCTTCACGCTTTAGTCGATAAGCTCTGGCCGAGTCACCTCGGCGATTATGTATGGTCCTTCCCATAGTGGAGATAATTTGTGATGATCCTTGGCGGTCTGAATCTTGCGTAGAACCATATCACCGACAATGAAGGCTCGCGCCCGAACATTGCGACTATGGTATCATCTAAGTCCTTGATCTTGCCGACTGGATCAAGGCTGCCTCTCGGGCCTCTTCCAGTCGAATCAAGTCATCCACTCGGTCTTGATCGTAGCGCTCGTCGTTGCAACTGCGGGCTCAAAGAGATTCATACTTCATTTCATTCGGCAACATGGCTTCTGCCCCGTAAACCAGGAAGAAAGGAGTTTGGCCGGTAGCCCGAGTGGGCATAGTCCGTAGAGACCATAGAACCGAGGGCAGCTCTTGAACCCATTTGCCTGTCGAACACTCAGGCCTTGATACCTTGAAGGACCATGCCATTGGCGCATTCAACTTGTCCGTTGCTTTTAGGGTGTGCGACTGATGCGTAGCAGATTTTGATGCCGAAATCTTCGTAGAATTTATTAAAAACGCCTCCAGTAAATTGAGTCCCATTGTCGGTTATAATTCTGTTTGGGACGCCAAACCGGTGCACGATGTTGAGGATGAAGTCTCGTGCCTTGTCAGCGGTGATCGTAGCAACCGGCTTAGCCTCAATCCACTTGGAAAACTTGTCGATTGCGATGAACAGATGTGTGAATCCTCCTGGAGCCTTCTTGAAAGGACCGACCATATCTAAGCCCCATACCACAAACGACCAAGATAATGGAATTGTTTGTAGCTCTTGGGCTGGAACATGGCTCTGCCGAGCAAAGAACTGGCAACCTTCACATGTGTGAACCACTTTGTCGGCGTCAGAGACCGCCGTGAGCCAGAAGAAGCCTTGCCTATAGGCTTTGCCTACCAAGGTGTGTGCCGCCACATGACTTATGCATACACCCGAGTGGATATCTTGGAGTAGTTGCCGTCCTTCCTCAGGCGTGATACATCTCATTAGGACTCCAGAAGGGCTTCTTTTGTATAATTCGGAGTCGACCATGACGTAGCTCTGACAACGACGTCGGACTCATTCCGCCTCATCCCGGTCGTCCGGCAGCTCTTGCTGAGTTAAATATTTGATGAGCGGCATCCCCCAGTCGGCATTGAGCATGGCGACGTGATTTGCAGCTTGCTCGTTGGGAGTTGGCTTTGCTGCAACAATCGGCTCATAGAGGTGCTCTACGAAAACGTCTGTTGGGGCGGTTTGTCACATCCTGGGTTTTTCCCTTTTTCTTTTTAAAATAATTTAGGAAATAATCGGAATTTAAAATTAACTGAGTCAACCTATAATTTTAAAATGCAATTAATAAATGGAAATGATATGGTAGGATTTTTCTTGAATTCTTCATGTCAAAATACGCTAACAGGATTTTTACTGGAATTTTTAGAGCACTCTAAGTATTTTTAAGCAATTAAATAAGAAATCGGGAATTAATTAAGCCCCAAAATCCTTTTTCCTTTTTCTTTTTCTTTTACGTACGGGCTGCACGGTACTCCCGCTCTTTCCTTGGGCGTCGGCTGGTCCCCTCACGCGCACGCGCCGGTCGTGGGCCGAGGCCCGCAACGCGCGCCGCCGCAGCAAGTCCGCGGGCGTCCCTCGCCGCGAGTCGGCGATGGGTGGGCCCCGCCTATCGGGCTTCCGTCCCGCGCCCGGTCGGTCCGGCCGCCGTCCGCCATGCGCGCCGCCTTTCCGCTCCTTTCCGTTTGAATCCGAGCCACGTCGGCCCGTGCGGGCTCGATCTCGCGGCCGTTTCCATCCCCGAGACCCCGCGCCGTTGGAAACCCTATCCACGCGAAATCCGTCGCCGTTTGTTTCCCTCTCTCTCGAGTCCGTGAACAACGGCGAGGAATCCGCGCCGTTTCCGTGTTTGTTTCGGCCCGTTGTACCCCTATAAAACTCCCTTTCGCCGCCGCGTTTTCCCTTTGGTTCCCGTGCGCTAGCCCCCAAACCCGCCGTCGCCATCGTCGTCGTCTCCGTCGCGGTGAGTGCACCGCCGCCCTTCTCCTTTTCGGTTTTCGGGCCTCCTCCCGAACCGCTCCGCGCGCATCGTTCCGCCCTTCCCGTGTTTCCCCGCGCCCGCAGCACCCTTCCGCCGCCGTCGCCGGTGCCGCCGGAGTCCGGCCGTCGCCGCGCGGCCATGGCCGGCGGGCGAGCTCGGCCGCCGCCGCCCAAACCTAACCCTAGCGCCGCTCCCTGCGCGCGTCCGATCCTTCGGATCGGGCGGATCCGCACCGTCCGTCGCGATCGATCCGTCACCGATTCGATCCGGTCGCCGCCGCCGGGATGGCTGCCGCGTGTCCGCCTCGGTCGCCGCCGAACCCTAACCCTAGCCGTGATCCGCACCGTTCGATCCTTCGGATCGGGCGGATCCGGACCGTCCCCGCGCGCAAGGCCGTCGCCGTCGATCGCCGCCACCTCCCGATGCGCGCCACGTGCCTGCTCCGCCCGCCGCCGTGGACTCGGTCCACCGTGGACCGCGCCGCGTCGCTTGCGTCGGCCGCTTGCGCCGCGACGTCAGCCCTACCGCTTGCACCATGCTTGCGTCACCGGGGCTTAATTGCGCAATAAATAATTTAATCTTTTTTTAGTCTAAAAATCACAATTAAACTTCTAAAATTCATATCTTTTGAATCCGAACTCCGTTTTAGTCCATTCAAATTTCATTAAATCCAAAAAAATGTCAAGAATCCATTAAAAATACTTTTTAGTGCTGTTTCAGTAGACTTTTTAGGGTGTTTGTTGAGTGCTTTGTTTGTCGTGTAGATTCCGAGTTTTCGGCGAGCTCGTTCTCTTGAAGTAGTCGCCGAGGTTCCTCGATCTCCGAGCAAGGCAAGTCATACCTTACATTGACCATATTGTACCTATTTTATGTAAATATCTCTTTTTCTTTCGAATCGCATATGTTTTAGAATGTCATTTTATGGGATGAGTATACCTATTGTACTCAACTATAGGATTGTTTTCCTTACATCATTGATAACTTGGGGTTCAATGTGACTAGATGATAGTTTAAGGTTGCTTAGCCATGCTTAGCGCAACTAGCTCACTTAAGGGAATCACACTAATCAAGTTTCATTACCGAGTTAACCCTCGGATGATGTTAAATTGTGAGCATGTCTCTAATAATATTGATTTATGAAAAAGGTGGGTCGTGAGCACATGGTTGGGCTTTGGTTGGCGTGCTCATGACGATTAGGACCGGTTCTCGGAAACCCTGGAAGAAATGCCGTGCTTACCACAAGCCGCATGGGTAATGGTGGGCCCGTAGCGTAGCCGTCTCTAGTTAACGTATCCCGAGAGGGTGGGCGTGATGGAGTTGGGTCGGCCCGGTTTTAAGGGTTGATCAGCTTCCGGATTCACCGCGGCACTAGAGGGCTGCCCATTGCCCGATGGGAATGGGGCGAAACCTTGGTGTGGTACGATTGATTAGAGGGGTTATGTGAAGGGTCTGTCACAATTCCTTTCCGGGCACCGTGGTGGTGCACCGGCGCACGGTAACGTGTTGTGGGATTGTGTCTTGTGGGTACTGATTGTACACCTCGATCGAGTAAAAACTATTCGAATAGCCGTGCCCACGGTTACGGGCGATCGACCGAGATTCACCTTGATTAGTCTCATTTATTTTATTTGAATGAAATGTTGAAGCATGACTAGTGCGGGTGGATGGATGGGCCTGTCGCAACGTGGTTTGAGCGTTGGACGGTGTTTATTTAATCTTGCTTAAACTTACTACTATTTTCTTGTCTTCAAATATTGTTATTATATTCGTAAATGTTGTTTCGCAAAAGTGAGCCATTAACCTTTCCTTGTTATTTATCTTGCATCATGTCCCCTTTTCGGTGTGACTTGTTGAGTACGTAGTTGTACTCGGCCTTGCTTCTTTTCCCCCTTCGGTGCCGAGGGTTGAGGTCGAGGTCTCAGGAGGTGTAGGCTTGTTCTCGTCAAGGTTTAGTTGTGGAGTTGGTGTTCCGTTTCGCTCGTGTCAAGTTTAGCTTAAGTCAGTTTTGTTTTCCTTTCCGCTGCATTTGTGTAACTCATTTATATTGTTTCTAAGACGAGGATTCTGTATTATCAATAATGTCGATTTGTGTACCTCGGCTGATGCCTGGACGAGGATGTAATGCACAAATTAGCTGCAGAAATTCTGGTGTGAATTTCTGGGCGTGACACGTTGGTATCAGAGCCTTCCTGTGACTGTAGGACAAGCCAACTGGAAACCTTAAGAGCCCTCTAATTCTTTCCATGTGCATATGTTTTAAAAAAAAGGGGGTGTTTTGAAAAGTGGAGTCAGTCTAGGGTTTAGGAATTTCGAAAATGGGATGTTGGTCGTGGGTTTTGAGCATGTTTTTATTTTCCCACTCCTTTGTTTCTATAGATGGCAGGTTCCCCAGCGACGCACTGCGGAAAAGGGATGACAGGCTTCGTGGCGAGGCGCACGTATGGCCCTTGCGGTTGGATATCCCGAAGCTTGGGTATACAACGGTTGCGCCTCTCGGTGGCGAGTTGCCCTACCGTGTTCGGTTGGAGGTTCACGGGTTTGTGGGAACGTGTCTTCCCAACATGGAGGTCACGGCTTCCGGAGGCACGTCGGATCACGCTTGTCAAGAAGCCGCCTACGATGTTAGCCGGGATGAGGGAGCTGCATGACTCGACCTTCGCACCTCCTCCTACCGCTACCATCCCCGTCGAGGTAATTCCTCGGAGGTCGGTGCATTCAAGTCTACGGCGAGAGGAGAATGACTCTACCTTCGGGCACATGTGCACTTGTGCTCAAAGGACTGGATCAAATGCACTCGACCTACACAAGGCGACCAAAGAGCTGAACGACAAGAAGATGCGAGGATCGCGCGGGCTGCGGGACGAAGTGGTTCGTCGAAGAAGGAGGTAGCGGAATTGATGGGACTTCCGCCACCGGTTGGGGTCGAGACTCCGCACTATGCCTCGGAAGACCACCACCGCGCTGTCCGTATCCAGGCGGCACCTCGGATTCCACCGTCTTCTCCGGCTCCACCCGCTCCGGTTCAGCGCCGGTTCCGGTTCCTCTGCTGCGGGTTACGCCTCACCTTTGCTCCCGCTTCGACGAATCAAGGCGGAGGTGGCGTAATGGTTGGATCTCCGTGTCCGGTGACTCGAGCTCGAGAGAATTCGGTGAAGACATGGACTCAGAAGAGACTCGAGATTCCTCGGAGGGAAGAGGCGGGATCGGTTGGGCTACGGCAACCGATTCGGAAGAGTCCAAGTCGAGGTGACGCCGGGGACTCCGGAGCCGTTCGGAAGAATGGGGATCTACGAAGGAAGCGTTTCGACTCCTCGTCTCGTGGATCGTTCTAGTTGCCTTCCTTAGTTTTACCGTTTACCTTAGTTTGTCTTCTTGGTAGTTCTTTGTGTGTTAGGCTTGTGTGTGGGATAGGCGGCGTCGATATCAAGTGTGATATGATGACCAATTAAGGATGTTTGGTGCTTTTCCTTGTTTTTAGTCAAGACCGAGAACAATGCATTTGAATTCAAATAATAAAGATTAGTTCTAAGTCTGTCTATTTTTCTTCTTTTCTCTCTGCGGGCGGTCGTCTCCTTCGGATGGTGAACACCGGGACCGCGGGCGAACAGCAACAATGGGCGTCGGGTGCCCACAACAACGAGGCTCACGACGCCAATGGCAATGCTCCTCCACCGCCACCCGAGAATCCCACCATTGCTCAAGTGCTCGCTTCACAAACACGAGATGATGGCTGCAATGATGCGGCAAATGCAACAACAACACCATCGGATGCAACGGCGAATCTTGCAACAAATGCAACAACAACGCGAGAATAATCGGTTTGCCGCCCCACCACCCAGTCAAGCTGCGAGTTCCTTCGTGTCCGACCGCCAACCTTCTCCAGCACCACCAATCCCATGGACGCTAACGATTGGCTTCACGCCATAGAGAAGAAGTTAGATCTGCTGCAGTTCATGGATCAGGAGAAAGTCTCGTTTGCCACTCATCAGTTACAGGGTCCTGCTTCGGCTTGGTGGGACAACTATTTGGTTACTCGCCGGCGGGAAGCGCGATTACAGGGAAGAGTTTCGTCGCGTTTCGGGACCGCACACATTCCTGCGGGAATAGTTGCACAAAAAAGCGTGAGTTCTGTTCCCTTGAGCGGGGTAACGGATCGATTCTGAGTATCTGCACGAGTTCAATCGTCTTGCCCGTTATGCCCCGGAAGATGTGCGCATTGATGCGAAAGGCGGGAAAAGTTTTTGGTGGTTTGGATGATGAACTCACGGACAAGCTTATCTCCGAGAGTATGCTAACTTTGAGAAGGTGGTTGACAAGGCCATTCGATAGGAAGATCGGCGCAACAAGATGATCAAGAAGAGAAAAGTATTCCGGACACGACCTCCTCAACGGCGGGAAATCGGCGGAGGCGCGTTTCATGCCTGGAAGTCGAGTGGACCTACCACCATGATTGTTCGTCGGCATCGACCTTATCACCCGGGAATTTCCAACTAGCGGTAGTGGCGCGGTCAACAACAGCGTACTCCGGCCCCGCGCCCTCAACGGCGCCATCCCGGCAACAATCACGGCCACCACCTCCAAGGAAGGACTCGGGAGGAAAGCCGAGTCTGTTTCAAGCGTGGTGACCCGGGGCATTTTGCGGACAAGTGTCCAAAGCCAAGACGCGCCGGGCCAAGGTTCATCCAGGCTCGAGTCAACCATGCGTCCGCCGAGGAAGCACTGACACGCTCTGAGGTTATCTGGTATGTTTCTGTAAACTATACTCGCCATAGTATTATTTGATTACGGCGCTACACATTCTTTTATCTCAAAGCAATTTGTTGGGGCACATGGGTTGTCGGTAGTGGGACTTAAGATACCTATGCGGGTTCAAACCCCGGAAATCACTTGGAGACCACTCGATTGTCCCTCGGTGACCATAGAAATCCAAGGCTCTATGTTTCTAGCCAACCTTATCCTCCTTCACCAAAGGCATAGATGTTATTCTTGGGATGGATTGGTTGTCCAGACATAAGGAGTAATTGACTATTGGTCGCACCATTACTTTAATTAATACGAAAGGAGAAAGAGTTGTTTTTCGCTCTCCCATGCAAGTCAAGACTATAGTAAGTTTGAATCATGTTTCCACTGGAGAATCGTCAAAAATGGCGGCCAAGACCCTGTGAAGTTAGAGGATATCCCCATCGTCGGAGAATAACCGAAGTTTTCCCAGGGACTTAACTCGGATGCCGCCAAAAAGAGAAATTGAATTCCGGATTGACCTAGTACCGGACCGCCCGATACACAAGAGGCCATATAGGATGGGAGCCAACGAGTTGGCGAAGTAAAGAAGCAAGTGGATGAACAGGTTGCAAAAGGGTATATTCGCCGAGCACATCGCCTTGGGGTGCTCGGTGATTTTGTGGAAAAGAAAGACAAGACCAAGAGAATGTGTGTGGATTATCGAGCCCTCAATGAGGTTACTATCAAGAACAAGTATCCCCTACCACGGATTGATGACTTATTCGATCAACTCAAAGGGGCAAAGGTATTTTCCAAGATAGACCTGCGATCGGGCTATCATCGGTTGAGGATTCGGGAAGAGGACATTCCCAAGACCGCCTTCACCACGGTATGGATATGCGAGTGTACGGTCATGTCTTTTGGGTTAACCAATGCACCGGCCTTCTTTATGAATCGATGAACAAGGTGTTTATGGAGTTCTTGGATAAATTCGTGGTGGTGTTCATTGACGACATTTTGGTTTACTCTAAGTCGGAGGAGGATCATGAGCAACATCTTCGGATAGTACTCGAGAAGTTGAGAGATCATCAACTCTACGCCAAGTTTAGCAAGTGTGCTTTCGGTTAAAGGAGGTACGGTTCCTCGGTCACATTGTGAATGCCCAAGGAGTAGCCGTGGATCCGGCAAATGTGGAATCGGTTACCAAGTGGACCCCGCCTAAAACGGTTACGCAGATCCGAAGTTTCCTTGGACTTGCGGGTTACTACCGCCGCTTCATTGAGAACTTCTCCAAAATCGCCAAGCCAATGAATCAACTGTTGAAGAAAGATGAGAAGTTTAAGTGGTCGGCAGAATGCAATAGGAGTTTTGAAGAGCTCAAGAGGAAGTTGGTGTACGCACCCGTATTGATCTTGCCCGACCCAAAAGGACTTCCAAGTTTATTGTGATGCATCTCGCCAAGGGTTGGGATGTGTGTTGATGCAAGAAGGCAAAGTGGTCGCATATGCATCTCGTCAATTGCGCCCACACGAAAACAACTACC
Organism: Oryza australiensis; assembly: GCA_019925245.2. NCBI lineage: Eukaryota > Viridiplantae > Streptophyta > Magnoliopsida > Poales > Poaceae > Oryza > Oryza australiensis. The sequence continues at coordinate 1,186,122 of JAIFGZ020000326.1, read as the reverse complement.
CCACTCATGATGCGGAGTTATCCGCGCAGTGGTTCATGCATTGAAGATGCGCGACACTACCTAGCGGTAATCGTTGTGAAGTGTATACGGATCACAAAAGTCTTAAGTACATTTTCACCCAACCGGATTTAAACCTCCGACGAGAAGATGGTTGGAACCGATCAAAGATTATGACTTAGGGATACATTACCATCCCGGCAAAGCTAATGTGGTTGTGGATGCACTAAGCCGAAAGAGTTCTTGCACCACCCTCGGTGTCGAAAGAATGTGTGACCGGTTGCGGCGAGAATTCGAGAATCTAAATCTACGAGTGGTGGATTTTGGTTTTGTGGCTGCTCGGAAGCCCAACCCACTCTCATTGATCAAATTCGGGCTGCTCGGGCGTCGGATCCCGAGATGGCCGAACTCAAGAAGAACATGAGAGTCGGAAAAGCTCGTGGTTTTACGGAAGACAAACATGGCACAATCTGGATGGGAAAGAGAATGTGTGTGCCAGAAGACAAGGATTTGAAGAAGACGATCCTTACGGAAGTTCACCAAACCCAATACTCAATTCACCCGGGCAGTACAAAGATGTATCAAGATCTTAAAGAAAAGTTTTGGTGGGTCGGCATGAGGAGGGAGATAGCGAGTTTGTTGCACTTTGTGATGTTTGTCGGCGAGTGAAGGCGAACATCAACGGCCCGCCGGACTGTTGCAACCACTTCGATTCCAGTGGAAATGGGAAGAAATTGGAATGGATTTCATCACGGGTTTACCCGCACAACGTCAGTTATGACTCAATTTGGGTCGTGGTGGACCGACTCACCAAGGTAGCCCACTTCATACCGGTACATACTACCTACTCGGGGAAGAAGTTAGCGAGCTTTATCTCGCAAGGATCATGTGTTTGCACGGCGTGCCTAAGAAGATCGTGTCCGATAGGGAAGTCGGTTTACTTCCAAGTTCGGAAGAAGTTGCAAGAAGAACTCGGTACCGTTTGAATTTTAGCACGGCCTATCATCCGCAAACAGACGGTCAACGAGAGAGTGAATCAGATTTTGGAAGACATGCTGAGAGCATGCGCGCTCGATTTTGGAAAAGCATGGGACAAAAGCTTGCCCTACGCGAGAATTCTCTTACAACAACGGTTATCGAGCCGGCATTCAAATGGCACCGTATGAAGCACTTGTATGGACGGAAATGCCGCACACCCCTATTCAGGATCGGACGGGTGAGCGCCGGTTGTTTGGCACGAAGTAATAAGCGAAGCGAGAGGAAAAGGTCCGAGTGATTCGGGAAAGGTTGAAGATTGCAGATCCGACGGAGAGTTATGCGGATAATCGTCGAAGAGATCTCGCTTTTGAAGCAGCGGATTTCGTGTATCTTCGCGTTACACCACTCCGGGGAGTACATCGTTTCCAAACCAAAGGTAAGTTGGCACCATGTTTCGTGGGACCATACATGATTCGGGAACGTCGAGGAGAAGTGGCCTATCAGCTGGAGCTTCCCTCCAACATGCGGTATTCACGACGTGTTTCATGTGTCCCATTAAAGAAGTGTTTAAGGGTGCCGGAAGAGCAGAGCGAGTCTAGACCAGATTGAAATCCAAGGGGACTTAACCTATGTAGAGAGACCAGCACGTATTCTTGAGGTCAGTGAAAGAAGGACGCGGAACAAGGTTATCAGATTTTGCAAGGTTCAATGGACTCATCACTCCGAGGAAGAAGCTACTTGGGAACGAGAAGATGAGCTAAAGGCCGCGCACCCGCACCTCTTCGCGATACCTCCGAATCTTGGGGTCGAGATTCCGTTTAAGGGGGTAGGTTGTCACATCCGGGTTTTTCCTTTTTCTTTTAAAATAATTTACCAAATAATCGGAATTTACGAAACTAACACGAGTCAACCTATAATTTTAAAATGCAATTAATAAATGGAAATAACATGGTAGGATTTTTCTTGAATTCTTCATGTCAAAATACGCTAACGAGATTTTTACTTGGAATTTTTGGAGCACTCTAAGTATTTTTAAGCGTTAAATAAGAAATCGGGAATTAATTAAGCCCCAAAAATCCTTTTTCCCTTTTTCTTTTTCTTTTCCGTACGGGCTGCACAGTACTCCCGCTCTTTCCTTGGGCCGTCGGCCGGTCCCTCACCGCGCGCCCGGTCGTGGGCCGAGGCCCGCAACGCGCCGCCGCACGCAAGTCCGCGGGCGTCCCTCGCCCGCGAGTCGGCGACGAGTGGGCCCCGCTGTCGAGCTTCCGTCCCGTGCCGGTCGGTCCGGCCGCCGTCCGCCATGCGCGCCGCCTTTCCGCTCCTTTCCGTTTGAATCCGAGCCACGTCGGCCCGTGCGGGCTCGATCTCGCGCGCCGTTTCCATCCCCTGAGACCCCGCGCCCGTTGGAAACCCTATCCACACGAAATCCATCGCCGTTTGTTTCCCTCTCTCTCGAGTCCGTGAACAACGGCGAGGAATCCCGCCGTTTCCGTGTTTGTTTCGGCCCGTTGTACCCCTATAAAACTCCCTTTCGCCGCGCGCTTTCCTTTGGTTCCGTGCGCTAGCCCCCAAAACCCGCCGTCGCCATCGTCGTCGTCTCCGTCGCCGGTGAGTGCACCGCCGCCCTTCTCCTTTTCGGTTTTCGGGCCTCCTCTCGAACCGCTCCTGCGCGCATCGTTCCGCCCTTCCCCAGTTTCCCGCGCGCGCACCCTTCGCCGCCGTCGCCGTGCGCCGTGGTCCGGCCGCCGCCGCGCGGCCATGGCGCGGGCGAGCTCGAGCCGCCGCCGCCCAAACCCTAACCCTAGCGCCGCTCCCTGCAGCCGTCCGATCCTTCGGATCGGGCGGATCCGCACCATCCGATCGCGATCGATCCGTCGCCGTTCGATCCGGTCGCCGCACGCCGGATGGCTGCCGCGTGTCCGCCCTCGGTCGTCGCCCGAACCCTAACCCTAGCCGTGATCCGCACCGTTCGATCCTTCGATCGGGCGGATCCGGACCGTCCCCCTCGCGCGCAAGGCCGTCGCCGTCCGATCGCCGCCACCTCTCCCGATCCGCGCCACGTGCCCGCCTCTCCGCCGGTGGACTCGGTCCACGTGGACCGCGCCGCGTCGCTTGCGTCGGCCGCTGCGCGGCGTCGCAGCCCTACCGCTTGCGCCATGCTTGCGTCACCCGGGGCTTAATTGCGCAATAAATAATTTAATCTTTTCGTTTAGTCTAAAAATCATAATTAAACTTCTAAAATTCATATCTTTTGAATCCGAACTCCGTTTTAGTCCATTCAAATTTCATTAAATCCAGAAAAATGTCAAGAATCCATTAAAAATACTTTTCAGTGCTGTTTCAGTAGACTTTTTAGGGTGTTTATTGAGTGCTTTGTTTGTTGTGTAGATTCCGAGTTTTCCGCGAGCCCGTTCTCTTGAAGTAGTCGCCGAGGTTCCTCGTCTCCGAGCAAGGCAAGTCATACCTTACATTGACCATATTGTACCTATTTTATGTAAATATCTCTTTTTCTTTCGAATACTGCATATGTTTTAGAATGTCATTTTATGGGATGAGTATACCTATTGTACTCAACTATAGGATTGTTTTCCTTACATCATTGATAACTTGGGGTTCAATGTGACTAGATGATAGTTTAAGGTTGCTTAGCCATGCTTAGCGCAACTAGCTCACTTAAAGGAATCACACTAATCAAGTTTCATTACCAGAAGTTAACCCTCAGATGATGTTAAATTGTGAGCATGTCTCTAATAATATTGATTTATGAAAAAAGGTGGGTCGTGAGCACATGGTTGGGCTTTGGTTGGCGTGCTCATGACGATTAAGGACCGGTTCTCGGGAAACCCTGGAAGAAATGCCGTGCTTACCACAAGCCAGCATGGGTAATGGCTGGGCCCGTAGCGTAGCCGTCTCTAGTTAACGTATCCCAGAGAGGGTGGGCGTGATGGAGTTGGGTCGGCCCGGTTTTAAGGGTTGATCAGCTTCCGGATTCACCGCGGCACTAGAGGGGGCTGCCCATTGCCCGATGGGAATGGGGGCGAAACCTTGGTGTGGTATGATTGATTAGAGGGGGTTATGTGAAGGGTCTGTCACAATTCCTTTCCGGGGCACCGTGGTGGTGCACCGGCGCACGGTAACGTGTTGTGGGATTGTGTCTTGTGGGTACTGATTGTACACCTCGATCGAGTAAAAACTATTCGAATAGCCGTGCCCACGGTTACGGGCGATCGACCGAGATTCACCTTGATTAGTCTCATTTATTTTATTTGAATGAAATGTTGAAGCATGACTAGTGCGGGTGGATGGATGGGCTGTCGCAACGTGGTTTGAGCGTTGGACAGTGTTTATTTAATCGCTTAAACTTACTACTATTTTACTGTCTTCAAATATTGTTATTATATTCTGTAAATGCTGTTTCTGCAAAAGTGAGCCATTAACCTTTCCTTGTTATTTATCTTGCATCATGTCCCCTTTTCCGGTGTGACTTGTTGAGTACTGTAGTTGTACTCAGCCTTGCTTCTTTTTCCCCCTTCAGTGCCAGAGGTTGAGGTCGAGGTCTCCGAGGAGGTGTAGGCTTGTTCTCGTCAAGGTTTAGCTGTGGAGTTGGTGTTCCGTTTCGCTCGTGTCAAGTTTAGCTTAAGTCAGTTTTGTTTTCCTTTCCGCTGCATTTGTGTAACTCTTTTATATTGTTTCTAAGACGAGGATTCTGTATTATCAATAATGTCGATTTGTGTACCTCGGCTGATGCCTGGACGAGGATGTAATGCACAAATTAGCTGCAGAAATTCTGGTGTGAATTTCTGGGCGTGACACGGTTTCTCGTTTGGGCCCGAACTGCGCCAACTCGTCAGGTGCCTCGTTGTTGTTTCTCAAGACATGGGATAACTCCAGTCCATCAAACCTGTCTTCAAGTTTGCGAACTTCTTGCTGATAGGCTTCCATGGTGTCGTTTAAACAAGAGCAGTCTTTCATCACTTGGTTAACGATCAGCTGGGAGTCTCCTTTCACAACCAACCGTTGTATCCCGAGTGAAACAGCAAGTCACAGGCCATGCAGCAGGGCTTCATACTCGACGACGTTGTGTGAGGCGGGGAAATGAATGTGAATAACATATCGCAACCTTTCTCCAGTCGGGGAGATCAGCACGACTCCCGCTCCCAAGCCAGTGATCCTCTTTGATCCGTCAAAGTGCATGGTCCAGTATTGTAGGTCTTCTCTAGGTACGTCTTGTTGTTGCTCGGTCTACTCGGTCAGGAAATCCGCCAGGGCTTGTGACTTTATAGACGTCCTCGCCTTGAAAGTTAAGTCCAGTGGCATCAGTTCCAGGGCCTACTTCGCGATGCGCCCAGTCGCCTCCCGGTTGTGGATGACATCGCCGAGTGGAAAGGAAGTGACGACGGTGACCGAGTGACCCTGAAAGTAGTGCGCCAATTTCCTTGCGGTTATCAAAACACCATATAGCAATTTTTGTACCTAGGGTTAGCGAATTTTGGCTCATGCCAGCACTTCGCTAACAAAGTAGATTGGCCTTTGAATCTTCTGGACTCATCCTTCTTCCTCATGCTCAACAACAAGAACTGTACTGACCACCTGGTGAGTTCCTGAGACATACAATAGCAGGGGTCTTGCGGCTGAGGTGAGGCTAGAACGGGCGATGTCGTGAGAAACTCTTTGAGTTCTTCGAAGGCTTTGTGGGCTTCTGTGGTCCATTGGAAGTCATCGGTTTTCTTCAGTAACCTGAAAAAAGGCATGCCTCGCTCGCCGAGTCGGGAGATGAATCGGCTTAGCGCTGCATGCAGCTAGTGAGCTTCTAGACATCTTTCTGGTTACTCGGGGGCTTCATATTAAAAATAGCGTTGATTTTCTTTGGGTTAGCTTCGATGCCGCGATGGGACACCATGAAGCCGAGCAGTTTGCCTGATGGCATGCTGAATGTGCATTTCTCTGGGTTCAACTTCATTCTGAAGGCCCGAATGTTTGCGTAGGTTTCTTATAAGTCGGCAATCAGGTCTTCCTTCTGCTTGGTCTTGATGACGACATCGTCGACGTAAGCTTCCACGTTTTTCCCGATTTGCATCTGAAAGCATCTTTGGATCATGCGCTGGTACGTGGCTCCGGCGTTCTTCAGACCGAAGGGCATCGTGATGTAGCAGTAAGCTCCAAACGGCGTGATGAAAGATGTTTTCAGGCAGTTGGATTCCTTCAAGCTGATTTGGTGGTAGCCCGAGTAACAGTCCAGGAAACTCAGAAGCTGGTAGCCGGCTGTTGAGTCCATGACTTGGTCGATTCGAGGCAATCCGAATGGATCTTTAGGGCAGGCTTTATTGAGATCGGTGTAGTCAACGCACATGCGCCATTGCCCTGTCTTCTTCCGGACCAGGACTGGGTTAGCTAGCCAGTCGGGATGGTAAACCTCTTTGATGAACCCGACGGCTAAGAGTTTTGTGAGTTCTTCCTTGATGGCATCTTTTCGATCCTGAGCAAAGCGGCGTAATCGTTGTTTGATAGGTTTTGCGTCGTCTTTGACGTGTAAAGAGCGCTCGATCACCTCCCTTGGAATTTCAGGCATATCAGATGGTTTCCAAGCAAAAACATCTTTATTATTTTGGAGAAAGGTGATGAGCACGCTTTCCTATTTAGGATCTAGCTCAGTGCTGATTACAGCAGTTTTGGAAGGATCCGATGGATCAAGGGAGATTTTTTTTGTTTTGGCGTCGCCTTGTCTCGACTTGGCTATCTTCTTTGCGGGGATTTCACCCTCTTCAGATGTTGATGCAGCCAGTTGAATTTCTTCCTGGCCACGTGATCTCTCACGAGATTGGGCCATATCGCAGCTTTCCTTGTCGCAGGTGAAGGCTTGTTTGATGTCGTTGTGCAGGGTGATGACGCCGTTGGGGCCGGGCATCTTCATGCAGAGGTAGGTGTAGTGTGGTATCGCCATGAACATGGCGAGCGCAGGCCTTCCAATGATTGCGTGGTAGGCCGTTTCGAAGTCGGCTACCTCAAAGATGATGTTCTCCGTCCGAAAGTTCTCCCGAACTCCGAAGGTGACTGGAATGGCGATGTGCCCGAGTGGCGTAGATGACAGCCCCGGGATAACTCCGTGGAAGGGGGCTGAGCTTGCCTTCAACTCAAATCTTGGAATCTACATCTCGTCCAGGGTCTTGGCGAACAGAATATTGAGGGCGCTGCCCCCATCAATGAGGACGCTCTTCAGCTTTATGTTTCGGACCACCGGGTCTAGTACCAGGGGATACCGCCCCGGGGGAACCACTCGGTCAGGATGATCCGAGCGGTTAAACGTGATGGCCACCTCTGACCATCGTAGATATTGTGGGACTTTGGGTTGTGCCGCGTTGACCTCGCGGTCCGTCAGCTTTTGCTTCCTCTTGGACTCATAAGCCTGCGGCCCCCCGAAGATGTGATTTAGCTCGCCCACGGGGTCTTGAAAAGGTTCTGAGTTACCACTCGGGTTGTTCTTCTTGGTTCCCGATGAGCCGGCTTCATCAGTCGGCTTCTTATTTAGTTGTGCCACGTATTGCTCGGCGAACTGCTTGTAGATGAAGTAGTCCTTGGCGATTTGGGTGATGCGTGCACTGAGCGTTCATGATCGTGTCGTAGTCCGCGACCCGGGGACGGCGTTGGGAGTTGGACGTTGTAGCAACCAGGTCCTCGGGCCGGCGCTTGTGGTCTTTCTGGATTGTTGTTGCCATTATCCTTCTTAGGATGTTGGCTGCCTCCCGACTGCTTGTCGTCCCTCTTGTCGTGCCGATCTTTTTGCGCCGCCTTGATTGCGTCGTTGGATCTGGCGTAGGAGTTCGCTGTCTCGAACATTTGCTTTACCCTCTTCGGTGGCTTACGCCCAAACTTTCCAATCAGCAAATCGTCTCGGACGCCTTTCTGGAAGGCGGCGATTATGATGTCGTCGGTGATGTTGGGGATCTTGTTGCGCTTTTCCGAGAAGCGTCGGATGTAGTCTTTTAGCAGCTCGTCTGGCTTCTAGATGACGTTGTAGAGATCAAAGTGGGTCACAGGTCTTTCAAAGGTGCCCTGGAAATTGGCGATGAAGTGGTCCTGGAGCTCACTCCACGAGCCAATCGAGCCTCTTGGCAAGCTCATGAGCCAGTTCCTGGCTGAGTTGGCGAGGGCGACAGGCAAGTAATTGGCCATGGCCTTGTTGTCTCCTCCTGCTGCGCGGATGACGAGGGTGTACACGGTTAGCCTTGACTCAGGGTCGGTCTTTTCATCGTACTTCTCGATTCCTGTAGGCTTGAAACCACTCGGCAAATTCACTCGGCACAGGTCCCGAGTGAACGCAGGCACTCCGTCGTCGTTGCAGTCGGGCGATCTCCTTCGATCTTCGTGGGAGCGCTGCTCACGCTCTTGATAGCGCCGGTCAAGGACTTCCCGCAGATCGCTCGGCGGGGTTCTTTGTAGGCTGCTGCGGTAGTTTTCGAGTTGTAGCTGCGACGGATTCGGTCATGGACGGGTGGTCGTCCATGTCCTTTCTCGCGGGAGTGGGCCGATTGCTCTTGATGCCTCTGTGTTGTCTCGTGGCGGGGGTCTCTTGACCTAGTGGCCGTCTTGGCTTGTTCGTGCCTCCTGTAATCCTTCGACCGTAGCGGCGGAAGTCGGCTTTCGTCGGGTGTTTCAGCAACTGACTCAGTCGGCCTTCGTTCTGAGGTTGAGGGAGAGCAATGGGCTGTAGCCGCGACGATAGTCTTGATCTTGTCGAGGATTGGTGTTACCGTAGCGGGTGCCGGTTCGATAACAGTGTTGAGGAGGGCGAGGGCGGCAACGGCGTTCTGTTGAGGCGTCTGGAAGATGTTGGTGTTGTCGACTCGTGTCTGAAGTATGGCCTCACGAGCGGATCGCCCAATCACCCTCAGGTCTCGCTTTCTTCTTTCAGCTTTTTCCTTACGCCTATTCTCCTCTTCTGCCTGCTTGCGCTCCTGCTCAAGCCTGGCTTGTTCTTCTTCTGCGATTCTGTGGGCCATCGCCGAGTCGGTCTCGGACACCTCAGCCATGAGGACGTTGAAGCAAAGTCGTTGGCCTCGTCCGTGGAGATGCCGTAGAGATCGTCGAAGTCTGAAGAGCTGAGGTACTCATCGAGCTCCGTGGATGAGCATGATCCAAACGGTTGAAGGATGACGATGACTTCCCTTGAAACCGGGTCGCTTGAATCTGGATCGCTCCAGTCCGTGTCGTAACTTGATGGCGATGGTTCTCCCGAGTGAGTCGAATTCAACTCGGAAGAGAGGAGATTGCAGTAGACCTCAGCGGCGTTTGGTAACCCAAACGGCGCCGAGAGGGTTTCTCCTCCCAAGTGGGTGGATTCCGACATGGAGGTTAGAAGGTGGCTGTAGATCTCAACGACGTTTGGTAATCCGAACGGCGCCGAGTGGATTCCTCCTTCCAAGTGGATGGACTCCAACTCGTAAGTCAGAACTTTGTAGTAGGTCTGGGCGTTGTTCGGTGACCCGAACGGTGCCGAGCGGGTTCCCCCTCCCGATTGGTCTGAATCCGAGTCAAGGAGGGAGAGCTTGTTGAGTCCTTTTGGGGCAAAGTCATCGACGCCTGATGAAGATCCCATCGCGCTTGTCGGCGAGATGAAGAAGAATCATGACGCGCGGGCCCCTTCCTGGCGCGCCAACTGTCGAAACTTGGTTTTGGCAATAGAAATTTGGGGGTGCAGTCAAGATCGCCAAGCACAATGGGTTAGATGGAAAACAAGGGTTTAGACAGGTTCAGGCCCTCTCGTGAGGTAATACCTTACTCCTGTTTCGGGGATTCGATCTGCCGAGTGTTTATTGATCTCAAGATCTGTTGCTTATGAATCTGATATCTCTCAAGGGACGTCCCTTACCCCCCTTATATAGTATTGGAGGGCGGGCTTACAAGTCGGAAACCCTATCATATTCTAAGTCGGTTTCCTCAATCTTACCAAGTTATGACTATGAGCCGTTGCCTTATCTGATCGGCAACATAACACCCAAGTCATTGCCGGTTTACATAATCATTAGGTGTAACCTATCCCTATTACCAGTCGGACAAGCTTGCCATGAGGGTATCCAATTGCCATAATCTCCGTAGCTTAATAGGGAGTCGATGCTCAACAATCGATCGGCTAAGACCAGACATATCAAAATACTCCCAAGCAAAACAATCTTTATATTCCTTTAATAAATCAATAAGCTTGGCTCTAACATGAGAAAACAAATTTTTACTAATGTATGTCGGCCTAGGCCTATCTCCTGGACCTATATCAACCTCTTCAAGCTCGACGGCCGACATAAAACCTTGCCCGAGTTTGCCATCCAGATCGTCCACGATGTCCTTGGTGTAGACGCTCGAGCCCTCCATGACGCCCTCAAAGTAATAATTGAGGCTCTTCATCTCCGATTGGCTGTATATCAAAATCATACACCTTCAGAAAATCAGCCTCCCAAACATTGCCAGACAGGCAATCAATGCCATCGATTTCCCACAAGGTCAAATTGGCGTTGGCTACGTTTACTGACCCGTTGGCTAGCACGATTTCGATCTTGTCACCTTGCCACTGGATTAAACTTTGATGCATTGTTAAAGGGATGCAGCAGTTGGCATGAATCCAATCCCTTCCTAGCAGCAGGCTATACGATCCCTTCTTGTCGATGACAAAGAATGTAGTGGGCACGATTTTGCTGCCGACGGTTAGCTCGATGTTGAGGACCCCTTTGGCTTTCGATGGGTTCCTGCCAAAATCCTTAAGCATCATGTTTGTTTTTATCAGATCGTCGGCTCCTTTTTCTAGCTTCCTGAAGGTGGCATAGAGCATTAAGTTGACGATGGCTCCCCCATTGACTAGCATTTTAGACATCAGCTTTCCATTGATGAATCTTTTAATGTATAATGGCTTAAGGTGCCGATGCTCAGTTCCCTCGGGTTCTTCAAATATCGCTTGTTCCGGGGATAACACAAGTCTAACCGATGACTCTTTTATGACATCTGTGTCGGCTTGGGTCGCTTCAAATTCGGCTGGTAGCACAAAAACCATATTAACCGATGCAGCGGCCACGGCCTTTCCCTTGGCCTTTCTTTTCGCTTGGTTGGCTAGGTCTTCATCGGCTGCGACAGCATTGTCCTTTACGCGCCATTGCTTCCTTGGGCGGTTTTGTTCCTTTTTCTTTCCTAGCCGATAGTCGATTTTGGCCTGGACCTCTTGCAACCGACCCTCGCTCTTTAGCCGCTATACCGTCCACTTTTTCGTTTTTGTAAAAATGTCGAAAGGACACAATTGAGGGTTGGCAGCTTGTTTTTTGTCATCCTGTAAGTCCTCCTAAAGGAAATCTTCATGGATGGGGCCCAGCCTTTGATGAACAGGTAGTTTGCTCTGATTGAGCTGAACCACCCTGGGTATAAATCGGCTGGAGCTCTCAGCTGGTTCATCCTCGTATCCACTGCATGCCGGGCAGTCTTGAAGTGATGGCAGCCTCATCCCCTGATCCCAGCAAAACCTGAAGAAATCGCAGCTCAATAGGGATCGAAGCCATCACGCCGCCGATGATGAACCCCTTCCGTCGATCGTATCTTCTTGGATGTACTTTGTAAGCCCCGCCTATCTCCCTTTCTTCATGTCTCTTCATGAATTTGACTAGGCTATTCATTTTTTGGGGACGATGATCAGCCCACCGCGACGGCATTAACCATGTTAACGGGAAAAGGATTCCCATCAACCTTCATCGGTTTGTTAGGATCTTCGAATTTGATCTTCCCGGCCTCTATAGCCGATTGTATTTGCTAGCGAAACACCTTGCAATCGTTGGTGTTATGGGAGCCGCTGTTGTGCCATTTGCAGTATTTCTTCTTCTTCAACTCTTCGGCCGATAGGATGACATGATTGGCCGAAAGTTGGATCTGCTTCTCCCGAAGTAGCAGGTCAAAATTTTTTTGGCTTTTGTAATGTCAAAGTCGTATTTCTCCTCTTTAGCTGAATTTTTGACCCATTGACAGGTGATGGTCTTTTTGCTCTTGGCCCATTCGGCTGCTGCCACTTCGGTGTCGCTGTCGCTTGAATCAGACTCTGAGGCGTAGGCGACGTGGCTGATTTTCTTGAAAGCCTTCTTGGCCTCCTGGAATTGTTGTTTGTGCGCCGTAATCTTGTGAGGCAAGTGGGCTAAGCTCTCAAAATCCTAGGCCGAAAACCTCTCCCTGATGGACGCCAGAAGACCCTGGAAGGCTAAATTGGCCAGTTGTGAATCGGACAGCACCAGGCTGTAGCATCGGTTCCTCATATCTCTAAATCTTTGGATGTAGTCTTGAACTGATTCGTCGTGTTTCTGCCTAATGCCTGTGAGATCTGACAGCTTCATCTCGTGGGTGCCGTAGTAGAAGTAGCGATGAAATTGCTTCTCAAGATCGGCCCAGCTTTGTACTAACTTGTAGGGAAGAGAAGAGAACCACGTGAAAGCGGATCCTGATAGCGAGAGTGGAAATAACCTCACTCTGAGCGCGTCCGTAGCCAATGCCTCTCCATATTGGGCCAAAAATCGGCTGATGTGTTCATATGTTGAAACGTTGTCTTGCCCAGAGAATTTTGAAAAATCTGGCACCTTGTACCGGTTTGGCAGAGGAACCTTCTCAAAGTGCTCTGAATAGGGGTACCGGTACATGTTGCCAGAGTCCTTTGGTTTGAGGCCAAACTGATCTCGCATTATGTCGGCTATCAGATTGGCCCAAGGCTTGTTTTGCTATTGTGCCTCTTGAGCTTGTTGGTGCTATATCGGCTCGTACTGATCATACTAACATGGAGCTTGCCGATACTACATCTAGGGTGAATGAGGCTGGTAATATTGGCCGAAGTTGCCCCCTGGATATTGGTGTGGGAACTGAGGCATGGCAGGAGGCGGCTGAGTGAAGGGTTACGCGGAGGCTACGCTAGCCGAAAACAAAAACTTTTCTACCGCGCAAACCAGGAACACTTGCAAGTAAGGGCCGATAGATTGTTACCGATTGGAGTAGAGTGCAGTGGACTAGCCAATCAGGGCTATCCAATCTGGAACAGTGCTGAACGATGACAGCCGATTTGCCGACAGCCCATTCGCCGATGCCGCAGCCGATCCGAGTCGTCCGACCGCATTCTCGCGCCTCGCTCCGATGTGCTCGACCTCAGCCGATTCATAGCCGATCAACAGCGCCGCAACGTAGCAGCGCCTCTACCGGTATCCACACGTCCGGGGATAGAACGCTGAACACCCGTGTGCTAGCACGCGATGCAAGACTAGGGTTTGGCTCGAAAGTGGGGAGGGTTTCCATGGAGATTGATCTCGGCGCAATGCAATTCAATACCGCAACTCTCCACCCCTCGCCCCTTTATATAGAGTTGGCCGACTGGGACTAGTGGCCGATCAGGACTCTATTTTGAATCGGATCCCATCCGAATCTCATAGAGTTGGCCGCCCATACGTCGTAAGACCATAGGACTTTATCCGATCGGATCCCTATCCGATCGAGCCGTATCCGAGTCCAACTCGAATGCCTGTTCTTATTCCCTTAAGAGTGCAACCCTGTAGGTTCAGGTATACTTGGTTTCGGCTCGAGTCTAACTCAGCCAATTTGTCAACAGCGGCACCTAACAGCACATATTGACACCATAGCATACAAGAATATAATAGTGGTTCTGAACCTATAATGTGTACACAAATCCCTTTGCCTCACGATACCAATTAAGCTATAAGCAAGATGTGTGCCATCCCTTCAATAGCTTAACCATTTACTCGAACCGTATTGGATTATCTGTCTGTTGATTGACTCCTCAATGAACTTAGCATGGCCATGCATTTCCATAATCCATTACCTCGAGGGGCCCAGAGATATCTCTCCAAAGGATGAGCAAATTCCATCTTGATCACTCACATCCCACTCCATGTTTCATAGCAAACCCAAAAACTACTTTTATAATTACCCAGTTACGGAATAGCGTTGGTAGTCCCAAAGTAGGCTACTACACATGTTGGAATCCATGATGATCTCAGGTCTAAGGACTTTGCACCAACACTACTTGAGACCAACTGATGGCACATTAATTCCTGTAGTGTCTCATGGTGGGTCTATCCAACAATGTGTTCTCTAACACATATGTCCATGTTTATTGATTTGGTATCTTCATACCCATGATCTATGAGACATGATCATCAATCAATAAACATGCCGATCTTAGAATCATATGTGTTCCAACAATATCACATATGATCAGGGATCATTTAGAAATAGATTCATTAATAAAGAGTCTCATAAATAAGTCACATACTTATTGATCAATACAAGATGTCTATTTCATGGAACTGAATAACACTTTATTCATTTATACATAAATATTGACTATGATATCCAACATCTCCATGTTGCCTCTAGGGCATATCACTAACACTGAGGCATCACTGGAGGTTGTTGTTCAGGAGGAAGCTGCACACCAACCGGGTTTTGAGGGGAACCCGGTGTATGGTTGCCAATCGACGCTTTTTTGGTGAGGGGCTGCCAATTGGCGTTTAACATGGCCTCCACTTGCTCCTGGGACATCGCCGGGACTTCGTGGCCTGAATACTGAGTTTGCTGCCTGATCAAAACCTTGGGTGGCGGCCTTGTAGCCGATGATTGGACATTCGGCTGGATAGGGACCCGTCCTCGGCAATTGGCTGTCCTGGAGGAGGAATCGACAGTCCTTACGTTGACAAGGTCCTGTAACTAGGGAATCGGCCATCAGGGAGGAATAGTGGGCCCCTTGATAGCTGCTCGGCTCTTTTGGAGTCCACCACTGTGCTGATCATATTATTCAAAGTGTTGATCAGTATCCCAGACTTGTTGATAAGAGCATGGTGGATGGCCGAGTCGATTCTGTCCTGCAGTGTGTGGAGCTCTGAGCCTTCTTCTTCCTGTTTGATCTCCTCCATCTTTTATTTCCCTTTGTCCTTGTTGGGGATCGGCTCGGGCTTATCTTCTCCTGGAAGCTTTATCTTGTATCTTTGGACGACACTATCTGACTGAGTCTGGACAAAGGAGTGCAGATATTGATTCTGCAACTTATTCATCATCTACTGAATTTCAGCCTTCTGTTCCGGAGTCAGCTTATCCAGCATGACCGGGATAATGTTATCCTGCAATATCCGAAGTTTTGATGCCGACCATTGTCCCTGATCCGAGTGCTGCAAGGGTCCCACCGGGCGTGCCAAAAGCGTGTTGATGAGAAATTTTCCCACGCACTGGCCTGAGAGATCTGCTTAGCTCTAGTGCAGGTCCAAATTGGATTGCCTTCGGTGTTTAGGGCGTGCCAGTTGGATTGATCTTGTAACCAACAAGAAGACAAAGAATAGACAATTAAGTTATGATTAGATCCTACTCGATCGGCTATAGATATCCATAATACATAATTACTATTCCAAAGCACATTTAGACTAAGTGATTAGGATAGAAAGATAGTGTATCGAGACAGTATAAATCACTTATATCTAAAAGCACATTAGAATAATAATTATACATATTTATAACTTAGCCGATGTCATAGATCTAATGTGAGTCGGCTAGTACTCCAATACAGTTTTATACCAAGATATTGTTCCAGGCTAAATACGCTAGACAAAGATCAATCGACTGTTAATATGACTTAACAGATTGATGTCGGGCTTAACGCATTTAACTAGAGTAAGATCTTGATATAAAAGGCGGTTTTAACACATCTATTAGTTGTAAAACGTATAAGATGGTTAAAACAGGTAAGATCGGCTGAAACTCCGATACTATCTCTAATAGCAGTCATTAAACCAAATAGATCTATATGATTCTTAGAGCGACTTAATAGATCAAACTGATGTAGCATTAAGTACATAAAGAAGCATGAGATCTATATAAGCTAATGAAAACCTTCCAAGATGGTGGATATGCCATATAACCCAAATCAACCCCAAGATCTAACCCTGTCGGCTATTACCTTCGAGAAGATGCTAGCCGATCGCGGGATAGATCTAAGCATTGATCTAGATTATATGACGTATATGATAAATTAAGCAGATTGCAATAACGGAATTAGAGTATCATGACGATCGAAGCACTAACCCCGATAGCACAAACCGCTTGTAACAAGGAATTACCTTGTTTGGAGATCGGAACCCGATGTAGCCCAACACGAGGCAAGAACTCGTCGAGATTGGAAGTAAAAGTAAAGAGTGGCAATGCGCCGAGATTGTATTGGTTGATTCCATTCTGAAATACAAACCTTCGGGCCATATTTATACCCGGTTACAACAAAGTCCTTGTAGGACACGACTTCTATCTTATCTACTATTTAAAGTACGACAATATCCTGGGACAGGGTGCCCTGTCGTGATACACAAGAAAACTATACAAAATATCCAATTAAAGATAAAATTGCTGTTGTAGGATGTTATCCATAGATGACAATATCTTCGAAGTATTTGGAAACTGAATCCAATGATTATCTTCATGCTTTCCTTTCGGGATTGGTCTCATCTGCTTTTCCCAATCGGAACCGGCTATCGGGTACCCTGTCTGACTGGACTCAGCCGACTGGCTCCTTAGCCGATTCGGACTCAGCTAACGCGACCTCTGTCTCTGAGAACCGCATGCTTCCTCGATTCCACTTCAATCCTTGCTTCAAACTCGGGGATTTGCTTACCAAATTTGGTCATTAATGGCCGTCCTACTAGACTTTTAGCCGAGCCTCCCTATAATGGTCCCTATTAAACAGGAGAGAATTTATGTTAAAGTTGGAACTTAAAGTCCTTTTTATTTTAAGAATTCTGCATTTTTTAGCCAAAGAAAATTTGACAGAAATGGCTTCGTCTATTCACATTGTTCTCGACACCCGAGCGTTTAGATAGCGATCTTGGGCCGCAGGATCCGGGAGGATTCTCTGATCAGATCCCAACATGTTACAGACTGATCCTTAGCGTGGTTTTCGTTCGCTTTGCGAAATAGGCGAGTCCGAAGGTCTCGGAAGACCATGTCCCCTGAGTAGTTTGATAATACGCCAAGCCATCACGCTACGGATCCTGACCCAAGTCCAACTCTGGGAGGGAAAAAGTCCAACTCTGATCGGAGGGCATGGGATTGAGCCATTGCTGTGGGCTGGGACGCATTGATCTAATACTCGGGAAAACTTGTCGGAGCGTCAAGTCGTCTCAGATCCACCCGATATTCTTTCTTCCTAGGAACCGGGACCATGAGGGGTCAGGGCCTCGAATCTCTGAGCTGGTAATGAGTCCTTGCGCGAGAGTTATCGGGTCACTAGAAAATTACTAGATGGTCGAGAGACAACACCGAGCCCCTGAGCAGCTGGTGTTTACTCGACAAGACTTCCTTCCTGGTAACCCGGACCAAGAAGGGTCGGGGCCATGAATCTCAGAGCTGGTCATGAGTACATGCGCGGAAGCTATTGGGTACACAAAAGGCTGCTCGACGACGGGACGGGAAGCAACACACGACATAAGTGCAAGTATCGAAGCTACTTTTGAAGATAAAGATGAGGAAAAAAATATGTATATGTATGGGAATTGGTGCGTAAGAAGATCGCCATCAGATTGCACGGTATGAAGAACAACGCTCCTACCTGGCGCGCCAACTGTCGACGGGTGGGTCGGCAGTCCTCAAAGGGGGTTGCCCAAAGTGGTGAAAGAGAATGGTAGAGAAGCTATTCCCTGATGGATCCGATGGTCGACTCGAGTCCGGAGATGAGCCAAAGAGTAAAGACATAGAGAATTATACTGGTTCGGCCTTCCCGAAGGATAATAGGCCTAAGTCTAGTGTTCTTTGTTGGGGTGTATGATGATCAAGAGTTACAAGGAGGTGTTCTTGGGGCTTGAAGCAAGCTGACCTAGAACAGGGAATGAGAAAATACTAGAGTTTGATCCCCCGGCCCCCTTTTATAGCTCAAGGGGGCAGTTATAGGAGAACTTGGGGGGCCAAGAAAGATATGTCTAATGTGCGAAAAGGTGAGTACAAACAATATCTGAAAAAGGTACAAATCGGTCTGCTAGGTCCTATACACTGTGGGCATCTTGTGCTCTCTCTCTTGCCTTGGGATCCCTCCTCCACCTGAGATGCCTGTACTGTGCTATCGGGTGACGTCAGTCTCTGCCAGGGCTGTCTCCTCCCTCTTCCTTCTTACTTGTGCCATGTCTTGTCCCGTGGATGGTTGAGGTCGGCCCGTGGTTGACGGGGTCGAGAGAGGAGAACCGAGGTCGGACTCGGGGAAAGGTCGGGATGTCCGACCCCGCAGGAGGGGGTCGAGCCATCGACCACGTGTCGAGGACTCTCGGTTTTCACTTTAGTGGGACATAAATTATTGTCCATAGGGTACCCTGGGGTGACACCCCCCATAGGTTCTACAGGGAAAGTAATCATGGAATTTAATTTAACCCCTTTGGTTAATAGGGCGAGTCGGGAATCCTTTGAGGTGTTGAGAGCCCCCTTCTCGGGCATGGAAATTGAAAGAATGGTTAAAGGTATGCCCTCAGACAAAGCCCAGGTCCAGATGGATTTAATGGAAAATTTATCAAAAGTTGTTGGAACATAATTAAATAAGATATTCTAAAGTTGTTTGAAGACTTCTATGAAGGAAGGGTTGATCTGTCGCCAATTAATGATTCCTTCATAGTTCTGGTCCCCAAATGCAACAATCCAACAACAACCTTGGATTATAAGCCTATTTCTCTGCTTAACTGCTGTGTTAAAATGCTGACAAAGTTTTGGCAGACTTCAAGCTCATAGAATTAAAGGGGCTAATAGAATTATCATTGTTTCTTGGCTACTAGCTCTGTAATCCTCCTCAGTTGAGGCTATTTTTCTTTTGTTGTGTGCTTGTTTTCTTTTCGATTGGTAAGGTTTGTAAGTTTCCCTGAACTTTTCCTTTCCTTTTTTTTAAAAAATTTGTGCACCTTGGGGATCTCCCTATTCATGA
Organism: Oryza australiensis; assembly: GCA_019925245.2. Taxonomy (NCBI): domain Eukaryota; kingdom Viridiplantae; phylum Streptophyta; class Magnoliopsida; order Poales; family Poaceae; genus Oryza; species Oryza australiensis. Next base: position 1,167,197 of record JAIFGZ020000326.1, on the reverse strand, counting down.
GAAAATTTCCCACGCACTAGCCTGAGAGATTTGCTTTACTCTAGTGCAGGTCCAAATCTGTTACTTGAGGTTCATAGGCGTGTCAGTTGGTTTGTTCCTGCAACCAACAAGAACTAAAAAAGGGAAAACAATGTTAGATAGATAGCTGATCGGCTGGTGGCTGATGACGTATCATTCGACATTGTGCTGATGCAATATGCATTGGATCAGCAGCAATTAGATTCGCCCGATCGGTTGTACATGTTAACAGAATGTAATCCAAATTTTAAAGCACATTTAAACCAAGTGACTGGGATAGATCAGTAGTATACCGAGATAGAATAAATCACTTAGATCTAAAAATACTATAAGACAAGAATTATACTTGTTTACAGCATAGCCGAAGAGATTAATCTAACATATATCGGCTAGTACTTCAATACTGATGTATACTCAGATATCATAATAAACTAAATACATCAAATAGGTAACAACCAAATATTAAAATTCTCTAACAGATTGATAACAAGCTTAACATATTTAACATGATGAGATCTAAATATAAAGAACAGATTTAACATATCAAGTAAGAATAAAATCAACAAGATAGGTTAAATCAGATAAGATCGGCTGAAACCCCGATACTATCTCTAGTAACAACCATAAACATGATAGATCATTATAATTCTAAGAACGACTTAATAGTTCGGACTTAACCGATGCAGTATTAAGTATAAAAAGAAGCATAAGATCTAAACAAGTTGATGACAGCCTTTCTAGATGGTAGATACATTATATAATCTAAATCAACCGTGACATCTAATCTCACTGGCTGTTATCTAGCAATAGATGCAAGCCGATGGAGATTAGATGGCGACATTGATCTAGATTATATAATGCATATGATAACCTAAGCGAATTACGAAGACATGATTAGAGTATCATGACAATGGAAGCATTAATCCCGAGAGTGCAAACCGCTTGTAGCAATATTTACCTCTTGTCGGGGATCGAAACCCGATGCAGCCCAACGTGAAGCAAGAACTCGTCAAAAGTAAACTAAAGGAAAAGGTGGTGATGCACCGAAAGTTGTATTGATCTGATTGTCGATAATAATTACAATGTCTTGGGTCATATTTATACCCAATTACAAAACACAGTCCTTATCAGACACGACTCTTATCTCTAATACTACTCAAATTACAGATATGCCTAAAACAAACTTTTACCGACATTATCTATAATAAAACTACCTAAAACATCCTAATTAACAGATATAATTGCCTTTCCTGAACTCTATCCATGTATGGCAATCCTCATGAAGCACTTGAAACCAAATCCAACAATGATTTTCACGATTTCCCACCGGGATCGGTCATATCTGTTACCCTAATCGGAATCGGCTATGTCAGATACCCTTATCCGATTTGGTCTCAACCGATTGACTCCTTAGCCAATTCGGACTCAACTGACGTGCACTCTGTTTCCAAGAATCACGCGCTCCTCCAATTCCACTTCGATTATAGATTCAAACCCGGGGATTGGCTTGCCAACTTTGGTCTTTAACACATGCCCCCCAAGTCCGTGATATTGTTAATGTTGTGGATTTTGCATGATCTCTCCCCTCGAGACAACTTAGGGTTTTCTGTTTCGACCGTTACTGTACCTCTTTAAATAACGCCCAAGTGCCTCGAAAAATTCACGCTGTCACTTACACTTTCACCGCTTCAGTCCAAAAATTCCCCAAATTCATCGGCGATCTTCTCGGCGCTCCAGCTCACTTACCGGCGACTTCCCTGCAATGGCGATCTCTCCCACGGCAATGGCAACTCCAAGCACCACCCCTGATGCGCCATCGGCGGAGTTCCCAGAGGTAAGTCCCCATTGGCTATAACCCTTTTATTACTGCAATTTGGTTTTCTTTTCATAATTTGTTCTTTTCCTTCTTTCTTCATTGTAGCGCCTTTCTCACCAAATCGCAATCCCTAGCCTCATTCATGATAAGCGGTATTTCCTTGGCCCAATCGACAATATGGATCCAATTGAGTTTATAAATGTCGAAACCAACAGGATGCCCTATAAGACATCAAACTCTAGCTTAGTGCCATGGAATAGAACCTTTAAGTCATGGCCTTCAACCGACAAATCCTAGACATCTTGTATGAGAGAGTATCGGCTAGCAAACAAACTCATTGGGATGAATTAGGCATAGCCCAGTGCTTGTCCCTCACTATAGCCGATTTGCCTAAGGATGAACCCCTCATCTCGGCTGCAAGCTATTTCTGGTCCAACACCTTTAATGCTTTTCTTTTCTGACAATAGCCAATGACCCCTACCCTGCTGGACATAATCTGAAGGGTTACGCGGAGGCTACGCTAGCCGAAAACAAAAATTTCTACCGCGCAAACCAGGAACACTTGCAAGTAAGGGCCGATAGATCGTTACCGATTGGAGTAGAGTGCAGCGGAATAGCCAATCTGGGCAATCCGATCCGGAACAGTGTAGCCGATTCCGGAGACGCCGATTCGCCAATCGCCGATTCGAGTCGTCCGGCCGCGTTCTCACGCCTCGCTCCGATGCGCCCGACCGCGGCCGATTCCACCACGCCCGATCGCTCCGATGCAGCCGATCCGAAGCCGATCAACGGCGCGCAACGTAGCGGCGCCTCTACCGGTATCCACACGTCCGGGGACGAACGCCGTACACCCGTGTGCTAGCACGCGATGCAAGGCTAGGGTTTGGCTCGAAGGTGGGGAGGGTTTCCGTGGAGATTGATCTCGGCGACTTCGTTGCACGTGATGCAATTGACGTGTCACGCTCTCCACCCCTCCCTCCTTTATATAGAGTTGGCCGACCGGGACTAGTGGCCGATTAGGACTCTATTTTGAATCGGATCTCATCCGTATCTCATAGAGTTGGCCGCCCCACACGTCGTAAGCCCATAGGACTCTATCCGATCGGATCCCTATCCGATCGAGCCGTATCCGAGTCCAACTCGAATATCTATTCTATCCCCTTAAGCGTGCGACCCGTAGGTTCGAGTATACTCGGTTTCGGCTATAGTCTAACTTAGCCGATCGTCGGCTCAAGTCTAAGTCGGCCGACTGTCAATAGCGGCGCCTAGCAGCACATATTGACACCATAGTATACAAGAATAATATCGGCTCAACCTGTAATGTGTACACAAATCCCTTTGCCTCACGATACCGGTTAAGCTATAGGCAAGATGTGTGCCATCCCTTCAATAGCTTAACCATTCACTCGAACCGTATTGGATTATCATGCATTGATTGACTCCTCAATCAACTTAGCATGGCCATGCATTTTCATAATCCATTACCTCGAGGGCCCAGAGATATCTCTCCAAAGGAGGGGCAAATTCCATCTTGATCACTCACATCCCACTCCATGTTTCATAGCAAACCCGAAAACTACCTTTATAACTACCCGATTACGGAATAGCGTTTGGTAGTCCCAAAGTAGGCTACTACACATGTTGGAATCCATGGTGATCTCGGTCTAAGGACTTTGTACCAACACTACACCGAGACCAACTAATGGCACATTAATTCTGTAGTGTCTCATGGTGGGTCTATCCAACAATGTGTTCTCCAACACATATGTCCATGTTTATTGATTTGGTATCTCCATACCCATGATCTATGAGACATGATCATCAATCAATAAACATGCCGATCTTAGAATCATATTTGTTCCAACAATATGACATATGATCGAGGATCGTTTAGAAATAGATTCATACATATAGAGTCTCATAAATAAGTCACGTACTTATTGATCAATACAAGATGTTTATTTCATGGAACTGAATAACACTTTATTCATTTATACATAAACATTGACGTGATATCCATGTTGCCTCTAGGGCATATCACTAACAATCTCCCACTTGCACTAGAGTCAATCATGTAAGTATCTAATACCCATTGCTCTTGTGTGCGCCTCATGCTTCGGGCGAGGGAGAGGTTTTGTCAACGGATCGGCTATGTTGAGATCCGTGTGCACTTTGCATATCTTGACATCACCTCTGTCCACTATCTCGCGGATGAGATGATATCGCCGAAGTATGTGTTTGGACTTCGATGTGACCTCGGCTCCTTGGCTTGCGCAATGGCTCCACTATTGTCACAATAGAGAGACATTGGACCGTCGTACTAGTCATCACACCAAGCTCGAAACGAATTTCTTGATCCAAACAGCCTCCTTTGCGGCTTCCGAAGGCAATGTACTCGGCCTCCGTTGTAGAATCGGCAACGTATCCCGCTTGGAACTCTTCCATGACCGCGCTCCGTTCGGGCGAACACGAACCCAGTTGTGATCTATAATCATCCTTGTCTGTTTGGAAGCTAGCATCGGTGTAACCACTTACAACGAGCTCTTCTTCACCTCTATAGACTAGGAACATATCTTTAGTTCTTCTCAAGTACTTAAGGATATTCTTTACGGCGATCCAGTGACCTTCACCGGATCTCGATGGGTATCCGCCGTAGCACTCAAAGCGTACGAGACATCGGGCGTGTACAAAGCATGGCATACATGATGGATCCAATTGCCGAAGCATATGGAACCATACCCATCTTATTCCGCTCATCATGTGTCCGAGGACACCGATTCTTGCTAAGATTAATGCCATGTGACATGGGCAAGAAACCTTTCTTGGAATCATGCATGTTGAACCTTTTCAACACCTTGTCAATGTATGTACTTTGGCTTAATCCAATTAGCCTCTTGGATCTATCTCTATAGATACGAATGCCCAATATATATGCTTTCCTCCCTAAGTCTTTCATGGAAAAACTATTTTTCAATGAAGACTTGATGGATTCAAGCATAGGGATATCATTTCCAATTAGTAATATGTCATCCACATATAAGATTAGAAATACAATTGCACTCCCACCGACCTTTTGTAAACACAGGCCTCTTCTTCATTTTTGATGAAACCAAACCCTTTGATTACTTCATCAAAACGAATATTCCAACTCCGAGATGCTTGCTTCAATCCATAAATGGATTTCGTAGCTTGCATATCTTTCCAGCGATTCTGGATCGACAAAACCCCGAGGTTGTATCATGTATACATCCTCGCTTAGGTTTCCATTTAGGAAAGCCGTTTTGACATCCATCGCCATATCTCATAATCGAAATATGCAGCAATCGCTAGGATAATCCGAATAGATTTAAGCATTGCAACGGGCGAGAAGGTTTCATCATAATCAACTCCTTGAATCTGTTTAAAACCTTTCGCCACCAATCGCGCCTTATAGATGTGAACATTTCCATCCATATCGGCCTTTTCTTAAAAACCCATTTACACTCAATGGTTTTGACACCATCAGTGGATCAACCAAGTTCCAAACTTGATTGTCGTACATGGATTCTATTTCGGATTTCATGGCTCCAAGCCACTTGTTGGAATCGGGTCCCACCATCGCTTCCTCATAGGTCTTAGGTTCATCGTTGTCCAACAACAATATATCACGTTGTTCCGCACTGTGTGTCTTCGGCGCACGACGTGATCTTTCGACCTTCGTGGGGCTGGTGTATCTACAACCGGTGGCGCAACACTTTGCTCCTCCCTTGTGGTTCCGTGGTCGCGAAACGTTTTCTGGTGTTTCTTGAACTTCTTCAAGATGCACCTGCTCCCACTAACCCTTCTTGAAAGAAACTCTTTCTCCAAGAAGACACCATGTCTGGCGACAAACACTTTGCCTTGTTCCCGATTATAAAAGTAATATCCCTTAGTTTCCTTAGGATATCCCACAAAGAAGCACTTGTCGATTTGGGTGTGAGCTTGTCGGCGTAGCGTTTTACATAAGCTTCGCATCCCCAAATTTTGAGAAAAGACAAACTAGGGGTTGCCCTGTCCATATCTCATATGGTGTCTTTTCAACCGACTTAGATGGAACTCTATTTAGTGTGAGCGCAATGTTTCAAGAGCATATCCCCGAAGGATAACGGAAGATCACTTTGGCTCATCATCGATCGCACCATGTCCAACAAGGTGCGATTTCTCCGTTCGGACACTCCGTTCCATTGTGGAGTTCCTGGCGGAGTCAACGTGGAACAATTCCACAATCTTTCGAGATGATTACCAAACTCTTGGCTCAAGTATTCCCTCCACGATCGATCGTAGAAACTTGATTGTTTTCCCTAAATGATTCGTACTTCATTCGGAATTCTTTGAACTTTTCAAAGGATTCGGACTTATGCCTCATTAAGTAGATATAACCATATCTACTAAAGTCATCGGTAAAGGAAATGAAGTACCGATAACCACCTCGGCCGTTGAGCTCATTGGTCCACATACATCGGTATGTATGAGTGCCAACAAGTCACTTGCTCTTTCACCGTGTCCCGTGAAAGGTGCCTTTGTCATCTTACCAAGTAAACAAGACTCACATGTCTCAAATGATTCAAAATAAAAGAGTGAAGCAATCCATCCTTATGGAGCTTCTCCATGCGTTTCGATTTATATGGCCTAAACGACAATGCCGGATAAACGTGGGTTTATATCATTAGAGAGTTGCCTTTACGTATTAATGTTATAGATGGGAGACGCTTCAAGATTCAAAACGTATAATCCATTCACCAATGGAGCATGAAAATAGAACATATCTCTCGAGATATATTGAACAACCATTGTTCATTGATCTAAAATCATATCCTTACGCTTGCAAACATGAAGCGGAAATAACATTTTGACATAGTGTTGGAACACAATAACAATTATTTAATTTCAAAACTAATCCTGAAGGTAGATGAAGTGGTGCTGTGCCGACAAGAAGCGTAGCAACGCTTGCTCCATTGCCGACGCGCAGTTTCACCTCGCCCCTTCTCAATCCTCTACTTCTTCTCATTCCCGCAACGATTTGCAAATATGAGCTACCGATCCGGTATCAAATACCCAAGAGTCGGTAGGTGAAGTAGCAAGATTAATGTCTATAACATTAATACCGAAGCGAAGTCGTACTTTGCTTCCTTTTGAGATCCTCCATGTACTTCTTGCAGTTCCTCTTCCGGGGCTGTCTCCTTGCAATAGAAGCAAACGGCATCGATGCCGCCGACCCCTTCTTGCCCTTCTTTGCATTGGAGGCACTCGCGATCTCATCGGGAGTAAACTTCCTCTTGGTGCAAAGTTTCTTGACAGTGGTTTGCGCTTTGCCTTCGCATCATCATCACATGATGACCGTTTTCTGGATACTCTCCTCACTGTCTTTAGCATCCCATGCAATTCAGCCAAGGTTCTATCCATATTGTTCATGTGATAATTCAATATGAATGGCTCGAAGCTCTGAGGAAGCGACCGGAGAATCACATCGTAGCCAACTCTTGGCTAAGGGAAAACCTAGTTTTCCGGACTCTCATATAGCCAATCATCTTTATCACATGCGGATCGACGGGATTCCCTCAACAAGCTCGCACGCAAACAAGGACTTTGAGGTGTTGAACCTCTCGGCCCGAGCTTGGTTCTCAAACATGCCACGCAGTCCCCGAATAATAGTGTGAGCATCGCTGCTCGATATTGCTTCAAGCTCGGGGGACATTGTAGCAAGCATGAGACAGCTTATATCTAGGACATCATTAGTGTGCTTCTCATAAGCCCTCCGTGCGGTTGCGGTGGCGTTATTAGGCAAATCATCCGGATAAGGTACTTCAAGAACGTACTCCTTACGCTCTTGCTTGAGAACAATTCTCAAGTTGCGATACCAATCCATAAAGTTTGTTCCATTTAATTTTTCCTTTTCGAGAATAGATCGCAAATTAAAAGTACTGGGTGTAGTATTAGCCGCCATTTATTCTACAACGAAAAAACAAAGTTTAGCACAATGTTTATGCTATGTCTTTTGTTAAACAATTTAACATAAGACTCCCATTACGTATTTTCCACATTCCCTCTAGGTTACGTCTTGGGTCAAGATCCACATGTTAATTAATTTTCTAGTGAGCTTTGGCATCACTGCTAGAAAATTAGTAACATCGGTAAGCAACACCTTGCTAATCACATCTCTATGTGACTCTTGTTGTTGGTGTGGCATCTCCATGCCCGGCGCCAACCTATGCCCCAAGGCTCAAAACTGTTTTGATAGCCTTGTTAAGTAAACCAAATGCTCCTACATGTATATGTCGACATATACCCCCTCGTGTTATGATAGAGAATGGCACTCGCTTTGGCGGACCCACCATTGACGAGCATAACGGTGACGGGTGCAACATTTGGAAGGGCATCATTACTACTTAATTTTGCGAGGGATGCTATCCTATCAAACAAACATATCACATATGAAAGCAAGAAGAATAGCATATAGTGAAATAGTATGGCCCCCTTCACATGGTGATCTCCATCTCCATGTCGGCGCGAGGATCTCCATCTTCGGCACCATCTTTCAATGTGCATGATGCTTGATTTCTTCAAACTAAGCTACTACTATAGAAGCTCTAATTGAAGATTACATCGACTCGCAGGTCGTGAAAGAATATTACAAGCATTGCACGTATGAAAGAATATTACATGGATTGCACATATGAAAGAATATTACATGCATCACATGCATCTCATACATCTCATACATACAATAGGGCCATACCATCTCAAAGCATTCTCTCGCAAAAACAAGTTAGGCGTAGAAACGTTTTCTACTTATCGCGAGCTACGGCATCGAGACGACCTATAAGGGGTACGCACACGGCGGTCCCGTTAGCCGGTTAGCGGGCGGGGGTCGAGGGGAAGCCGCCTCGCGGGCTTCCGGGCAGCGCCGAACACACACGAAATTCATAGATCCAATCTATGAAATCGCTTAAGGAAACCATGTCGGCATAATCATATTATGCTGTCCCGATACACTATCAAGGAGATGGTTTGCGTAGGCGCGAGGCAGCTAACAAGATCGGACTACGAGATAGCTTCGGCATAATCACATTATACCGTTCCGATACACTATCAAGGAACGCTATCTCGAACCCAACTCAAACCGAGTCATATGGAAATTGCTTCGACGTAATCACATTACGCCGTTCCGATACACTATCAAGGAACGCAATTACCATTAACTCTCCTCAACGATCCCGTAAAAACCGATTGATCTAATCAACCCGTGCGCAAAACTTGTTCCGGATCCAATCTAAAACCCGAAATAAGCAAGATTAGCTCGATACCACCGAAGGGTTACGCGGAGGCTACGCTAGCCGAAAACAAAAATTTCTACCGCGCAAACCAGGAACACTTGCAAGTAAGGGCCGATAGATCGTTACCGATTGGAGTAGAGTGCGGCGGAATAGCCAATCGGGGCAATCCAATCCGAACAGTGTAGCCGATTCCCGGAGACGCCGATTCGCCAATCGCCGATTCGAGTCGTCCGGCCGCGTTCTCACGCCTCGCTCCGATGCGCCCGACCGCGGCCGATTCCACCACGCGATCGCTCCGATTGCACCGATAGAAGCCGATCAACGGCGCGCAACGTAGCAGCGCCTCTACCGGTATCCACACGTCCGGGGACGTAACGCCGTACACCCGTGTGCTAGCACGCGATGCAAGGCTAGGGTTTGGCTCGAAGGTGGGGAGGGTTTCCGTGGAGATTGATCTCGGCGACTTCATTGCACGTGATGCAATTGACGTGTCACGCTCTCCACCCCTCCCTCCTTTATATAGAGTTGGCCGATGGGACTAGTGGCCGATTAGGACTCTATTTTGAATCGGATCTCATCCGTATCTCATAGAGTTGGCCGCCCCACACGTCGTAAGCCCATAGGACTCTATCCGATCGGATCCCTATCCGATCGAGCCGTATCCGAGTCCAACTCGAATATCTATTCTATCCCCTTAAGCGTGCGACCCGTAGGTTCAGGTATACTCGGTTTCGGCTATAGTCTAACTTAGCCGATCGTCGGCTCGAGTCTAAGTCACCGACCAATAGCGGCGCCTAGCAGCACATATTGACACCATAGTATACAAGAATAATATCGGCTCGAACCGTAATGTGTACACAAATCCCTTTGCCTCACGATACCGCTTAAGCTATAGGCAAGATGTGTGCCATCCCTTCAATAGCTTAACCATTCACTCGAACCGTATTGGATTATCGTCCGTTGATTGACTCCTCAATCAACTTAGCATGGCCATGCATTTTCATAATCCATTACCTCGAGGGCCCAGAGATATCTCTCCAAAGGAGGAGCAAATTCCATCTTGATCACTCACATCCCACTCCATGTTTCATAGCAAACCCGAAAACTACCTTTATAACTACCCGCATTACGGAATAGCGTTTGGTAGTCCCAAAGTAGGCTACTACACATGTTGGAATCCATGGTGATCTCGGTCTAAGGACTTTGTACCAACACTACCCGAGACCAACTAATGGCACATTAATTCTGTAGTGTCTCATGGTGGGTCTATCCAACAATGTGTTCTCCAACACATATGTCCATGTTTATTTATTTGGTATCTCATACCCATGATCTATGAGACATGATCATCAATCAATAAACATGCCGATCTTAGAATCATATTTGTTCCAACAATATGACATATGATCAGGGATCGTTTAGAAATAGATTCATACATATAGAGTCTCATAAATAAGTCACGTACTTATTGATCAATACAAGATGTCTATTTCATGGAACTGAATAACACTTTATTCATTTATACATAAACATTGACGTGATATCCAACATCTCCATGTTGCCTCTAGGGCATATCACTAACATAATCATGATAACTGGCTTGAACATAACCTCATCGGCTAACCCCAACTGATTTGATGCTAAGTGCCACTATTCCTTCAAAACCAGGGCAATAGGAGGTTGTAATGGCTCCATTAGCCAGAATATGGGCACTGGATCAGTGGACCCCAGAGAGCACACCGCGTTTTTGATGATGTGGCTTGAAAAAATCGTCTTCTGCGGATCAAGTTGTGGCCCAACTTCCAACTGGCAACATATAGCCAAAGCCCTTGTGGCAAAGGAAACAGTCCCCTTAGGCAAATATCTGCTGGGGTATTTGTACCAAACCTTGAACATATCATCAGCCAAGCTTGCAGCTAATTCAGTCATAGGAACCAGAGGCCCATGGTGGTTTTTGCAATTGTGGTTAACCCTCCTCACCCAAAAGACTCTTGGACGACTTGCATTGTCAGAGGCCAGATTCCCACTACTATAGCCGACTGTGAACGAAGATAGAGAAGAAGTGACTACACGCAGGTGCATGTCCTTTGGAGAGGCTGCCTCCACTTATTCAGGCTCCAAACTATAGGGTCAACTCCTTGCCGATTGTTTGTCAATATTTATGATGGTTTCTCCCAGAATACTAGAACCTGGTTCTTCTATTCAGATTACCAAGACTTTGAGCTCCCTTCTGATTTCAACTACAGTGAAATCAACTCTGAGGAATATGAAAAACCAAGAGAAATCTTCACCACTGCCATCACTCCCTACATCCTTCCAATCGGCGTCCACCAAGGCAGAAACGTGTTTTGGTCATATGAATTTTATCACCCAATGTCGGCTGCTAGGCAGATGGGACTAGGGCACCTGCCGATTGGACTATACTTCATCGACAAAATCTAGACCAGGGGAGAGATTACCTCAAGACTGATGAGTTGAAATTGATGAGCATTGAAAGTCCTCCTCTCGGTAGCATAGGAATTCTGGATTTGGCAACGATGAGAAGTTCAACATTTGACCGATGGTGGATCGAGTTCAAGAAACATCTCTTCCATCAACCATCTTCAATGTATTCCACCACCCTTCTCCGGGACTTGGTCCCTAATGTAAGTACTTTGTCCTTTCGCCAAATCATTAAATTATCGGCTATCGTTGGTTAATACTTAACTAAAATCTTTCATTCTTGCAGACTACCGATTCTTCTCCTCCTCGTGTTAGCAACACAGGAGTTGAGATCCATTATGCTTTAGGGCTTATTCCAAACGGTGGACGACTCGCCCCTTCAATCATCGGCTTCAACGAGCCAAAAGTAACAACCCTGCTGCACGACCAAACTCGTGAAGCATTATCAAGGAAGAGAAGAGCCAAACCATCGGCTGCTAGTCCATCGGCTGTACAGTAGAAAAGCCAAAGAAGTAGAAGACAGCCCCAGCCGACAGCCTAACATCCTTGGACCCAGACGTGGAAGAGGCCCTTGATCAAGAAGTCATGGACGAAGAAATTTAGTAGATCATCGACGCTGCTGCAGTCGAATCAAGCCACCCAAGAAAATATGCACAAACGCCATCAGCTGACAAACAGACTCATAAAACAGCACCATCTCCTCCAAAACGTCCTCCTCGCCTCCAACCAGTATGCATCCCTCTTTTGTTGAAGTTTGACTAATTTAAATTATTCTTCTCTTTTCCTTAAACAAACTCCTTTGCTTGCGGCGCAAGTTGGCCGAACGGCAACCACGCCCAACTTCACCAGTAACTTCAGAGCTCAACCTCTTCTCTTTTTGTTAGCCTGCTGATTTCAACTAACACTTGTCTTTTTCGTGCAGCCTCCTCATTCTCCATCGTTGCCCCCCATGACTCCAGCGATCGTACATCATCGGCCAGGGGTAGCCATCATGTTATACCAGAAGAAAACGCAGCTTCAACCATCCCTGTAAGCAACTTTTCAAATCCATATCGGCCGTCCCTAGGCTTTCAAACACTTAACAACTTTGATCTTCCTTCCTCTACATGGCTTAGCCAATATGTTCTCGTTTGACATTAGGAAGTTCTTGGATGATGAGGAGGAAACTACCAGCAAGGCTCTAGCCCCATAGCCGATGAGCTCAAAGAAAAGCTTCTGGACATAGACCATCGGCTAGAAGGATCTCTATATTACTTCTTCACCAACTTTGGGCCAATCAGGAGCCGATTCGAAGAGATCCAAGACTAGCTCCCTGATCAGATAGCCGACGTCATCTCTCAAGCCGCTTACCTAGATCAACATCGGCACAAGCTGGAAAGAGCTAAACAACGTATTGCCGACCGGAAAGAAAGAAAAAGCCTTGAAGCTATGGTTGAAACCAATTGGCAATTTATCAATGTTGAGAAAGCCAAGCTCTTTGAGATGACTGCGGGGTCATCGTCCATTGAAGCAAGCATCGATCGGCTGGAGAAGCGAGAAGCTGAACTCGTAGCCGAGTTGGAGAAGTGCAGAGCTGACTTAGCCTCAGAAAAACAAAGGCTTGCCGATCTCCCTAGAGTCATCGAAGAGCAGAAGTCCAAACTGAAATCTTCTATCCAATACTTGGCAGACCTCAAGAAGTCACTGAAAACCATCCCAGGGAGTGATGCAGCCGATCCCCAAACTATTGATGAAATTGAGCAGATTAGGAAACGGGCAATATTGGCCATCAACGAGTTGACCGGCAACTAGAACAATTGTAATAAGGCTAGCACACTGTGAACTCGAGTCACTTGTAATATGTTCATGTTCTTTTGCATCGGCAAACTTGTAAACTTTTAATCTTTTTTGTCTTGTAATATAATCTCTTCCGATTTCTGCAATCCATCTGGCCTTGACAAAATTTTTTGAAGTCCATGAAAAGTCCACTTGATTTCACTTGCGTATGCATATATGCCCCCCTAATTTTGCAATGTCAACCGATCATTGATAAAATTATAGCTCAAGGACAACACATGAAATCGGCCATCATGTATATGTTAAATCATAACCAATCATGATAGGAATAAAATGACTAAGGGCGATATAACTTATATCGACCATCACACATCGGCAGAGCACAACCGATTATGATAATAAAAAGAAGACTAAGGGCGATATGAGTCATATCGGCCATCTAAAGGCAATGTAAACACCTCAGCTACCATGTATCAGCTCAATACAGCCAAATCATGAGTTGATCCATATACTGGGATAATATTTCTAAGTACTTTCCATTTAAAGCACTTCCAAATACCTCTCCATCATGTCCTTCTAGCATGTAGGCTCCCTTGGAAACACATTTGTGGATCTTAAAAGGCCCTTCCCAGTTAGGTGACCACTTGCCGAATTTGTTATCTATGGAACCAATCGGCAAGATCAATTTCCAAACCAGTTCACCTTCTGAAAATGACTTGGGCACAACTTTATTGTTATAATGACGAGCACATCTCTCTTTATCCCTGGTCACCTTTTCTAAAGCACGCATCCTGGACAAAACCAAATCCTCTGATTCATCTTCCATATGTTAGTGATATGCCCTAGAGGCAACATGGAGATGTTGGATATCATGGTCAATGTTTATATATTTACGAATAAAGTGTTATTCAGTTCTATGAAATAGACATCTTGTATTGATCAATAAGTACGTGACTTATTTATGAGACTCTATATGTATGAATCTATTTCTAAATGATCCTCGATCATATATCATATTATTGGAACTAATATGATTCTAAGATCGGCATGTTTATTGATTGATGATCATGTCTCATAGATCATAGGTATGGAGATACCAAATCAATAAACATGGACATATGTGTTAGAGAACACATTGTTAGATAGACCCACCATGAGACACTACAGGAATTAATGTGCCATTAGTTGGTCTCGTGTAGTGTTGGTACAAAGTCCTTAGACCGAGATCACCATGGATTCCAACATGTGTGGTAGCCTACTTTGGGACTACCAAACGCTATTCCGTAATCGGGTAGTTATAAAAGTAGTCTTCGGGTTTGCTATGAAACATGGAGTGGGATGTGCGTGATCAAGATGGAATTTGCCCCTCCTTTGGAGAGATATCTCGGGCCCCTCGAGGTAATGGATTATGGAAATGCATGGCCATGCTAAGTTGATTGAGGAGTCAATCAACGCAGATAATCCAATACGGTTCGAGTGAATGGTTAAGCTATTGAAGGGATGGCACACATCTTGCCTATAGCTTAATTGGTATCGTGAGGCAAAGGGATTTGCGTACACATTACAGGTTCGAGCCGATATTATATTCTTGTATACTATGGTGTCAACATGTGCTGCTAGGCGCCGCTATTGACAGTGCGGCGAGTTGGACTCGAGCCGACGATCGGCTAAGTTAGACTATAGCCGAAACCAAGTATACCTGAACCTACGGGTCGCACGCTTAAGGGGATAAGAACAAGCATTCGAGTTAGACTCTAATACGGCTCGATCGGATAGGTATCCGATTGGATAGAGTTCTATGGTTTTACGACGTATGGGCGGCCAACTCTATGAGATTCGGATGAGATCCGATTCAAAATAGAGTCCGATCGGCCACTAGTCCCGGTAGGCCAACTCTATATAAAGAGGCGAGGGGTGGAGAGCTGCGACACATCGGTTGAATTGCATTGCGCCGAGATCAATCTCCATGGAAACCTTCCCACCTTCGAGCCAAACCCAAGCCTTGCATCGTGTGCTAGCACACGGGTGTTCGGCGTTTTGTTCCCGGATGTGTGGATACCGGTAGAGGCGCTGCTATGTTGCGCGCTGTTGATCGGCTACGAATCGGCTGCAATTGGAGCGAGGCAACTGCGGCAGATCGGCAACGAGAACGTGGTCGGCGACTCGGATCGGCTGCGGCATTGGCGAATCGGCTGATTGGTGAATCGGGTCCCCGGAAATCGGCGTCGGCTTGCGGGAATTGGCTACACTGTTCGGATCGGATAGTCCCGATTGGCTATTTTCACCGCATACTCCAATCGGTAACGATCTATCGGCCCTTACTTGCAAGTGTTCCTGGTTTGCGCGGTAGAAAAGTTTTTGTTTCGGCTAGCGTAGCTTCTGCGTAACCCTTCAGTGGTATCAGAGCTAATCTTGCTTAGTTCGGGTTTTAGATTGGATCTGGAACAAGTTTTGCACACGGGTTGATTAGATCAACCGGTTTTACGGGATCTGTTGAGGAGAGTAGATGGTAATTGCGTTCCTTGATAGTGTATTGGAACAGCGTAATGTGACTATGTCGAAGCAATATCCATAGAACTCGGTTTGAGTCGGGTTCGAGATAGTGTTCCTTGATAGTGTATCGGAACGGTATAATGTGATTATACCGAAGCTATCTCGTAGTCCGATCTTGTTTGCTGCCTCACGCCTACGCAAACCATCTCCCTTGATAGTGTATCGGGACGACATAATATGATTATGCCGATATGGTTTCCGTAAGCGATTTCATAGATTGGATCTATGAATTTCGTGTGGTGTCCCCCTTATAGGTCGTCTCGATGTTGTTTCTCTTTGATAGAAAACGTTTTTACGCCTAACTTGTTTTTGTAGAGAATGCTTTGAGATGGTATGGCCCTATTGTATGTATGAGATGCATGTGATGCGTGTAATATTCTTTCATATGTGCAATCCGTGTAATATTCTTTCATACGTGCAATGCTTGTAATATTCTTTCACGACCTACGAGTCGATGTAATCTTCAATTAGAGCTTCTATAGTAGTAGCTTAGTTTGAAGAAATCAAGCATTCGGCACTCGGAAGAACGGTGATGAAGATGGAGATCCTCTACACCGACATGGAGATGGAGATCACCATGTGAAGGGGGCCATACTATTTCATTATATGCTATTCTACTGCTTTCATATATGTGATATGTTTGTTTGATAGGATAGCATCCCTCGCAAAATTAAGTAGTAATGATGCCCTTCCAAATGTTGCACCCGTCACCGTTATGCTCGTCAATGGTGAGTCTGCCAAAGCATAGTTCCATTCTCTATCATAACATGAGGGGGTATATGTCGGACATATACAAAGAGCATTTGGTTTACTTAACAAGGCTATCAAAACAGCTTTTGGGCCTTGGGGCATAGGTTGGGGCCGGGGCATGAAGATGCCACACCAACAACAAGAGTCACATAGAGATGTGATTAGCAAGGAGTTGTTTACCAATGTTATAAATCTTCTAGCAGAGTGATGCCAAAGCTCACTAGAAATTAACTAACATGTGGATCTTGACCCAATACGTAACCTAGAGGGAAGGTGTAAAATACATAATGGGAGTCTAATGTTAAATTGTTTAACAATAGACATAGCATAAACTTTGTACTAAACTTTGCTTTTTCTTTGTAGAATAAATGGCGGCTAATACTACACCCAGTGCTTTTAATTTGCGATCTATTCTCGAAAAGGAAAAATTAAATGGAACAAACTTTATGGATTGGTATCGCAACTTGAGAATTGTTCTCAAGCAAGAGCGTAAGGAGTACGTTCTTGAAGTACCCTATCCCGAGGATTTGCCTAATAATGCCACCGAACCCGCACGGAGAGCTTACGAGAAGCACACTAATGATGCCCTAGATATTAGCCGTCTCATGCTTGCTACAATGTCCCCCGAGCTTCGAAGCAATATGAGAGCAGCGATGCTCACACTATTATTCGGGGACTGCGTGGTATGTTTGAGAACCAAGCTCGGGCCGAGAGGTTCAACACCTCGAAGTCCTTGTTTGCGTGCAGGCTTGTTGAGGGGAATCCCGTCAGTCCGCATGTGATAAAAATGATTGGCTACATTGAGAGTCTGGAAAAACTAGGTTTTCCCTTAGCCAAGAGTTGGCTACCGATCCGATTCTCCGCCGCTCCCTCCGAGATTCAAGCCATTCATATTAAATTATGACATGAACAATATGGATAGAACCTTGGCTGAATTGCATGGGATGCTAAAGACAGTGAGGAGAGTATCCGGAAAAATGGTCATTATGTGATGATGATGCGAAGGCTAAGCACAAACCACTGTCAAGAAACTTTGCACCAAGAGGAAGTTAACTCCCGATGAGATCGCGAGTGCCTCTAATGCAAAGAAGGGCAAAAAGGGTCGCGACATCGATGCCGTTTGCTTCTACTACAAGAAGACATGCCACTGGAAAAGGAACTACAAGAAGTACATGGAGGATCTCAAAAAGAAGCAAAGTACGACTTACGCTTCGGATATTAATGTTATAGACATTACTCTTGCTACTTCACCTACGACTCTTGGGTATTTGATACCGGATCGGTAGCTCATATTTGCAAATCGTTGCGGGGAATGAGAAGAAGTAGAGGCTTACGAAGGGCGAGGTGAACCTACGCGTCGGCAATGGAGCAAGCGTTGCTACGTTCTTGTCGGCACGATACCACTTCATCTACCTTCGGGATTAGTTTAGGAATAAAATAATTGTTATTGTGTTCCAACACTATGTCAAAATGTTATTTCCGCTTCATGTTTGCAAGCGGAAGGATATGATTTTAGATCAATGGACAATGGTTGTTCAATATATCTCAAAGATATGTTCTATTTTCATGCTCCATTGGTGAATGGATTATACGTTTTGAATCTTTAAGTGTCTCCCATCTATAACATTAATACGAAAGGCAACTCTCTAATGATACAAACTCCACGTTTATCCGGCATTGTCGCTTAGGCCATATAAATAAGAAACGCATGGAGAAGCGCATAAGGATGGACTGCTTCACTCTTTTGATTTTGAATCATTTGAGACATGTGAGTCTTGTTTACTTGGTAAGATGACAAAAGGCACCTTTCATGGGACTCGGTGAGAGAGCAAGTGACTTGTTGGCACTCGTACATACCGATGTATGTGGACCAATGAGCTCAACGGCCGAGGTGGTTATCGGTACTTCATTACCTTTACTGATGACTTTAGTAGATATGGTTATATCTACTTAATGAGGCATAAGTCCGAATCCTTTGAAAAGTTCAAAGAATTCCAGAATGAAGTACATAATCATTTAGGGAAAACAATAAAGTTTCTACGATCAAATCGTGGAGGGAATACTTGAGCCAAGAATTTGGTAATCATCGGAAAGATTGTGGAATTGTTCTACGCTTGACTCCGCTAGAACTCCACAATGGAACGGAGTGTCCGAACAAAGAAATCGCACCTTGTTGGACATGGTGCGGTCGATGATGAGCCAAAGTGATCTTCCGTTATCCTTCGGGGATATGCTCTTGAAACAGCTTGCGCTCAAACTAAATAGAGTTCCATCTAAGTCGGTTGAAAAGACACCATATGAGATGTGGACAGGGCAACCCCTAGTTTGTCTTTTCTCAAAATTTGGGGATGCGAAGCTTATGTAAAACGTTTACGGCGACAAGCTCACACCCAAATCGACAAGTGTTTCTTTGTGGGATACCCTAAGGAAACTAAGGGATATTACTTTTATAATCGGGAACAATGCAAAGTGTTTGTCGCCCGACACGGTGTCTTCTTGGAGAAAGAGTTTCTTTCAAGACGGGTTAGTGGGAGCAGGGTGCATCTTGAAGAAATTCAAGAAACACCGAGAAAATGTTTCGCGACCACGAGAACCACAACAGGAGGAGCAAAGTGTTGCGCCACCGGTTGTAGATACACCAGCCCCACGAAGGTCGAAAGATCACGTCGTGCACTGACAGTACAGCGGAACAACGTGATATATTGTTGTTGGACAACGATGAGCCTAAGATCTATGAGGAAGCGATGGTGGGACCCGATTCCAACAAGTGGCTTGGAGCCATGAAATCCGAAATAGAATCCACGTACGACAATCAAGTTTGGAACTTGGTTGATCCACGATGGTGTCAAAACCATTGAGTGTAAATGGGTTTTTAAGAAAAGGCCGATATGGATGGAAATGTTCACATCTATAAGGCGCGATTGGTGGCAAAAGGTTTTAAACAGATTCAAGGAGTTGATTATGATGAAACCTTCTCGCCCGTCGCAATGCTTAAATCTATTCGGATTATCCTAGCGATTGCTGCATATTTCGATTATGAGATATGGCGAGATGGATGTCAAAACGGCTTTCCTAAATGGAAACCTAAGCGAGGATGTATACATGATACAACCTCGGGGTTTTGTCGATCCACAATCGCTGAAAGATATGCAAGCTACATAAATCCATTTATGGATTGAAGCAATCATCTCGAGTTGGAATATTTGTTTTGATGAAGTAATCAAAGGGTTTGGTTTGATCAAAAATGAAGAGGAGGCCTGTGTTTACAAAAAGGTCAGTGGGAACACAATTGTATTTCTAATCTTATATGTGGATGACATATTACTCATTGGAAATGATATCCCTATGCTAGAATCCGTCAAGTCTTCATTGAAAAATAGTTTTTCCATGAAAGACTTAGGGAGGCAAGATACATATTGGGCATTCCGATCTATAGAGATAGATCCAAGAGGCTAATTGGATTAAGCCAAAGTACATACATTGACAAGGTGTTGAAAAGGTTCAACATGCATGATTCCAAGTAAGGTTTCTTGCCCATGTCACATGGCATTAATCTTAGCAAGAATCGGTGTCCTCGGATACATGATGAGCGGAATAAGATGGGTATGGTTCCATATGCTTCGGCAATTGGATCCATCATGTATGCCATGCTTTGTACACGTCCAGATGTCTCGTACACTTTGAGTGCTACGAGCGATACAAGTCGAGATCCGGTGAAGGTCACTGCACCTTTGTAAAGAATATCCTTAAGTACTTGAGAAGAACTAAGGATATGTTCCTAGTCTATGGAGGTGAAGAAGAGCTCGTTGTAAGTGGTTACACCGATGCTAGCCTCCAAACAACTTTTAAAGGATGATTATAGATCGCAATGGGTTCATGTTCGCCCGAACGAAGGCGCAATCACGGAAGAGTTCCAAGCAAGATACCGTTGCGACTCTACAACGGAGGCCGAGTACATTGCTTTTCGAAGCTGCAAAGGAGGCCGTTTGGATTAAGAAATTCGTTTCGAGCTTGGTGTGATGATTAGTACGACTGGTCCAATGTCTCTCTCGTGATAATAGTGGAGCCATTGCGCAAGCCAAGGAGCCGAGATCACATCGAAGTCCAAACACATACTTCGGCGATATCATCTCATCCGCGAGATAGTGGACAGAGGTGATGTCAATATATGCAAAGTGCACGCGGATCTCAACATAGCCGATCCACCGAGAAAACCTCTCCCTCGGCCGAAACATGAGGCGCACACAAGAGCAATGGGTATTAGATACTTACATGATTGACTCTAGTGCAAGTGGAAGATTGTTAGTGATATGCCCTAGAGGCAACATGGAGATGTTGGATATCATGGTCAATGTTTATGTATTTATGAATAAAGTGTTATTCGGTTTCATGAAATAGACATCTTGTATTGATCAATAAGTACGTGACTTATTTATGAGACTCTATATGTATGAATCTATTTCTAAATGATCCTCGATCATATATCATATTATTGGAACTAATATGATTCTAAGATCGACATGTTTATTGATTGATGATCATGTCTCATAGATCATAGATATGGAGATACCAAATCAATAAACATGGACATATGTGTTAGAGAACACATTGTTGGATAGACCCACCGTGAGACACTATAGGAATTAATGTGCCATTAGTTGGTCTCGGGTAGTGTTGGTACAAAGTCCTTAGACTTGAGATCACCATGGATTCCAACATGTGTAGTAGCCTACTTTGGGACTACCAAACGCTATTCCGTAATCGGGTAGTTATAAAAGTAGTCTTCGGGTTTGCTATGGAACATGGAGTGGGATGTGAGTCATCAAGATGGAATTTGCCCCTCCTTTGGAGAGATATCTCTGGGGCCCTCGAGGTAACGGATTATGGAAATGCATGGTCATGCTAAGTTGATATAGGAGTCAACCAACGGACGGATAATCCAATACGGTTCGAGTGAATGGTTAAGCTATTGAAAGGATGGCACACATCTTGCCTATAGCTTAATTGGTATCGTGAGGCAAAGGGATTTGCGTACACATTACAGGTTCGAGCCGATATTATATTCTTGTATACTATGGTGTCAACATGTGCTTGCTAGGCGCCGCTATTGACAGTCGGCTGAGTTGGAGTCGAGCCGACGATCGGCTAAGTTAGACTATTGCCGAAACCAAGTATACCTGAACCTACGGGTCGCTTGCTTAAGGGGATAAGAACAAGCATTCGAGTTAGACTCGAATACGGCTCGATCGGATAGGGATCCGATTGGATAGAGTCCTATGGTCTTACGATGTATGGGCGGCCAACTCTATGAGATTCGGATGAGATCCGATTCAAAATAGAGTCCTGATCGGCCACTAGTCCTAGTAGGCCAACTCTATATAAAGGGGCGAGGGGTGGAGAGCTGCGACACATCAGTTGAATTGCATTGCGCCGAGATCAATCTCCATGAAAACCCTCCCACCTTCGAGCCAAACCCTAGCCTTGCATCGCGTGCTAGCACATGGGTGTTCGGTGTTCTGTTCGTGGACATGTGGATACCGGTAGAGGGGCTGCTACGTTGCGTGCTGTTGATCGGCTACGAATCGGCTGCAATCGGAGCGAGGCGACTGCGGCAGATCGGCAACGAGAACGTGGTCGGCGACTCGGATCGGCTGCGGCATCGGTGAATCGGCTGATTGGTGAATCGGCTGTCCCCGGGAATCGGCTGTCGGCTTGCGGAAATCGGCTACACTGTTCCAGATCGAATAGTCCTGATTGGCTATTTCCGCTGCATACTCCAATCGGTAACGATCTATCGGCCCTTACTTACAAGTGTTCCTGGTTTGCGTGGTAGAAAAGTTTTTGTTTTCGGCTAGCGTAGCTTCCGCGTAACCCTTCACCATAAGACTATGAAAATGATCGGATGTCAACTCATCTTGTAATTCAATCCTTCTTGAGCCGATGGCAGTCTCCCATGGCAATACAGCTTCATGTCCATAGACCAACTTGTAAGGAGGTACTTGAATTGATCCATGATAGGCCATCTGATAGGACCATAATGATTCGGCCAATCGGTTATGCCACTGCTTTGGGTAATCAGATATCTTCCTCTTTATCAATTTAATCAAACTCTTGTTTGATACTTTTGCTTGCCCATTTGCCTGTGCATAATATGGTGAAGAATTCAGCAATTTGATCCCCATGCTCTCTGCAAATTGGACAAATTCATCTAAAACAAAGATAGATCCCTGATCGGTTGTTCCTGATCGGTTGTTATTGTTTGAGGGACGCTGAATTGGTAAATAATATGCTCTTTGACGAACTGAATTGCGTCCCCGGAGTCAACTTTCTTCAAAGGAATTGCTTCCACCCACTTTGTGAAGTAATCGGTTGCCACTAATATAAACTTGTGTCCTTTACTCGAGGGTGGATTAATCTAGCCGATCATGTCAATTCCCCATCCTCTGAATGGCCATGGCTTGATAATAGGGTTCATAGCCGACGCTGGTGCTCTTTGAATTGCTCCAAACCTTTGACAATCCTGGCATCCTTTGTAATATTTGAAACAATCTTCCAGCATCGTCGGCCAAAAAATACCCAGCTCTCCGAAGTAACCACTTTATCTTGTGAGCCGACTGATGAGTTCCGCAAATGCCTTCATGCACTTCTCCCATTACGACTTTTGCTTAATCAGCACTCAAACATTTGAGTAACATTCCATCAATCGTTCGATAATATAGATCATCATCGAGCAAAACGTATCTCAAAGCCTTATAGCGCAATTTCCTCGAAGCCGATTGAGAAGGACTCTTTAAATAATTGAAAACATCATATCACCAATCATCGGCTACGATTGTTGCGATTTCAACTTCAACATCTTTCAACATCGGCTTGTATCTCGATGCCCCTTGAGCCAAATCATTAGCTTCAATATTCTGCTCTCGAGGGATATGGTTGAAAGTTACTAGCCGAAAACCATCCATCAATTCTCGACACTTTTGATTGTAGACCACCAACATATCATTCTTGCATTCATATTCCCCTGCTAACTGATTGAGGACCAACAATAAATTGCCCATGATTTCAACAACATTGGCTTCGACCTCTTTCAGAAGTTGCAACCCCTTGAGGACGGCCTCATACTCAGCTTGGTTATTAGTTGCATAAGGCGCGATAGTGTAAGCAAATTCAAAACTTGCCCCCCTAGGTGATATTATGACTAAGCTGATGCCACAACCATGTCTACAAACGGAACCATCAAAAAATAATGTCCAAGGCACTATGTCGACTGAGCCGATTGAATCATCCTGGTGTTCAACAATGGAATCCGCTATAGCTTGTCCCTTAACTGCCTTGGGTGCTTGATATCTCAGATCAAATTCTGTTAAAGCATAAATCCACTTACCAACTTGTTGGTGTGAATTTTTTACATGCACTGGCCTGGAAGATCTGCTTAACTCTAGTGCAGGTCCGAAATTGGTCGCCTCTGGTGATCGAGTGGGTGTGCCAGTTGGTTTGATCATGCAACCAACAAGAAACAAAGAGATAGGCATTTGGTTAAGGTTAGATCTTACTCCATCGGCTATAGATATTAATAAATATACAATTGCTATCCCAAAGCACATTTAGATTAAGTGATTGGGATAGATCGGTAGCATACCGAGACAGTATAAATTACATAGATCTAAAAGTATGTTAGGAACACAATTATATATATTGATAACCTAGCCGATGTCACAGATCTAAAGTAAATCGGCTAGTACTCTCATATATTTTATAGAAAGATATTAATCTAACTTAAATGCATTAAACCAAGATCAATTGGCTGTTAGTGTAAACTAACAGACTGATTCCGAGCTTAATACATTTAGGTATATTGAGATCTTAATATAAAAGGTAATTCTAATACATCTAATGGTAATATTACATAAAGATGATCAGAATAGGTAAGACCGGCTGAAACCCCGGTTCTATCTCTAATAGCAAACATTGAACCAGATAAATCTATATAGTTCTAAAGGCGACTTAATAGGTCGATTAGATGCAACATTAAGTACCAAAAGAATTATGAGATCTATGTAGGCTAATGAGAACTCGTCAAGATGATAGATACGCCATATAACCTAAATCAACCTCTGGATCTAGCTCTGTCGGCTGCTATCTTCAAAGAGATATTAGCCGATCGTGAGATAGATGTAGACATTGATCTAGATTATATGCCACATATGATAAATTAAGCAGTTTGCAACATCAGAATCAGAGTACCATACTGATGGAAGCTCTGGTCTCGATACCACAAGCCGCTTGTCACAAGAAATTACATTTCCTAGAGATCAAAGTCGATGCAGGCCAAGAACAAAGCAAGAACTCATCAAGAAAAACGTAAAAAAAAGGGTGGCGATGCGCCGAGATTGTATTGATGTGTGTTGATATGTTTTACAAGGTCTCGGGTCATATTTATACCCGAATATACAATGAGTCCGTAACAGACACGATTCCTGTTACAGATTAAATCTCTAAACAAACCGACATTATCATAAAAGGAAACTATAAAAGATATCCTAACTAAAAAGATACAATTGTCGTTGCAGGACCTTATCCATAGATGGCAATATCTTTAACGCACTTCAGAAACCGAATCCAATAATTATCTCTTAAGCTTTCCTTCCGGGATTGGCTTCACCTCTATCTTCAATCAGAATCGGCTATCGACTGTCCTAGTTCGATTTGGACTTAGCCGACTGGCTCCGTAGCCAATTCGGACTCACCCGATGCGGCCTCTGTTTTATCACAGATCGTGTGCTCCTCAATTCCGCTTCAATCTCAGCCTCAAACCCGGAGATTTGGTTACCAAATTTGGTAGTTAACACATGTCCCCCAAGTCCATGATATGATAGTCTTGCAGATTTTGTGCAATTCGAATTCCCGGCACAACCCTAGGTCGAGTCTGTTTGGCCGTTATGAAAACTCTTTAAATAATGCCTCACCCGCGCCGAGCAACTCATGTCATCAAAGCAAATCCACAGCAACAAACACCCTCGAGTTCTCCGACGACGTCTTCAGCCTCCCCGAGCTCGCGGCGGCGATTCCCTTCTCTGGCGACCTCAAGCGTTCTAATGGCTACCTCCGTCGCACCATCGGCTTCTTCCCCCGCCGAGTTTCCTGAGGTACACCCCATTCAGCTAAAACCCCCTTCTTATTTGCTCTTAGCTGCAGATCCAAATGTTTAGGGTTTATGACTCTGAAATTTTCTTCCTTTCCAATTGTAGCATCTCACCCACCAAGTAGTGATCCCAAGTTTTCTCAACAATGAAAAATACTTCTTAGGGCCGATTAGCATTAAGGACCCAACTGACCTTATCATAGACGAAACCAACAGAATGCCTTATAGAATAAGGAACACAAGTCTGAACCACTGGGCAGGCACTTTTAAATCTTGGCCCTCCATGGATAAATCTTGGTCGGCATGGTATAAGAGGATGCAATCGACCAAGCAAAGCCATTGGGAAGAAATGGGAATAGCCCAATGCCTTGCACTGTCGGTGGCCGATATGCCTAAGGATGAACCATTAATGTCGACCGCCACATACTTTTGGAACAACACCCTGAACGCTTTTGTTTTTTAGCAAGGCCCCATGATTGTCACCTTAGCCGATGTGGTTATGATTACTGGACAGGATGTCTTATCATCGGCTAACCCGAATAGACTGGAGGGAAAAAGCCAGTTTTTGTTCAAGACCAAAGCGATAGGGGGTTGGAAGGGTTATGTGGCGATGAACATGGGAGACGGGCCGATTAACCCCAGGGAACATGCTGCATTTCTCATGATGTGGCTTGAGAAGTTCTTCTTCTGTGGATCGAGCTGTGGGCCGACAGCCAACTGGCAAATAGTAGCCGAGGCCTTAGTTAATAAGAAAAAACTTCCCCTAGGCAAATTACTCATCGGCTACCTCTACCAAACCCTGAATTAGGCTGTATCGAAGATTAAATCCAATGCCAACATCAATACTGGAGGCCCTGGTGGTTTCTTCAGCTCTGGCTTGTATTGATGACCCAGAAAATATCCGGTCGGCCAAAATTGACCGAAGCGCGCTTCCCCCTCCTAGAGCCGATCGAAGATGATGAAAGAAACGAGGAGACCACCAGGAGGTGTCAAGCTTTTGGAGAAGCGGCAACCACACACGCCGGATAAAAACAGTCAGCCGATCTATTGGCCGAATGGTTCTTTTCCCTTTATGATGGATTTGCCAGAGACAATCGGTGCTGGTTTTTCTATGAGGACTAGGCATCCTTTGAGTTGCTGTTAACACCTAAATTTGGTAATTCAATCCCTAAGTCCTGGCAAGGGTGAAAATGAATCGGATCAGGTGGTTTGATGGAGAAACAGGGGTCACATCGGCTGAGAAGCAATCGGCGGAGAAGCCAGTCGGCTAAGGTTGAATCGAACAAGAGCGGCCGATAGCCGATTCTAGGTTCAGAGGAGATAAAACCGTTTATGGTGCAGATGTTTGAAGATAATAGAAGATTTGGTTATCAGATTGCGCATTAAAAGATATTGCCATCTATGGATAGAGTCCTGTAACGGCAATTGTATCTGTAAATTAGGAGTTGGTTTAAACTATTCATTGTAATGCGGCGTGGGTCCTTCCCAGGATATCGTTGTATTTTAAATAGTAGTTTAGATAGAGTACAGGGTCTGTACAGATAATGTTATCTTGGGTATAAATAGGACCCAAGACCCCCTGTAAGACGACAATTGAATCAATCAAACAACCTTCGGCGCATCGCCAAACCTTTTCTTCAGACGAGCAATTGATTTGGCTACGGGCTGCATCGTTTTGATCCCCAAATCCAGGTAAATGCTTGTCATTAGTGGTATGTTTTGCTGGTTCTAGTGCTTCCATCGTAATGACACATTAGATTCATGGGTTTATACTACGCTATTTACCATATATCGCATATAAACTGGAGCAATGTTTAGATCTATTCTGTCATCGGCCAGTTCTATCGAGAACCCGCAGCCCATAGGGCTAGATCTAAAGGTTGGGCTAGTTTATATGCGGTATCCACCGTCTCGAGGGGTATAAATCAGCCCTAACATATCAATTTGTTCTTTTTATACTTAATGCTGCATCAACGTTGAACTATTAAGTCGTTTTTAGAACTTCCAATGATTTGTTCGGTTAGATTTATACGTTTAGAGGCAGTGCCGGGGTTTCAACCGGCCTTATCTACCCTAATATATTTTTTTAGTATATTTATTACTAGATTTATGTTAGGAATGCCTCTTATATTAAGATACCGTTCTTGTCGGACATCATAAGCCGAAATCGGCCTGCAGTCAACAACCGATGGCCGATTTCCCAGGCTAAGTATGTGGTTCAAGAATGATATCTTTTCATAAGAATCATCAGAGTACTAGCCGATCCATAGTTAGCTTTCCAGTATCGGCTAGGTTAGTAATACATACATTTATTATCCTTTACTGTATTTGGGTTAAGCGGTTGATGCTGTCTCGGTATAGCCGATCCATTCCAGTCGCTTGGCTTAAATATATTTTGGGATAGCATATATATGCTCATGGATTCCCTCAGCCGATCCAGTGGGGATCTAACTTAACACTTAACGCATATCTCTTTTTTTTCTTGTTAGTTAACAGATCAAACCAACTGGCACGCCCTGTACTGCATAGGCAGCCGAGAAGGACCTGCACTGGAGCTTAGCTGATCTCCCGAGCCAGCGCGTGAGAGAAATTTCTCGTCAACACGCTTCTTGGCACGCCCAGTGGGACTTTCTCTGTCGGCTCGACTAGGACGCATTGACTCAGCCGACAAGATGGTCGACTCCAAGAGCCCCAATATTTCTCAGGACAACATCGTGCCTGTGAAGATGGAGCAGTTATCGGCTGAGTAGCAAGCCGATTACAAGAAGATGGTGGAAGAATTCCAGGCCAACTACTTGCAATCATTCACCTAGACCAGATCCAGGACTGTACATCAAAAGTACAAGTTCAGCATGGATGAGCTCAAGGCATCCTCCTCCAATGGATCAAAAGGCAAACAAAAGGTGGAGGAGCCGATTCAGGAACAAGACGATTTGGCTCTGCATACCTTACAAGACCGGATCGATTCAGCCGTCCATCACGCGTTGGTCAACCAGAGTAGAATCCTTGTCAAAACTCTCAACAACATGATCGCTACTGTGGTCAACGCCAAGATAGCCGACTAGCTGCAACGGGGGCCGATGTACTTCACAGACGTCCAGTTTCCTGGTTACAGGACGCTGGTCACCCAGAATAGGTCGATCCCACCGCCAACACAACCAGGGCCGCCAGGAGGGACCCTCGGCCAGCCGAATCCAACTGAATCGGCTACAAGGCCAATGATCACCATGCTAAATCGACATCAACCGCTGCCCCAGGGTCAGATTGCTAACATGTTCAATGACAATCGGCAGTCAGAGCCGATTGCCCAGATTGACCTAGATAGACGGTACAACGCCGGTGGCTGACAGCTGTTCCCGGGACCACCAAAGCCACCACCGGCGCATCGACCGCCTCCCGCTGATCATCAACTCCACTACCAATACCAAGGAGGCCGTCAAGATCATCACTACAGGCCTCAGACGCCACCACCGCTGTATCGGCAAGCACCCGCGCCATATGACCCATATGAGCCGATACAGCAGGACAACCGGACTTGGGCCGATCTGATTGCAGATGTCATGTGCGATCAATTCGGCCTCAAGCCAAAGGACTCAGGGAACATGTATCGGTATCCCTGTCTAGAGCATTTCGAGCGGATGCCGTTGCCCAACCGATACAAGATCCCAGATTTTTTGAAGTTCTCGGGGCAAGACAATGTGTCAACCTACGAGCATGTTAGCTGATTCTTGGCGCAGTGCGGCGAAGCATGGGCTACAGACGCCTTGAGAGTCCGGCTGTTCCCTCTATCTCTTTCAGGATCGGCTTTTACCTGGTTCTCCTCATTGCCTTAAAACTCAATTCAGAGTTGGGCTAATCTTGAAAAGCAATTTCACAGCAACTTTTACTCTGGCAACCATGAAATGAAGTTGTCGGACCTCACCAGCATCAGGCAAAAGCACAACGAATCGGTTCAGTAATACATCCAACGCTTTAGAGAGATGAGGAACCGATGCTACAGCTTGGTGCTATCGGATGCCCAGTTGGCTGATTTGGCCTTTCACGGCTTGATCGCGCAGATCCGAGAGCGGTTCTCTGCGCAGGACTTCGACAGCCTAGCCCACTTGGCGCAGAGGGTGATGGCCCACGAGCAGCGATTCGAAGACACCCGGAAGGCCGTCAAAAGCATAACTCAAGTCTTCGTTGAGTTAGATTCCGATTCCAATGATGATGACGCAGAGGTGGCGGCAGCCGAATGGGCTAAGAGCAAAAAAGCCATCGTCTGCCAATGGGTGCTGAAGACGGCCAAAGAAGAGAGATATGACTTCGACATCACCAAGGCCGATAGGATTTTTGACTTGCTGCTCAAGGAGAAACAGATCCAGCTCCCTAAAAATCATGTGATCCCATCGGCCGAAGAATTAAAGAAGAAGAAATATTGCAAGTGGCACAACTCCACATCACATGCCACTAACGATTGCAAAGTCTTCAGGCAGCAAATCCAGTCGGCAATCAAGGCCGAGAAGTTGAAGTTTGCCGATTCAAATCGGCCGATGAAGGTGGATGGCAACCCTTTCCCGGTCAACACAGTCCAGGCCAGCCCCACGCAAGCTGATCGACAGAACAGAATGGCGCACAGCTTAGTCAACACATCAATCGGGGCCAAGGCAGAAGGCGAGCCGACTGGACATCACACCACACCAATCAACATGGTGCGCCCCGTCATCAGATTGGTTGACCGACGACCGATCTATGAAGACAACCAATGCGATCCTCAGCACCGATCTTGGCGGGAGGCAGCTCGCGATGAAGCACCTCGTCGACGCGAGCCAGAAACTCAAAGTCGCCGATACGAGGTAAACCACCACAGTGTCGATCCGCATTGGCATTGTGATTTTTTCAGGTATTGCTGGGAATCCGGCATGAGGCTACCGACACTGGACGACTGCCCAGCGTGCAACGATCACCGTGACGACGAGCACAGGAGCTCATTGGCTGCAAGCCCACCCCGGTTCATCCCTAGAGCCGTTAAGCTAAATCAGAGGCGGTGGTCCGTCCATGATCGGCTCGGCCCGATCCATCAAGACTTCTTCGTTGATGAAGACAACAACGACAACTGAAGGGTTACGCGGAAGCTACGCTAGCCGAAAACAAAAATTTCTACCGCGCAAACCAGGAACACTTGCAAGTAAGGGCCGATAGATCGTTACCGATTGGAGTAGAGTGCGGCGGAATAGCCAATCGGGGCAATCCGATCCGGAACGGTGTAGCCGATTCCGGAGACACCGATTCGCCAATCGCCGATTCGAGTCGTCCGGCCGCGTTCTCACGCCTCGCTCCGATGCGCCCGACCGCAGCCGATCAACGGCGCGCAACGTAGCGGCGCCTCTACCGGTATCCACACGTCCGGGGACGAACGCCGCACACGTGTGCTAGCACGCGATGCAAGGCTAGGGTTTGGCTCGAAGGTGGGGAGGGTTTCCGTGGAGATTGATCTCGGCGACTTACGTTGCACGCGATGCAATTGACATATCGCAGCTCTCCACCCCTCCCTCCTTTATATAGAGTTGGCCGACGGGACTAGTGGCCGATTAGGACTCTATTTTGAATCGGATCTCATCCGTATCTCGTAGAGTTGGCCGCCCATACGTCGTAAGCCCATAGGACTCTATCGATCGGATCCCTATCCGATCGAGCCGTATCCGAGTCCAACTCGAATATCTATTCTATCCCCTTAAGCGTGCGACCACAGGTTCGGTATACTCGGTTTCGGCTATAGTCTAACTTGGCCGATCGTCGGCTCAAGTCCAACTCAGCCGACCCGTCAACGGGCGCCTAGCGCACATATTGACACCATAGTATACAAGAATAATATTGGCTCGAACCTGTAATGTGTACACAAATCCCTTTGCCTCACGATACCAATTAAGCTATAGGCAAGATGTGTGCCATCCCTTCAATAGCTTAACCATTCACTCGAACCGTATTGGATTATCATGCGTTGATTGACTCCTCAATCAAGTTAGCATGGCCATGCATTTCCATAATCCATTACCTCGAGGGCCCAGAGATATCTCTCCAAAGGAGGGGCAAATTCCATCTTGATCACTCACATCCCACTCCATGTTTCATAGCAAACCCGAAAAATACCTTTATAACTACCCGTTACGGAATAGCGTTTGGTAGTCCCAAAGTAGGCTACTACACATGTTGGAATCCATGGTGATCTCGGGTCTAAGGACTTTGTACCAACACTACCCGAGACCAACTAATGGCACATTAATTCTGTAGTGTCTCATGGTGGGTCTATCCAACAATGTGTTCTCCAACACATATGTCCATGTTTATTGATTTGGTATCTCCATACCCATGATCTATGAGACATGATCATCAATCAATAAACATGCCGATCTTAGAACCATATTTGTTCCAACAATATGACATATGATCAGGGATCGTTTAGAAATAGATTCATACATAAAGAGTCTCATAAATAAGTCACGTACTTATTGATCAATACAAGATGTCTATTTCATGGAACTGAATAACACTTTATTCATTTATACATAAACATTGACGTGATATCCAACATCTCCATGTTGCCTCTAGGGCATATCACTAACATACATCGCTATTTGTGAAGCTGCAAAGGAGGTTGTTTGGATCAAGAAATTTGTTTTTGAGCTTGGTGTGATGACTAGTGCAACTGGACCAATGTCCCTCTATCCACACAACAGTGGAGCCATTGCGCAGGCTAAGGAGCTTAGGTCACATCAGAAGTCCAAACTCATACTTCGGCGATATCATCTCATCCGCAAGATAGTGGACAGAGGTGATGTAAAGATATGCAAAGTGCACATGGATCTAAATGTTGTCGATCCATTGACAAAGCCCCTCCCTCAGTCGAAACATGTGGCGCATACCAGAGCAATGGGTATTAGATACTTACATGATTGACTCTAGCGCAAGTGGGAGATTGTTAGTGATATGCCCTAGAGGCAACATGGAGATGTTGTATATCATGGTCAATGTTTATGTATCAATGAATAAAGTGTTATTTAGTTCCGTGAAATAAACAACTTATATTGATCAATAAGTACATGACTTATTTACGAGACTCTTTATGTATGAATCTATTTTTAAATGATCCTTGATCATATATCATATCTATGGAACAAATATGATTCTAAGATCAACATGTTTATTGATTGATGATCATGTCTCATACATCGTGGTATGGAGATACCAAATCAATAAATGTGAACATGTGTTAGAGAACACATTGTTGGATAGACCCACCTTGAGACACTACAGAGAATTAATATGCCATTAGGTGGTCTCAAGTAGTGTTGGTGCAAAGTCCTTAGACCTCAGATCATCATGGATTTCAACATTTGTAGTAGCTTACATAGGGACTACCAAACGCTATTCCATAACTGGGTAGTCATAAAAGTAGTCTTTGGGTTTGATATGAAACATGTAGTGGGATGTGAATAATCAAGATGGAATTTGCCCCTCCTATGGAAGAGATATATCTAGGCCCTCGATGTAATGGATTATGGAAGTGCATGTCCATGCCGAGTTGATTGAGGAGTCAATCAACAGATAGATAATCCAATATGAGATCGAGTGAATGATTAATCTTTTGATAGGATGGCACAAGTCTTGCCTATAGCTTAATTGATATCGTGAGGCCAAGGGACTTATGCACACATTATAGGTTCAACCGATATGATCTTCTTGTATACTTTGGTGTCAATACGTTCTGCTAGGGGCCACTATTGACGGGTCGGCCGAGAAGTGTTCTCGGGTTGGAACCAAGTATACCTGAGCCTACAGTGTCGCACACTTAACGGGAAATAACAGGCATTCGAGTTTGACTTGGATACGGCTCAATTGGATAGACATCCGACCGGACATAGAGTCCCAATGTGCCTTTAGGCCCAGTCGGCAACTCTATATAAAGGAGACGAGGGGTGGAGGGTTGGGCATGCAACCTCTAAGCCAGATCAACTTCTCCACGGAAACCCTAGTCCATGTCTGAGCCAAAACCCTAGCCGTGCAATGCATGCTAGCACACGGGTGTTCGGCGTTCCTTCCGTGGATGTGTGGATACCGGTAGAGACATTGCTATGTTGCGGTGTAAGTCGGCGAATCAAAACGGATTCGATGAGATCGGATCATGGTCGGCGACGTGATCGAGAGCTGATCGGGAGATCGAAGTGAGGTCGAGCGAGGCGCTGTCCGAGGTCGGCAAGGTTGGGCGAGGCGTTGTCCAGGGTCGACAAGACTTCTCGATGTGCGTATGTTGGGTCGGCTACTTCAACGTAGTTTTTTGACTGCACTGCACGTCACTTGGTAACAATCTATAGACCCTTACTTGCAAGTTTTCCTGGATTGCACGGTAGAATTTTTGTTTTTTTCCTTTCGTAACCTCTGTGTTTTCCAATTACTTATAGAAATGCAAAATTCAGGGGGAGAATTTCGGTGACTCATTTCAGAATTTTGATATAGAAAATCAAGTATCCAAAATCAAGCTAGGAAGATGGAATGAAAAATTAGATGGATTGTACTCTTTTTTTTCCTTGGCTAAGTTTTTCCTGTAATTTCCTATTAAGGTTTTTAATGAGACAATTCATGTGGCACCACAAGCGTATGCTATGTACTCTTTCTCCAAATTTTTCCCACCACGTTTTTGTGGAGTTTTGATTAAGCATAGGCATCACGCAGTGAGAGCCCAAGGGAGAGTGTTAGAAAACTGACGGCCCATGAAGGCTGTCACACCCCAAAATTCCCTTCTCTACCTTTAAAGAAATCATTTGAGAAAATGCGCAAAGAAAATATCGGAAATTAACTCAGAGTGAAACCCTATTAAATAAATCCATTTAATAAATGGAATGGATTTGGTGGAATTTTTCGTAAATTCTCCATGTCAAAAATACACTAACAACATTTTAAGTGGAATTTTCAAAGCAAGGGAAATAATTTTTAGAATTGAAATATGATTATCGGAATTAATTTAAATCTGAAAATCATTTTTCCTTTTTCCTTTTTTTCTCAGACCATGGGCCGACGGCCCACTCCTGTTCCTTCCCCACTGTTGACGGTAAATTGTCACGCACTGGCATGAGAGATTTGCTTTACTCTAGTACTGGTCCAAATATTATTTGAGGTTCGTAGGGCGTGCCAGTTGGTTTGATCCAACAACCAACAAGAAATAAAAAAAGAAAACGAAGTTAGTCCGTAAACGATAGCCGATCGGCTAGTGACCGATGATGTATCGTTTGATGTTAAGCCGATGCGGTATACAGTGAATCGACTGAGGGAAATTAAATCTAATTGATCGGCTGTAGATATTCATAATATATAATCTAAATCTCAAAATACATTTAAACCAAGTGATTGGGATATATCGATAGCGTACCGAGACAATATAAATCACTTATGTCTAAAAGTACTTTAAGATAAAGATTATACATATTTATAGTATAGCCGATATCATAGATCTAATGCGTATCGGCTAGTACTCCGATACCACTTTATACAAGGATATCACTACAGATTAAATACGTTAAACAGGAACCGATCAAGTGTTAAGATAACCTAAAAGATCAATAGCAAGATTAACATATTTCGTCACAGTGAGATCTTAATATAAAGGGCAGCTTTAGCATATTAAGTAAACATATAAGAAACGAGATAGCAAAAACAGGTAAGATCGGCTGAAACCCCGATACTATCTCTAATAGCGATCATAAGACAAGATAGATGCTATGATTCTCATTATTACTTAATAGGTCAGACTATTAAGCATTAAGCATAAAGAGAAGCATAAGATCTAAACAAGTCGATGAAAATTTTTCGAGATGGTAGATACACTATATAATCTAAGTCGACAATGACATCTAACCCTATCGGCTGTTATCTAATAACAGAGACTAGCCGATCAGGGTTAGATCGCAATATTGATCTAGATTATGTAGCACATATGATAACTCGACGATTTACGTAAACATGATTAGAATATCATAATGATGGAAGCACTAATCCTGAGATCGGAGATCGAATCCAATGCAGCCCAACTCAAAGCAAGAACTCATTGAAATAATTGAAAGAAAAAAGGTGGCGATGCGCCGAAGGTTGTATTGAATTGATTGTTGATAAATTACATGGTCTCGGGTCGTATTTCTACCCATATACAAGATATGTCCTTGTCGGACACGATTTGTATCTCTATTACAATTCAAATTATAGATAAGTCCCTTAGGCGGACTCTTACCGATATTATCTATAAGGAAACTATTTAAAATAACCTAATTATTAGATACAATTGTCTTTCTTGGACTATATCCATGTATGGCAATCCCCATGAAGCACTTCAAACGAACCCGAAGATGATTTCAATGTTATCTTACCAGAATCAGCTATATCGGCTTATCTTGTCAAATTCGGTATCGGCCGACGAATACCTTAGCCGATTCGGTCATCAGCTGACGAACTCCGTAGTCGATTCGGTCTGTAGTTGGCGCGCACTCTGTTTTTGAAAAACCTGATTCCCTCCAAATCGGCTTCAGCCTTAATTCCAAATCTGATAATTGGCTTACCAAATTTTGTCGTCAACACCCACACGCTCCCCTCTGCCCCTTGCTGGGTCGGCCCAAGGCGCGGCCTAGCTGCACACAAAAGTCCGCTGTCCCTCCCCATCGGCCCAGGATGTCCCACTTGTCAGATTCGTCTGCGACCTCTGGCTGGGCGATGCAAGCTGAAGTCAGCCCACGCCGCTGCGTGCCCCTGCCTCCTGCGCCACTCCGCGCGTGCCCTGCGAGCCCTGCGCCACTCCTCTCTCTCTCCCTCTCGTGCGCGTAGAGCCAAAACAGTCGGATCCAAGGACATCGGCCATCCGCCTCTCTCTCTCCTCGCATGCCGCTGTCATTCCAGGCGCTCTTGGGCCACGATCGGACCACTAATTCCTATAAAAAGCACCCCCGTGCTCTGCCTCGCCTTTTCCCCAACTAGTCGTCGACTCTCATGACTCGAATCGCACCAGCGCCTAAAAACCCTATCATCACCATAGTTCATCCCCTCTGGCTGCTCAATTCCGCTGCTCCAACCATCGCCAAGCCGTCCCGCCACAGGCGGCGGCTTTGCCAGCTCACAGGGATCCCCGGCAGTCGCTCGGATTCCGCCACACACCGCTGGAAGCCCTTTCACCTCATGCGTCGGTGAGCCCACCCGCCTTTCCTCTTTTTGGCGGGCATTTCTCTCCACCGTGTGCCCTCTCCTTCTCTTATTTCCCCACTCTCACTTTCTCTAGACCGTGCAGGACCAGGCCACCCTCCTCCTTGTCGCTTCTGCTGACCCTGTCGTCCTCCTCTTTTTCCCTCTTCCTCTCTCGACCACTGCTTTCCCTAGCACGCCGCTGCTTCGCTCGCACGCACCGTGCCTCCACTTGCCGCCGTAACCCGCTGTCGTGTCCCGCCCGCTAGCAAGCCACGTCACCCCACTTTCGTGCCATCGAATTCACCGTGGGTGAATCCGGGCCGTCCGCATGTCGGCGCCACCTGGGCGCCAAGTTAGCGCCGCTCGCTCGCGTGTCCGAGTGTGGCTGCTGCGTCGGCGTCACGTGGTGCACGCGTGCACCCCAGCCCATGGACCAGTCCACCATGCGTCGCCCTCCACCACGCCACCACCAGGTAGGCCCCGCCTATCGGCGTTGGCCCGGCTCCGGTGATGTCAGCCTTGAGGCTGATTGCGTAGTAAATCGCTAATTTCTTTTTCTTTCATTAGTAAAAACCTAAGAAACTTCTAAAATTTATGTAAGATCCATCCGAACTCCATTGGAGTCCGTTCAAGTTGCAGATGACTCATAAAAATGCCTAGAATCCATTATAAATAGTTTTAATGCGTGTTTCAATGGACTTATAGCTTGTTTTTGTCGTGTTTTATTTGTCTCTTAGATTTCGATGTCTCCGACGTTCCTGTGTACTTTCAAGTAGTTGCAGAAGTCCCTCAAGAGCAAGAGCAAGGCAAGTCATGTATTCCATTTTCATCATATTGTTCCTAATTGCAAAGTATCTCACTTTTGCTATTAAATTGCATTGTTTCATAATGTCATGTGGGATGAGACCTATAGTTCTCAGCGTAGATTGATTACCTTGTGTCATTGATAAATTGGGATGCAATACGACTAGAGGTTGGATTAGGGAATGCTTAGCCATGCTTAGTTCAACTAGATCACTATGGAAAATATCACTACTAACTTATGATGATATTAATGGTGACGGTAATGGACATATGGCACTATCGCGCATGTTTAACTAAAACATGACTAATGCTGCGCTGTGGATGCATGGTTTTGATAGACGCACCTATGGCAGTTGAGGACCGGTTCGCGGGAAACCCTGCAAGAATCAACGTGCATACCACAAGTCAGCATGGGCAACGACTGGCTTGTAGTGTAGCTTTTCCCTGTCTGACATACCGAGACAAGGGTGGGCGTGATGGACTTTGGATGGGTCGGGTGTAACATCCTGAAAATCGAAGGAATGGAATTCGGAACGTAAAAATCGGAACTCACAAAAACTTTTTGGGAATCATTGCTTCTTATCGTGTTTTTCTCGATCTGGATTGCCAGTTCAGCAAAATAAGATTTTTCTTCTAGAATTACTTTGAGGAAAAATGGGACAAAACCCTAAGCTTTGAAATCACAGCCGGTGAAAATGATTTCAAAATATAAATGTGTGTACCTTGAAAAGAGCATATACATATATAATTTGGTGAATTACAAAAAAGGATATATTTTGGTTTAAACCCTAATTGATAGGGGAAAGATAATGAATAATGGGGATTTGATGATAAAAATATTTTTGAAAAAGGAAAAATGAAGATAGAAATTCATCTCTAATCAAAACCCTATTTTCTTGAATTCAAAAGAAGAAACAAAATAAATATGAAAAATATATTTTGAAAAGTAGGGAGAAGTGGAAAATATAATTTTAGAGATTGTTCTGAGAATACCAAAATTTATTTGGGATTTTTAGGAAGAAAGGAAATGGAAATGGGAAAATAGGATTGTAATTCGGGAAAAATGGAAAATCGCACTATTCATTGATCAGCAGGTGTTCGACCGGTTCCATCATCCCGTTCGCAGCCGCCACGCGTCGTCCGCCGTACGAGAGACCTCGCGCGTGCACGTTCCCGACGTCATCGGCTCCGGTCACACACAGAGATCACCGGTACAGTCGCGCCGTGGCTTTGCTTCCGAAGTCGACGCCGTACCCGTGCGCCATGCCGCCCGCGTTAGCATCGCGCCTGCACAGTCCGCGCGCACCGCCCTCGCCGCGCTCACCATACGCGCGCGCGTCAGCTGCAGTTGCTGCACGTCGCGCACGACCTCCCCACGACCGCGCCATGCTGCGACGCCGCGCCATTGTTGCCGTCGCATCGCTCTTCTTTCCTCCGTCAACCGCCTATAAGAGGCCACCCCGAGCCGAGCCCCCAACACCGAAAATCCTCGCCACAACTCCCTCGTGCTTTCTCCCGTTTTCCCCAAAAGTTAGCCGTTGCATTGCTTGAATTTTGGGAAGAATCGGAGCTCGGCGGAAGAACCCTAACTCGGCCGCCCGGTGCAAAACTCCGAAATTCGTCACACTCGGCTGGTTTCTTCCCGAATTGAAGGTACTACCGTTATCCCCGTGCTCTAAGTGTTGTTTCCCCTAAGTTTCCCGAGCCAAAAGGCCGCCGGAAATCGCCGACGACGAGCCCCCCGAATTCCCTGTCTCGGCCGCCGCCACCCCGCCGTCGCCACACCTCGCCCTCCGCCGAACCAACCCTCTCTCTAGCATCCCTAGGGCTCACCGATGCTCGTAGGTCCATTGCCTTGGCCAAGGCATCGCCGGAGTCCGCCGCCGACGAGCGCCACCGCCGCCGGACCACCTCGCCGTCGCCACCATCTTCGCCGCTCCCGGTCCCGACCGAGTGGAGAAACGGGACCCCGTTGTCCCAAGATGGCGAAAAGCCCCTCCTTCCCCGAGCTCCGGCCCTCCCTCACCGTCGGCGCCCTCTCCTCACCGTCGGCCGCCGGTGGTAGTAGAGCGAAAGGGAAAGGAAAGAAAGAGAGGGAACGGGAAAAAGAAAAAAAAGGGAAAGAAAAGAAAAATTGTAAAAGAATAAGGGAAAATGTACAGATTATTTTGGGAATATTTAGGATAAAATAAGGTCTCGAACTATTATTATTATTTAGGAATAAGTACAATATTGTTTTCCTTCTAAAATAAAATACTTTGTGAAAATGATTTATAGATCAATTTTTCTTTTTGTGAATTCAAATATTGTCCAACCTTTAGATTGTTATCAAAGTTCACATGAAACCTTTTTAAATATTGGTTAAGCATGGATGATGTTATCCTGTCGTTAGACTTCCAAAAAAACCCTAATAAATATAATTGCAACATTAAAGATCAATTATTGGAAATATAAAATTAGAAACCTAATTATTCTAGGATATCTTCAAACTTAAGTGCAAAATACATATTAACCATAAGATGGTTCACTCGGTCTAACTGAAATCATTTTTCGTTGATTCAACCTTTAAGATTTTCGAGGTTATAGGTTGTTTTTGGAAACCGCTTCTCGCGATCATTTGGGATCTTTTTCTTTTCGTTGATGTTGTTGAATTCTAATTGGATTCAACCCTTCTTTCGCACGTACGGATAGCGTCCGAAGAGGTGAACACGACTACGCGGAAGACCCCACTCAACCGGCGTGCGAGCAAGGCAAGTCTTCACACCCTTTGAACATATCGATCCCAATTGCGAAATGATGTTATTTTAAAACTCTAAACATGCATGCTTTACAGAGTTACCTATACTTGTTATGCCATACCTTGCTATTGATTACCTTTAGAATTACTCCTTGTAACTCGCGATGTGATACAAACAACCGAAGAATAACTTCGTAAACTCGCTTAGCCATGCTATACTTAGATTTATGCATACTCATGACTTTATGAAAAAGCTTTGTGCTTGGGCAACTACCTTAGGGAAGGTAGTTGAGATACGGCATGTGGAGACATGAGCGCCACATGGCCATGAGAATGATGAACTAAGTTTGATGAAAATTGAAAGTACTATACAAATGTTTTAGACTGGGGCGGCTGGATGACTTGGGTGGATTCCGGAAAAGGCAAGTGCCGACCCTGGTCAATTAAGGACCGAGCCATGAGATAGCCGGGAAACGAGCCAGTACAACCGTACTTCTCGAATGGGTATAGACCTAGCTGACTAGATAGCCGCGCGGAGGCAGTATCCTTGCATAGATGGTTCTCTATGATGTGGTTATGGGATGAGAGTGAGGCTGCGGCCTTTGTTATGAATGGTGGAATTAAACTGATGTTAATTAAACTTAAAGATTTGGAAAGTTTCCCTTGCCCCGGGTGCGCCAGAACTCCTCTCACTGCTAGAAAAGGACGGCTAGAGTGCATGAGGGCTTAAGTTCATGGAGCGGGTACTGCCAAAGCAAGGTTATCGAAAGGCTTTGCCGTGACCGTCTCATGTGTTGAGGCGTAGGCTCATTTGTTGGGCTGTCGCGGAGTACGGGTAAAGTGTACATCCACTTGCAGTGTGAGTGAATCAATCTATTCGAATAGCCGTGCTCGCGGATATTGAGCATCGTGACAAGACTTTCGCTTGGCTAGATTTTAAACTTGAAACTGCTGGGATGGGTATGCATGATGATTTCATTCGCTGGTGGGTCAACTTCTCGATAAGCGAGAAGGGTAGATTCCCAAAAATCATGACGAATCGGAGGCGGAAGCCATCCTTGGAATCATGATGGATGGTAGACGAACCATCACCGGATTAATGAACTGTGAAAATTAAAACTTGATTTGGCTAGTCGATAGGTTTGTGAAAAGAATTGTGAAAACGGCTTTACGCAAAAATAACCCTAGCCATGTTCTTTGAATAACCCTATCATATGCATCAACTCGTGGTGGCTTGCGAGTACGGTTGGTACTCACCCTTGCTATACGCACAAACCTCCATGATGAAAATGAAGTGCCGGAAGACCCATACGCGTATTACCGGGAGGGCGAAGGAACCGACGGCGCATACTAGACCTTAGCTCCGGTCGTTGCTCGTGGCAAATGACAAGCCATGCCTTTTCCGCCGCCTTATCTAAATTCTGTCTTTATGTTGTATTCGGACCATAAGGTCCTGTGGGTTGAACATTGCCTTCGGGCCTATTAATGTAATAATGGTAATGTAAGACTATTCGTGCATGTGCACTTGATTATCCAGTACTGTATTCGTGGGTACCAACTACTCGATCCAGGGAAATGGTACCATGAACACGAAAGATTCCCGCCTCAAAAACGGGGGTCCACATCGGGCTAGTCCTATGCGGCTTCCAGATTCACTTAGACACAAGAGGGGTCTGCCTATCTTAGATTTAAAGGTAGGGGCAAAACCTAAAGTGTGGTATCGCTTGGTCAGAGAGGGATATGCGAATAGTCTTGTCACAGTTCTCTTTTCGATATGTCGTGGTGGCATGTCGACGCATGGAAACTTGTTGTGGGGATGTCTCTTATGGGTACAGATATACACCTTTGATCATAGTAGAACTATTCGAATAGCCATGCTCATGGTTACGGGCGATCGACCAGATTCACCGTGATTAGTCCCATATTTAATAATTTGACTTAATGGAACTGGCATAGACTAGATATATGGGTTGGGCCTGTCTTAACGTGGTGTAACGTTGGATAGTGATGATTAATCATGTTTAAATACAATTTAACATGTTTTACTACTTTCAACTATTGTCTTTAAAATTCCTGCTTTGTGCAAATAACCCCTAGCCTCCTTTGGAATCACTTGTATCATACCTTGTCTTGGTATGACTTACTGATTACAGTGGGTAGTACTCAGTCTTCCTTCATTTTCCCTACCTCAGAGTAGGAGTACTGATCAGATGATGGCTTCGTGGTTGAGTAGGCTTATCGCTACCGTCGAGGATGCCCGTGGAGTAGATCGCCACGTTGCGAGCACCAAGATATAGTTTAGCTCATTTACTTTTCTGTTGGATTGATGTAAGACTTTCTTATGTTTCTAAGACATGGATTCTATGAATATAATTTGTCGTTTATGTACCCTGGCCGGTCCTAGACAGGGATGTAATGCACATTCAACTTCAAAAATTCCGGACAGGAATTTCTGGGCATGACAAAGGCCTAGCCCGATTACCTACTAATTGTGCCCATCACTAAGTATGGAATGTGGGCAAGTGTCACACCACAAAATTGTCCCCTTGGTTACAAAATTTATATCAAAATGGCGCAAAGAAAATGTCATGATTAACCCAGAGAGAAACCACAATAAATAAATCCATTTAATAAGTGAAATGGGCTTGGTGGAATTTTTTATAAATTCCCCATGTCAAAATACATTAACAGAATTTTTATTGGAATTTTTAGAGCAAGGGAAATAATTTTTAAAAAGTGAAATAGGATATTGGAATTAAAATAAATCTAAAAAATCATTTTTTTTTTCTTTTCCTTTTCACTTTCCAAGCCGTGGGTCGTCCCTCGCCCACTTCGTTCATCGCCCGCGCCGCAAGCCCTCTCTTCCTCTCTCTCGCCGGGCCGGCCCGAGGCCACGCCCGCCCGGCTTGCACAAGTTGGACCAGTTGCACTAGTCATCACACCTAGCTCAGAAACAA
The DNA here is from genome assembly GCA_019925245.2 of Oryza australiensis. Taxonomy (NCBI): domain Eukaryota; kingdom Viridiplantae; phylum Streptophyta; class Magnoliopsida; order Poales; family Poaceae; genus Oryza; species Oryza australiensis. The sequence goes on along the minus strand of JAIFGZ020000326.1, from coordinate 1,123,711 downwards.
ATTTATTGATCCAAACAACCTCCTTTGTATCTTCACAAACAGCGATGTACTTGACCTCCGTTGTAGAATCAGCAACAGTATCCTGCTTGGAACTCTTCGAGCTGACTGCGCCTCCTTTCAGACAGAATACAAACCCAGATTGCGATCTTTAGTCATCTTTGTCTGTTTGGAAGCTAGCATTGGTGTAACCACTTACAATGAGCTCTTCTTCACCTCCATAGACTAGGAACATATCCTTAGTTCTTCTCAAGTACTTAAGGATATTCTTTACGGCTATCCAGTGACTTTCACCTTGATCCGACTGGTACCTACTCGTAGCACTCAAAGCATACGAGACATCTGGACGTGTACAAAACATAACATACATGATGGATCCAATTGCCGAAGCATATGGAATCATATTCATCTTACTCCGCTCATCAGGTGTCCTAGGACACTGATTCTTGCTGAGATTAATGTCATGCGATATTGGCAAGAAACATTTCTTGGAATCATGCATGTTGAACCTCTTCAACACTTTGTCAATGTATGTACTTTGGCTTAATCCAATTAGCCTCTTAGATCAATCTCAATAGATCCTAATGCCCAGTATGTATGCTGCCTCCCCTAAGTCTTTCATGGAGAAGCTGTTTTTCAATGAAGACTTGACGAATTCTATCATAGGGAAATCATTTGCAATCAACAATATATCATCCATATATAAGATTAGAAACACAATTGCGCTCCCACTGACCTTCTTGTAAACACATGCCTCCTCTTCATTTTTGATGGAACCAAACCCTTTGATTACCTCATCAAAACGAATATTCAAACTCCAAGATGCTTGCTTCAATCCATAAATGGGTGTTTGTAGCTTGCATATCTTTCCAGGTGATTGTGGATCGACAAAACCTTCAGGCTGTATCATATACACATCCTCGCTTAGGTTTCCATTTAGCAAAGCCATTTTGACATCCATCTGCCATATCTCATAATTGAAATATGCAGCAATTGCTACAATAATCCGAATAGACTTTAGCATTGTGACGGGTGTCGAAACTTGGTTTCGGCAATATATTTTTCTGGGGTCGCAGTCGAGATCGCCAAGCACAATGGGTTAGGAGAAGAAGATTTAGACAGGTTCAGGCCCTCTCGTGAGGTAATACCCTACTCCTGTTTCGGTGGATTCGATCCGCCGAGTGTCTTTATTGATCTCGTGATCTAAAGCTCTTGCTTATGAAGTCGTATCTCAGATCTAGTGTTGGAATATCCCTCAAGGGACGCCCCTTACCCCCCTTATATAGTCTTGGGAGGAAAGGTTTACAAGTCGGAAACCCTATCTTATTCTAAGTCGGCTTCCTCAATCTTACCAAACCGTGACTATAGGCCGATTGCCTTATCTTTATCGGCAACCGTAACACCCAAGTCAAGTTCGGCTTACAGATATAGCGAGCACAATCTATCCCTACCTCCGTCGGATAAGCTTGCCATGTAGATACCCGATTACCACAATCTCCACACGGCCCCCGAGTCCTTTTCGGTCGACGAGACAACTCGCCTTCAGACCAAAGCAGCACTCAACCAAAAATTTCTTTGACCGAGTGCTTTTGGCACCGAGTGATTCCATCATCTCTGCCGAATCTTCCCGAGTGGCTCCAAAGACTGTGAAGGGCTGGAAAAATAAAAATTTCTCAAAAAATAAATATCTAGGTGCATCTCTGATGCACCTAATTAGGTGTAGCCCCGACTATGTGGTTAGTCAAAAATAGGCTAAGCATATAGTCAAGAACTATAAAAAATCATTCTCATGTGGATGCCTAGCTCATGCTAAAGCAATCACTGAAATCTCATTACCCAAGCAAGTTCATACTCAACCGAGTGAATTTGCCTGAGTTATCTCAGAACAAATAATTCAGCCAACCCTTATGGGAAAAAGGCACACGGTAAGCTCTTGCTTATCCGAGTGGATTTGCACGAATAATTTCGAATAAATAACTCAATCAACCCTAGCGGGTAAAAAGCACTCGGTAAGCTCATGTTTATCCGAGTAGATCGCCCGAGTCATCCGGAACAAATATTTTAATCATCCCTCATGGGAAAACAATTTCTTTCAATCATATGAAAAATACGACCAAGTTATTAAATAGCTTTTGCCATAATACTGGTCTCAATCTTATAAAGATCTTCACCAAGGTGGAAAATAAACAGCATTGGTAAGATTACCCAACCGAATGCCAAAAACCAAACAGCCCTTGTTCACCAAGGCAACTATAAAAACTCAATTGTTGGTCACCTTCCAAGTTGCATCGTGCCGCTTCTCATGAAGTCGGGCAAACCGCGGTATGGAAGGATCTTTAAAGGTATAGGGCACTCGGACACGCGCATATTGCCGTGGCAAATCTGCTTAAGCTCATCTGCTAAGTCCCTAAGGACACGTATCGACCACACCTTAGCGGGCCGTAGATTTTCTTATGGGCTCGGCCCACTCACCGAAAACCTAGCGCAACCCTCAAATCTTTCTATAAAAATGCGAGGTCGTCCCGCCTCTTCGTCTTCCAAACGATTCCCCTTCTCACAAAACTTGTTCAACAGCTTCACCGCGGAGAACCCTAGACTCGCGCGCTCCCAAATCCATCCATCTAAGAGCTCGCCCTCGCAACAACCAGCCTCCACGGCCAAATCTCCCACGTTCCATCGCCAAAGATCCAACTTTTTCCAGCCGGATCCACTTCCCATCAACCCATTGTCATGGCGGAGGAAAAAGAATTCCCTTCGACCAATGGGCCGCTTCGAAGTGAGGGAATCTACCCTCAAGGAGATGGTGAAGCACGGCGTGCTTCCGCCAAAGGAACTCGTGGGATGGCGCCGGCGGCGGGGAGGACTTCCCAACCCCAAACACCGGTGAGCTCGTTGTCTTCACTTCCTTTTTCTACTGCGGGTTCAGCCTTCCCACCTCCGAGTTCTTCCGGGGCTTCTTGACTATTATGGACTTCATCTCTATCATCTCGAACCCCAACTCAATGCTCCACATAGCCCTCTTTATTCATGTGTGTGAAGCTTTTCTCGGCATTCTTCCTCACTTCAATCTATTCCGTCGCATGTTCTATCTCGAAACGCCATCCGAACAAGGACCAACCTTGCATTGTTGGCGGAGCAGCTTCCGCCTTCGCGGATCTCTCCGCAAAGACTACTTTTCTCTCCCTTTGAAATCTTCCAACAAAGTGCGGCACGCAGCTGGTTCTACATCAATAATCTTGAACCCACTCGCCCGCCTTGTCGTTCTTCCTCCTGTCCCCAAGCCATCTTGGAGCACCGTCCCGTAGCCCAAGATTGGGACGAAGCCAATGATCTGCTCGCGAAGATCCCGGCGATGAAGAAGAGGAATCTTCGCGGGGAACAAATCACTCGGCACTTCATCGTGTGCCGACCGGCGCCGATCAAGGAGCGGTCGAAGCCGGCCTTCGAGTATGAAGGCGGCACGGACCCCAATCGGGAGGACCCGGATCCACTCACCTACGAGATCCCGAAGATTCGGATGTACAAACTCTTCTCATCCGGGATTGCGTCGAGCAGCCCTCATAGTGCCAGTCCTTCCCTTCAGCATCCACCGACCTCCTCCTCCGGTAAGCCGACTGGTCGCTTCATAGCTTCTTTCAATCTTGACATCTTGTCCCTTAATGTTGCACTTTCTTTCGTCTACAGGAAAACGCCTCTATCACCTCCAAGCCATATAAGGTGGCTCATGATGACGCGCCGAATCGCCCGCCAAGAAACCGACGGCGGGATCAAAATCCAGCCGATCCGGTCGGGAAGCGGGCGGCGCCGAGTAAGGACTCGAACAAGCGCGCGAGCAAGAGGAGGCTGATCATCGAGGATTCGGATGACGACGTCCCGGCTCCTCCGCCGAGACCCCGCCTCTAAGGCGATCGCCGCGGACGGCACCGAAGATCCGCCGATCATCCAGTATGCTCAAACCGAAGTCCCGAGCTCTTTCGCGGAAAACTTTTCTTTATCTTTGCTGTATTCACTTTCGCAGAGGCCCTCAGGACATAGATCCCGCCGGAGGGGGTGAAGGGCCGACTCCGGCCGCTGCTCCCGAAGTGCCAAGGCCGTGAGAGCCAAAACCGGAGCCCGCAACCGAGTGCGAGCGTTCCGGAGAAACAACCTTCGCCTCCGAAGGAGGACGCCCCTAGGGAGGAGCCCCGATCGCGGTCGGGATATCCCGCTGAAAGCGATCATCGCCGGAGACCGGAGGCTGCGGCTCAAGCACCCCGACCGGGGTCACTCGGCGCCGAGCCCGAAGAAGAAGAAAACCAGCCCGCCGCTCCACCTAGGCGAGATACCACCGAAACCGGTAAGACTTGCTTCAAACATTCCTTCGTTCTTTCGCTTTGAATCTTTCATGTCTTCATTTGTCTTTCTTGTTTGCCACCACGGTAGAAGAGATCCCAGGTTGCGCTTCGAGACTCCGGGTTCCCCGATCGAATCGAGTGGCGAGATTCGGAAGGCGAGAGACAGGGCATCATCCTAGACCGTCAAGCCGAAAAGGATGAAAGGGATGCCCTCGTTGAGAGCCTCGAATGAGGCGACCCGACCGCTCAACGTAAGTCTTTTGTCTTTCTCTTTGATTATATCATCGTTATCTTTCGTCGGTCACTCCACTGCTTTCGCGTGCGAAGAATATTGCCGCTCAATGGCCAAATCAAGTGCTAGAGAAGCTAGTCCCCACTTAAACTCCTTGGAGGACGTTCGGCGGCAGTGAAGGCCACTGGGAGGAGACCGCATCAAGGGAGGCGGCTTTAAGGAGGAGATCGCGGAGCTTCGGGAAGCGAACCTCGACCTCCGCGGATCAATCGGGAGTAAGCCTGCTCTCCCACTTCATCATGGTTCTCATGCTGATTTTGGCTATTGATAATCTTCTTTCGTTGTTGGAAATTCTTCGGAGGTCCACTCGCTTCAAGTCCAGTGGAAGCGGTCGCCTCGACAAGGCCGAGATGGAGGCCGAATTTGAAGGTAATCTTCTTTGAAGTCGAATCCCGTGTGCCGCTTTATTTCCGAGTGCTTTGAACGATCCGGGACTTTTTGCAGCTTATAAGATGAAGACCCGAGCCCAATACGACGTCTTGCTTGGGCGGATCAAATCCAGCGACGAGATTCGTGAAGAGGTCGCCAACGCAGCCACGCCGATCTTGCTGTCCTTGTTCGATCAAGGAGTTGGGGCCAGCTCGCTGGAGCCAATCGAGATCTTCGACAAGCTTCGGCGGCTCCCGAACGATACCGAAGAACATCACCGAAGCAGCCAACATGGGGGCTGGTCTGGCTCTTGCACGTACCAAGTCCCTCTACCCCGAGTGGATATCCATTCAATCGGGAGGGCTTCATGAGGAACAACGGACGAGCAGGCCTTAGATATGCTTTGAGTGAGGCGCAAGAGGCGGCGAAGAAGATATCTCTGGATGTAGTAAACAACTTCGAGCTCTGATCTGTATTCTGACTTTGCTTTGTAAATATCATGTAATCGTAACACTCTGATGTGGAACTTTGTGACTCTTTTAGTTTATTTATGTCAATGCCTTGATTCGAGCTTTTGCGTGAAATTTCTTAAGTAGTTTTCGTCTTGTCATCAAGCCTAGGCTCGATTAGGTCATCGGAAAACTCTCGGTCCTTAGACACCGAGCTCGAGTCAAAGGACATTAAGCAATGATAAACCAAATTATGCACAAAAGTTGATGAGGAAAACTTGAGCTTTATTGACATGTGTACAGCCCGATCGCTAGCTCAAGAAGTCATCTTGCTTGAGGTTGGCAATCAAGGAAAACAAGAGGCCTTAGCCAAATTAGGCATAAAATCGTCGAAGATGCTCGATGTTCCAGGAGTTCTCCACCATTGACCCGTCTTCGCGCTTTAACCGGTAAGCACCGGCCGAGTTACTTCGGCGATTATATACGCTCCTTCCCATAGGGAGATAACTTGTGTCGGTCTTTGGTGGTCTAGATCTTGCGTAGGACCAGTCGCCAACAATGAAAGCTCGTGCTCGCACGTTGCGGTGTGGTATCTTCGAGCCCTTGAAGGTATTTGGCCGACGGATGAGAGCCGCCTCACGGGCCTCTTCCAATCGGGTGAGGTCATCCACTCGGTCGGGGTCGTAGCGTTCATCGTAGAAGCTGCGGACCGGAGGGATTCATACTCCATCTCGTTTGGCAACATGGCTTCGCGCCATAAACCAAAGAAAGGAGTTTGGCCGTGGCCCGACCGGGTGTGGTTCGCAGCGACCATAGAACCGAGGGAAGTTCTTGGACCCACTTGCCGGCGTAAGGGCTTAGCCGGTCAAAAACGCGAGCCTTGATGCCTTGAAGGACCATGCCGTTTGCTCGCTCAACTTGCCCATTGCTTTTAGGGTGAGCTACGATGCATAGCAGATTTTGATTCCGAAGTCCTCACGAAATCTTTGAAGATGCCTCCCGTGAATTGAGTCCCGTTGTCGGTTATGATTCTGTTTGGGACGCCAAAACGGTGCACGATGTTGAGGAAAAGTCTCGTGCTTTGTCGGCGGTGATTGTGGCGACCGGCTTGGCTTCAATCCACTTGGAGAACTTGTTGATTGCGACGAAGAGGTGAGTGAAACCTCCGGAGCTTTCTTGAAAGGGCCAACCATGTCCAGCCCCCATACCGCGAACGGCCGGGAAAGTGGGATTGTTTGAAGCTCCGGGCGGGATATGGCTTGTCGGGCAAAAACGGCAGCCTTCGCAGTTCTTACGACTTTATCCGCGTCGGAGACCGCGGTGAGCCGAAGAATCCTTGCCCGTAAGCTTTGCCGACTAGAGTGCGTGCCGCCGCGTGGCTTCCGCATATGCCCGAGTGGATATCTTGGAGTAATTGTTTCCCTTCTTCGGGTGTGATGCACCTCATTAGAATTCCGGAGGGCTTCTCTTGTATAGATCGGAGTCGACCATGATGTATGCTTGGCAACGGCGCCGGACGCGTTACGCTTCATCCCGGTCATCCGGCGGCTCTTGCCGGGTCAAGAATTTGATGAGCGGCGTCCTCCAGTCGGTGTCGGTCATGGCGACTTCGTTGGTGGTTTGATCGTTAGGAGCCGTCTTTGCTATGACGGTTGGTTCGTAGAGATGTTCGACAAAGACGTCCGTTGGGGCAGCTTCGCGCTTAGATCCGAACCGTGCTAGCTCATCGGCGGCTTCGTTGTTATGTCTCGGACATGTGAGAGTTCTAGCCCATCAAACTTGTCCTCAAGCTTGCGGACCTCTTGTCGGTAGGCCTCCATAGTATCATTTAAGCACGACCAGTCTTTCATCACTTGATTGACGACCAGCTGGGAATCGCCTTTCACAATAAGCCGTCGTATCCCGAGTGAAACGCGAGCCGCAGTCCATGTAGAAGAGCTTCGTATTCGGCGACGTTGTGTGAGGCGGAGAAGTGGAGGTGAAGGACATATCTTAGCCTTTCCCCGTCGGGAGATCAGCACGACACACTGCTCCCAAGCCGGTGATCCTCTTGGATCCGTCGAAGTGCATGGTCCAGTGTTGGAGGTCTTCCCGAGGCACGTGTTCTTGCTGTTCAGTCCACTCGGCCAGGAAGTCCGCTAAGGCTTGTGACTTAATGGACGTCCTGGGCTTAAAAATTAAGTCCAGCGGCATCAGTTCTAGGGCCCACTTGGCGATACGCCCGGTTGCCTCGCGGTTGTGGATGACGTCGCCGAGTGGGAAAGAGGTGATGACGATGACCAAGTGATCCTGAAAGTAGTGTGCCAATTTCCTCGCGGTTATTAGAACACCATAAAGCAATTTTTGTACCTAAGGGTATCGGATTTTGGCTCCTGCCAATACTTCGCTGACAAAGTAGATTGGCCTTTGAATCTTCTGGGCCCGTCCTTCTTCTTCGCGTTCAACCGCAAGGACCGTACTAACCACTTGGTGAGTGGCGAGACATACAGCAACGGGGGTTCCCGGGGTTGAGGCGAACTGTGACGGTGGCGTGGTAAGGAATTCTTTGAAATCTTCAAAGGCCTTGTCGGCTTCGCGGTCCACTTGGAAGTCGTCCTGTCTTCTTTAACAGCTTGAAGAAGGGCATGCCTTGTTCGCCGAGTCGGGATATGAAACGGCTTAGCGCCGCCATGCAGCCGGTGAGCTTTTGGACGTCTTTCGATTACTCGGGGCTTCATGTTTAAGATAGCATTGATCTTCTCTGGATTTGCCTCAATGCCGCGATGTGACACCATGAAGCCGAGCAGCTTGCCTGATGGGACGCCGAAGGTGCACTTCTCCGGGTTTAACTTCATTCTGAAGGCCAAGGATGTTTGCAAAGGTTTCCTCTAAGTCGGCGATCAGGTCTTCTTTCTGTTTGGTCTTGATGACAACATCGTCGACGTAAGCTTCAACGTTCTTGCCGATCTGCGTTTGAAAACATCTTTGGATCATGCGCTTGTATGTAGCTCCGGCGTTCTTCAGGCCGAAAGGCATGGTAATGTTGCAGTAAGCCCCAAACGGCGTGATGAACGATGTTTTCAAGCAGTCGGATTCTTTCAAGCTGATCTGGTGATAGCCCGAGTAGTAGTCCAAGAAACTCGGGAGTTCGCAGCCGCACGTTGAGTCGACGACTTGGTCGATGCGAGGCAGCCCGAATGGATCTTTGGGGCAGGCTTTGTTGAGGTCGGTGTAGTCAACGCACATGCGCCATTGCCCGTTTTCTTGCGGACCAGGACTGGGTTGGCTAACCGGGATGAAGGACTTCTTTGATGAAGCCGGCAGCCAAGAGCTTTGCGAGTTCTTCTTTGATCGCGTCTTTTCGATCCCGTGCGAACCGCGTAATCGTTGTTTTATTGGTTTGGCGTCATCTTTGACGTTCAAAGAGTGCTCGATCACCTCCCTAGGAATTCCGGGCATATCGATGGTTTCCAAGCAAAAACATCTTTATTATTTTGGAGGAAGGTGACGAGCGCGCTTTCCTATTTAGGATCTAGGTCGGCGCCGATTATAGCAGCTTTTGAGGGATCGACGAATCAAGGGAGATCTTCTTGGTCTTGGCGTCGCCGGATCCGATTTGGCTATCTTCTTCGCGGGGACTTCGCCCTCTGCCAAAGTCGATGCAGCCAATCGGACTTCTTGTTGGCCACGTAATCTCTCGCGAGATTGGGCCATGTCGCAGCTCTCCTTGTCGCAGTGAAGGCTTGCTTCACGTCGTCTGCGAAGGGTGATGACGCCGTTGGGACCCGTCATCTTCATGCGAGGGTAAGTGCGGTGGGGATCGCCATGAACTTGGCAAGCGCAGCCTTCCGATGATGGCATGATACGTTGTTTCAAGTCGGCCACCTCGAAGGTGACGTTCTCCGTTCGGAAGTTCTCTCGGGCTCCGAAGGTGACTGGGAGGAGATGTGCCTGAGTGGTGTCGAAGATAGCCCCGGATAACCCCGTGGAAGGGGGCTGAGCTTGCCTTTAGTTCGGCCCTCGGAATCGCATCTCATCCATGGTCTTGGCAAATAGGATGTTGAGGGCGCTGCCCCATCGATGAGGACGCGCTTTAGCTCGATGTTGCGGACCACGGGGTCCGGACGAGTGGATAGCGCCCGGGTGAACCACTCGGTCGGGATGATCCGAGCGGTCAAAGGTGTTGGCCACTTCCGACCATCGCAGATACCGAGGGACTTCGGGTTGAGCCGCATTGACCTCCCGGTCGCTTAGTTTTTGCTTCCTCTTGGACTCATAAGCTAGCGGGCCTCCGAAGATGTGGTTGAGCTCCCCACTGGGTCTTGAAAAGGTTCGGCATTTTCAGCCGCATTGTTCTTCTTGGCGCCGGACGGCCAGCCCTCGTCGCGGCTTCTTGTTGAGCTGCGCCGCGTCTTGTTCAGCGAACGCTTGTAGATAAAGCAGTCCTTCGCCGCGTGCTTGTGATTCGGATGGTGGGTGCACCGGGCGTTCATGATGGCGTCGTGGCGGCGACTCGGGACGGCGTTGAGTATTGGAGGTTGCGGCTACTAGGTCTTCGGATCGGCGCTTGCGATCTTTCGCCCCGGTTGCCGTTGTTGCCGCCATCCTTCTTAGGATTTCGGCTTCCTCCTCGCTTGCTTGTCCTCCCTTCGTCGGGCCGGTCTTGACGGGCGGCCTTAATGGCGTCGTTGGATTTGGCGTATGAGTTCGCCGTCTCGAACATTTGTTTCACCGTCCTCGGTGGCTTGCGCCCGAACTTGCCGATAAGCAGCTCATCACGGACTCCCTTCTGGAAGGCGGCGATGATGATGTCATCGGTGATGTTCGGGATCTTGTTGCGCTTCTCGAGAAACGACGAATGTAATCCTTCAGGGCTCGTCCGGCTTCTCGATGACGTTGTAGAGGTCGAAGTGTGTGCCGGGCCTCTCGAAGGTGCCTTGGAAGTTGGCGATGAAGTGGTCCCTCGCTCGCTCCATGAGCCGATTGAGCCTCTTGGCAGGCTCGTGAGCCAATTTCTGGCTAAGTTTGCGAGGGCCACGGGCAGGTAATTGGCCATGGCTTTGTTGTCGCCACCTGCAGCTCGGATGGCAAGGGTATATACAGTTAACCAAGATTCAGGGTCGGTCTTGCCATCGTACCTTTCGATCCCTGTAGGTTTAAAGCCACTCGGCCAATGCACTCGGCGGAGCTCCCGAGTGAAGGCCGGTACTCCATCGTCGCCGCTATCGGGTGATCCCCTTCGATCTTCCCGAGTGCGTTGGTCGCGCTCCGGTAGCGGCGATCGAGGACTTCCCGCAGATCACTCGGCGGGGTCTTGGTTGGCTGGTTGGGTAGCTGAATGTTGCGGCGGACTCGGTGGTGGACGGGTGGACGTCCATGTCGTTTGTCGCGGAGTCGGCCGTCCGCTCTTGGTGCCTCGGCGTGGACTCGCGAGGTGGGCCTCTTGGCCTGGTTGTTGACCGAGCCGGCTCGGGCCTCCTGTAGTCTCCTGACTTTAGAGGTGGGAGCCGGCTTTTGTCTGGCGTTTCGGCCACGGATTCAGTCGGCCTTCGTGCCGAAGTGGTAGGATGGCCGTTAGCCGTGGCAGCGACGATGGTCTTGATCTTATCCAAGATAGGAGTCACGTTGGCCGAGCCGTCTCCATGACGGTGTCCAAGAGCGTGAGCGCGGCGACAGCGTTCGCTGTGGCGTCCGGGAAGATGTTGGTGTTGCGAACCCGTGTTTGGAGGATGGCCTCCGGGCGGCCGTCCAGTGCACGTAGATCCCGCTTCCTTTTGTCGCCTCGTCCTTGCGTTGTTTATCTTCCTCGGTTGTCTTGCGCTCAAGCTCCACTCTCGCTCGCTCCTCTTCGGCAAGCCTTCGCCATGGCTGAGTCGACTCGTCGCTCGGCCATGAGGACGTCGAAGCACTTCGGCTCGCATCCATGTGGCGCTCGGAGTTGTCGGCTTCGTCGGAAGGGATGCCGTAGAGATTGTCGATGCCGGCGGAGCGAGGTATCCATTGAGCTCGAAGACGAGCGGGAGCCGAATGATGGGAGGATGACGGCGACCTCCCTTGATCCGGGAAATCCGGATCGGATCGTTCCGGCCCGAGTCGGAGCTTGGAGGATTAGGTTCCTCCGAGTGGATTGCCGTCAACTCGGGAGAGAAGTTGACCGTAGATCTTGGCGGCGTTTGGTAACCCAAACGGCACCGAGAGGTCTTCATCGAGTGGAATGCTTCCGTCGGGAGGCGAGAAGATTGGCGCAGATCTCGGCGGTATCCGGTAATCCGAATGGTGCCGAGTGAAGTCCGTCGTCGGAGAAGGTAGATTGCATCTTGGCCTTCAAGATGTTGTTGTAGATCTCGGCGCTATTGGGGAGCCCGAATGGCGCCGAGTAGGTCTTTCCCTCCGACGGTTCGAATCCGAGTCGAAGGAGGAGTCGTCGGCGAGTTGGCGGCGAAGTCGCCGAGTCTTGAGGAGATCCCATCACGCTTGTCGGCGAGATTGTTGAAGAAGTCTCGGCGCGCGCCCCTACTCGGCGCGCCAACCGTCGAAACTTGGTTTCAGCAATATATTTTTCGGGGTCGCATCGAGATCGCCAAGCACAATGGGTTAGGAGAAGAAGATTTAGACAGTTCAGGCCCTCTCGTGAGGTAATACCCTACTCTGTTTCGGTGGATTCGATCCGCCGAGTGTCTTTATTGATCTCGTGATCTAAAGCTCTTGCTTATGAAGTCGTATCTCGATCTAGTGTTGGAATATCCCTCAAGGGACGCCCCTTACCCCCTTATATAGTCTTGGGAGGAAAGGTTTACAAGTCGGAAACCCTATCTTATTCTAAGTCGGCTTCCTCAATCTTACCAAACCGTGACTATAGGCCGATTGCCTTATCTTTATCGGCAACCGTAACACCCAAGTCAAGTTCGGCTTACAGATATAGCAGGCACAATCTATCCCTACCTCCAGTCGGATAAGCTTGCCATGTAGATACCCGATTACCACAATCTCCACAACGGGCGAGAAGGTTTCATCATAACCAACACCTTGAATCTGTTTAAAACCTTTCGCCACCAATCGTGCCTTATAGATGTGAACATTTCCATCAATGTCTGCCGTTTTCCTAAAAACCCATTTGCACTCAATGGTTTTGACACCATCAAGTGGATCAACAAAGTTTCAAACTTGATTATCATACATAGATTCTATTTCGGATTTCATGGCTCCAAGTCATATGTTGAAATCTGGTCCACCATCGCTTCTGCATAGGTCTTAGGTTCATCGTTGTCTAACAACAATATATCATGTTGTTTCGCACCTGTGTACCTTTCAGGCGCACGATGATCTTTCGGACCTCCATGGGGCTGGTGTATCTACAACAGGTGGCGCAACATCTTGTTCCTCCTGTTGTGGTCCTGTGGTGGCTGAAACGTTTTTTGGTTTTTCTTGAACTTCTTCAAGATACACCGTGCTCCCACTAACCTTTCTTGAAAGAAACTCTTTCTCCAAGAAAATACCATGTCGGGCGACAAACACTTTGCCTTGTTTCCGGTTATAAAAATAATATTCTTTTGTTTCCTTAAGATACCCCACAAAGAAGCGTTTGTCAGATTTGGGTGTAAGCTTGTCGGACTATAAACGTTTTACATAAGCTTCACATCCCCAAAATTTAAGAAAAGACAATTTAGGAGGTTGCCATGTCCATATCTCATATGGCGTCTTTTCCACTGACTTAGATGAAACTCTATTTAGTGTGAAGGTAGTTGTTTCAAGAGCATATCCCCAGAAGGATAGTGGAAGATCACATTGGCTCATCATGGACCGCACCATGTCCAACAAGGTACAATTTCTCCATTCGAACACGCCCTTCCATTGAGAAGTTCCTATGGAGTCAACTGTGGAACAATTCCACAATCTTTTAGATGATTAGCAAATTCCATTGAGAAGTATTCACCACCACAATCTGAAATTACTTTTTTCCCGAAATGATTCTGTACTTCATTATGGAATTCTTTGAACTTTTCAAAGGATTCGGACTTATGCCTCATTAAGTAAATATAATCATATCTACTAAAGTCATTGGTAAAGGTAATGTAGTACTGAAAACCACCTCTGGCCGTTGAACTCATTGGTCCACATACATAAGTATGTACGAGTGCCAACAAGTCACTTGCTCTCTCACTGTGACCCGTGAAAGGTATCTTTGTCATCTTTTCAAGTAAACAAGACTCACACGTCTCAAATGATTTAAAATAAAAAGAGTGAAGCAAACCATCTTTCTGGAGCTCCTCCATGCGTTTCTCATTTATATGGCCTAGGCGACAATGCCAAATAAATGTGAGCTTTATATCATTTGGGAGTTGCCTCTCTGTATTGATGTTATAGATGGGAGACATTTCAAGATCCAAAACTTATAATCCATTGAACATATCTCGAAGATAAATTGAACAACCATTGTCCACTGATCTAAAATCATATCATTTCACTTGCAAACATGAAGCGAAAATTACGTTTTAACATAGAGTTGGAACACAATAACAATTATTTAAGTCCAAAACTAATCCTGAAGGTAAATGAAGTAGCATAGTGATACGATATGATGTCCCGATCTTCACGGCGTAGGATCAAACTCTGGATAACTTTGCTGCAAGCAGTGATAACTAGTGCAACCTGACGAATAAAACTCGAAGCCAACCACCATCTTTAACCGGCAACCTGAATCGAGGATTCGCCCAACCACACTCTCAAGGAACCAACCAACACAGCCTACAATCAATCGAGGAAACCTCGAAGGGAGTAGGAGCACCAATTGGGAGCGGATGAAGCCGCCGCTTCTGTAAATCCCACGAAGGAAATCAAAAGAGCAAAGGGGTAGAGATCACTCTCTAGGGTTTGTTAGCACACGGCTGAACAAAAGGGGTTCTTGTAACATCCCGAAAATCGAAGAACGGAAAACGGAACGTAAAAATCGGAACTTTCAAAACCTTCGCTTGTTGCTTCTTTCTCGGGTTGTTGCTTCTTATTTGCCAGCTCGGTTGCATAAATTTAGTCGTGATCAATCCCCTTTCGGTGTTTTTGGATGATTCGGAGTTGTCGAAATGGAGGTGCGAAAGTCGTATTCGGTTTTTTTTAAAAAGGAAATCGGGAAAGCGCGGATTTATGAAAACACGTTTTGGGGAAATATAAAATAAAATTTTTGGTTGGGAAAAGATAAATTAAGACACAAAATATATAATAAAATTCTCGGAGCCGTACTCGAAATCCGGGAAAGTTTTGGGAAAAATAACGGGGACAATATTGAATTTTGAAAAGAGGAATTTTAAATAAATAAATATAAAAAAATATATTGTGGAAAAATAAAAGTGGGAAAAAGTTGAAAATATTTTGTTAAAAATTATTTTTGAATTAGAGGAATTTATTGTGGAATTTTTAGAAGAAAGGAAAATAGGAAATGGGAAATTAAAATAGAAAATCGGGAAAATAAGAAAGTACACTGTTCATTGCGGTAGAGGTGCTCGACGCCGTACCGGCCCCGGCCGCGCGCCCCGCGCGCGTTGCCCGGCCGTACCGCGGCCGCGCACACGCACGCCACGTGCCGCACCGCGCTCGCGCGCGCCGGCCCCTACCCCCGCGCGCCACGCGCCGCGCGTGCACCCGACCGCGCGGAACCCGCGCGCCCGCGCGCCGCGCGCCCGTCCGCGCACGCCCGCCCGTACCGGCCCCGCACCCGCGCACCGCGCTTCGCCGCCACGCGCCGTGCCGCGCCGGACCCCACGCCGCGCGCGCCGTGCGCCGACCCCACCCGCGCCGCGCGTTTCGGCCACCGCGTTGCGCCGCCGTACCCGGCCCACCCCCGCCGTCCGCCGCGTGTCTTCACCCCGCGCCCACGCCGAGCCGACCCCTCCTCCCTCCACCCCGCGCCGCCGCGCCCGCCTCGGCCGCGCCTATAAAAGGCGGCGCACCGCCCCTTGTGCCGCACAACCGCCGTTCCTCCCTCTCCCGAAGCGCCGCCGCCGCCGTCCTAACCACCGGAGCCGTCGTCGCCGTGCGCAAACTCCCCTCCGTGCCCCACTGCCTCCCGAGGCCGCCGTCGCCGGTAAGCCCCCTTCCCGCCTTTTGTCGCGCTGCCGCCGCCTCGCTTTCGGCCGGACACCGGTCGAACAGCTTGGCGGCCAATGAACAGTGCGCCGAAAAAGAGAAAAAAGAAGAGGAAAAATTAGGAAAAATTTTGAAAAAATTTGGAAAATATTTTGGGGATGACTTGAGTAAAATTTTGGGCAAAAATAAATTATTTTCTTGCATGTTTTCTCAGTGCAAAGTTTGAAAATCGAAATCGGACTTTTCCGGAATTTCATTTCGCGTCGTTTTTGAATCCGGACTCCGTTTAATTCGTTCTCGCCATTTAAATATGCTTCTCCCTTGTGCTCAAACCTTTAAAACCTCGAGCACGAATTCCTCCGCTGACATTTTCAAACCTAATTTCTCAAATAATTGCGATCGTCGTCTTTGCGAAAACCCTAGGACATCAACTTGATTCCAAAACTCGGAATTTTCCTAACGACCCTTGTCCTAACTCAAGTAGGATCTTAGGCAAAACATTTGGAGTCGTTTTCATGACCTTTATGGTTCTTTTCGATCTCTCGGTATTTTATTGAATTCTAATTGAATTTAATTGATCTTTCGCACGTACGGGTAGCACCTGAAGAAACCGGCATCGACCCCGCTGAAGATACCACCCCTCAAGTGTGCGAGCAAGGCAAGTCATCACACTCTTTGAACATATTGATCCTACTTTGTGAAATGATGTTGATTCCAAATTACAAATTGCATGCTTTACACAAACAATACCTATGCTTGATATACCCGCTTTGATATTGATCACCATTAGAATTTATTCTTTGTAACCCTCGATGTGATATGACCGGAGACTAACTTCGGTAAAAATGCTTAGCCCCGCTTACACTAGATCTCTCATACTCATGATTTTGCAAGAAAGCTTTGTGCTCGGGCAACTACCTTAGGGAAGGTAGTTGAAACACGGCCTGTGGAGACATGAGCGCCACATGGCCACGAGAATGTTGAACTAAGTCGATGAGAATCAAAAATGCTAAATAACTGTTTTAGACTGGGCGGCTCGGATGATTTGGGTGGATTCCGGAAAAGGCAAGTGCCGACCCCGTCGGCTAAGGACCGAGCCATGAGAT
This sequence comes from Oryza australiensis, assembly GCA_019925245.2. Lineage (NCBI taxonomy): Eukaryota > Viridiplantae > Streptophyta > Magnoliopsida > Poales > Poaceae > Oryza > Oryza australiensis. The sequence goes on along the minus strand of JAIFGZ020000326.1, from coordinate 1,107,108 downwards.
AGCGGAAAACGAGCCGACAACCGTACTTCTCGAATGGGTATAGACCTAGCTGACTAGATAGCCGAGCAGAGGCAGTATCCTTGCATAGATTGTTCTCTATAATGTGGTTATGTGATGGAAATGAGGCTGCGGCCTTTGTTGTGAATAGTGGAATTAAACCGATATTAATTAAACTTAAAGATTGAGGAAGTTTCCCTTACCCCGGGTGCGCCATAACTCCTCTCCGCTAGAAAAGGACGGCTAGAGTGCATGAGGGCTTAAGTTCATGGAGCGGGTACGCCAAAGCAAGGTTATCGAAAGGCTTTGCCGTGACCGTCTCATGAGTTGGGACGTAGGCTCATTTATTGGGCTGCCGCGAGTACGGGTAAAGTGTACATCCATTGCAGTGTGAGTGAATCAATCTATTCGAATAGCCGTGCTCGCGAATATCGAGCATCGTGACAAGACTTTCGCGTGGCTAGACTTTAAACTTAAACTGTTGGGTGGGTTTGCATGATGATTTCATTCGCGGTGGATCAACTTCTCGAGATGCGAGAAGGGTAGATTCCCAGAAAATCATGACGAATCGGAGGCGGGAAGCCATCCTTGGAATCACAACGGATGGTAGACGAACCGTCGCCGAATTAACGAACTATGGAAATAAAACTTGATTTGGCTAGTTGTTAGGCTTGTGAAAAGAATTGTGAAAATTGGCTTTATGCAAAAGAACTCCATCCATGCCTTGATTAACCCTATCATGTGCATAAATTCCGTGTTGGCTTGCCGAGTACGGTCGAGTACTCACCCTTGCTATACGCACAAACCTTCACCGATGGAAATGAAGAGCCAAGATCCATACGCGTACTACCGGGAGGGTGAAGGAACTGATGCGCATACTAGAGCTTAGCTCCGGTCGTTGCGTGGCAAATGACATGCTTCTTGCCTCTATTCCGCCGCCGTATCTAATCTCTCGCTTTGGTGTTGTATCCGGACCATGAGGTCCTGTGTGTTGAACATTGCCTTCGAGCCTATTGATGTAATAATGTCGATGTAAGACTATTCGTGCATGTGCACCTGATTATCCAGTACTGCATTCGTGGGTACCAACTACTCGATCCAGGGAAATGGTACCAAGAACACGAAAGATTCCGTCCCAAAAACGAGGGTCCACAGAGCTGGTATCGAGCCATGCGACCGTAGGCTAAGACCAAATGGCGCCTCGCCCTCGACTAGTTGGCTAAAGGGAAATATCCCTACATAGGATCATTTTTAAACTATTATTTCGAAAATACAAATATACCTTTTCTACATCGTATTTCCTTTTATTTACCAAATGATTATAATAGCTCTCTCCCTCTAACCCTAAGTTGCCTTCAAGAGCGAGATGTCGAACCATGACGGAGCCTGGGAGGTCACTATCCCATGAGACGAGGGGTTTGTGGCACAGCTTCAATCCCTGCTGTGGTGTTTGAGATACCCGGAACCACCCACCTATCACATCAAAAGGCATGGCTCCGAAGGATATCCAGCATGGGAGGCGGCCGTTTCCATAGAAGCCCGCATGGGAAGTGAAACATCTTTCTGCTTCCACACCCGCTATCACCGGGATTTAGCGGAGGCAGCCATCCAAGATGTGGCCCGCGAAGCATTTCTTTGCCTTAATGCGATACATCGTGCCGAACTCACGGTGACAGAGTTCGTGCATCATCCCTATCGCGAAGAAGGCAACCCAGTTTGCACCGTGGAGGCCACCCCCTGCTGCTACAACCCAATTGTCGAAACTTGGTTTCGGCAATATATTTTATGGGGTCGCAGTCGAGATCGCCAAGCACAATGGGTTAGAAGAAGAAGAAGATTTAGACAGGTTCAGGCCCTCTCGTGAGGTAATACCCTACTCCTGTTTCGGTGGATTCGATCCGCCGAGTGTCTTTATTGATCTCGTGATGTAAAGCTCTTGCTTATGAAGTTGTATCTCTGATCTAGTCTAAGATCTGATCTCCTATCGGAATATCCCTCAAGGGACGCCCTTACCCCCTTATATAGTCTTGGGAGGAAGGGTTTACAAGTCGGAAACCCTATCTTATTCTAAGTTGGTTTCCTCAATCTTACCAAACCGTGACTATAGGCCGATTGCCTTATCTCTATCGGCAACCGTAACACCTAAGTCAAGTTCGCTTACAGATATGGCGGCGCAATCTATCCCTACCTCCAGGATAAGCTTGCCATGTGGATACCCGATTGCCACAATCTCCACAAGAGCCCCGAGTCCTTTTCGCCGACGAGACAACTCGGCTTCAGACCAAAGCAAGACTCAACCAAAAATCTCTTTGACCGAGTGCTTTTGGCGCCGAGTGATTTCATCATCTCTGCCTGAATCTTCCCGAGTGGCTCCAAAGACTGTGAAGGGCTAGAAAAATATATATAAAAATTTCTTCAAAAATAAATATCTAGGTGCATCTCCTGATGCACCTAATTATAGGTGTAGCCCCCGACTATATGGTTAGTCAAAAATAGACTAAGCATGTAGTCAAGAACTTATAAAAAATTATTCTCATGTAGATGCCTAGCTCATGCTAAAGCAATCATAGAAATGTTATTACTCAGCAAGTTCATACTCAACCGAGTGAATTTGCCCGAGTCATCTCAGAACAAATAATTCAATCATCCCTCATGGGTAAAAAGCACTCGGTAAACTCTTGCTCAACCGAGTGGATTCGCCCGAGTAATCCCGGAATAAATATTTCAATTAACCCTAGTGGGTAAAAAGCACTCGGTAAGCTCATGCTTATCCGAGTAGATCTGCCCAAGTCATCCCGGAACAAATACTTTAATCATCCCTCATGGGAAAACAAGTTTTTTCAATCATATGAAAAATATGACCAAGTTATTAAACAGCTTTTGCCATAATACTGGTCTCAATCTTATAAAGATCTTCACCAAGGTGGAAAACGAACAGCATCGGCAGGATTACCCGACCAAATGCTGAAAAACCAAACAGCCCTTGTTCATCAAGGCGGCTATAAAAACTCTGCTGTTGGTCACCTTCCAAATTGCATCGTGCCGCTTCTCATGAAGTCGACAAACCGCGGTATGGAAGGATCTTTAAAGGTATTGGGCACTCGGACACGCGCATATTGCCGGGGCAAATCGCTTAAGCACATCCGCTTAAGTCCCTAAGGACACGTATCGGACCACACCTTAGCGGGCCGTAGATTTTCTTATGGGCTTCGGCCCACTCACCGAAAACCTAGCGCAACCCTCAAATCTTTCTTTATAAAGACACGAGGTCGTCCCCGCCTCTTCATCTTCCAAAATTCCCCTTCTCACGGAGAACCCTAGGCTTGCGCACTTCTCGGTCCACCCGCCAAGAAGCTCGCTTGCCGCGACAACTAGCCTCTGCAGCCAAAACTCCCACATCCATCGCCCAAGATCTAACCTTTCTCAGCCAGATCCACTCCCCCACAACCTCGATCTCATGGCGGAGGAGAAGAACATTCCGTTCGACCAATGGGCCACCTCAGACGTGAGGGAGTATACCCTCAAGGAGATGGTGAAGCACGGCGTGCTTCCGCCGAAGGAACTCGTGGGATGGCGCCCGGCGGCGGGGGAGGATTTCCCGACCCCAAACACCGGTGAGCTGGTCGTCTTTACTTCTTTCTTCTATTGCGGATTCAGTCTTCCCACCTCCGAATTCTTTCGGGGGCTTTTGGACTATTATGGCCTTCACATCTACCATCTGAACCCCAACTCGATGCTCCACATTGCACTCTTTATTCATGTGTGTGAAGCCTTCCTTGGCATTCTACCTCACTTCAATCTGTTTCGTCGCATGTTCTACCTGAAACCCCATCCGAACAAGGACCATCCTTGTGTCGTTGGCGGGGCAGGCTTCCAGCTTCGCGGATCTCTCCGCAAAGACTACTTTTCTCTCCCCTTGAAATCCTCGAACAAAGGCTGGCACTCGAACTGGTTCTATATCAGCAATCTTGAACCCAGCCTTCCTTCCTTTGTCGGTCTTCCTCTGTCCCCAAACCATCTTGGAGCATCGTCCGTAGCCCAAGAATGGGATGAAGCCAACGATCTACTCGCGAAGATCCCGGCGATGAAGAAGAGGAACCTTCGCGGGGAACAAATCACTCGGCACTTCATCGGGTGCCGACGGCGCCAATCGGGAGCGGTCGAAGCCGGCCTTCGAGTACGAAGGCGGTACTGACCCCAATCGGGAGGACCCGGATCCGCTCACGTACGAGATCCTGAAGATCCGGATGTACAAGCTCTTCTCATCCGGGATTTCAGTCGAGCGGGCCCTCATACGCCAGTCCTTCCATTCAGCATTCATCGACCTCCACCTCCGTAAGCCGATTGATTGCTTTATAGTATCTTTCGATCTTGATGTCTTGTCACTTATCGTTGCGTCTTCCTTCTTCGCGGGAGAACGCCTCTATCGTTTCCAAGCCGTATAAGATGGCTCATGATGACGCGCGCGTCGCCGCCAAGAAGCCGACGGCGGGATAAAAATCCAAGCCGATCCGGTCGGGAAGCGGCGGCGCCGAGTGAAGACTCGAATAAGCGCGCAAGCAAAAGGCGGCTGATCATCGAGGACTCGGATGACGACGTCCCAGCTCCTCCGGTTGAGACCCCGCCACTAAGGCGATCACCGCGGACCGCACCGAAAATCCGCCGATCAACCAGGTAAGCTCTGAAACCAAAGTCCTGAGTTCTTTCGTAGAAAACTTTTCTTTATCTTTGCTGTATTTGCTTGTGCGAAGCCCGGGATATTGATCCGTCGGAGGGATGAAGGGCCGACCCAGTGCTGCTCCCGAAGCGCCAAGGCCGTCGAGCCAAAACCCCTGAGCCCGCAGCCAAGTGCGAGCATCCCGGAGAAGCACCCTTCTCCTCGAAGGAGAGCGCCCCGGGAAGAGCCCCGACGCCGGGGGACATCCCGACCGAAGATCGCCGGTTGCCGGGGATCCTCAGGCGCGACCCGAGTGCCCCGACCGAGGGTCACTCGGCACGAGCCCAAAGAAGAAGAAGAGCCCGGCCGCCCACCTAGGCGACGCGCCGCAAACCGGTGAGACTTGCTTCGAACTTTCCTTTGTTCTTTCAATTTTGAATCTTTCATGCCTTCATTGGTCTTTCTTGTTTGCCACCACGGTAGAAGAGATTCCCGGTTACGCCTTCGAGACTGGGTTCCTCCGATCGGGATCGAGTGGCGGGACTCGGAAGGCGAGAGGCAAGGCATCATCCTCGACCGGCAGGCTGAAAAGGATGAAAGGGATGCCCTCGTTGAGAGCCTGAACGAGGCAACCCGACTGCTCAACGTAAGCCTTCATCTTTCTTTTTGATTATATCCTCGTTATCCTTCAGTCGATGACCTTTCTGCCTTCTCGTGCGAAAGAATATTGCCGCTCAATGGCAAAGTCCGAGGTGCTGGAAAACGGTGCCTCACTTAAACTCCTTGGAGGACGTTCAGACACTGAAGGTCACTCGGGAGGAGGCCGCTTCGAGGGAGGCCGCTTTGAGGAAAGAGATCTCGGAGCTTCGGGAAGCGAACCTCGACCTCCGCGGATCAATCGGAAGTAAACCGCCTTTCCCAGCTTCATTGTGATTCTTTTTGTTGATCTTGTCAATTGATAATCATCTTTCGTTGTAGAAAATTCTTCGGAGGTCCACTCGCTTCAAGTCCAACTGGAAGCGGTCAGCCTCGACAAGGCCGAGGTGGAGGCCGAATTTGAAGGTAACTTTTTCTGAAGTTGTATTTCGTATGCTGCTTCATTCCCGAGTGCCTTGAATGATCTGGAACTCTTTTGCAGCTTATAAGGTGAAGACCCGAGCTCAATACGACGTCTTACTCGGGCGGATCAAATCCAGCGAGGAGATCCGAGAAGAGGTCGCCAACGCCGCCGCGCCGATCTTGGCAGCCCCGTTTGATCAAGGGGTTGGGGCTGCCGGGGCGATTGAGATCTTCGACAAGCTCCGGCGGCTCCCGAGCAATATCTAAAAACATCACCGAAGCGGCCAACATGGGGTTGGTCGGCTCTTGCACGGACCAAGTCCCTCTACCCCCAGTGGATATTCATTCAATCGGGGAGGGCTTCGCCGAGGGGACCACGGACGAGCAGGCCCTAGATATGCTCGGCGAGGCACAAGAGGCGGCGAAGAAGATCTCTCTAGATGTAGTAAACAATTTTAAACTCTGAAATGTATTTCGACTTTGCTTCGTGAATGTCATGTAGTCATAACACTCTTGTCATGAAATCTCTGTGCCTATTTTTAGTTTATTTATGTCAATGCCTTGATTCGAGCCTTTGCGTAAAATTTCTTAAGTAGTTTCGTCCGGCTGTCACCAAGCCTAGGCTTGATTAGGTCATCGGAAAACTCTCAGTCCTTAGACGCTGAGCTCGAGTCGAAGGACATTAAACAATGATAAACCAAATTATGCACAAAAATTTGACGAGGAAAATTCGAGCTTTATTGATATGTGTATCAGCCCCCGACTGCTAGCTCAAGAAGTCATCTTGCTTGAGGTTGGCAGTCAAGGAAAACATGAAGCCTTAGCCCAAATTAGGCGTAGAACCGCTGAAGATGTTCGATGTTCCATGAGTTTTCCACCATAGACCCGTCTTCGCGCTTTAGCCGGTAGGCACCGGGCCGAGTCACTTCGGCGATAAGGGGGACAACTTGTGTCGGTCTTTGGTGGTCTGGATCTTGCGTAGGACCAGGTCGCCAACAATGAAAGCTCGTGCTCGCACGTTGCGGCCGTGGTATCTTCGAGCCCTTGAAGGTATTTGGCCGACCGGATGAGGGCCGCCTCGCGGGCCTCTTCCAATCGGGTGAGGTCATCCACTCGGTCGATGTCGTAGCGTTCATCGTTGAAGCTACGGACCCGGAGGGACTCAAACTCCATCTCATTTGGCAACATGGCTTCTGCGCCGTAGACCAGAAAGAAAGGAGTTTGGCCGGTGGCCCGACTGGGTGTAGTTCGCAGCGACCATAGAACCGAGGGGAGTTCTTGGACCCACTTGCCGGCGTAAGGGCTTAGCCGGTCGAAGACGCGAGCCTTGATGCCTTGAAGAACCATGCCGTTTGCTCGCTCGACTTGCCCATTGCTTTTGGGGTGAGCTACGATGCGTAGCGATCTTGATTCCGAAGTCTTCGCAATTCCTTGAAGATGCCTCCCGTGAATTGGGTCCCATTATCGGTTATGATTCGTTTGGGACGCCGAAGCGGTGCACGATGTTGAGGAAGAAATCCCGTGCTTTGTCGGCAGTGATTGTGGCAACCGGCTTGGCTTCAATCCACTTGGAGAACTTGTCGATCGCGACGAAGAGGTGTGTGAAACCTCCTGGAGCTTTCTTGAAGGGGCCAACCATGTCCAGCCCCATACCGCAAATGGCCAGGAAAGTGGGATTGTTTGAAGTTCCCGGCGGGACATGGCTTTGTCGGGCAAAGAACTGGCAGCCTTCGCAGTTCTTACGACTTTATCCGCGTCGGAGACCGCGGTAAGCGAAAAAATCCTTGTCCGTAAGCTTTGCCGACTAGAGTGCGTGCGCCGCGTGGCTTCCGCATATGCCCGAGTGGATATCTTGGAGTAATTGTTTCCCTTCTTCGGTGTGATGCACCTCATTAGAATTCCGAGGGGCTTCTCTTGTATAGATCGGAGTCGACCATGACGTACGCTTGGCAACGACGGACGCGTTCGCTTCATCCCTGGTCATCCGGCGGCTCTTGCTTGAGTTATGAATTTGATGAGCGGCGTCCTCCGTCGGTATCGACATGGTGACTTCGTTCGTGGTTTGCTCGTTGGGAGCTGTCTTTGCGGTGACGGTTGGCTCGTAAAGATGTTCGACAAAGACATCTGTTGGAGCAACCGCGCTTAGATCCGAACTGCGCTAGCTCATCGGCGCTTCGTTGTTATGTCTCGGACATGTGAGAGTTCTAGCCCATCAAACTTGTCCTCAAGCTTGCGGACCTCTTGTCGGTAGGCCTCCATAGTGTCGTTCAAACAAGACCAGTCTTTCATCACTTGATTGACGACTAGCTGGGAGTCGCCTTTCACAATAAGCCGTCGAATCCCGAGTGAGACCGCAAGGCGCATCCATGTAAAAGGGCTTCGTATTCGGCGACGTTGTGTGAGGCGGAGAAGTGGAGGTGAAGGGCATATCTTAGCCTTTCCCGGTCGGGGAGATCAGCACAACTCCCGCTCCCAAGCCGGTGATCCTCTTGGATCCGTCGAAGTGCATGGTCCAAGTGTTGGAGGTCTTCCCGAGGTACGTGCTCTTCTTGTTCGACCCACTCGGCCGGAAGTCCGCCAAGGCTTGTGACTTAATGGACGTCCCGGGCTTAAAAGTTAAGTCCGGCATCGGTTCCTGGGCCCACTTGGCGATGCGCCCGGTTGCCTCACGGTTGTGGATGACGTCGCCGAGTGGAAAAGAGGTGATGACGGTGACCGAGTGACCCTGAAAGTAGTGTGCCAATTTCCTCGCGGTTATTAGGACACCATAAAGCAATTTTTGTACCTGGGGGTATCGGATTTTGGCTCCTGCCAAAACTTCGCTGACAAAGTAAATTGGTCTTTGAATCTTCTGGGCCCGTCCTTCTTCTTCTCGTTCAACCACAAGGACCGTGACCACTTGGTGAGTGGCCGAGACGTGCAAGAGGGTTCCTGGGCCGAGGTGAAGCCGGGACGGGTGGCGTTGTAAGGAATTCTTTGAAATCTTCAAAGGCCTTGTCAGCTTCTGTGGTCCACTGGAAGTCGTCTGTCTTCTTCAGTAGCTTGAAGAAGGGCATGCCTCGTTCGCCGAGTCGGGATATGAAACGGCTTAGTGCCGCCATGCAGCCAGTGAGCTTTTGGACGTCTTTCTGATTACTCGGGGGCTTCATGTTTAAGATGGCGTTGATCTTCTCTGGGTTTGCTTCAATGCCGCGATGTGATACCATGAAGCCAAGCGGTTGCCCGATGGGACGCCGAAGGTGCACTTCTCCGGTTCAACTTCATTCGAAGGCCCGGATGTTTGCAAAGGTTTCTTCTAAGTCGGCGATCGGGTCTTCTTTCGCTTGGTCTTGATGACAACATCGTCGACATAAGCTTCAACGTTTTTGCCGATCTGCGTGGGAGCATCTTTGGATCATGCGTTGGTATGTAGCTCCGGCGTTCTTCGAGCCGAAAGGCATGGTGATGTAGCGAGGCCCCGAACGGCGTGATGAAAGATGTCTTCAAGCATGGATTCTTTCGATCGATCTCGTGATAGCCCGAGTAACAATCCAAGAAGCTTAGGAGTTCACAATGTGTTGAGTCGACAACTTGGTCGATACGAGGTAGCCCGAATGGATCTTTGGGGCAGGCCTTGTTGAGGTCCGTGTAATCGACGCACATGCGCCACGCCCGTCTTCTTGCGGACCAAAACTGGATTGGCTAGCCGGTCGGGATGAAGGACTTCTTTAATGAAGCCGGCAGCCAAGAGTTTTGCAAGTTCTTCTTTGATCGCGTCTTTTCGATCCTGTGCAAACCTGCGTAATCGTTGTTTAATCGGTTTGGCGTCATCTTTGACGTTAGAGAGTGCTCGATCACCTCCCTAGGAATTCCGCATATCGATGGTTTCCAAGCAAAAACATCTTTATTATTTTGGAGGAAGGTGACGAGCGCGCTTTCCTATTTAGGATCTAGGTCGGCGCCGATTACGCGGTTTTGGAGGGATCGGACGAATCAAGGGATATCTTTTTGGTCTTGGCGTCGCCGGATCCAGATTTGGCTATCTTCTTCGCGGGGACTTCGCCCTCTGCCGAGTTGATGCAGCCAATCGGACTTCTTGTTGGCCACGTAATCTCTCGCGAGATTGGGCCATGTCGCAGCTCTCCTTGTCGCAGTGAAGGCTTGCTTCACGTCGCTGCGAAGAGTGATGACGCCGTTGGGACCCGGCATCTTCATGCAAAGATAAGTGTAGTGAGGGATCGCCATGAACTTGGCAAGCGCAGCCTTCCGATGATGGCATGATATGCCGTTTGAAGTCGGCCACCTCGAAGGTGACGTTCTCCGTTCGGAAATTCTCTCGGGCTCCGAAGGTGACGGAGAGAGATATGCCCGAGTGGTGTTGAAGATAGCCCCGGATAACTCCGTGGAAGGGGCGAGCTTGCTTTGAGTTCAGCCCTCGGGATCTCGCATTTCATCCATAGTCTTGGCAAACATGATGTTGAGGGCGCCCCCCGTCGATGAGGACGCGCTTAAGCCTCGATGTTGCGGACTACGGGGTCCGGGACGAGTGGATAGCGTCCCGGGTGGACCACTCGGTCGGGTGATCCGAGCGGTCAAAAGTGATGGCCACCTCCGACCATCGCAGATACGAGGACTTCGGTTGAGCCGCGTTGACCTCCCGGTCGCTTAGCTTTTGTTTCCTCTTGGATTCATAGGCTAACGGGCCCCGAAGATGTGGTTTAGTTCCCCACCGGGTCTTGAAAAGGTTCGGCATTCTCACCGCGTTGTTCTTCTTGGCGCCGGACGGCCAGCCTCGTCGATCGGCTTCTTATTGAGGTGCGCCGCGTCGCTCGCGAACCGCTTGTAGATAAAGCGAGCCCTTTGCCGCGTGCTTGTGATTCGGATGGTGGGTGCACTGGGCGTTCATGATGGCGTCGTAGGCGGCGACTCGGGACGGCGTTGAGTATTGGAGGTTGCGGCTACTGTGTCTTCGATCGGCGCTTGCGATCTTTTGGGCCCCCGGTTGCCGTTGTTGCCGCCATCCTTCTTAGGATTTCGGCTTCCTCCAGCTTGCTTATCCTCTCTTCTGTCGGGCCGGTCTTGACGGGCAGCCTTGATGGCGTCGTTTGATTTGGCGTATGAATTCGCCGTCTCAAACATCTGCTTCACCGTCTTCGGTGGCTTTCGTCCGAATTTGCCGATAAGCAACTCATCACGGACTCCCTTCCGGAAGGCGGCGATGATGATGTCATCGGTGATGTTCGGGATCTTGTTGCGCTTCTCGGAGAAGCGACGAATGTAATCCTTCGAGGCTCGTCCGGCTTCCGGATGACATTGTAAAGGTCGAAGTGCGTGCGGGCCTCTCGAAGGTGCCTTGGAAGTTGGCGATGAAGTGGTCCCTCAGCTCGCTCCACGAGCCGATTGAGCCTCTTGGCAGGCTGGTGAGCCAATTTCTGGCCGAGTTTGCGAGGGCCACGGGCAGGTAGTTGGCCATGGCTTTGTTGTCGCCACCGCAGCTCGGATGGCAAGAGTATATACAGCTTAACCAAGATTCGGGTCGGTTTTGCCATCGTATCTTTCTATCCCTAGTGGGCTTAAAGCCACTCGGCCAATGCACTCGGCGGAGCTCCCGAGTGAAGGCCGGTACTCCATCGTCGCCGCTATCGGTGATCCCCTCCGATCTTCCCGAGTGCGACGGTCGCGCTCTTGGTAGCGGCGGTCGAGGACTTCCCGCGATCACTCGGCGGGTCTTCGTTGGCTGGTTGGGTAGCTGGAACTGTTGCGGTGGACTCGGTGGTGGACGGGTGGACGTCCATGTCGCTTGCGGCGGGAGTCGACCGTCTGCTCTTGGTGCCTCGGCATGGACTCGGGAGGCGGGCCTCTTGGCCTAGTTGACGACCGAGCCGGCTCGGGCCTCCTGTAGTCTCCTGACCTTAGGGGTGGGAGCCGGCTCTTGTCAGGCGTTTCGGCCACGGATTCAGTCGGCCTTCTTGCCGAAGTGGTGGGAGGGCCGTTAGCCGTGGCGGCAACGATGGTCTTGATCTTGTCCAGTATAGGAGTCACGTTAGCCGGAGCCGTCTCCATGACGGTATCCAAGAGCGTGAGTGCGGCGACAGCGTTCTGCTGTGGCGTCTGGAAGACATTGGTGTTGCGGACCCGTGTTTGGAGGATGGCCTCCTGGGCAGATCGTCCAGCTGCACGCAGATCCTGCTTCCTTTTATCAGCCTCGTCTTTGCGTTGTTTGTCTTCTTCGGCTGTTTTGCGTTCGAGCTCCACTCTGGCTCGCTCCTCTTCGGCAAGCCTTCTAGCCATGGCTGAGTCGGACTCATCCGGCTCGGCCATGAGGACGTCAAGCACTTCGGCTCGCATCCATATTGCGCCGGAGTTGTCGGCTCGTCGAGGGGATGCCGTAGAGATTGTCGAAGCCGGCGGAGCCGAGGTATCCGTTGAGCTCTGAAGATGAACAGGAGCCAAAGGACGGGAGGATGACAGCGACCTCCCTTGATCCTGGGTAACCCGGATCTGGATCGCTCCAGTCCGAGTTGGAGTTTGGGGAATCAGGCTCTTCCGAGTGGATCCTCGCCAACTGGGGAGAGCATGATCAGTAGATCTTGGCGACGTTTGGTAACCCAAACGGCACCGAAAGGTCTTCACCGAGTGGATTGCTTCCGTCGGGAGGCAAGAAGATTGGCGCAGATCTCGGCGGCATTCGGTAATCCGAATGGCGCCGAGTGAAGTCCGTCGTCGGAGAAGGTGGATCGCATCTTGTTCTTCAAGATGTTGTCGAAGATCCCGCGCGTTGGAGAGCCCGAACGGCGCCGAGTAGGTTGTTCCCTCCGACTGGTTTGAATCCGAGTCGAGGGAGGAGTCGCCGGCGAAGTTGGCGGCGAAGTCGCCGAGTCTTGAAGGAGATCCCATCACGCTTGTCGGCGAGATTGTTGAAGAAGTCTCGACGCGCGGCCCCCTACCTGGCGCGCCAACCGTCGAAACTTGGTTTCGGCAATATATTTTATGGGGTCGCAATCGAGATCGCCAAGCACAATGGGTTAGAAGAAGAAGAAGATTTAGACAGTTCAGCCCTCTCGTGAGGTAATACCCTACTCCTGTTTCGGTGGATTCGATCCGCCGAGTGTCTTTATTGATCTCGTGATCTAAAGCTCTTGCTTATGAAGTTGTATCTCTGATCTAGTCTAAGATCTGATCTCCTATCGGAATATCCCTCAAGGGACGCCCCTTACCCCCCTTATATAGTCTTGGGAGGAAGGGTTTACAAGTCGGAAACCCTATCTTATTCTAAGTTGGTTTCCTCAATCTTACCAAACCGTGACTATAGGCCGATTGCCTTATCTCTATCGGCAACCGTAACACCTAAGTCAAGTTCGGCTTACAGATATGGCAGGCGCAATCTATCCCTACCTCCAGTCGGATAAGCTTGCCATGTGGATACCCGATTGCCACAATCTCCACACCGATGGTCACACGTCTATCACGCTGGGCGGAGACGGCAGATGACTGCTACGAAGAGGCCTTGCTTGAGATCAACGACCAGTAGTCACGCCTCAATGATCTGGTCGAGAGCCACCAAGGCTGTGGGGATCAGATAAACATGCTGCAGACTCAGCTGCAAGCCAATGGTGCCCAATATGAGCAACTCTCGACCGCTACATGGCCCGTGGGAAGCCCCGGTAGAGCCGGAGGAGCAGCTCAGAAGAGCAAGCAAGAAGTCGACTCACTGAGGAGACCGCACTCGCCCGTCCACACTGCAGGTACTTCCACCGAGATTGTACCAACACCTCCTGCTCCTGTGCCCGACCACTATTACCTTATGACTCCATCATGCTTGGATACTTTTCAAGCCATGATGGAGCAAGCTTTATGTTGAGCACGAGCTGCGCCGTACCGATAGACCCCACCGCTGCCACGTCCATGGGACCCACCTCGAGCTCCGTAGCGGTGCCATCCGAGCCTGGATCGGGAGAGGAGAACCCCATCCGGATCCACACCGACTCGGAGTCCGAGGCGGAACCTATGGAGGTCAAATGGGAGTCCAGCGACACCGATCCAATGGAGGAGGAAGCTCCCACTCGTCGCCCGACTCACACTGGAGGCCCCCTCACCCGCCGGACCGCTCGCAAGAGTACGCGGCCACCGAGCAGAAGATTCGGCATGACTCCGGAGGCCACCACCTCCGAGCCATGGGGACTCCGGTTTGCTTCAGCAGCGGACCACCCACTTCCCGCACCTGGCTCTTGCGGATGGTTGGACGACTAGGCGGGAGGACCACCCCAACTTGATCTCGTTCTGGACGGCTCGGCAGCACGGACCACACTCTATTTCCCCTTAATTAGTTAATGCAGTTAGACGATGTAGTTGTTGTTGTTATCAAGGCATGAAGGACTGTGAATGTACAGTCCGTGTACCCCGTTGATGTAATATGATGAACCTAAGCATCGCTTTGTGGTTTCTTAATTCGTGAGCTTACTATTATTTTACCATGCTTATTGATTGAAGATTATTTAAAAACAACTTGAAGAAAAATCCCCTAGGAACCATGACCTTAACAGGTCCGATCTCTTAATTCATCTATCTTCTTCGATGGCACATCGCCGCAGAGCCGCAAGAACCAACGAGAACCCGCCGGAACCCAACCCCTCCACTCGGCGGAGGTTATGGCTTTACGGACTAGCTACTCCAAGAAATTGCCAACAACCAAGGAAGTCGAGGAGGATCAAGTCTAGGAGAGTTCATGCGAGCTAAGCCACCAACCTTCTCCACGGCCGAAGAACCCATGGATGCTGAGGACTGGCTGAGGGTGATCGAGAAAAAGTTAACTCTCGTCCGAGTTCGAGAAGCTGATAGAGTGGTCTTTGCCACTAACCAGCTAGAGGGTCCCGCAAGTGACTGGTGGGACACCTACAAGGAAACGCGAGCTGAAGATGCCGGAGAACCGACATGGGAAGAATTCACAGCTGCGTTCCGTGAGAATTTCATGCCAGCTGCAGTTATGAGGATGAAGAAAAATGAGTTCCGCAGGCTGCGTCAAGGAAACACCTCAGTACAAGAGTACCTGAACAAGTTTACCCAACTTGCCCGTTACGCCACAAGTGATCTGGCAGACGAGGAAGAGAAGATGGATAAATTCATGGAGGGACTAAATGATGAGTTGAGGGGACCGATGATCGGACAGGACCACACCAGTTTCCAAAGCCTCATCAACAAGGTCGTTCGGCTTGAACACGACCAAAAGATGGTAGAAAATAACCGAAAAAGGAGGCTTGCTATGGCCCGCCCATTTCAGGGAGCGCCACAACGTCCCAAGGGAGCCACCCCGTCTGGATGGAAGCCAAACGTTCCGCCAGCCGGTCGTTCCCCCGCTCCCGACCATGTCAGCAGGCCAGCTACACCTCAGCTTCGTACACCCACACCAACCCTAGCCGCTCCAGGAAGAAGGAATGTGAGCTGCTTCAATTGTGGAGAATTCGGGCACTACTCCAATAGCTGCCCAAAACCACGCAACACTCCTGTGCGCACCGGCGCCAATGCAACGCCCGTCCGAGGAACCCCCACCCCTGCTGCAGGACGAGGTCTCTTCAGGACCCCGCTACCCAACGAGGCTGCCATCGGGTTTCGACGTGGCCAGGTGAATCATGTGCGGGCTGAAGAAGCTCAGGAGGACCAGAGCGTATTGATGGGTATGTTCTCTATCAACTCTACACCAGTTAAAGTTTTATTCGATTCGGGAGCCTCGCATTCATTCATATCTTCCCAAGTAAGCAAACAACACCACCTACACCAAGTAGCACTTAAGAGGCCTATGTTGGTACACTCACCTGGGGGAGACATAACCGTACCCCATGCTTGGATCAATGTGCCCATACGGATTAGGGACGTGGTGTTTCTTTCAAACCTTATGGTGTTATCACCCCAAACCATTGATGTCATACTCGGGATGGATTGGTTGACCAAGAATAATGGAATTATAGACTGCAGTCGAAGGGAAGTCACGGTATCCACCCCATGGGGATCACCGATGAGCATAACTATGGATCAGAATCCGAAGCTATGCGAACAAGCTGCAGGAATATTCACCATGCTACCTCTAGGCGGAATGCCCGTAGTACAAGAATACCGGACGTATTTCCCGAGGAGTTGCCCTAATGCCCCGGATCGCGACATAGAGTTTATCATCGACCTAATGCCCGGTACGCCCCCATATCCAAGAGGCCTTATCGAATGCCGGCCAACGAGTTAGAGGAACTCAAGAAGCAAATCCGAGAACTACAAGAGAAGGGATTTGTACGCCCGGTTCTTCTCCCCTGGGAGCCCAGACTCTTCGTCAAGAAGAAGGATGGGAGTATGAGGATGTGTGTGGACTACCGATCATTGAATGAAGTGACTATCAAAAACAAGTACCCACTACCTCGAATCGATGACCTATTCGATCAACTTAAGGGTGCGCAAGTGTTCTCAAAGATTGATCTTCGGTCAGGATATCATCAGTTGAAGATTAGAGCTGGAGATATTCCTAAGACGGCGTTCTCTACCCGTTACGGCTTATACGAGTTTACAGTTATGTCCTTTGGATTGACCAATGCCCCGACATATTTTATGAACCTGATGAACAAGGTATTCATGGAATACCTGGACAAATTCGTAGTGGTATTCATCGACGATATACTTATCTACTCCAAGAACGATGAGGAACACGCGGAGCATCTACGGCTGGTACTGGAAAAGCTACGAGAGCACCAGCTGTATGCAAAATTTAGCAAGTGCGAGTTCTGGCTCAAGGAAGTCGCTTTTCTTGGCCACGTGGTTTCAGCCGGAGGAGTAGCGGTAGACCCCGCCAAGGTCGAAGCCGTCACGGAATGGAAGGCCCCCATGTCAGTGACGGAAGTTCGGAGTTTCTTGGGCTTGGCCGGTTATTATCGACAGTTCAACGAAGGGTTTTCCACTGTAGCCCGATCTATGACTCAACTTCTGAAGAAGGAAAAGAAGTTTGAATGGAACGAGAAGTGTCAAAAAGCTTTCGACCAACTAAAAGAAAAGTTAACCACTGCCCCAATCTTAACCTTACCTGACAACCGGAAGGATTTCGTAATGTACTGTGATGCGTCTCGGCAAGGACTAGGAGGCGTGTTAATGCAGGATGGGAAGGTCGTAGCGTATGCCTCGCGACAGTTACGACCCCACGAGGAGAATTATCCCACACACGACCTGGAACTAGCCGCGGTTGTTCACGCATTGAAGATCTGGAGACACTATCTGATCGGGAACCACTGTGATGTGTATACCGATCACAAGAGCTTAAAATATTTCTTTACTCAGCCTGATCTCAACCTACGACAAAGATGATGGTTGGAGTTGATCAAAGATTACGATCTAGGAATCCATTACCATCCCGGCAAGGCAAATGTAGTGGCCGATGCACTGAGCCGCAAAGCCCAATGCAACCACATGGGATTGGGAGGTATGGCCAGTGAGCTCCAAGAAGAAATGGCTCGACTTAATCTGCACCTGATTCCTCACGGAGAAGTGAACTCGCTGGAAATCCAACCCCTTCTGAGGACTCAAATAGAAGAAGCCCAAAAAGGGAATGAGGAAACCCAGGAAATCAAGGAACGCATGGCCGCTGGACGCGCTAAAGAGTTTTCAGTAGACGACAAGGGAGTCCTATGGTACAAGAAAAGAATCTGCGTGCCTGAACGAGGTGGTTTGAGAGGATTGATCCTAAAAGAAGCTCACGAATCGGCCTATTCGTTACATCCCGGAAGCACGAAAATGTACCAGGATTTGAGGGGAGAATACTGGTGGCCCAATATGAAGAGGGACGTAGCCGAATACGTAGCCGTGTGCGATGTGTGCCAAAGGGTGAAAGCTGAGCATCAACGACCAGCAGGCTTGCTGCAGCCACTCAAGATTCCTGAATGGAAATGGGACGAGATAGGCATGGATTTCATAGTGGGACTACCCAAAAATGCGACTGGTTACGATTCCATTTGGGTAATAGTAGATCGGCTCACCAAGACCGCTAGATTTATTCCCTTAAAAACTAACTACAACAGTGCCAAGCTAGCGAAACTATACATGAGTAGGATTGTGTGTCTCCGCGGTGTACCAAAGAGGATTATATCGGATCGTGGTACCCAATTCACATCTCAATTTTGGAGCAAAGTCCACGAGGCACTCGGAAGTCACCTCGCATTCAGTACCGCTTACCACCCACATACTGACGGACAGACTGAAAGGACGAATCAGGTACTAGAAGATATGCTGAGAGCCTGTGCGTTGGATTTCACCAAGGATTGGGAGAAATGTTTGCCGTACGCCGAGTTCTCCTACAACAATAGCTATCAAGCCAGTCTGAAGATGTCACCGAACGAAGCCCTATTTGGTCGCCGATGCCGAACCCCATTAATGTGGTCAGAAACCGGTGAACAAACCGTATTCGGGCCTGACATAATCAAAGAGGCCGAGGAAAAAGTTCGCCTAATCCGAGACCGATTACAAGCTGCTCAATCACGACAAAAGAGCTACGCGGACACCCGCCGAAGAGAATTGGAGTTTAAAGAAGGTGACTACATGTATTTGAAGGTCTCACCACTACGGGGAACTCAGAGGTTCAAGGTCAAAGGGAAACTCACACCAAGATACGTGGGCCCATTCCCGATAAACGCTAGGAGAGGTGAAGTGGCCTACCGGTTGAACCGCCCGAGAACCTCTCCGATGTCCACCCAGTATTCCACGTGTCGCAGCTTAAAGAAATGTTTACGGGTACCGATGAGCAAGCTCCTCTAGAAACCATCCATGTCCACAAGTGATCTTACCTACCCGGAGCATCCAATCGGATACTTGGACGAAGCGGAAAAGAAGACACGGACCAAGTCATGGCGCATGTACAAAGTACAATGGAGCAATCACACGGAAGAAGAGGCTACCTGGGAGAGCGAGGAGTTCCCGAAGACGAGTAATACCCACACCTACTCAATCGGTAAGAAATCTCGGGGACGAGATTTATTGTTAGGGGGTAGGTTTGTAACATCCCGAAAATCGAAGAACGGAAAACGGAACGTAAAAATCGGAACTTTCAAAACCTTCGCTTGTTGCTTCTTTCTCGGGTTGTTGCTTCTTATTTGCCACTCGGTTGCATAAATTTAGTCGTGATCAATCCCCTTTCGGTGTTTTTGGATGATTCGGAGTTGTCGAAATGGAGGTGCGAAAGCCACATCCGGTTTTTTAAAAAAAAGAAATCGGGGAAAGCGCGGATTTATGAAAACACGTTTTGGGAAATATAAAATAAAATTTTTGGTTGGGAAAAGATAAATTAAGACACAAAATATATAATAAAATTCTCGGGAGCCGTACTTGAAATCCGGGAAAGTTTTGGGAAAAATAACGGGAGAATATTGAATTTTGAAAAGAGGAATTTTAAATAAATAAATATAAAAATATATATATATGTGGAAAAATAAAAGTGGGAAAAAGTTGAAAATATTGTGTTAAAAATTATTTTTGAATTAGAGGAATTTATTTTGGAATTTTTAGAAGAAAGGAAAATAGGAAATGGGAAATTAAAATAGAAAATCGGGAAAATAAGAAAGTACACTGTGCATTGCGCTAGAGGTGCTCGACGCCGTACGCCACGGCCGCGCGCGTCGCCCAGCCGTACCGCAGCCGCGCACGCGCACGCCATGCGCCGCGCGCGCGCTGCGCGCGCCGCGCCTCCCGCGCGCGCGCACGCGCCGCGCGTGCACTGATCGCCGGACCGCGCGCGCGCGCGCGCGCGCCCGCCCGCGCCCGCCCGCCCGTACCGCCCCACACCCGCGCACCGCGTGCTCGCGCCACGCGCCATGCCGCGCCCGGACCCCCCACGCCGCGCGCCCACGTGCGCGGACCCCACCCGCGCGCGTTTCGGCGCCTCGTTGCGCCGCCGTATCCGGCCCACCGCCGTCCGCCGCGTGTCTTCACCCGCGCCCGCGCCGAGCCGGCCCTCCTCCCTCCACCCCACGCCCGCGTCGAGCGCGCCTCGGCCGGGAATATAAAAGGGGCGGCGCCCCGCCCCTTTGTGCCGCACCACCGCTGTTCCTCCTCTCCCGGCGCGCCGCCGCCGTCCTAACCACCGGAGCCGTCGCCGCCGTGCGCAAACTCCCTCCGTGCCCCACTCTCCTCCCCGAGGCCGCCGTCGCCGGTAAGCCCCCTTCCCGCCTTTTGTCGCGCTGCCGCCGCCTCTGTTTCGGCCGGACACCGGTCGAACAGTTGGCGGCCAATGAACAAGGCGCCGAAAAGAGAAAAAAAGAAGAGGAAAATTAGGAAAAATTTTGGAAAAATTTGGAAAATATTTTGGGGATGACTTGAGTAAAATTTTGGGCAAAAATAAATTATTTTCTTGCATGTTTTCTCAGTGCAAAGTTTGAAAATCGAAATCGGAGTTTTTCCGGAATTTCATTTCGCGTCGTTTTTGAATCCGGACTCCGTTTAATTCGTTCTCGCCATTTAAATATGCTTCTCCCTTGTGCTCAAACCTTTAAAACCTCGAGCACGAATTCCTCCGCTGACATTTTCAAACCTAATTTCTCAAATAATTGTGATCGTCGTCTTTGCGAAAACCCTAGGACATCAACTCGATTCCAAAACTCGAATTTTCCTAACGACCCTTGTCCTAACTCAAGTAGGATCTTAGGCAAAACATTTGGAGTCGTTTTCATGACCTTTATGGTTCTTTTCGATCTCTCGGTATTTTATTGAATTCTAATTGAATTCAATTGATCTTTCGCACGTACGGGTAGCACTGAAGAAACCGGCATCGACCCCGCGAAGATACCACCCCTCAAGTGTGCGAGCAAGGCAAGTCATCACACTCTTTGAACATATTGATCCTACTTTGTGAAATGATGTTGATTCCAAATTACAAATTGCATGCTTTACACAAACAAGTACCTATGCTTGATATACCCCGCTTTGATATTGATCACCGTTAGAATTTATTCTTTGTAACCCTCGATGTGATATGACCGGAGACTAACTCGGTAAAAATGCTTAGCCCCGCTTACACTAGATCTCTGCATACTCATGATTTTGCAAGAAAGCTTTGTGCTCGGGCAACTACCTTAGGGAAGGTAGTTGAAACACGGCCGTGGAGACATGAGCGCCACATGGCCACGAGAATGTTGAACTAAGTCGATGAGAATCAAAAATGCTAAATAACTGTTTTAGACTCGGGCGGCCGGATGATTTGGGTGGATTCCGGAAAAGGCAAGTGCCGACCCGGTCGCTTAAGGACCGAGCCATGAGATAGCCGGAAAACGAGCCGACAACCGTATTTCTCGAATGGGTATAGACCTAGCCGACTAGATAGCCGAGCAGAGGCAGTATCCTTGCATAGATGGTTCTCTATAATGTGGTTATGTGATGGAAATGAGGCTGCGGCCTTTGTTGTGAATGGTGGAATTAAACCGATATTAATTAAACTTAAAGATTGAGGAAGTTTCCCTTACCCCGGTGCGCCTGAACTCCTCTCACCGCTAGAAAAGGACGGCTAGAGTGCATGAGGGCTTAAGTTCATGGAGCGGCACGCCAAAGCAAGGTTATCGAAAGGCTTTGCCGTGACCGTCTCATGAGTTGGGACGTAGGCTCATTTGTTGGGCTGTCGCGGAGTACGGGTAAAGTGTACATCCACTGCAGTGTGAGTGAATCGATCTATTCGAATAGTCGTGCTCGCGAATATCGAGCATCGTGACAAGACTTTCACGTGGCTAGACTTTAAACTTAAACTGTTGGGTGGGTTTGCATGATGATTTCATTCGCTGGTGGATCAACTTCTCGAGATGCGAGAAGGGGTAGATTCCCCAGAAAATCATGACGAATCGGAGGCGGGAAGCCATCCTTGGAATCACAACGGATGGTAGACAGAACCGTCGCCGAATTAACGAACTATGGAAATAAAACTTGATTTGGCTAGTTGTTAGGCTTGTGAAAAGAAGAGCCATGGTCAGTACTCACCCTTGCTATACGCACAAACCTTCAGCTGATGGAAATGAAGAGCCGGAAGATCCATACGCGTACTACCAGGAGGGTGAAGGAACTGATGGCGCATACTAGAGCTTAGCTCCGGTCGTTGCCTGTGGCAAATGACATGCTGCTGCCTCTATTTCGCTGCCGTATCTAATCTCTGCTTTGGTGTTGTATCCGGACCATGAGGTCCTGTGTGTTGAACATTGCCTTCGGGCCTATTGATGTAATAATGTCGATGTAAGACTATTCGTGCATGTGCACCTGATTATCCAGTACTGCATTCGTGGGTACCAACTACTCGATCCAGGGAAATGGTACCAAGAACACGAAAGATTCCCGTCCCAAAAACGGGGGTCCACAGTTCTGTATTTCAATTATCAATGGTCTGTGATTACAATGAGTTTAGGGAATATTTATACTAGCAACAGCCCTGCTAGATAGGTGGAAACACGAATTAAACAAAATAACACGCACTATGTGAACGGGCCTCCTCGAGATGCCTTCCTGGAGAGTTTCCGCGTGGCTGTTTGACTTCTGCGCAGTCCTCAATGTTTTTGCAATAACTCCATCTTGGAATCTCCAAATGACATGTGGTTTGTTGCGTTAGAAAGTTAACTTGCTAAGCTTTCACACCATGTGCAGCATGTACCACAACATATGGTAGATTGGTACAGTTTATTATACGAAGTTGACCATCAGGCTGACTGCTGACTCTCTGACCAGTCTGCACTAAAACTAGCCGGCAGGAAAAACGATTCATCCAAACTGGTTGGCACTTGAAGCATTGGAAACTAGACTCAATAATCTTTTCAACAAGTCCTCATGGACCTTCATAGCTTTTGTGGATCAAAAGTTATGGCAGTTTCTTTTCGACGGTTCTGCCCTGCTGGATTGGCTCGAGCTCGGTTCTTCTCTGTAGTCCATCCTTGGTGCATCCTTGGCATCATCTTTGGTGAACCTAAGCATTAGCAACATATACGACTTAGGTAGTATATAATTCTTATTAATATTAAAATGAATTTCACAAAGTAGCACGTGCACCTCTTGTTGTAGCTTCTTAGCTCGACTACGAGTAATTGGTTCGTCAAAGGCGTGAGTGGTCGGTGTAGGCATATCATCCTCCCCCTCTTGAAAAGGAGTCGTCCTCAACTCTGAGATATCTTGACTTTTGAATGGTGAGAGATCAGCAACATTGAAAGTGGTGCTGCCACCATAACTTGCTGGAAGATCTATCTTGTATGCATTGTCATTGATCTTTGCAAGAACACGAAATGGACCATCTCCTCGTGGCATCAACTTGGATTTGCGCTTATCAGGGAAGCGATCCTTGCGCAAGTGAATCCACACCAAGTCCCCTGGTTCAAATAACACTTTCTTCCGATGTTGGTTCACAGTTGCAGCCTTGCGTGTTGCCTTGAGTTCAATTGCTTCCCTTGGTCTTCTCGTGTATCTTCTTTACATATGCAGCACGCTTAGAGGCTTCCATGTTTGTTCTTTCCTGCATCGGCAAAGGCAACAAATCTATCTGAGCAATTGGTTTGAACCCAGAAACAATTTCAAAAGGACACAAATTAGTGGTGGAGTGTACAGCCCTATTATAAGCAAACTTCACATGAGGCAAGCAATCCTCCCAATCCTTCAAGTTCTTTTTCACCATTGTCCGTAGTAGCATTGATAATGTACGATTCACCACTTCAATTTTCCGATCGGTTTGAGGGTGACAAGCGGTTGAGAACAAAAGCTTGGTCCCAAGTTTTGCCCATAATGTTTTCCAAAAATAGCTCACAAACTTGACGTCACGATCAGACACAATGGTCTTGGGCATTCCATGCAGCCGCACAACTTCTCTGAAAAACAAGTTAGCAACATGTGAAGCATCGTCGGTCTTGTTGCAAGGGATGAAATGAGCCATCTTTGAAAATCTATCGACCACAACAAAAATAGAATCTTTTCCCCCTTTGAGTTCTAGACAGTCCTAAAACAAAATCCATGCTTATGTCTTCCCAAGGAATATTAGGAGCAGGTAAGGGAGTGTATAAACCATGAGGGTTCGTTTTGACTTAGCTTTGTGACCGATGATGCATCGCTCCACAAATCTGATGACGTCTCTCCTCATCTTGGGCCAATAGAAATGATCACCGAGCAGTTCGTAAGTTTTCTTTGTCCAAAATGGCTAGTCAATCCTCCTCCATGTGATTCCTGTAACAAAAGCAGTCTAACAGAGGAATTTGGAACACAAAGCTTGTTAGCTCGAAACAAAAACCCATCATGTATGTGATATTTTTCCCAACCTTTTCCATCGTTACAATTTTTGTATGGTTCTGAAAATTCAGGATCATTGTCATACATACCTTTCAAACTTTCAAGTCCCAACACTTTTACCTCGAGTTGATTCAGCAACACATTCTTTCGAGACAATGCATCGCAACCACATTGTCCTTACCTTTCTTATATTTCACAATGTATGGAAACGTTTCAATGAACTCAACCCATTTGGCATGGCAACGGTTCAGTTTTGATTGTCCTTTCAAGTACTTCAGAGCTTCATGGTCGGAATGGATAATAAATTTTTTCGGCCATAAGTAATGCTGCCAAGTCTCAAGTACACGCACCAAAGCATACAATTCTTTATCATACACGTAATAATTTAGTTGAACACCTCCCGTTTCTCACTAAAATATGCTATAGGTTTTCCTTGCTGCATTAAAACTCCGCCTATTCCAATCCCACTAGCATCACATTCAACTTCAAAAGGTTTAGTGAAATCGGTAGAACAAGTAATGGTGCTTCATCAATCGTTTCTTTAATTCTTGAAAAGCATTTTCCTATGAGTTTCCCGATTTAAATTCAATCCCTTTCTTTGTCAGTTCATTTAATGGAGCAGCAATGGTACTAAAATCTCTCACAAATCTCCTATAGAAACCAGCAAGGCCATGAAAACTCCTTACCCGACTTACATTTGTAGGAGTTGGCCAATCCTTGATAGCTTTTACCTTGGTCTCATCCACCGTTATCCCTTTTCCGAAACAATAAAGCCAAGGAACACCACATGGTCTCGTGCAAAAACTGTACTTGTCAAGATTAGCAAATAATTTCTCCTTTCGGAGCTCATCCAAAACTTGACGAATGTGATTCATATGCTCTTCAAACGACTTGCTGTAAATCAAGATGTCATCAAAGTAAACAACTACAAATTTTCCAATGAAAGCTCTCGGACATGGTTCATTAATCTCATAAAAGTGCTAGGAGCATTAGTCAATCCCAAAGGCATAACTAACCATTCATACAGCCCAAATTTTGTTTTAAACGCAGTTTTCCATTCATCTCCAGCTTTCATTCTTATTTGATGGTAACCACTTCTCAAATCAATTTTAGTGAATATTGTGGGAGCTACTCAATTCATCAAGCATGTCATCTAAGCGTGGAATAGGATGACGATAGCGAATGTGATGTTATTTAT
Source organism: Oryza australiensis (assembly GCA_019925245.2). NCBI lineage: Eukaryota > Viridiplantae > Streptophyta > Magnoliopsida > Poales > Poaceae > Oryza > Oryza australiensis. Next base: position 1,081,966 of record JAIFGZ020000326.1, on the reverse strand, counting down.
AGCTCTACATCAACACACATTCTCCACGATCCATCTTTCTTAGGTACTAAGATCACAGAACATCACAAGGACTTAAACTTTCTCGAACAAAACCTTTATCAAGAAGTTCTTGCACTTGCCTTTGTATCTCCTTTGTTTCTTCAGATTGCTTCGGTATGGTGGTCGGTTCGGGAGTGCGCCCCTGGAATGAGATCAATTTGATGCTCAATCCCACGAATTGGAGGTAGTCCAGCTTGGTGTCTCCTTTGGAAAAACATCTTCATAGTCCTGCAAAAGATGAGACACAACACTAGGAAGAGAGGTGATGTCATTAGGTGAAATTAAAATGTCTTTGTACACAAGTACAAAGTGCACTTGATCCGGTTGTTCCTCACTTCTCTCATCTCGCATTTTGTGGCTAGCATAACTAAGCGCTCTCCCTCTCCTTTCTTTTTGTCTCTCAAATTTGGCTTGTGGCACTCACTCACCGATTTGTGGATGTCACTCAATTTATTTTGCTCTCCATCTTCTCTACTCATGGGTACAACTTCAGATTTCTTTTGTAAGTGCTCGGCCATGATTTGTTGTGGTGTCATAGGTTTGAGAACAAACTTCCTCCCCTTTAGCTCGAGGGTGTATTGATTTGTCCTCCCACAAGGTGCTGAGTATAGCGATCATATTGCCAAGGCCTACCAAGCAAAAGTGGCACACGTACATGGGGGCCACGCCGCACTCAACGGTGTCAACATATTCGCCAATTTTGAATGGTACTTTTACTCTATACCCAATCTTAATATCTCCCGAATCATTCAACCATTGGACATGATAGGGATGAGGATGTCGCTGCAACTTTAGACCAAGTTTGTCAACCATCTCACGACTAGCAAGATTATGGCAGCTTCCGCCATCAATGATTACCTTTACTATCTTATCTTGCACTTTTGCTCTGGTCTGAAAAAGATTATGTCGTTGTCCATTTTCAGCTTCTTTCACTTGGACACTCAAATTTTGAGTCACCACAAGAGCAACACCTTGCTCAAAATCACACCTAGTATGTTCCTCATCCTCCTGGGCTTCCTCAACATTCTCTTCCTCAACTTCTTCTTCACTAGCTGAATCAAATTCTCCATTGTCATTCACAAGAATCACCCGATTGTTTGGGCACTCTCTAATTACATGCCCACGGCCTCCACACTTAAAACATTGGATACCACTACTCTTGGTTGTAGAACCCACTGAAGTGGAGGTGGATGCCGCTGGTTTAGCACTCATGCTTGGGCCAGCAGTGTTCTTCCCACTATAAGCATTTTGAATATTGGAACGCAAACCTCCGCTTGAACTTTTTGCTGACGGGTGTAGCAGCAAACTTGGAGATTGATTTGCTTCCTCCAGAATAATTCCTCGTGCCAAATGACAGGGATTTGCTGCTCTTAGCATCTTGCTGAAGTTGACGTTCAGCTTTGGTTGCTTGATGTACCAAATCAATTAAATGTTGGTACGGCTGAAACTCAACAATACGCTGAATGTTGCAATGCAGACTAGCCATGAAACGTGCAATGGTTTGCTCCTCATCTTCATGCACATTAGCTCGAATCATAGCCTTCTCCATCTCTTTATAATATTCTTCAACAGAGAAATTTCCTTGTCTCAGATTCTACAGCTTATCAAAGAGATCACGTCGATAGTGCTTGGGCACAAATCGAAGTCTCATTTCTCTCTTCATTTCTTGCCAACTTGCAATAGGACGTTCCCCTTCTTCTTCTCGATCTTGGAGCAGTTGCTCCCACCAAATAAGAGCATATCCATCAAATTCTAGAGATGCCATTGCCAACTTCTTCTGCTCTGAATAATTATGCATGCGAAAGATCTTTTCCACCTTCAACTCCCATGTGAAATAGTCTTCGGATCGACCCTCCATCAAATTTTGGCATGGTAAATTTTAGTTTACCAAACCTCTCCTCCGGGTTGCCTCTCCTATGACGTCGGCGACAAACTACGCGAGAATGATTATCATCATCCTCATCTTCGATTCTTCATTATCATTCGGTCGACCTCGTCCACTTCCTCTCGCTATGGGCGCTTCTTCGGTTCCCCGACCCCTTCTCCTTCCATCACTACCTTCATCATCTCCACCATGGTTGCTGGCTCCTTCTTGAGGAGGACGACGTCCTCTCGATCTCATTCATAAGGCCCGGAAAGCTTGTGTCAATTGATCTTGCTTTTCTTCCATGCTTTGCCGAAGTTCATTAAATTGTGCCATAGTGACACATTCATCGATCTCACCATTGGAATCCATCTTCCTCAAATTAGTGAGAACAAAGCAACAAATATATATGGAATAGAAATATATGTGGAATCTCATGACCTCACCGCTCTTACCGACCAAAGCTCTTATGAATTCCTGCAGGTTACGAGAAACAAATGTGTGGTGGTAACAAGAGTGATGGTTAAGCGAATACAAGACCGAGATACCGATTACGATGGCTTGTATGTGGAGCTTGGTGGGGATTAATTAAACAAGGCATGCAATCCGATCCTTGCCGTTGTAAAGTTAAGTAACAATCCAAACTAGAAGTTCCCGCCTAGTGCCGACCAAAGGATATGGAATGATGTCAATCGATCAAACACACGCGCAAAGAAATTTCAGAGTTGATGCAAACAAGGAATATGATTGGGATGCAAGTGTTGCAATCAAACCCAACCAAAGTTTTGCACCAAACACGGATAGCAGATGGGTTGCACAACCGGTTGTGATAAACTTTCAAGACGTGCATATAAACAAACTGATCTTTCAATAACTTTCTCAACTTTTATTTTTTTTAAACTTTTCTTTCTTCTCCTTTTTTGACACACTTTTTTTTATATAGAACTAAGCACAGGGATCAGCTATAACACTTGCACACTTATGATATAAACAAAGCACAACCAGTAGCAATAACTTGATAGGATCAAAGGTAACGCGAAGGACGATAAAGGCTATAGATTTTTTTAGCAATTTTCAAATATATAAAGAGGCTCAAAGGACACACAAAGGAGATATGATCAGCAACTAAAACAAAGACTCTAATGGACTGAGACCTAACCGAACTCACAAGAATTACAGATTGAACAAAAGGGTTATGGCAAATATTTTTATGGCTTTTCAGTGGATAGGACGAACAAGAATATATATGTAGCTAAGGGTAAAGAATCCTACCGTGGCAACTGAAGCTCTGATACCAGATGATACGATATGATGTCCCGATCTTCACGGCGTAGGATCAAACTTTGGATAACTTTGCTGCAAGCAGCGATAACTAGTGCAACCTGACGAATAAAACTTGAAGCCAACCACCATCTTTAACCGGCAACCTGAATCGAGGATTCGCCCAACCATACTCTCAAGGAACCAACCAACACAGCCTACAATCAATCGAGAAAACCTCGAAGGGAGTAGGAGCACCAATTGGGAGCGGATGAAGCCGCCGCTTCGTAAATCCCGCGAAGGAAATCACAAGAGCAAAGGGGTAGAGATCACTCTCTAGGGTTTGTTAGCACACGCAACAAAAGGGGTTCTGTATTTCAATTATCAATGGTCTGTGATTACAATGAGTTTAGGGGATATTTATACTAGCAACAGCCCTGCTAGATAGGTGGAAACACGAATTAAACAAAATAACACGCACTATGTGAACGGGCCTCCTCGAGATGCCTTCTGGAGAGTTTCCGCGTGGCTGTTTGACTTCTACACAATCCTCAATGTTTTGGCAATAACTCCATCTTGGAATCTCCAAATGACATGCGGTTTGTTGCGTTAGAAAGTTAACTTGCTAAGATTTCACACCATGTGCAGCATGTACCACAACATATTGTAGATTGGTATAGTTTATTATACAAAGTTGACCATCAGGTTGACTGCTGACTCTCTGACCAGTCTGCACTAAAACTGGTCGGCAGGAAAAACGATGCATCCAAACTGGTTGGCACTTGAAGCATTGGAAACTAGACTCAATAAGCTTTCCAACAAGTCCTCATGGACCTTCATAGCTTTTGTGGATCAAAAGTTATGGCAGTTTCTTTTCGGTTCTGTCCTGCTGGATTGGCTCGAGCTCGGTTCTTCTCTCTAGTCCATCCTTGGTGCATCCTTGGCATCATCTTTGGTGAACCTAAGCATTAGCAACATATACGACTTAGGTAGTATATAATTCTCATTAATATTAAAATGAATTTCACAAAGTAGCGCGTGCACCTCTTGTTGTAGCTTCTTAGCTCGACTACGAGTAATTGGTCCGTCAAAGGCGTGAGTGGTCGGTGTAGGCATATCACATAGTGCCGATGGCAACTGTAGCAACCCTTGCTCCATTATCAAAGTGCAGGTTCACCTCGCTCCATCTCAAGCTTCTACTTCTTCTCATTCCCTTCAACGACTTGCAAATATAAGCTACTGATCCGGTATCAAATACCCAAGTGTCGATAGATGAAGTAGCAAGATTGATTTCTATAACATTAATACCTGAAGCAGAAGTTGCACTTCGCTTCTTTTTGAGATCCTCCATGTACTTCTTATGGTTCCTTTTCTAGTGACATGTCTCCTTGCAATAGAAGCAAACGGCATTTGATGCTGCCGAGCCCTCTTGCCTTTCTTTGCTTTGAAGGCACTCGCGATCTCATTAGGAGTTAACTTCCATTTTGTACAAAGTTTCTTGACAGGAGGTTTGTGCTTAGCTTTATGCATCATCATCACATGATGACCTTTTCTGGATACTCTCCTCAGCAGTCTTTAGCATCCCATGCAATTCTGCCAAGGTTTTATCCATGTTCATGTGATAATTCAGTATGAATGGCTCAAAGCTTGGAGGGAGCGACTGGAGAATCACGTCTGTAGCCAACTCTTGGCTAAGAGAAAAACCTAGTTTTTCAAGACTCTCAAATAAAGCCAATCATCTTTATCACATGTGGACTAACGGGATTCCCCTCTACAAGCCTGCATGCAAACAAGGACTTTGAAGTATTGAACCTCTCGACACTAGCTTGGTTCTCAAACATGCTACGTAGACCCTCAATAATATTGTTAGCATCACTGCTCTCGTATTGCTTCTGAAGCTCGATTTTGGCAAGCATGAGACAGCTTATATCTAGGGAATCATTAGTGTGCTTCTCGTAAGCCCTCCGTGTATCCGCATTAGCATTAATAGGCAAATCATCAGGATAGGAAAACTTCAATAACGTACTCCTTTCACTCTTACTTGAGAACAATTCTCAAGTTTCGATAAAAGTTTGTTCCATTCAATTTTTCTTTCTCAAGTATAGATCATAAATTAAAAGAACTGGGTGAAGTATTAGCTGCCATTATATACAACAGAAAATATATGCAAAGTTTAGCACAATGTTTATGATGTCTTTTATTAAACAATTTAAGTTGAGTTTCTATCTTCAATGTTGTCAATATTCAAGTTGAGTTTCTTTTCAACTTCTAGTTGATTAATTCCATTCAACTCCTGGTTGACTGCAAATGAGTTTTGCTATTTAAAAAAACATTGCCCATAATAGGTCTCATTGCTAACTTTGGTTGCTTGTATGAGACTATATGCGAGTATCCATGGACATACGAGGATATGCAATTTTCATATGCTACTTCTTCTTGCTCCATGTTTTCTTGATGTGGGCATGATCCTTTTAGTGTACCGACGTTGGTATGCACTCCAACTATTGATTTTCTTCTTTGATGGGAAGATGTGGCATACCTATTATGAGGTTTCACGTCACTTGCCAAATCTAACTTGGCTCCCCTTCTATTCGGTAAGGTACTTTTCGTGATTTTGAGTATGATAGTCCCTCTTCTCATGTTTTCACCGGACATCTCTGGTCATTTAGGGGCGTGAGAAGTCAGAGTTTCTTGTCCTATTGTTTTTATTGGAGGCCTCTGGACAAGATGAGGGATACCTTTACTTTCTTCGGTATTCCACCCTTCTCCGGTGCATTTCATTCATGTAATTCAGTCAAACTCTTCGCAATCACAAAATTAATCACAAAGTGATTTGCAGTTTCAATTCTTTATGTATACTTCTGTTACTTAGTTTGCATTCACTAGTGCAATGTAACATGCACTAGTTCCTTTCTACTATCATATTTTCTGACATTTCCTATCTAGGGGTTCATTCTCTCCTCCTAAATGACTGGATATAATTTTTGTTTAGTCAAGAAATTTAGGCTTCAGAACTATCTCCGTTCAAAGTTTCTGACTTTCGGAGAGTTCTTTTTGCAATGCACTATGATAGTTGCAGAGTGGATGTTTCATGCCAATGGTCTGCATTTTCTTTCAGAATCCGCTACTTTCATGACTACATGTCCCTTCATATTGCGGATATTACAACAATGTCATAGCAAATGTTACAATTCATAGCTTATACCTAGTCCATTCATGTGGATATTTGGTACTTCGTGTTGCCAATTCACCAATCATCAAATGCTATTGCAACATTGCCCTCATGGACTTCTAATGATGATTAGTGAATTGTTTTTGAATTCATGTGATCTTGCTGGATCAATCTTGGCAAAGATACTGTGTCGAATAAACACTGGATGTTGGTTACTTCAGAAGCGCCCCTATCCATATAGTATCAAAATAGGACCGCAAGTATTCTATGCAATGCAGTTTAGAATTATACTTTCATGGTATGCGGTTCATGCATTAATCTCTTGTTGGTGCATTCTGGCACACAAATCTTCATGATTTAGAAAATTATGCATATATGTGCTATGACCATACGAGTTATAATGTTTATTCTTATAATTCTAAGACTAATATGGTTGAAAATCCGTTGCTAAAATGTAGTGTGGCCCAAATTATCACATTTTTAGAGAGTTCAAGGGGGTCAATGGTATAATAAATGCTTCTATAAAGTGCATAGTTGTTCCATAGGTAATATGACCGTGACGCTTTTTAGGCCAACAAATTTAGTTGCTGCAGCTAGCAAAGGTTGTAATATTTCCAGTTCTATGCGTCTGGAAATACCTCTTTCTCTTAAAGTGCTATTCATGGTTATGCGGTCCACAATTCATTCTTTTTATTTTATGTTTGGGTGCTACACAAAGTTCAAAGCATTGTAATCATGTGATAGGAAATAGCAACAAAATAGCAAATACCTTAAATATGCTATTTTATACTAAAAATAATCCTTTATTGCAAGGAAAATTGTGTGCTCTAATGGGCAAAAACTATTTATTTAATTCATATTATATTCAAAAGTTGCAACAAATGATGCCAAAGTATTGATTCAACGAAGTATTCCAGTATATTGGATTCAATTAACTTCATAGCGAGCTTCTTGCTCAAAAGATATGGCAATGTTTTTCTATTCTGACATAAATTTTAGGATTGGTTCAGTCTAGCATAGGAGATTATACGTCCATAGTCATGCAAAAATAGGCTAGGAGTTCTCCCTCTCAATTCATGATGGGTGTGCTATTAGGATCGTCCTTTTCTTTTCGTATTCATGAGTGCATGGTTCTAGATGTATTGTTCAACTTGACTTATGTTCTACTCCCCCTTTTTCTCTTATTTTGTTGAGGTAAATGCACCAGGTTAGCTGCTCATGTTGATTTCATTATCAGCTGTGCTAGGTGGTTTGGGAAGACAATGCTCTTCTTGTGAACATTATCCTGAACTTTACGCAATTCTATTATCAACTAGCTAGGCATACTTCTTGTATGCGTACTAATGATAATTGCATATGACTTTCGTCGCATTCAGATAGAACATTGAGAGTTTTCGCAATATTCAGTGCAAATTCGGTGCACCATATTACCGTATTCTCTTGGTCATTTGCTTGTAGTAAAAAAATACCCATTATTGCTAATAGTTCTTACTCTATGACATGTGGGTATGCATCATAATCTTTTAAACTACTTCTTTTGTACAATCAAACGAGTGTCAATGCGCTCATTCATCTAGCGTACTCATTCAAGAGAGTATCATATAGATACTAACGAGATATTGAAATGCTTGATCAATCTCAAAAAGTTAATAAATAGAGCATACTTGAGTTAATGGTGCTTAGAGCTTCATGCTCTAGTATAATTTCGACTTCCGTTGCATATGAGATATTCTAGATTCGTTGAACTTTTAGGTTGCAATGCTAGTCATCTTTACTTATTCAAAAATATATGCAAATTACATTCATGTAAAATTCCCCAAATGTTGTAACACAATGGTACACAAAGTTCCTGCAAATAATTCCAATATATTCTACGTAATTCTATATATTTTACCATAAAGATAATACTTAAAGGTAATAAAAACATTACAAATAATCAATAATTATAAATATGAAAAATAAATTTCATAATCATAAATATCAGCAATAAAAGTGCCTCGACGGGATCGAAGTTCAAAATCCCTTTGGCTCTATTATGCGATAATATGATTTTTCTGTGATTTATGCAAATTGCAAGGGCCATTCATTAAGTTTCCCTATTCAGAAGGGTTACATGTGTAATTTTTCACGAATTCCAGGAGTTTACATGTGAAACTTCTATAGCAGGGATGTATTCGCGTAATTTTTGGAAAATACAGAGGCCATTTTGCAAAAACCACAATATTCTTTCCTTCCCCCTTATCCTTTCCTTCCCTTCTCTCCATTCCCGTTGATTCCGCCTGGTGGGAGGGGGAGGGCAGATTCGTCGGCAGCACGGCTGGGTGGCGGCGGTGTGGCCGCGCGAAGGCGCGGCGAGGCCGACGGCCGGCGGGCAGCGGACTTCGGGCGCAGATCTCTTCCGGTGGCTCAGCACGGCGCACTCGTATAGGAGCGGCGACCGGCACGGAGGTGGCGCAGCTTCACTCCTCCCCCTCCCTTTTTTTTTCTCTTTTGCTTTCTTCTTCTTCTTCTTTGGTTCTTGTTGCTCAGATGATTCACTTGGCATGGTGTGGCTGCCCTGCTCGCGGCGCTTATGCGGGCGCGGTTCAGCCGGTTGTGGGGCGGGTGACGGCGCGTATGCGCGGTGGCCGGGGTGAGGCCGTGCAGAGGCGGCACGGTGCTTGCGTCAGCCGGGGCGCACAGCGCGGCAGCCATGGCGGCGCGGCGCGGCGCGGCGAAGCATGAGCGCGGCAGCCGGGACGGTGCGGCGCGAGCGCACAGCGGCGTGCGTGGCAGTCGGGAGGGACGGCGCTGCGGGCTGCTCGCTGCTCTCTATTTTCCTTTCTTTTTCTTGTTTCTCTTCTTCCCCAAGCACGACCGATGCGTGGAGCCGGCGCGGTGCACAGAGGCGGTGGCGCGGAAGGCGGCTAGCGCGTGGCCGTCGCGGCGCGGCAAGGGGCCGCGGCTACGCGCCGTAGGTGCATTTTTTTCTTCTATTCTTCTTGGTTCTTTTTCCTCTCTCCTGTCATGCAGTGTCGCTGCCATGGCGCGGGGTTGCTGCGGGTTCTCGCCGCATGGCACGGCCTTGATTCTGCGCAGTTATGCGTGCTGGACGTACTGCGACTGCGAGGCGTTGTGCTGTACAGTGCCTGCGGCCGTCTCGGCGCGTCATGATGCGGAGTTCGTGTTTGCTAGTCGGGAACCTGCCAATCGGCTTTCGCCGGCGACTCCATGTCTGCGGTAGCGGGTTTCAAAGGGAATGGTAAAAACGAAACGAGGATGGAGAAGATTTCATTTTCGGCACTAGATAAGCGAGATGTAAAACGGATTTATGAGTTTTTACCTTTTTTTCTTGGTCTCCAGTAAAAACCCTAGTACTACATGCGTAATATAGAGGGGCGTAATGTTTACAAAAGCGTAGATATCAAGATATGTGGAGGGGTAGCATTTTCATTCATATTTTCATCCTTAAGTGTACAAATTCTCTCCTGCAATCCTCTGTTTTGTAACAAAAAGTACATTAAGAAATCGATTCCATGTGATAATTCGGATAGAACAAAAAAGAATTGCACTTTGAACAGAAAACCGATAATCGACAAAGAGAGATCGATTCTTCAAAATTAAGGATTGGATGAATAGTTGGAATCCGTTGAGCAGTCGTCTCCCCCGTCTTCTTTTCCTTCGCAGCGCTCGCCTCTTCCCCCTACCCCCGTGCGATCGGAGCAGCCGCGGCCGTCTCAACAGGCTCCAGTGTAGTGGCGGCCATCTTGAAAGGCACCAACCCAGGGTTTTATCATTTTTTGAGGGTTACTGTCCCCGTGGTAACCGTCTAAAACCACACGAATTTTGTCCACGAAATTTGAAACGGTTACTGCACAGGATGGCCGTAGTTACTGCATGGTTTGGCGCAGTAACTGTGATTTCAGCTACGATAATTGCAGTTTATTGGGCAAATAAATAATGAGACAAAAAATAGAAAAGAACTTGAGTGTGTAGAGAAATTAGGAATAATTAGAAGAATATATAGGATACTTGCAAACCTAAATTGTGAATGTAGAATAAAAATTTCGACATAACCTTTTCTATATTATGGACTTCGAAGCAATTCAATAATTCATATCACAACAATTGAAGAACAACAATTCAATAAACATCACATTTCAATGCATCATGAAGTCCACATGTAAAAGAAATATAGTGTTCACAATATAATGTCCACAACAATAGAGATGATAGTTCATATGACACCTGAATCAAATAAAGAAGTTATAGTTGTTCCAGTGACAGAGAGCAGAGTTAACTGTTTCACTGATAATATGCCATGTTGTACTTCTTGTTGGACATGAGCATCAATCCATGTGAGTGAAGCAATCCAGCCTTGTTTTCCTGCCAACTTTGACCTGTTCATGAGGCTGTTGATTGCCACTACTTGTACAATTGAGCATACCACTAGGGCTCTCGCCACTCATACACGTATGTAGGAGGAGGATACTCAGAAACGATGGGACGGTTGTACATGTATGTTGGATATCCACTTTCAATGCTGGAGGCACTGAATGAGTTGTAGGTATCCTGTGGTGTGTCAAAATATTGTTGTTGTTGCTAATCTCCCGGAGTATTAGTAGTTTGTCGAGAGCTCGGAGCACCATGATCCTGGTCCTGGGTAGCATGAATGAAATCGGCCTCACCCGCAAATCAAAAAGTAGGATGAAAATTAATCAGTCGTGAATTGCATGGTGAGGGTTGAAATAGTAAGTAAACTACATTGTACTAGTTAATGGAATCTGGCTATGCTACTCTGACTTTGTTGTGTGCTCCTCAGAAGGCACATCAGTGGTCCCTTGGTCTCCTTGACTCCCTTCGCCTCCGTCATCTCTATCAGTTCTAGAGGAACTCTCATCAGACTCTGCATAGTCCGAGCTACCTTCAGTCTCATCATCGCTGTCAGCACTCCTCACCCGTGTTGCTGGACCTTTTTTGGATGGAGGTTGTTTTGGCATCTGTCAAGTCTTCCTTCTTCCAATGTGAGTGTCTTCTATAGTCTTATCAGCCCACTCAGCAACACTAGAAGCTCCCGTGCTCTTGCGCAAGTCATTTAAGTCCACCAGGTTGGCTACAAGTGGGCTAGGCATGGGGGCATCACTCTTTGTTGAGTCCTCATCTAGCTTAGGGCAAGCATTGGACCTAGCATTGTCCATCCAGTCTCTGATCTTATTGTTAGTATCATAGAATGATAGGTCTGCTAGTCTTTGAAGGGGATCGTCATCCTCCTTCCGTACTTGCGCATTTGCTTGTTGAATTTAAAGGCGAAGGTTGTAGTTGACATAAACAAGCTTGTTGAGCTTCTTGTGTGTAAGCTTGTTACGGACCTTAGTATGTTTGAATGCGAACATGCTCCAATTCTGTTCACATCCACTTGAAGAGCAACATTGACTAACCAAGCACTACGCAACCTTCTTCAAATTCGGCGTGTCTGAGGCAAACATAGACCACCATTGTGCTTCAAATGATGAGTTACATGTCATTATATAACTGTAAAACTAAATATGTCAAAAGTATGTGGAGTTTTGATAGTTGGGTCATGAGAACCATACCAAGGGAAGTTTTCCCATCAATGGCCATCTTTTTTGCAAGCAGCCTCCCAAATTCCCCACCCTTACGCCGATACAACTCAACCTCCAGCAAAGCGGCAGCAGCCGTGTCGATGTCTGTCATCCACTCGAAGGCCTAACGAAGATCTTGGAAGATGGTCACACTTGCATTGTACGCGTAGTGCGTCCGAGGGTTCAATACCGCAGCTACAAAAACAAGGCACACATTAGATGAAGAGTCATTTACTACGACTTGACCATATTGTTAAGAACGTAAGGTCTAGCTACTTACCGACATTGATGAGTGTATCATTTGTCCGGTCACAATTTCCATGTAAATTGCAAACTTATCCCTTTGATGACCAAACAGACTATCGTACTCCATTTTCAATAATTGATATCTCAGAAGAACGTCACTCAAGTTGGGGTTCTTGTCCTTGTCGGTAAAGCGAAGGAAGGAGTACATCGGTTAGACCGAATTCACCACTGACTCTAAGTTTTCCCAACAAGCAATGATACTACGTCACATATGCGCATATCTACCTTGCTCTGTTCCACTGAATTTTCTTTGCATGAATCTTGAGGAAGCCAACCACTGCATAAACTATTTTTCGTTTCCTAAGGAAACTTTGGAGGAACATATAGTTGGTGCCAAACCGCGTAGCATTCCACTTAACCAATTCTCCATCCATAGCAGCTGTCATCATAGCATGCAGCTTCGAATGATTGTACAACCATCTGCAAATTTTCTTACCACTTGCAATCACGATTAAATGCTCTGACATTTTTCCAACCTCCTTAAGCATCAGGTTAATTATGTGAGCCACGCAAGGTTGCCACACAATAGTTGAGTATTCTTACCGCAAGAGTCTACAAGCCTTCTTGTAGTTTGACTCATTGTTAGTGATAATCTACATGACATGTTCAGGGCCTACTTCACGTACGACCTTTTGGATCTCCTGCATTAGTACATTCAAAATAAAAATTAGCCCGTCGTCCTACAATTGGTAATAACATGTAAGTGTAAGTTGTACCATCGAAGTCTTCACCTTCAGTATGAAGTTAGCATCCTGGCTATAGCCCGTCGCATCAGTGGACTTGTGGAAAAACATTATGCTATTGCAATATATCAAAAAGTTAATGACAACTATACCCGTCGGTCCAGTCCAAGAATCACACATAAGAGTAACACTGTACTCATCCCAATCGCGCTTGAACCTATTGAATTGCTTCTTTGCATCCCTTTCTACGGAATCAAGGTACTTGGTATCTATCTCCTTACCAGTTGGAAGGTATGTTTTCACCTACAATTAAAAGATTATGAAATTAGTCTATAATCTTTGCGTAAAATATGAAATCTGTATTAACTGAATATGTACCCCACTTCTGTGTCTCTCTCACGGCACTGGCAAAATAAGGATTATCGACATTTCTAGCAGGAATGCCTGAGGTGAAGAAGAACCTTGCCCACGACTCACCAATCATCTTCCTAGCTTGCTTTTCCTTCTTCGTGAAGAATCATGTGTCAATGCGTGCCTGCACAGGGGACTTCACGCTTGCTAGGTTGTAATCTCTCAGAGCAGGTGACTCCCATTGAGATGTAGCCCTTCGGAGCAAACTGGCACCGCCATGCTCATAAGTGCCTTGGGCTGAGAAGATCCACTGCCACCGCCATGCTCATAAGTACCTCCACGCTCCTCCACATCCCTCCTAAAATCTTCCTCTTGCCTTGAGGCTTGCAAGGCCGCCTCCATTTGTTCCTCCTCATCGACATCACGTGTGAGGTAATAATAGTTCACCCTTTCCACCTCAACTGTTCTTATCCTATCACCCTTATGCTTTGCACCTGAGTCTTTTATCCTGTCTAGCTCGCGCCTGAAGTATTCACGGACATCGGGAGGCACTGAATTGCGAGATGTAGTCCCCTTCCCTTTTCCAGTCAAGTGAATTTTTAGTCGGGTTGCTCCACCGCCGCTCTTTTTCTGTTGACAATACTTGCAGCGAAAGCCTGGTGGTATGTTCTCCCGTGCTCCTACACAACGTCCCTGCTATCTGCCATCTGCACCCTAAATAAAATGGCAAAAATACAACATTATGAAATAAATCACAAAGGTGACATAGCGCAGTATAATAACAAATAACACATACCATTTTGCACAACAATAGTTAAGTACAAAACAAATATTTGATCTATTTCGCACACATCATTTCGAATAGAACTACTCTACAACTTTGACAATTAAAACTTGCACAACATCTCCAATAGAAGTTCTCTAAATCTTGGACAACTATTACTTGCAAAACATTCAACATTATACAAACATTCAAACGATACTATTACTTACAAACATCATACTATTACTTGCAAACCGTGGTTAGATGGCGGTAACGACTGTTGGATACACGGTTACCGCATGGTATAGCGCAGTTATCACCCGCCTTAGCGATGCACACAACACCCATTCCATCATGATAACCATAGATAAAACCACGGTTACTACGGTTTACAGTGGTAACCGCTAAGGAGGAGGGGGTTACCATTGGCGCTTGACCCAGGCAATTATCGCCACTTACCGCACGGTTACCACCGCCTGCTGTGCGGTTATCGCGTTCGCCGGCGAGGAGGTCATGGATCTCATGCCACCGCCGCCTCCTACCTCTAAGCAACACTCTCCAAGCCTTTCCTAACCCGTGCCGAGTGAGATAGATGAGGGGAGATTCACAGGAGATATTTTCTCTAAATATGGGCCAGATGGGCCGGATGAACAGTGCTGTTAACGCCAGAATTTGGTAAGCCCTGGAGCTCGAATCGGCTAAGGTGTCCATCGACTGATACCGAATCGGACAAGGCAAGCTGATGTAGCCGATTCCGGTACGACAACATTGGAGATAGCGTCGAATCAAGATGATGTGCTTCATGAGTATTGTCATATAAAGATAGAGTCCTAAAAAGGCAATTGTATCTATTAATTAGGAAGAGTTTGTTAGTTTCCTAATTTATCATTAGGAAAATGTATTAGTGTCCAATAAGGTATCTATTTGTTTCCTTTTTATCTTTAGAAAAGTTTGGATTGTAATCTGTTAGGATCTTTGTTAGCCCGTGGGTACAAATATGTAAGCCCGGGGTTCATGTATGATATCTCTTGATCAATACAATTCGACACATCGCCACCCTTTATCTTTTCTACTTTATTCATTACCCGCCGGGATTTGGCACCCAACGCAGGGCTGCATCAGCCTCGATCCCCGGTGAAGGGGTAAGTCCAACGTTCTGCCGGCCCAGGCAATTGTATTGGCTACGTCGGCGTTGTCCAAGGCTACATCAGTACATTTGACCTCTTGGATTATTCCGGTTTGGTTAACATTTTTACCTGCCTATTTATCATATGCATCTATTAATCTAGTCCTCATATTTCAATTTAGTTCTATTGGTTGTCTCTCACTTTAGGGTTTCTGCTGATACCGGCTAAATTATTTACTAGGTTAGATTAGCTTAGGCATCTACCACCCTGAAAATCAGTCAAAGGCTTGATTGTCTAGATATTGTGTTTCTTTTCATACCTACTGCTGCATCAATTCAGTTTGACCTACTAAGTCGTGATTAGAACTATAATCTCTAGCCTGCCTGTTGGTTGCCACTAAGGGTTTCATCGGGGTTTCAGGCGATGAGTTATTTTGATATCGCATCGGCTTGCAAGGAATGTATACAAGTTGGGTCTGGTCGATTGTAGCAGAGGCTTTATTGGATATTTAATCATTTGGTTTTAATGACGTCGGACTTCTAGCCGATGTGTGTTTTAATCTTTAAATTAGTATCTATTTTATCATGTGATTGCTTTGTGCCATATTACATTGCTATATCATCATGTTATCATCGACTGATCACCTTTACGTAGATGTTTGCTCAGCGTACAGCAGATGGATTGAAACCCTAGCTGCATCGGCTGGGATCGCGCCATCAGCTGATTGGCCGATCGGCTATATTGGTTATTGACCAATTGGCTGATGTGCTTTACTTCTGGCTGCTTTGTATATCTTGTCAGTGGTAGGATCAAACTGACTGGCATGCCTGCGCTTCATCAACTCTAGGACCTGCACTGGAGCTTAGCAGATCTCCCAGGTCGGCGTGTTGATTTTTCTCGTCAACATACTTTTGGCACGCCTGGTGGGACCGTGTTTTAGACAACATATCTTTTTACACGGCTCGTCGGACCCATAATTGCCGCAAGATTTTTGATAAAAAAGTCAAGGTCGAGGAAGAGCAATCTCCCAAGCTGATGAATGAAGACTTGGAACAATCTAATGAGCCGATGGATGATGAGACACTTCAAGAGATGGTTGATAACATCATTCATCGTGTTGTGTTCGATCAATCTAGAGTTTTGATGAGTACATTGCATGGTTTGATAGAAAAAACAGTTTCCAGGGTGATTGCCTTAAGAAATCAGCATGGGGGCAAATTGGCGAGCAATCCCAGTATCATTGGCAACAACAATATTGGCTCGACGGGCAAGTTGATCAATATCAGTATGAACAGCCACATCAGCAATATCGGCGAGGAAACTCAAAGATATTTGTCCAAAGAGGATTGGGCCGAAATAATTGCAAATATGATGGAGGAGCAGTTTGGAATTAAACGCAAAGATCAAATTTTTGTGTATCGGCTGCCATATCTTGAGTGGTTTGATAGGGTTCCACTTCCAAGCCAGTACAAGGTTCCAGATTTCTCTATGTTTTTAGGGCAGGATGGTGTCTCTACAATGGAGCATATTTGCCGATTCTTAGCTCAATGTGGGGAGGCATCGGCTGAAGAAGCTCTGAAAGTTAGATTTTTTTCGATGTCTTTGACTGGATCGACCTTCACATGGTTTACGTCATTACCACCAACTTCTATCAGAAGTTGGGCCGATCTTGAGAAGCAGTTTCATATGTTCTTTTTTGTTGGGATTGGTAAATTGAAGCTTGAAGACTTGGTATCGATTAGACAACAAGAAGCGGAATCGGCTAAGGAATACATTCAGAGGTTTCGTAATGTTCGCAGCCGATGTTATGATTTGAGTCTAAGTGATGAGCAGCTAGCAGAACTCGCATTTCAAGGGTTGTCAATACCAATCAAAAATAGATTTTTCTTCCATGAGTTTGACAGCCTAGCTCATCTAATACAAAAGTTATTGGCTTACGAGAGCCGATGTCAAGAAGAAAGGAAGAATCGGTTTTGGGGTGATCAAAACAACGATAATTTTGAAGCATGACTTCTCATACTCCAAAACTAGGGGGCATGTGTTAATGCCAGAATTTGGTAAGCCCCGGAGCCCGAATCGGCTTAGGTGTCCATCGGCTAATACCGAATCGGACAAGGCAAGCCGATGTAGCCGATTCCGGTACGACAACATTGGAGACACCGTCGGATCAAGATGATGTGCTTCATGAGGACTGACATATAAGAATAGAGTCCTAAAAAGGCAATTGTATCTATTAATTAGGAAAAGTTTATTAGTTTCCTATTTTATCTTTAGTAAATTGTATTAGTGTCCAATAAGGACCCGGTTTGTTTCCTTTTTATCTTTAGAAAAGTTTGGATTGTAATCTGTTAGGATCATTGTTAGCCCGTGGGTATAAATATGTAAGCCCGGGGTTCATGTATGATATATCTCGATCAATACAATTCGGCGCATCGCCACCCTTTACCTTTTCTACTTTATTCATCACCGGACGAGATTTGGCACCCGACGTAGGGCTGCATCGGCCTCGATCTCCGGGGAAGGGGTAAGTCTAATGTTCCGTCAGCCCATGCAATTGTATTAGCTACGTCGGCGTTGTCCAAGGCTGTATCAGTACATTCGACCTCTTGGATTATTCCGGTTTGGTTAACATTTTTGCTTGCCTATTTATCATATGCATCTGTTAATCTAGTCCTGGTATTTCAATTTAGTTCTATCGGTTGTCTCTCACTTTAGGGTTTCTGCTGATACCAGCTGAATTATTTACTAGGTTAGATTAGCTTAGGCATCTACCACCATGAAAATCAGTCAAAGGCTTGATTGTCTAGATATTGTGTTTCTTTTTATACTTAGTGTTGCATCAATTCAGTTTGACCTACTAAGTCATGATTAGAACCATAATCTCTAGCCTGCCTGTTGGTTGCCACTAAGGGTTTCATCGGGGTTTCAGGCGATGAGTTATTTTGATATCGCATCGGTTTGCAAGGAATGTACATAAGTTGGATCTAGCTGATTACAGCAGAGGCTTCATTGGATATTTAATCACTTGGATGTAATGACGTCGGACTTCCAACCGATGTGTGTTTTAATATGTAAATCAGTATCTATTTTATCATGTGATTGCTTTGTGTCATATTACATTGCTATATCATCATGTTATCGTCGGCTGATCACCTTTACGTAGATGTTTGCTCAGCGTACAACCGATGGATTGAAACCCTAGCTGCATCAGCTGGCATCAGTATTGGCTGGGATCGCGTCATCGGCTGATTGGCCCATTGGCTATATTGGTTATTGACCTATTGGTTGATATGCTTTACTTCTGGCTGCTTTGTATATCTTGTCAGTGGGAAGATCAAACTGACTGGCACGCCCATGCTTAATCGATTCTAGGACCTGCACTGAAGCTAAACAGATCTCCCAGGCCGGCGTGTAGATTTTTCTCGTCAACAAGTGCCTGCACTGTTCTTTCTTTTTTCCATTTTTTAACTCAATTCGGTTTTGACTCCAAAAGTGATTTTATCTCGTTCATTTTCAAAAAATTTCTTCATCATCTGACACTATAATTCATGAACTGCCTCCATGAATTTTTTGATTTTTTTCAAAAAATTTGAATTCGGTGAAATATGCCCAAATTTAACCGTCGGTAACCCTTAGCGTACCCTGGCGGTAAGGGCGGTTATCGACGGTAAGGCAAACTCTGCACCAGACAAAAACTCCATCGATAGAAATGAAAGCAAAAACATATATACCATAATTACCCTTAATTCAATAGTTAGCAAAGTAATATGTTCTTATCAGGCCCGATCCTGAGGCAGGGTGAATGGTGCGGCCGCACTGGCCCCTTGCCAAGCCGATGGCCCCGCTTTGACAGTACTTAGATAGGTTTAATTGGTGTACAATTACGATTTAATTGTGTATCGTACCATTTGTGCTTAATTAGCCAACCTAACAACTTAAGAAACAAGCGAGTGTAAGCATGAGTCCCTTGCCTACATGTTTGTGGCTCTGTTCCCAACATAATTATTAACAACTTTAGCTCTACTATTATATTATTAACGCTATATGAATGATAACAATAGACATTGTTGTCTTTATTACGGTGGACGATTTTTATATTCGAGAATTTCTGATGTGTTCAAGCAGTAGCATCGCATATTTTTTTATACTTATAGTAATATAAATAGAAATTTAAATTATCGCTTATAACTTATTAATTTTATGTTTTATAATATAATAAATTCTTCGTCCGGTCAAAAATATTTTTGACGACCATCGATTTATATTACAGTAACATCAAATAACTATATCAATTGATTATACTTTTGAGACAAATAACAATTATTTTATTTTAATCTAAGCATTTGACAAATTATTTATGATCAGAATTTTAAATTTTAATCGAACTAAAAGGAATATTCTACTATGTATTAATGATTATAATAAAAATAAACTTATATATACATGGATAACTTAGAGGATCCAAATATTTTTATCATCCTCGCCACTAATTTGTTAGGACCGGTCTGTAGGATCGAACACGACCAAACAAACCTACCAGGGGTGAATGGTAGAGAAAATCAAAAACCAAATCTTTTATGTTATTAAAAGATTTACCTCTTACTGATGAAATATATCTACAATGCGAAAACGAACAGAAGCTACTGAAGCCATCGCTGGTCACATCGCCTTACTTTCGCCGGTCAGACCGCCCCTCCTGGCCGGTCAGACCGCCCCTCCTGGCCGGTCAGACAGCCGCCTAGCCTCCGGTTGGACCACCGCCGCAACCCTCCAGTCAGACCGCGTGCACACTTGCGGTCAGACCGTCGAGATCCAGAAAACACCAAAAGATGAACTCTCGAAGAAGTAGATCAAACTATTTCAACTTTATTGCATCTCAAAGTGTTTAAAAAGTACAACAACACTCCTCACCAAAATCTCGACCTAACTCGAAACCCTATCTATTCTCACAAATTGATCTCTTGAAATCGATATCTAGGAGGCACACCCTCCCTCTCAATTTATACCACAAAATCCTTCTATTCAAAGTAGGAGTAGAACTCATATTCATAGTAGGACTCAACATCCTACTCATAGTAGAAGTAGAACTCCTAATAGGACTCCTATTTCCAATAGGACAATTTCAATTTAACTTTTCGAATTTGGACTCCCTTCCTGTTGACGAGAAACCTCTCTCATGCGCTAGCCTGGGAGATCTGCTTGACTCCAGTGCAGGTCCTTCTCAGCTGCCTACAACGTGCAGGGCGTGCCAGTTGATTTGATCTGTCAATCAATAAGAAAAACGAGAGAATATGCGTTAAGGGTTAGGTTAGATCCCCACGGGATCGGCTAAGGAAATCCATGAACATATATGTGCTATTCTAAACTATATTTAAACCAAGTGACTAGAATGGATCGGCTATACCGAGACAGCATCAGCCGCTTGATCCAAATACAGTAAAGAATAATAAATATACGGATCGACAACCTAGCCGATACTGGAAAGCTAACAATGAATCGGCTAGTACTCCGATGAATCTTATAGAAAGATAACATTCCTGAACCAGACGCACAACACAGAAACCGGCCATCGGCTGTCAGTGATAGGCCGATTCCGGCTAGCTGCATCCGATAGGAACACGATCTTAACATAAGAGGCAGTCCTAGTACAAATCTAATAACGAATATATCAAAAGAAATATACCAGGGCAGATAAGGCCGGCTGAAACCCCGGCACTGTCTCTAAACAATATAAATCTATCCAAACAGATCATTGATATTTCTAAAAACGACTCAATAGTTCAAACCCGATGCAGCATTAAGTATCAAAAGAAAACCCGATCTGTTACAGCCGATTTATACCTCTCGAGACGGTGGATACCGCATATAAACCAGCCAACCTCTAGATCTAGCCCTACTGGCCGCAGGTTCTTGATAGAACTAGCCAATGACAAGATAGATCTAAACATTGATCTAATTTATATGCGCTATATGATAAATAACACAGTACAAACTCCTGATTCTAATGTATCATTGCGATGGAAGCACTAGAAGCAGTAAATTATATCACTGATGACAAACATTTACCTAGATCTGGGGATCGAAACGATGCAGCCCGTAGCCAAACAAAGTGCTCGTCTGAAAAGGAAAAGGTTGGCGATGCGCCGAAGGTTTAATTGTGTATGAATGTGTCTGTTTACAAGGGGTCTCGGGTCCTATTTATACCCAAGATACAAATATCTGTAAAGGCCCTGGACTCTATCTAAACTACTATTTAAAACATCACATTATCCCTTAGCGGGACCCATACCGTGTTACAACTAAGAGTCTAACAAATCTCTAGATTACAGATACAATTGCCGTTATAGGACTCTATCCATAAGTGGCAATATCATTTATCGCGTAATTAGCAACCGAATCTTCTATTTATCTTCAAGTTTCTGCATTAGAAATGGTTTCATCTCTTTCGGACCTAGAATCGGCTACCGGCTGTCCCCGTTCGATCCATCCTCAACCGATTGGCCTAGCAGCCGATCACTCCTTTAGCCGATGCGATTCCTGTCTTCAGCCGATGCGATTCCGGTTCGCCTTTGCGGACTAAGGAACTCAATTACCAAATTTCACTGTTAACACGTGCCCCCCAAGTCCGTGATACAAAGTGTTGCGGATTTGCTTGCCTATCCAAACTCTTGCTTCCTTCTCGACCTAAACCGCCTCGGCTTCTCCCCAAGCGCTCTTTAAATATCTACTTCCCTCGGCCGAACCACCTACGCCTTCAAAGCGCACTCAGCCTCCTTCACAAACAAGGCTCTTGCCTTCTCTCTGTCCTCCGGCGATTTCACCATTTCCCGTCGAACTCCCTCACGTTCTTCAGACCCATCTTCATCTCCGAGCATCCCGATGGCCTCCACCGTCGCTGCATCGAGCACCTCCGTTTCGCCGGGCACCGCCGCCACACTAGCCGCAGCCGCCGCGCCATCCGCCGCCGTTTCAGCCGCCGCCGCAACCAAGTTCCCTGAGGTACTCTCTTCCGATCTATAATTTTACTTTGAAATCTGCCTCTTCAAACAGTTTGCATCAACATTACACTCGGCCATCTTTCAAGTAGCATTTTACTCCACATTCTTATTAATTAGTACTTTTCTTTCCCCGAACCGTAATACGCAACCGTCCCTGACTAGCACCTCTCTTCTCTTCTCTGAACTATAGCACCTGTCACATCAAGTACTCATCCCCAATTTGACACAAGCAGAGAGGTACTTCCTCGGACCTATCGGCAATACAGATCCAGCCGATACCATTATAGCCGAAACTAACCGCATCCCCTTCAACACCGCCAAGCCATCCCTCTCCCACTGGAACGGAACTTTCAAAGCATGGCCGTCAATCGATGCGGCCTGGGTTGAATGGTACAAGAGGGTGCAATCGGCTAAGTACGCTCAATGGGAAGAAAAAGGGCTTGCCCAATGCCTGGAACTGTCCCTCGCTGGCATGGAAAAAGACGAGTCGCTCTTATCGGCTGCAACCTACTTTTGGAACGACAGTTTCAATGCCTTCATCTTTCGGCAAGGGCCGATGACTATCACCTTAGCCGACATATTCATGACAACTAGGCTGGATATCGAATCGTCGGCCGATCCCAACGCCTTGAACCGCAAAGGCCAACATCAATTCAAAACCAAGGCCATCGGCGGATGGAGCGGCTTCATTGCCCAAAACATGAAGGAAGGAACAGTCGGCCACAGGGAGCACACCGTATTCCTAATGATGTGGCTTGAAAAGTTTGTGTTCTGTGGATCAAGCTGTGGGCCGACCACCAATTGGAAAATTGTGGCCGAAGCCTTGGCCGATGGGAGGAACCTTGCTCTGGGGAAATACCTCCTCGGCTACTTGTATCAAATGCTGCATCAGGCCGCCGCGAAGATAGCCGCCAATGCTCCAATCAACACCGGCGGCCCCTGGTGGTTTCTTCAAATCTGGCTAGTGCTGGCGACCCAGAAGATAGCCGGTCGACCTCGTCTGACAGAAGCCGGATCCCCAAGGCTGGAGCCGATTGAAGATGATGAAGGCAACCAGATTACCACCAGGAGATGCATGAGCTACGGAGAGGCAGCCGCCGCCCACGAAGGCTCAAAGCAATCGGCCGAGCTGATGGCCGAATGGTTCATAGCCCTCTATGACGGGCTGTCTCGTGATAACCTCACCTGGTACTTTTACCAGGATCGGGGAATGTTCGAGTTGCCGGCTAATTTCAATTGGGACGACCTCAACTCAGCCGACAACCCAAGGTGCAGGGAACTGTTCATCGCCACTCTGTCCCCCTGCATCTTGCCGACTGGGATTCACCAAGGCCGATCGACGGCCAAAAGCTACGAATTCTACTACCCAGTGTCAGCGGCGAGGTAGCTTGGTCTTGGGCAGCTGCCCATTGGCTTTTTCTACACTGATGAGATTAAAACGAGGGGAGCGGTCGGCCAGGACCTAATAATGGATCAGCTGTTGAACATAGCCGGCCCTCCCCTCGGTGACGTCGGCGTGCTAACATTGTCGCTGCAAAGAAGCGCCGCCTACGACCGATGGTGGTCCGAAATTAAGCGCCATATCTTCCACCAACGGTCGTCTTGCTACATCGACCTGCTTCTGCCTAACGAGATCCTCTCGGTAATCCTCTGCTTTAAGTTCCAAATAATCTCCTCCTTCCCATCATCGGCTGTCATAGCCGATTAACGTTCGTTCTTTGACTTGCAGGAGACGGACACGGAACGGCCGACAGTGAGCAACTCCGGGTGCCCTATCGAATACAACTCAGGTGTCCTGGATGAGGGCGGCCTTGCTCCGTCGGCCATCGGCTGGGGGGTGCCAAAACTGGCGTCGCTACTGCGAGGGCAGGTGCATTAGCCGATCACGCAGAAGAGAAAGGTTGCACCACCACCACGGTCGTCGACCGCGCTTGCCCCTAAGAGGCTAAAGAAGACGAAGCCAGCAGCGCCAGCCGATAGCCTCTCTCCCTTGGATCCGGCCATCGCGCATTTCCTCGACCCCGTCGCCAGTGAGGAAGCGCCGACGGCTGTCAGAACGGTGGCCGAACCTGGGATTTCGAGTCCTGAGTCGGTCAATGCTCCAGCCGACGTTCTGCCAGTCCCAAGTCCCCAAATAAACGTCAGCTGGTAAGCCTTTACTTCACTGGATTTGGCTTCATGATGATCACTTGCATCTGATCGAACCATTGCCTGCAGGTCAAGAAATTGGCCAGTCGCACTCCTCGCCCCGCGCCATCGGTAATCATCCTCTGCCACCTCACTTGTAGTAATCGATCGGCTTGTCTGTTAACTCTTTCTTCTGTAGCCCCCGCAGTCTCCATCGGCTGCCCCCCAAGCGTCCGGCAAACATACTGCGCTTTGTTGGGCGGTGGCGACAACGCCGGCGAAGAGGCCCGACGGCCGCGGGCAACGATCCGGCTGAGCCGACAGCTCCGACCCCGGTGCCAACGGTAAGCCAACTTTGTTTGATGATCAGCTTTGTCAGCTTAATATGCCCTTGATCATCTTCTTCTTCGCTGCAGAACATAGCCGACCTTCTCAACTTTGACTTGTCGGAGTTCAAGGAGCCTGGCGACATCGGCGAGGAGGCGCTTGCGATACCGGCTGAGGACTTGAGGGCCACTTTAGCCGACATTGGCAATCGGCTGGAAGCCTCGCTGGACGCGCTGGTGGTCGATAGCGGCTCGATACGCGCGCGATTTAGAGATATCCAAGACCAGCTGCTGGAAGCCGTAGCCGAAGCCATCGTGCCGGTGACCTTTGTGGAAGCCCATCAGTTCAAGTACGAGCGGGCACGGCAGCGGATAATCGACCGCCGCGAGAGTATAGCGTGATCGGCCACCATCCAGTCGACCAAGGGCGCCATTGAGAGCCGGAAGGCCGCCTTCGATCGCCTGAAGACCGAGCTGGTGGCCAAGCTTGAGCAACTCCTCACTCGTCGAGACCAGCTGATAGCCGATCTCGTTCAGGTTACAAACGAGATTGATGTTCACGAGGAGTACATGGCTGGCTTGCCGGCCAAGATTGAAACTGAACGTCAGGGCATCAAGGCGACGGTGGCCCACCTGCGCAACTTGGTGAGGAGCGTCCGACCGGTGGCGGGGTCCGAGGTCGACGACGTTAGGGCCATCGAAGAAATCGACCAGATTAGGCGGACGGCGTTGTCGGCTATAGCTGATTTTCTGAAACAATGAGATTGTGATGTCCTGGCCTTTTGAAATTGGCTAATGCTTCTATATCATATTTTCCATGTTTCTATGATGTGATTGGACGACTATCTTAGGTCTTTGGCTTCGAATCGTGTGTCACAATTTATCGATCTTCTGCCACTGCGTTCGTAGATGAAACCGGTCGTATTTGTAGATAAGATTGGCCTTCGGTCGTGCGTGATTTCCTGACTTGCTTACGTCGAATTCGGCTCCAGCCGCTCGCATCGTTCCGTGTTGCCAACCCCGAGACCACACCACAACCGTTAGTGTTATCGTTCGAACATCAGTCTTATTGGCTATCGGCCGATGCTTCCAGGTGTGCCGCCGATTTGGTTTCGTGGTCCGATTCATCTGAATCTGTATCTCAAGAACCCGTGAGTTCTGGACGATACGTATCCAGCCCTGAGCAGTCGCCACCCATTCAACGATTCCCAACGCCTTTAATGATGGCCTCTTCGACCTTCGCATCGGCAGTGACCTTTCACATCTGAAACCGCATCTTTTCTTTCTATAAATGGACTCCTTCGGGCCTTCCCGAATAACTCACAGCCGAAGAAGAACCCACTCCCCAGGCGTACAACATCCGGATCTCCAAGCTTTCGGCAGGGTCTCTCATGGCTTCCTCAAGCTCGTCTGTGAATAGGTGATTTCCCAACTCACCCATTCTCACGATTTCTCCTCCCTAAGTACTCAGGAGTGAACTTTCTCGCAGCCGCTCCATCCCCTTCGGGTGATCTTAGCGATCATGGACACGCCGTACGAGCTGACGCCTAGTCAGGAACGGCAAGTGAGGACCAACTTGAGGCACTTCAGGGAGCTGGAGGCTCGTCACCCGGCGGCCAGGCCTCCCATCAACCTCGGTAGCATCCCGGCCGCTGCCCCTATGGCGTCTTCGACGCTCATGCACCTTGACCGGCCGGAGGCAAGGCAAACACGACTCGCCAACGAACTGCTGGCCACGACCACCGACGTCAGGGTCACTCGGCTAGAGTATCTGATCTTGGATGCCTTAGAGATAGAGTCTCCAGAGACTACCAACCGGGCTCTGGCGGCCATCAGAGATTATCTGGGAGACATGTAATCAAAAATGGCTATGCGCCGATCATGAATAAAAATCAGCGAATGTTGTAGCCTGATTTTGTGTTGCAATTGTAGTCTGATTTTGCGTTGCAATCAGCCCGATTTTGCGATCGGCTTGATTTTGCGTTGCAATCAGCCCGATTTTGCGATCGGCTTGTGTATGTGTATGCCCCCCAAGTTTTGTTGACAACTTTAGTGTCAACAAAATTATGAGTCTGAGCCGTTCGTGCATCCTGGCCGTCCTTATCGGTCAATCATGTACCGATCGTAGGGCGCTTGGCAAGAAATGTTGTAGAAAAATGCCTAAAGGCGATGCCTCGTAGATGTGAGACATTGGCTGTTGTAAATCGGCTGACGTGACCATAGCCGAGTTATGAATTGATCCACACACTTGGGTAGTATTTCTTTAAATACTTTCCATTGAGCGCCGTTCCGAATACCTCTCCGTCCAATCCTTTTAGCATGTAAGCTCCCTTAGAGACGCATTTGTGGATCTTGAAAGGTCCAGTATAAGTTTCCAAACGAGCTCGCCTTCTTCAAAAGATTTGGGCACCACTTTTTTATTATAATGCCTGGCTACTTGTTCTTTATCTTTTGTGACTTTTTCTAAGGCCCTCATCCTGGATGAAACCAGATCTTCCGACTCGTCCACCATCAGATGATAATAATCGTCGGCCGTGAGTTGATCTTGTAGTTGAATGCGCCTTGAGCCGACGACACTTTCCCATGGCAGTACGGCCTCATGTCCATAGACCAGTTTGCACGGAGGGACTTGGATTGACCCGTGGCATGCCATCCGATACGCCCACAGTGACTCGGCTAATCGGCTGTGCCATTGCCTGGGATACTCAGAGATCTTTCTTTTAATCAGCTTTATCAAACTTTTGTTTGAGGCCTCGGCTTGCCCGTTGGCTTGCGCGTAATACGGCGAAGAATTAAGTAGTTTGATCCCCATGCCATCGGCAAACTGGACAAATTCGTCCGATACGAAGATAGATCCCTGGTCTGTTGTTATTGTTTGTGGGACGCCAAATCGGTAGATGATGTGCTCTTTGACAAACTCGATCGCGTCCTTAGAATCTACTTTTCTGAGGGGAATCGCCTCCACCCATTTGGTGAAATAATCCGTTGCCACCAGGATATGTTTGTGTCCTTTGCTCGAGGGTGGATTGATCTGGCCGATCATATCAATGCCCCATCCTCTAAACGGCCACGGCTTGATGATTGGGTTCATAGCCGATGCCGGTGCTCGTTGTATAGCACCGAACTTCTGGCAGTCCTGGCACCCCTTGTAGTACTTGAAGCAGTCCTCCAGCATTGTCGGCCAGAAATACCCCGCTCGGCAGAGTAGCCACATCATTTTGTGGGCCAATTGGTGTGTGCCACAGATTCCTTCATGTACTTCCCTGATGACCACTGTAGCCTGATCGGCTCCCAAACACTTGAGTAGCACGCCGTCAATCGTCCGATAGTATAGGTCTTCATCAAGCAATACGTATCGTAACGCCTTGTATCGTAATTTCCTTGTGGTTGATTGAGAGGGGTTTTTGAGATAGTTGTAAACGTCAAACCTCCAATCATCAGTCATAATGGTGGCTACGTCTATATCTACTTCTTTCAACATCGGCCGATAGCCTGACGCCCCGTGGGCCAAGTCATTGGCCTTTGTGTTCTGCTCTCTGGGGATATGCTTCAAAGTGACTAGCCGAAAACCGTCCATTAACTCCCGGCATTGCCGATAATAGACCATCAGCGCGTCATTTTTGCATTCATATTCCCCTGATAATTGGCTGATGACCAACAATGAATCGCCCATTATTTCGATGGCGTCGGCTTCAACTTCCTTAAGTAGGTGCAATCCTTTAAGGACGGCTTCGTATTCGGCTTGGTTGTTCGTAGCATGGGGGTTGATGGCAAAAGTAAACTCGAAGCTTGCCCCCCTGGGCGAAATAATGACCAAGCCGATGCCACAACCGTTGGTGCAGACCGAGCCATCGAACATCAGAGTCCAAGGCATAATTTCCACTGAGTCGATTGAGTCGTTTCTATGCTCCACAATGAAGTCGGCTATCGCTTGCCCTTTGACTGCCCTTGGTGCCTGGTACCTCAGGTCGAACTCTGTTAATGCGAAGATCCACTTCCCGATTCTTCTTTTGAGCACTGGAGCCGATAGCATATACTTAATCACATCGGCTTTGCAAATTACCGCACACTCGTTGGACAGCAGATAGTGCCTCAACTTCGTACATAAAAATAGAGGCACAGGCATAATTTCTCCATAGGTGAATACCTTGTCTCTGCGTCTAGCAGCCGTCGACTGAGATAGAAAATGGCTTTTTCTTTGCCGCTGACCTCTTGGATTAGGACGAAGCCGATTGATCTGTCATCGGCCAATAGGTATAGCTTGAACGGTATTTCCTTTTGTGGAGGCATTAAAACCAAAGGGGAGCTTAGATAATCTTTTATGTTGTCTAACGCATTCTGCTGCTCTGCCCCCCATGCTAAGGTCTGATCGGCTTTCAGCCAAAGTAGTGGTGTGAACGGCTCCATCTTTTCTGAGAGATTAGCTATGAACCGTCTAATGAAGTTTATCTTTTTGATCAATGATTGGAGATGCTTTTTATCTTTTGGAGGTTGAATTGTTTTGTTAGCATTTATGCTCCTTGGTGTGACTTCAATCCCTCTTTCATGGACGAGAAATCCCAAGAATTGCCCGGCCGACACGCCGAACACACACTTAAGTGGATTCATCTTTAAACCGTACTTCCTCGTCCGTTCTAACACTTGCCTCAAATCGGCTACGTGGCCTTCTATCTCCCTGGATTTGACCACCACGTCGTCAATGTATATTTCCACCAGCGAGCCGATCATGTCGTGAAAGATGTAATTCATGGCCCGCTGATATGTTGCCCCAGCATTCTTCAAGCCGAACGTCATTACCACCCATTCGTATAGGCCGATTGCGCCGGGACACCGAAAAGCAGTCTTGTGGATGTCCTCATCGGCCATAAATATTTGGTTGTATCCTACATTGGCATCCATGAAACTGATGATTTTGTGGCCTGAGGCAGCATCGACAAGCAGATCGGCTATTGGCATTGGGTATTCGTCTTTAGGGGTTGCCTTGTTTAGATCCCTGAAATCGATGCACACCCTAAGTTTACCTTTTTCTTTAACACTGCGACGATGTTTGAGACCCACTCGGCGTACCGGCAAGGCCGAATGAATCCTGCGTCGTATAGTCGAGTGATTTCGGCTTTAATCGCGTCGTACATATCGGCCTTAAACCTCCTGGGAGGTTGTTTGAACGGTCGATAGCCTGCCTTAATCGGCAGTTGATGGACCACTATCGATCGACTGAGACCGGGCATCTCGAAGTACTCCCAAGCAAAACAATCTTTATATTCTTTTAATAATTCAATAAGCTAGGATCTACAATGAGGAGACAGATTTCTGCTAACGTACGTCGGCCTCGGCTTATCACCTGAGCCGATGTCGATTTCCTCCAGTTCATCGGCCGACGTGAAGCCCTGCCCTAACTTGCCATCGTCTTCGTTTGCGGTGGCTATGCCGAGAACGCTTGAGCCCTCCACCATGTCTTGCTCAAAGCAGCAGCTGCGGCTCGTCGTTTCCGATGGGTTGTATCGTGGAATTGGAAACATTCAGAAAATCAGCTTGCCAGACTCTCCCAGATAAACAATCGATGCCTTTGATTTCCCAAAGAGGCAAATCGGCATTGACGATACTAACTGACCTGTCGGCTGGCACGATCTCGATCTTATCGCCGTCCCATTGGATCAGGCTTTGATGCATTGTGGAAGGGATGCAGCAGTTGACGTGTATCCAGTCCCTTCCGAGCAGCAGGCTATAAGACCCCTTCCCGTCGATGACAAAGAATGTTGTGAACACGGTCTTGTTGTTGACGGTCAGCTCAACATTGAGGACGCCCTTTGTCTCCGATGGGTTGCTGCCGAAGTCCTTGAGTACCATGTTGGTTTTAATCAGATCTTCGGCTCCCTTGCCTAACTTTCTGAACGTCGCGTAAGGCATGAGATTGACCGTGGCTCCCCCATCAACCAGCATTTTGGAAATCGGCTTACCGTTGACGAATCATTTAACGTACAACGGCTTTAAATGCTAATTTTTGGTTCCTTCTGGTTTGTCGAAGACAGCTTGATCTGGTGAGATTGGTAGCTTCGCCAGGTCATCTTCGACGGTGTCTACATCGGCTTCGGGAGCATCGAACTCGGCTGGCAATACAAAGACCATGTTAACCGACGCAGAAATTTGGCCTTTTCCTTTGGTTGCCCTCCTGGCTTGGTCGGCTCGGCTTTCCTCAACCTGTTCCTCGTTGGCTATGGCGTCTTTCTTTTTGGGTACCCATCGCCTTTTGATTTTCCCCAGCCGACGACGCTGTTCGTGGATCATTTGCTGTACTTCGTCTTCTTTCCCTTCACGCTTAAGCCGTTGAACCCTTCTTTTCTGTGTCTTCGTGAAGAGATCGGACGGGCACCATTGGGAGTTGGCCGATTCCTCGTCGTCGGCCTCTTCATCGTCGCGGCTGTTCTCATCGTGGTTTTCATCGACGAAGAAGTCCTGATGGATCGGACCGAGCCGATCATGGACTGACCCCCGCCTTTGGTTCAGCTGAACGGCTCTGCGGCGAACCGAGTTGGACTTGTAGACGGTGACCTCCTGTGTCCGTCGTCGCGTTGATCGTTACATGCCGGGCAGTCATCCAGCGTTGGCAATCTCATGCCGGATTCCCAGCAGTACCTGAAAAAATCGCAATGCCAATGCGGATCGGCATTGTCGTGGTTTACCTCGTATCGTCGGCTTCGGGTGTTCGAGTCACGCCGACGAGGTGTTTCGTCGTAAGCCTCTTCGTGCCGAGACCGGTGATGATGACGGTGTCGGCTTCGTTCATGGATTGGGTATCGGTCGGCCGATCTGATGACTGGGCGCACCATGTTAATCGGCGCGGCGTGACATCCAATTTGGTCGCCTTCTGCCTTGACCCGGATCGATGGATTGACTAAGCCGTGCGCCATTCTGTTCTATCGATCAGCTTGCCTGGGGCCGGCCTGGATCGTGTTAACCAGAAACGGATTGCCGTCTACCTTCATCGGCCAACTTGAATCGGCGAACTTCAATTTCTCGGCCTCGATCGCCGACTGAATTTGCTGTCTGAAGACCTTGCAGTCATTGGTGGCGTGAGATGTGGAATTGTGCCACTTGCAATACTTCTTCTTCTTCAATTCCTCGGCCGACGGGATCACATGATTTTCGGGTAGTTGAATCTGTTTCTCCTTGAGGAGTAAATCAAAAATCTTGTCGGCCTTGTGTGATATCGAAGTCGTATCTTTCTTCCTTAGCCGTCTTCATTAACCATTAGCAAACGATGGCTTTCTTGTTCTTAGCCCACTCGGCTGCCGCCACTTCGGCGTCATCGTCGTCGGACCGGTAGTCTGACTCGACGAGCACCTGGGTTATATTTTTGACGGCCTTTCTGGTGTCTTGGAATCGCTGTTCGTGGGCTGTCACCTTCTGCACCAAGTGGGCTAGGCTGTCGAAGTCCTGTGCCAAGAAGCGTTCCCTGATCGGCGTGATCAGACCATGAAAGGCCAGATCGGCCAGCTGGGCGTCCGATAGCACCAGGCTGTAACATCGGTTCCTCATCTCCCTGAAACGTTGGATGTATTCTTGGACCGACTCATTGTGTTTCTGCCTGATGCTGGTTAGGTCGGACAACTTCATCTCATGGTTGCCGGAGTAGAAATAGTTGTGGAACTGTTTTTCAAGATCGGCCCAACTCTGAATCGAGTTGTAGGGTAATGAGGAGAACCAGGTAAAGGCCGATCCTGAAAGAAAGAGAGGGAATAGTCGAACTCTCAAGGGGTCCGTAGCCGATGCTTCACAACATTGCGCCAAGAATCGGCTAACATGCTCATATGTTGAAATATTGTCCTGCCCCGAGAACTTTGAAAAGTCTGGGATCTTGTATCGGTTAGGCAACGGGATCCGCTCAAAGTGCTCCGGATAGCGATACCGATACATATTCCCTGAGTCTTTTGGCTTGAGGCCGAATTGATCGCGCATGACATCTGCGATCTGATCGGCCCATGTCCGATTGTCTTGCTGTATCGACTCGTATGGTTCATACGGCACGGGTGCTTGCCGATACAGCGGTGGTGGCGTCTGAGGCCTATAATGGTGATCTTGACGGCCTCCTTGGTACTGGTAGCGATGGTCAGCGAGAGGTGGCCTAGGCGCCGGTTGTGGCGTTGGTGGTTCTGGAAACAACTGTCGGCCATCGGCGTTGTGCCGTCTGTCTAGATCAATCGGCTCCGGCTGTCGATTGTCATTGAACATGCTGTCGAGTTGGCCCTGGGGCAACGGTTGTTGTCGGTTTAGTATAGTAATCGCTGGTCTTATAGCCGTTTCACCTGGATTCAGCTGACCGACTCCTCCTGGTGGGTTTGGTTGTGCTATCAGTGGAAGCGGTCGATTCTGTGTGACCAGCGTCCTGTAACCAGGAAATTGGCCATCTGCGAAATACGTGGGCCCCCGTTGCAGCTGTTCGGCTACCTTGGCGTCGACCACAGTAGCGATCATATTATTGAGAGTATTGACCAAGATGCTACTTTGGTTGACCAGTGCTGGTGAACGGTCGAGTCAATCCGATCTTGTAAAGAGTATACGGCCGAATCATCTTGCACCTGAGTCGGCTCTTCCACCTTCTGTTTGCCTTTTGCGTCACCCGAAGAAGATGCCTTGGTATCGTTCAGGCTAAACTTGTACTTTTGGTGCACGGCTCCAGATCTTGTTTGGGTGAAAGATTGCAAATAATTAGCCTGGAGCTCTTCCACCGTCTTCTTATATTCGGCTTGCTGTTCAGCCGATAATTGTTCCATCTTCACGGGGACGATGTTGTCCTACGTGATGCCAAGGCTCTTGGAGTCGACCATCTTGCGGGCTGAGTCTATGCGTCCGAGCCGAGCCGACAAAGAAAGCCCCACTGGGCGTGCCAAGAAGCGTGTTGATGAGAAATCTCTCTCACGCACCGGCTCGGGAGATCTGCTTGACTCCGGTGCGGTCCTTCTCACGCCTACAACGTGCGGGCGTGCGCTTGATTTGATATGTCAATCAACAAGAAAAATGAGAGAATATGCGTTAAGGGTTAGGTTAGATCCCCACGGGATCGGCTAAGGAAATCCATGAACATATATGTGCTATTCTAAACTATATTTAAACCAAGTGACTGGAATGGATCGGCTATACCGAGACAGCATCAGCCGCTTGATCCAAATACAGTAAAGAATAATAAATATACGGATCGACAACCTAGCCGATACTGGAAAGCTAGCAATGAATCGACTAGTACTCCGATGAATCTTATAGAAAGATAACATTCCTGAACCAGACGCACAACACAGAAACCGGCCATCGGTTGTCAGTGATAGGCCGATTCCGGCTAGCTGCATCCGATAGGAACACGATCTTAACATAAGAGGCAGTCCCAGTACAAATCTAATAACGAATATATCAAAAGAAATATACCAGGGCAGATAAGGCTGGCTGAAACCCCGGCACTATCTCTAAACAATATAAATATATCCAAACAGATCATTGATATTTCTAAAAATGACTCAATAGTTCGAACCCGATACAGCATTAAGTATCAAAAGAAAAACCCGATCTGTCACAGCCGATTTATACCTCTCGAGACGGTGGATACCACATATAAACCAGCCAACCTCTAGATCTAGCCCTATTGGCCGCAGGTTCTTGACAGAACTAGCCAATGACAAGATAGATCTAAACATTGATTTAATTTATATGCGCTATATGATAAATAGTGCAGTACAAACTCGTGATTCTAATGTATCATTGCGATGGAAGCACTAGAAGCAGTAAATTATACCGCTAATGACAAACATTTACCTAGATCTGGGGATCGAAACGATGCAGCCCGTAGCCAAACAATGTGCTCGTCTGAAAAGGAAAAGGTTGGCGATGCGCCGAAGGTTTAATTGTGTATGAATGTGTCTGTTTACAAGGGGTCTCGGGTCCTATTTATACCCAAGATACAAATATCTGTAAAGACCCTGGACTCTATCTAAACTACTATTTAAAACACCACATTATCCCTTAGCGGGAGACATACCGTGTTACAACTAAGAGTCTAACAAATCTCTAGATTACAGATACAATTGCCGTTATATGACTCTATCCATAAGTGGCAATATCATTTATCGCGCAATTAGCAACCAAAATTTCTATTTATCTTCAAGTTTCTGCATTAGAAATGGTTTCATCACTTCCGGACCAAGAATCGGCTACCGGCTATCCCCGTTCGATCCATCCTCAACCGATTGGCCAAGCAGCCGATCACTCCTTTAGCCGATGTGATTCCTGTCTTCAGCCGATCCGATTCTGCTTCGCCTTTGCGGACTTAGGAACTCAATTACCAAATTTCAGTGTTAACACTTCCGAATTCGACTCCACATACGAAATCATCTAGAAATTAAATCCATAAATAACCAATCAAAAACCGAGAAATCAAACCGAAAACAGAGACGGCCGGTCAGACCGTGCCGGTCTGACCGACTGAGAGTCGGAATCCGACCGCGAGTCGAAGTCGGTCTGACCGACTGTGAGTCGGACTCGCCTGGTCCGACCGCACACACACCTCCGGTCAGACCGTGCACATAGACCGGTTTGACTGGCGTGTCTGGCCGGTCTAACCGCCACACAAATTATCACACGTCCAATTCAAAGCACAAATCCAATGTTTCATCACATAAAATATAAATCAAACTCATTTAATTCAACAATCTCCCCCTTGATGAAACCATTGGAAAACCCAACAAAAATCAATTGGTTTGTGATGTTTTGTGAAGCAACCCAAAAAGCATTTTGAATGCAATCTTTGAATATGAAAATGATGCACAATTTTGTTTCCTTGTTCTCCCCCTTTTGACAATGAGTTCATCAATTATCGGAAGCATGGAAGAGCTTTGCATTATATCAAAAGTAACTCAAGTACATGTTTTGCAATAACAAGGTATCAAAAGTGACTAGCTAATTAACAAACATGCACTAGAGTAAAAACATGAACCTAAAACATTACAATTAAGATCAAGTCAACATTAATGATTCATAATTTCAATGATTTAAAATGCAACATATTCAGAAGTGCAAAGACTGAAAGAAAAACCCAAGTATATATACTTATGATATTGATACTCTTTCTCAAATTAATTCCTTCTCCAAAAATAACCGAGAGAACTTTTAGCTTATTCTTTTTGAACCTTTTTTTACTTAGCTCTCAATTATTGTGGGTACGTCCTTGTCGTCAAGACTGTTTCCAAGGATTCGGTACCCCTTTTTTTATCTCACCGCGAATACGTCCTTGTCGTCAAGGCTGTTTCCATGGATTCTGTATTCATTTTTTCTCTCATATAAATAAGCATTTGTGTACTCTTTCGGTGATTGGAACAAAAGAATTAATATGAGGAATAACAACTCATAAAGTATATATAAAAGCATTAATCATTCAAACTAAGTACTTGCTTCAGTATTGCATATTTCATTAATTCAAGTAAAAGAATTATGTGTCATGTATCATATCACTTAAAAGCAATATCAAAAGCTCAAGTAATTACTAAAATGCACACAAGCTAATATAGTAATCAAATTATCTAACAAGCATTGCTAGCAAGCACTAGAATATACTAAAGATATAAGACATAGTTCATCCACCTTTTATTTTCTTTTCCTTTTTCTCCCTTTTTTTTTATCACACCATGCATGAATTAAAACATGAATGCAAAAGAAGAAAGAAGAGATGCATACAACAAAAAGCCAACAACTCTCCCCCTCAATTGATGCCAAAAGGATGAATAACACCTAATTCTCCCCTAAGAAAAGCAAAGCGAGAAGAATCCAAAGGTTTGGTGAAAATATCTGCAAGTTGCAACTTTGTATCCACAAATTTCAATTCAATGTCCCCCTTTTCAACATGATCCCTCAGAAAATAAAAGCGAATGTCAATGTGCTTGGTGCGTGAGTGTTGTACAGGATTCTTAGCAATATTTATAGCACTTGTATTATCACAAAAGAGAGGAACTTTATCGAAAGTAAGACTATAGTCTCACAAGGTTGAAATAAGCCAAAGAATCTGAGAACAACAACTAGTAGCAGCAACATATTCAGACTCAGTAGTTGATTGAGCAACATTTGATTATTTTTGAGAAGACCATGAAATCAAAGAAGTAGCAAGAAAAAGACAAGTACCACTTGTACTTTTTCTATCAATTTTATAACCTCCAAAATCTACATCAAAATAACCGCTCAAGCAAATAGAAGAAGAGGTAGAATACCAAATTCCAAATTCAAGAGTATGTTTCAAATACCTCATGATGCGTTTCACAGCTTGACGATGCGAAGCCCTTGGAGAAGCTTGAAATCGAGCACACAAACACACAACAAACTGTATGTTTGGCCTTGAAGCAGTGAGGTAGAGCAACGAACCAATCATGCTCCTGTATTCCTTTTGGTTCACAGCTTCACCATCTTCATCGGGATCCAAAATAGTAGTAGTTCCTATCGGTGTAGTCAACGGCTTACAATCGTCCATTTTGAAGCGTCGTAGAAGATCCTTGGTGTACTTTGTCTGATGAACAAACGTACCTTGAGGTGTTTGCTTAATTTGCAATCCCAAAAAGTAAGTCAATTCACCCATCATGCTCATCTCAAATTTCATGTGCATTGTCTCAGCAAACTCCATAACCAAAGCGTGAGATGAACAACCAAAGATGATATCATCCACATAAATCTGAACAAACAGAAGATCATCACCATGCTTGAGAACAAAGAGAGTTTTATCAATTTTTCCCATTAAAAAGCACTTTGCAAGTAAAAAGTTTTTAAGTCTGTCATACCATGCTCTAGGTGCTTGTTTCAAACCATACAAAGCTTTTGACAAACGAAAAACATGGTTGGGAAAATCAGGATTTTCAAACCTGGTGGTTGTTTTTCATAAACTTCCTCCTGAATGTAACCATTTAGAAAAGCACTTTTAACATCCATTTGAAACAACTTAAAACCTTTTGAAGCAGCAAAAGCCAACAAAAGTCTAATTGCTTCAATCCTAGCAACAGGAGCAAAAGTTTCATCATAATCCAACCCTTCCATTTGAGTAAAACCCTGAGAAACAAGTCTAGCTTTGTTTCTAACAATTAAACCATCTTCATTCTATTTATTCTTGAAAACCAATTTAGTTCCAATAATATTATGACCAACAGGAGGTTCAACTAAAAACCAAACTTTGTTTCTTTCAAAATTCTCAAGTTCTTCATGCATGGCGTTAATCCATAATTCGTCAGTTAGTGCATGAGTAACATATTTGGGTTCAAAATTAGAGATAAAAGCAGAATTTGCATGAAAATCATGATTTGTTACCTTAGACCTTGTAGTACGTTCACCCAAATTACCTATTATCTGTTCCGGAGGATGTCGTCGTTGAATATGAAGTGGAGCACTTACATCTGAAGTTTGTTCATCTTCTCTAGCTTGTTCGGACGAAGTTGAAGCTTCTGGAGGTCTATTTGCATCATTACCCGAAGCTCCTGAAGAACCACTCGGCCGGTCTGACCGCTCCTCTGCCTGCGGTCTAACCGCCGATGTGCCTCCCGTCTGACCGGTGCCATGCCCGGTCTGACCAGCCGACGCGTCCTTGTCATCTTCATAAACGCTTTCCACAAAAATATCGTCCCCCTGAACCTGTGATAGGGTACCTGAAATTTTGGATATAGTCCCTGGACTAGCCTCATCAAAAGTGACTTCACAAGTCTCAACAATTTTATTAGTTTCCAAAATAAGTACGCGGTAACCTCGTGAACCCGCAGAGTATCCCAACATAAGTCCATCAACAGAGCGATATTCGAATTTATCTAAATTTCTAGATTTGAGCACAAAACATTTACATCCAAAAACACGTAAGTGAGAAGTCTTTGGTGAGTGTCCAAAACGAAGCTCATAAGAAGTTTTTCCAAGTTTAGATCTCAAGAAAACACGATTGGAAATATAACAAGCAGTGTTGATAGCCTCAACCCAAAATTTTCTAGGAGTAGAATATTCATCAAGCATAGTCCTAGCCATTTCAACCAAAGAACGATTTTTCTTTCAACAACACAGTTTTGTTGAGGAACCCGAGGAGACGAAAATTGATGTTCAAGACCCGTTTCAACACACAACCTTTGAAAAGAAGCATTTTAAAACTCACCACCATTATCACTTCGAATAGTTCTCAAGGATTTTAGAAATTCAAGAGCCAAACGAAGATACAAACTTTTAAAGTGTTCGAAAGCTTCATCCTTAGTTGCCATAAAATAAACCCAAGAATATTGAGAAAAATCATCAACAATGACCAAAACATACCACTTTCCTCCAACGGATTGCACTCTAGCTGGACCAACATTGTCCATGTGTAACAGCTGTCCTGGTGCATCTGTCATCACAGAAAATATGGGAGTATGCGAAGAAGCAACCATCTTAGCATGACGACATGGCGAACAAACCAATTCAAGATCTTTCTTAAGTTTAGGAAAACCTCGAACAAGAAACGAACCACTAATCCTAGTGAGATGATCAAAGCCAACATGTCCAAGTCTACGATGCCAAAACATCACATCTTTTAAAAATTTTGCAACAACACATGTAACTTCAGAAGAAATGCTATTTTCAAAATCCGCTTTAAAAACTCTTCCGTATTGAGAAACATTAAGCACAACATCACTAGAAGAATCAAAACTTTACTTCCACTTTTCTTACAAAGTACATCAAAGTCTTCATCCACAATTTGAGAAACGGAAAGCAAGTTGTACTTCAAATTTTCAACCAAAGCGACATTATCCAATGTAAACTTGTCACTTACCTTGACAGATCCAATTGCGTGATCGTGCTAGTAGAAGCATCGCCGAAGATGATTGAATCCATCCTTGATGCCTTTACAAGGGAGGAGAACCAACTTTTATCACCGGTCATGTGTCGCGAACAACCGGAATCAATGATCCACACATTCTCCCTCCTTGCCAAAAGGGCCTACACACAAGCAGATGTCGAAGCCTTAGTACTAGGGTTAGATAATAAGAATTTGGGAAACCAGTACTGAGACACATGACCAGAACCAACAGGAATATAACCAGTAGAAAATTCAACACGTTTTCCATTAGAAAAATTAGCCCGAGGCCGGTCTGACTGACGTTGTACCTGCGGTCTGACCGGCGGCTTCACACCGGTCTGACCAGAGGTATACCGCCGGTTTGACCGGGTATAGCTCTGGTCTGACTAGGTATGGCGCCGGTCTGACCGATGGTCCATCTGCGGTCTGACTGTTAGTGATATGTCCTAGAGGCAACATGAAGATGTTGGATATCATGGTCAATGTTTATGTATAAATGAATAAAGTGTTATTCAGTTCTATGAAATAGACATCTTGTATTGATCAATAAGTACGTGACTTATTTATGAGACTCTTTATGCATGAATATATTTATAAATGATCCCTGATCACATGTCATATTATTGGAACAAATATGACTCTAAGATCGGCATGTTTATTGATTGATGATCATGTCTCATAAATAATGGGTATGGAGATACCAAATTAATAAACATGGACACATGTGTTAGAGAACACATTATTGGATAGACCCACCATGAGACACTACAGGAATTAATGTGCTATTAGTTGGTCTCAAGTAGTGTTGGTGCAAAGTCCTTAGACCTGAGATCATCATGGATTCCAACATGTGTAGTAGCCTACTTTTGGACTACCAAACGCTATTCCGTAACTGGGTAGTTATAAAAGTAGTTTTCGGGTTTGCTATGAAACATGGAGTGGGATATGAGTGATCAAGATAGAATTTGCCCCTCCTTTGGAGAGAAATCTCTGGGCCCCTCGAGGTAATGGATTATGGAAATGCATGGACATGCTAAGTTGATTGAGGAGTCAATCAACAGACAGATAATCCAATACGGTTCGAGCGAATGGTTAATCTATTGAAGGGATGAAACACATCTTGCCTGTCACAGCCCGATTTTCGTTCGGGATTAAAAATCATTTAATAAATCCTTTCCTAGAAAATAAATAAAATGAAAAACAAAGTAAATCAAGTGAAACTATTAAGCAAATTAAATTTTCCTTTAAAAATCATCGCTGGAAATATTTTTAAAATATTCTTCATGCCCTAAAATACTCTTTGATGTTTTTCGTGAAATTTTAGAGCTCCAGAAATAATTTTAATAATACAAAGAACACTTCAATAATTATTTAAATAAATAAATTAATAATTAAATGAGCTGGAGATATTTTTATTAAACACTTTGGTTGTTCATATATTTTTAGGATTTTTTAGAGTTATTTTTGGCATTGTAATTATTTATAAAAATTAAAGAATTTTTGACCGAAAAGTCTGATTTGGGTCCCTATCGCTAGAGGGTCATCTCCCATCTCCAGCAATGCGCACTGTTCATCCCGAAGAGTACCCGAGCCGCCGCTACTGTTTCCTCCACCAAATCCGGCCCAATCCTTTGCCCAAATCAAAAAATTAGTTGCGGGAACGGATTCCTATCGATCTTCTCTCCGATTACCCCAAGAAATCTCGTTCAATCCCGTGCTAAATCGTGTAAATTTCGGTCTCGTTCTTATCCCGACGAACTCGGGATAAACTCCAATTTTCCCATCGCGAAACCCCGTCGTTTTGCATCCTCCCTCCCAAGCCTATATAAAGGGCCCCCTAGGCCTCCTCCTCGGTTTCCACTTTTTTCCTGAGATTTTCCCATGCTCTAGCCACCTCCCCCTCGAGATCAATTTCTATCCGTCGTCGGCCATCTTTTCAGCCGCCCCTAGCCGCCGTCTCGGCCATCCCCGGACAACGCCGTCGCCTCCCTCAGCATCGCAAGAACACAAGGAAGCCCGTCCACCTGTTCCCTTGCGCCAAAAACCGTCGGAAGCACCTCGTCACCGTGAACCCGAGCTCCACATCCATGTTTCGATCTTCACTCGCACCTAGCCGTCGACCCCGTCGTCGCCAGCCCTCGTCGAACCCACCATCGGCACCACAGAAGGAAGGGGAAGCCCGTCCTCCACCTCTCCTCCGTCGAAAACCACCGGAAGGCCGTCGTCACCGTGAAGCCCGTGCGTGGCCGCCTCCGTACAACTCCAGCCGCGCCGCATCGTCGTCTTGGTCGACGCCGCACCACGCCGTTGCCATTCTCGGCACTGTAGTGGCCGCGTGAAGCCCGTCCTCCACCTCTCCTTCGCCGTAGGTCGCCGGAATACCGCCGTCGC
Organism: Oryza australiensis; assembly: GCA_019925245.2. Classification (NCBI taxonomy): domain Eukaryota; kingdom Viridiplantae; phylum Streptophyta; class Magnoliopsida; order Poales; family Poaceae; genus Oryza; species Oryza australiensis. Next base: position 1,040,153 of record JAIFGZ020000326.1, on the reverse strand, counting down.
TGTGGACCTGACCTCGTCACCGTTTGAAGCTTGCCACCGGCCTCTCCCTTCGTCGCCTGCCCTCGCGTAACTGCTGGTAAGGAGCGCCTCATCGTTCTCTACCCATTTATGCACTTTGTTTTCGTTGTTGTACAGCCGTTGTTCGGCAATCTTTGTTGTCATGTTTGTTGGCTGGTATGTTCATGCGGCTATCACATCATCGCCTCGTCAGTGCCACATTATCTCTTTGTCCTGCGTTGGTGAGTTCATGGCCGCCACCTTAGCACCGTGTCAACTTCTTTGTGCCACGTGTATGTTGATGTGTATCCATCCCAGCCCTAAACCAGTCAAATCTTGGTCAGCTTAATCCTAATCCAAGCCGTTCATCCTTATAGATTTATTCGGTTTAATATGAGTCACCTATCCTTTTTTTCCCAGTTCAAACCTAGCCGCCCAAATCCTTGTAATCCTGTGAACCAATCGGGGCTGATGTCTTAAACATCCTTATCCAGTTCAAAATTAATTAATAATTGCGTAATAAATCATCTTAATTTCCAGAATTCATTTAAATGGTCCAAAACTTCTAAAATTCATATCTAATTCATACGAACTCCAAATTGGGTCATTCAAATTGTAAAATTCATCTAAAATTAAGCTCTACATGTTTGTTTACTTTTTATGTACTGTTATTTGGTTTTTATTAGATTTTTCCCTTGTTTTGCGTGCCAGCGTGTAGATTCCTTCGTTTTAAGAGTTTGCGCTCGCGAGGGAAAGAGCCCAGAAGTTTGATTGAAGACGCAAGGCAAGTCACACTTCCCTTGAAGCATATTGATCCTATTTTTATAAATGTTTTACGTTTGCAAATAAAATTGCATTGCTTTGTTAATTACATGGAATGATGGAATACCTATCTGCTTGTTTGAGCCTTATTTACTTGTTATCCGTCCTTTGTTAACCTTGGGTGATAATTTGACTAGCTTTAGTCACTGATGTTGATTTTAGCTAGAATTATATGCTTAGCCATGCTTAATTACCACTAGCTCACTAAATGGGATAATTACACTATTTATTCTAGTCTCTGATGAGCTGCAAGCTCGATACACCTCACCATGTCTTATTGGTCATAATTATCTCAACTAAAATATGACATAATTGTGGGCTGTGGGTGCATGGTATTGGATGGTCGCACCTATGGCAATTAAGGACCGGTTCATGGGAAACCCTGGAAGAATTACAGCGCTTACCACAAGCAAGAATGGGTAACTACTTGACTCGTAGTATAGCTTTCTTCTGGCCAACGTACCCTAGTGAGGGTGGGCGTGATGGAGTTAGGTCGGCCCCGGTTTTACGGGTTGATCGGCCGCCGGATTCAACGTGGCACGAGAGGGGGCTGCCCGCTGCCCTGCGGGGGAGTGGGAGCGAAACCTTGGTGTGATATAGCTTGGTTAGGGAGAGTTATGCGAAAGGTCTTGTCACGATTTTCCCCTTTGCAGTATCATGGTGGTACTTCGGGGCATGGTAACATGTGTGGAATCGTGTCTTGTGGGTAAAGTTGCGCACCTCTGATCAGAGTAAAACTATTCGAATAGCCGTGCCCGCGATTATGGGTGATTGACCAGATTCACTATGATTAGTCCCACTATTGAATAATTTGATTTAATTGAACTGGTTTAGTTCAGGTGGAATGATTGGGCCTGTTCAACGTGGGGATAACGTTGTTCAGTGGAAGATTAATATTGACTTAATTAGTCATCTGTTTTACTATTTTTAAATAATTAAATGTTTGTAAACCGCATTTATGCAAAATAGCCCAAGCCACTCTTGTCTCCCCTTGCACGTCTGCATTTCTCGGTGTGGCCTTTTGAGTACGGTGGTTGTACTCAGTCTTGCGATTTTTCCCCTTTTAAGAAGTGTAGTGCTTCTGAATTGAAGATGGAGTTAGAAGACCAAGGCTCATACCCCAGTTGAGTTTGCCTGTGGAGTGGAGCTGAAGCCCCGCTAGTGTCGTCTTTCTTTTCCGCTGCAGTTTCTGGGTGTGAGGACTAAGTGCCTCTTCAGTAAGTATTTTTAGTTTTACGCTTTGTTTTTATGTTTGAATCTGTGTATTAATTTGTCATTTTATGTACCCTGATTGATTCCTGGACAGGGAGTTAATACATAAAATAGTTAGGAAATTTGGGCTAAATTTTTGGGCGTGACAAGTTGGTATCAGAGCCAAGTTCGACCGTAAGTTGAGCCACATGGTCAAACTCTAAGGACAAGTTTGCGAAAACCTTATTTGCGAAAATATCTCTTCTATCCCTTTGGAGTCTTTGCAAAGTGATTTGTCAAATTTCTCTCCTTTTCCCTCCACCTCTCTTAGTTGTTAAACCTGGAGGACAAACTCAGTCGCTCGTCAACCCGTGAAAGTCAAGTCAAGCTCCAAGCTTCAAGCAAGTCGATCAAGCCAAGCAGCCCGAGTCAGCGCTTCTTGAGGATCAAACGAAGTTTCCCAGAGCTCACCTAGAACCCAATCTTTCCCAGGAGAGTAGCCTCGATAGCTCCTAGGTCGTGTGTTGTTTGTTGTGTGTAGGTGTATGGCTCACATCAGTGGTGGGGATGTGACCATACTAGGTTGTTTGATTAATCAACTTGAAGAATAAAAGTCTACCCATATCAGATCAGTAGATAAGTGTGTTAAGGTCTTATCTTTAGCAACCCCTCTCTTCCACCCTTTTCGTCTGGGCAGCAGTTGGTCAGTGCCAGAGAAAGTGTCATCAACCGCAGTACCCTCAGCAGTGTGTTGAGGTCAGAAACCTTCAGGTCAGATAAGATTGCAATCTAGAGCCTATGCCGAAACCCCGTCCTTGTTCAATTTCTGGTTCCCCAAGATCAGATGTTGAATCCGCAAGGAGTGAATACAACAGATACAAAGCCAGATATAGAAGACGTAGCAGTGGTACCGATGGTCGCTGATGCAAGCTCAGAATTCGGAATCAAGATCAAATCCGGTACATTCCATTGCAAGCACCTATACGGCCACTGTCAGTATGTAGTAGTGTCCCCAGCAGACCAACACATGTTAGCCATCGACAACCTCGGAGTCCACAAGCGTTACCTAAGGTGGTTATGCTATACAAGGACAAATTTTGCAAGAGTATTCGATCACGCTTGGAAGTTGTATGCCAAGACGCCAACTGATGATGAAGTGTTAATCGTAAAAAAAAGAAAAAGAAAAGAAGCTTTGGATAAACTACCTGAAAATAAAAATTTTGGTACACCACAGCCCAACTCTATGAAGAGAAAAGTCACACATTTCTTGTGTGAGGGAACAAGTCATGTGCTTAAGAACCGTTAACTGAAGTCCATGCTAGCAAAGCCAATGAAGGGCTAAAGGACACCCTTGCAACCTGCCCGTTAACTCCCGGTCAAAAACAACAACATTAACAATGATTTTCGCTCTCCAACCAACTCCAACCACCGCGGAAGCCAACGAAGGTTGGATTGTTTTAATGATCTTGAGCTGAGACACCGCCGCAACAACTGTCCGGTTCGAAGAAAGTCAGTCCACCGCTATTTTAATTGTGGGAAAGAAAAGTAATTACTAAAAAGGTAGTTCAATGCAAAAGTATCAACGTCGTCAAGTTACCGACACTGTCCGTCCACGTCTCAACTCCCCAGTTGCCTCACCACAGCACAGAGTGGTCAAGTCCAGCCCTAGGATACCAGGAAGACAAGAGGCACCAACCGTCACTGTAATGTGAAGTTTCTATCTCAACAATTTATCACTAAGAGCACCAGCAGAAGCTATATTGTTCCACCGGCAACCGCTCCGAAGCTACAATACCAACCCCAACAGGGCAAGCAGTGCCAGGAAAAACAGTTGTCTGGTCCAACTGCAAAGAAGATAGTACAAATCCCCAGCTACACCTACCAAGCAAGGTCTCAAGCAACAGTTCACCCGACTGACGTCAACCCCAGCCAGACACCCCATGTCGTTCCAACTCAACAACCTAACAAGTAATCACAGGAAAGTGGCAACAACAATAGTAAGGTTTTGTCTACTTCAGCTACTAAGAAGACTCACATTTCTCTAAGGAAAAAAATCAATCGTCAAGTCAAATCATTAAAAAGAACTAGTCAACCATGTAAGGACCACCAAAGGAAAAAAACCATACCAACCAGAACTTCTACCAGCAGAGGCCAACAGTGGTCTACAAGTCTTGGGTGTTCAAGAACCGCTCATGGCACCCAGAAGTTTCATGGTAGTTATGTAATAAGAGGGAACATTGAGTAAAGCATGGATCAATCTATACACTACGATGGAAAACAAAAAAAATCAACTCGGTCAGGATCAGGAAGGGGCAGATTCCATACCTGTTAACAGTTGTGCTAGCAGTGGTCAATAACCATCTTTAATCATTTGGTGTTCAAGTACCTTCCTTGTGCACATAAGACTTATTATAGTTATGTACTTGAAAGAGGAAGCAGAATAAGAGTACGAGACAGATAATTTGTTCCTTCTCTTAGGGTTCATATTGGGTAGCAAAAAAAAAGTGGATCAACTTGTGTATCTGACAATGTCACAAGGAACTTATAGTTTCTTTGTCGGGTCAGAGCAGTTTTGTCAAGACTAAGAATCTAATTGCTAGTAAAGAAAAGATTTGGTCAAACAATGAAGTAAGAGTGGTTAGACTACAGCGACACTCGATAGGGCGAGATCTCTTTGAAGGACAATATAAGTGATACCTCATAAGGATGAAAGGGGTAATGAAACAGTCGAAAGCAAAATCATAAAAGGGTTGTCAGAGTAATAAGTGGTAACTGCACCCCAATGGGGAGCATTGATTAATAATGGTTTCTTTATTTCCAAACTATCGTTACAGTCTCCGAAAAACCACCTCGGTGTTTCCTAGGAAGAGGACAACAGAATTGCTTCATCACCCCTGCCTGGAGTAAATGGATGCAGAGGTCAAGTCATACAATACAGTCCGCAGAACATGTGATAAGAGAATCATTCCTTGTTAATCAATTCTACCCAAGGTATGAAAGTGAGCTTGTTTTGGTTAGAGAACAGAAACTCTAGGCAGCATCAAGGGCAGTTTTCAGTAGACGTACAGATTTTGGTATTGTGCGGAGAAAGCAACTGTAGAACTTATGGTCTATCAACCCAGAGGAGTCAGTAAAAGATAAGCAAAGAAGTGGAATGCTATATCGTGGGGTTAACCTTTTGAGCTTGATTCGTTAAGTGATCAATGTTTGTTTCAAGAAAAGAATATCAACTACACGTTATGTTCAGGCAGATGACACCAAAGTCAGGTCAGAAGCGGAACAGACAGGTCAGCAATTACACCCAATGAAAAAGTCAATCAAAAGTCAATATGTTCAAGAGTTGCATGAGAGTCATTCTTATGTATAACCTCCCGTCATCATTTGAGTGTCGAGTTCCAGGAGTCTCTAGAATGGAAGGGCATAGTCTTTGCTTCATTTCGATCTATGGAGTATCCAATGTTCAGAGTCAAGGTTCTTTGCAAATCACAGAACTGTTGGTCAACCTCAAAGATGGCAATACAATTGATTCACGGTCAGGCGAAAGCTTAACCACTGGTTCGAAAGGCGAGATCGAAGATGAGTTTAGTTATATCTTGTAACCGTTTGTTTGCAGGTTCGACCACGCGAAGCAGATTGAGTTGTAACCAAAAGAGTCAGTTGCGAGCCGTTATCGGGGCTATAACGGACACAAGTTAGCAGGTTCGAGACTAAGGCACACCCAAGCTATCGTGTCAACAATGCAGTCTAAAGAAGCATCATTTGAGAACAGTCGCAATCCACATGAAAGGTCGATCGAGCAGCTTCTTCAAATACTTGATGTTGGATCAAGAGCAGTTCACAGGGAAAAGAAAAGAATTTCAGAGTCTATGTGTTCACGAAAGTCAGTTACAAGGTCTCAAAAAAGTGCCACCAAATAATAGTTAGCAGGAGTGAGTTCTCGAATATCGAAGGCGCCGGTGTTAATTGTGTGGTTCGACGAAAGTAAGCACTTGAGCCCTTGAAATCCGGTCAGGGTCAGAACAGGAAGGACCAGCCAGTTTAGTTTGGTTTGTGAAGCTGTAGAACACCAGGGTTGAATCCAGTCAGTTCATTCGTGCAGGTTTGTTCAACCCACCATCGCAGGTTTGGTCAGTCAGTCAATCTGGGAGAGCCAAAAGAAACCGTAGAGGTTAGCAAGCCAACCCAATCTCACCCTACCTTTTTCTTTCTAGCCCCGAATCTCGAACGAGATTCTTGTAAGAGGGTAGATTTGTCACAGCCCGATTTTCGTTCGGGATTAAAAATCATTTAATAAATCATTTCCTAGAAAATAAATAAAATAAAAAACAAAGTAAATCAAGTGAAACTATTAAGGAAATTAAATTTTCCTTTGAAAATCATGGCTGGAAATATTTTTAAAATATTCTTCATGCCCTAAAATACTCTCTAAAATTTTTCGTGAAATTTTGGAGCTCCGTAAATAATTTTAATAATACAAAGAACACTTCAATAATTATTTAAATAAATAAATTAATAATTAAATGAGCTGGAGATATTTTTATTAAATACTTTGGCTGTTCATATATTTTTAGGATTTTTCTTGGAATTATTTGGGCATTGTAAGTATTTATAAAAATTAAAGGATGTTTGGACCAAAAAGTGTGATTTGGGTTCCTATCGCTACAATGTCATCTCCTACCTCCAACAGCCGCGCACTCTTCATCCCGAATAGTACCCGAGCCGCCGCTGCTGTTTCCTCTACCAAATCCGGCCCAATATTTTGCCCAAATCAAAAATTAGTTGTGGGAACGGATTCCTATCGATCTCCTCTCCGTATACCCCAAGAAATCTCATACAATCCCGTACTAAATCACGCAAATTTCGGCCTTGTTCTTATCCCGGCGAACTCGGGATGAACTCTCCCATCACGAAACCCTATCGTTTTGCATCCGATCTTTCCCTCCCAAGCCTATATAAAGGAACCCCTAGGCCTCCTCCTTGGTTTCCCCTTTTTTCCCGAGATTTTCCCATGCTCTAGCCACCTCCCCCTCGAGATCAATCTCTATCCGTCGTTGGCCATCTTTTCAGCCGCCCCTAGCTGTCGTCTCGGCCGTCCCCGGACAGGGCCGTCGCCTCCCTCAGCATCGCAAGAACGCATGGAAGCTCGTCCACCTGTTCCCTTGCGCCAAAAACCGTCGGAAGCACCTCATCACCGTGAACCCGAGCTCCACGTCCATGTTTCGATCTTCAGCCGCACCTAGCCGTCGACCCCGTCGTCGCCAGCCCTCGCCGAAGCCACCATCGGCACTGCAGAAGGAAGGGGAAGCCCGTCCTCCACCTCTCCTCCGTCGAAAACCACCGGAAGGTCGTCGTCGCCGTGAAGCCCGTGCGTGGGCGCCTCCGTTCAACTCCAACCGCGCTGCGTCGTCGTCTCGGTCGACGCCGCACCACGCCGTTGCCATTCTCGGCACTGCAGTGGCCGCGCGAAGCCCGTCCTCCACCTCTCCTTCGCCATAGGTCGCCGGAACACCGCCGTCGCTGTGGACCCGACCTCGTCACTGTTTGAAGCTCAACACCGGCCTCTCCCTTCGTCGCCTGCCCTCGCGTAAGTGCTGGTAAGGAGAGCCTCATCGTTCTCTACCCATTTATGCACTTTGTTTTCGTTGTTGTACAGCCGTTCATCAGCAATCTTTGTTGTCATGTTTGTTGGCTGGTATGTTCATGCGGCTATCACATCATCGCCTCGTCACTGCCACATTATCCCTTTGTCCTGCGTGGTTGAGTTCATGGCCGCCACCTTAGCACCGTGTCAACTTCTTCGTGCCACGTGTCTGTTGATGTGTATCCATCCCAGCCCTAAACCAGTCAAATCTTGGTCAGCTTAATCCAAGCCGTTCATCCTTATAGATTTATTCGGTTTAATATGAGCCACCTATCCTTTTTTTTCCAGTTCAAACCTAGCCGCCCACATCCTTGTAATCCTGTGAACCACTCGGGGCTGATGTCTTAAACATCCTTTTCTAGTTCAAAATTAATTAATAATTGTGTAATAAATCATCTTAATTTCCAGTATTCATTTAAATGGTCCAAAACTTCTAAAATTCATATCTAATTCATACGAACTCCAAATTGGGCCATTCAAATTGTAAAATTCATCTAAAATTAAGCTCTACATGTTTGTTTACTTTTTATGTACTGTTATTTGGTTTTTATTAGGTTTTTTCCTTGTTTTGCATGCCAACGTGTAGATTCCGTCGTTTTCGGAGTTTGCGCTCGCGAGGGAAAGAGCCCAGAAGTTTGATTGAAGACGCAAGGCAAGTCACACTTCCCTTGAAGCATATTGATCCTATTTTTATAAATGTTTTATGTTTGCAAATAAAATTGCATTGCTTTGTTAATTACATGGAATGATGGAATACCTATCTGCTTATTTGAGCCCTATTTACTTGTTATCCGTCCTTTGTTAACCTTGGGTGATAATTTGACTAGCTTTAGTCACTGATGTTGATTTTAGCTAGAATTATATGCTTAGCCATGCTTAATTACCACTAGCTCACTAAATGGGAAATTACACTATTTATTCTAGTCTCTGATGAGCTGCAAGCTCGATACACCTCACCATGTCTTATTGGTCATAATTATCTCAACTAAAATATGACATAATTGTCGGCTGTGGGTGCATGGTTTTGGATGGTCGCACCTATGGCAATTAAGGACCGGTTCATGGGAAACCCTGGAAGAATTACAACGCTTACCATAAGCAAGAATGGGTAACTGCTTGACTCGTAGTATAGCTTTCTTCTGGCCAACCTACCATAGTGAGGGTGGGCATGATGGAGTTGGGTCGGCCCCGGTTTTACGGGTTGATCGGCTGCCAGATTCACCGTGGCACGAGAGGGGGCTGCCCGCTGCCCTGCGGGGAGTGGGAGCGAAACCTTGGTCTGATATCGCTTGTTTAGGGAGAGTTATGCGAAAGGTCTTGTCACGATTTTCTCCTTTGCAGTATCATGGTGGTACTTCGGGGCATGGTAACATGTGTGGAATCGTGTCTTGTGGGTAAAGTTGCGCACTCTCGATCGAGTAAAACTATTCGAATAGCCGTGACCGCGGTTATGGGCGATTGACCAGATTCACTATGATTAGTCCCACTACCGAATAATTTGATTTAATGGAACTGGTTTAGTTTAGGTGGAATGGTTGGGCCTGTTCAACGTGGGGATAACGTTGTTCAGTGGAAGATTAATATTGACTTAATTACTCAACTGTTTTACTGTTTTTAAATAATTAAATGTTTGTAAACCGCATTTATGCAAAATAGCCCAAGCCACTCTTGTCTCCCCTTGCACGTCTACATTTCTCGGTGTGGCTTGTTGAGTACGGTGGTTGTATTCAGTCTTGCGATTTTTTCCCCTTTTCAGAAGTGTAGTGCTTCTGAATTGAAGATGGAGTTAGAAGACCAAGGCTCATACCCCAGTTGAGTTTGCCTGTGGAGTGGAGCTGAAGCCCCGCTAGTGTCGTCTTTCTTTTCCGCCGTTTTTCGGATGTGAGGACTAAGTGCCTCTTCGCAAGTATTTTTATTTTTACGCTTTGTTTTTATGTTTGGATCTGTGTATTAATTTGTCATTTTATGTATCCTGGTTGATTCCTGGACAGGGAGTTAATACATAAAATAGTCAGGAAATTTGGGCTAAATTTTCGGGTGTGACATTGCCTATAGATTAATTGGTATCGTGAAGCAAAGGGATTTGTGTACACATTACAGGTTCAGAGCCGAAATTATATTCTTGTATGCTATGGTGTCAACATGTGCTGCTAGGCGCCGCTATTGACAAATCGGTTGAGTTAGACTCGAGTCGAAACCAAGTATACGTGAACCTACAGGGTCGCACGCTTAAGGGGATAAGAACATCGAGTTGGACTCGGATACGGCTCGATCGGATAGGGATCTGATTGGATAGAGTCCTATGGGCTTATGACGTATGGGTGGCCAACTCTATGAGATTCGGATGGGATCCAATTCAAAATAGAGTCCTGATCTAGTCTCAGTCGGCCAACTCTATATAAAGGGGTGAGGGGTGGAGAGCTGTGGCATGTCAATTGAATTGCATTACGCCGAGATCGATCTCCACGGAAACCCTCCCCACTTTCGAGCCAAACCCTAGCCTTGCATCGCGTGCTAGCACACGGGTATTTGGCGTTCTGTCCCCGGACGTGTGGATACCCTGTAGAGCGCCGCTACGTTGCGGCACCGTTGATCGGCTACGAATCGGCTACGGTCGGAGCAAGGCGATCGCGGCAGATCGGCAACGCAAGCGTGGCTGCGGCAGATCGATCGGCTTTGGTGGAATCGGCTGAGGTCGAGCGCATCGGAGCGAGGCGCGAGAACGTGTCGGACGACTTGGATCAGCTGCGGCATCAGCGAATCAACTGAATGGTGAATCGGCTGTCCCCAGGAATCGGCTGTCATCGGCGAGCACTGTTCCAGATCGGATAGCCCTGATTGGCTAGTCCGCTGCACTCTACTCCAATCGGTAACGATCTATCGGCCCTTACTTGCAAGTGTTTCTGGTTTGCACGGTAGAAAAGTTTTGTTTTATGCTATCGTAGCCTCCACGTAACCCTTCACTGACCGCCTGCCTCGAGGAAAAAGCCAATTTTTGCCACTTTAGTTTTGCAAAAGCTACCTCCCGTTCCTTTTTCTGCTTTCTAGCAAGTCTAAAACAGAAACCAACAAGATGTCCATGTTTACCACAAAATGAACAAACATATTTTTCACGATGAGTTGAAGAACAACTTGAGACAGCAGGCTTAGCATTAACAGTGTTTTTAGTACTAACAGCAGATTTAGCAACAAACACAGGTTTAGTACTAACAACAGGCTTGGTAGAACATGATGCTTTCAAAGAAGTCATAATGCCAACAGATTTGAAAACAATGGGTTTAGGATTTGGTTTAGTCAAAATTTCACCTCTTTCAGTTATACCCGAAACAGCAGGAGGATGTCTAGAAAAGTGAGTATAGGGATCAAAACCTAACCCACGGTTGTCTGTGCTAACCTTTGATTGATCCAAAATCATGTTGGGATTCTTTTTACCATCGAAAAACATTGCAAAGAACCTTTTAAGTAAGAAATCTCTTGAGTCAAAGTAGCACAATTTTTGCAAGCATCCAAAAGATCTTTCTGTTTTCTACAAGTTTGACAAGAAAGTACTTCATCTTGCTTAACAGTTTCTTTCATATGCCTAACACGACCTAAGGCATCTTTTAATCTCAAATCATAAGCAAGACAAGATGAGCAGGGTGAAGCACTAGATTGCTTCAACTTTTTAGCGCTAATTGCATTAAACATAGAGCTAGCAAACAAGACAATTTGACATTTCTTTAAAGCTTCTTTTGTTAAAAACAACTCACCAGTCAATCTAGTGTTCATAGCAAAGCTAAGAGCAAGACAAGATTCAAGCTTTCTAGATTTCTTAGATTCAGCATCAAGCTTTTTACAAGTAGTTAAATTGACTTCTCTAACAGAATTAATCTCAGCAAATAAAACTTCACATGATTTGCAATCATCATGAGAAGCAAGAGATTTTAGTCTATTATTTTCAGTTTTAAGAGAATCAATAACTGCTTCATGTTGATTAATCTTCTTTTCAAATTTAGAAATCCTGTAACCAAGTCTAGCAATCACATCTTAAAGATATTCAACACTAGGAGCATTTATTACCTTATTTTCTTCATCAGAATCTTCAGTACTCTTTGCCATAAGACAAACTCTAGCGATGCTCTTCCCTTTGTCTTCCTCATCATCATCTGAGTACTCAACATCGCTGGATTCCTGCACGGCTGCAAAAGCTTCATCCAAGGCATTCTGGTAGTACTTCCCCATCTTCATGTTCTTGACCTGCTTCTTGCTCTGCTTAGCTTCCTTAGATCCATCTTGAGTTTTTTTCTCCTGTATACCTTTTCCAACCTTGGGACATTGGGAGCGGATGTGTCCTGGTTGACCACAGCCAAAACATCGGACATGGCAGAGAAAGAAGCAAACAATGACTGTGAAGAAGAATCAGAAGATGCAGAAGTAGACACCAAAGCAGAAGATTTCGAATCAGTCCTTTTAGAAAGAATGTTCATCTCATAGGTTTTCAATTTAGTATAAAGAACATCCAAAGTCAAAGTGTTCATATCAACAGATTCCTGAACTGAGGTAACCTTAACTTCCCAAACCTTCATAGCAAGACCATTTATAAAATGACGAGCAACTTCAGACTGAGAATAATTATCGTTATAAGAAGAATCAACAAAACTAAGGTTACTCAAAATTTTGTTAAAACGACCTAGATAGTTATCCAATGACTCCCCGTGTGTCATCTCAAATTTGATGTACTCCTTTTTGAAAATATATTTTCGCAACTCTTTAATGTTTGAAGAGCCAGTATGAAAATCATTCAAGGCTTTCCAAATCTCATTAGCAGTAGCAAGATGTGAAACACGATCAAAATCGGAGCGAGAAATTGCATTAAGAATAATATTCTGAGCTTTGCAATTATTTTCAAAGTTCAATTTGAGAGTAGGAGTATCAATACGATCTGGGATGTCATAAGATTGTGAAACTTTTAGCCAAATGTCATAACCTTGAGATGTTATGTAGGATTCCATCTTTTTCTTCCAATAGTCAAAATCGGTTCCATTGAAAATATGAGGTTTGTTCGAAAACTTTTCAACCATGGCAAAAGATCAGAAAAGCAAATCAAAAAACAAGGCTCTGATACCACTTATAGGATCGAACAACACCAAACAAACCTACCGGAGAGGGGGTGAATGGTAGGGAAAACCAAAAACCAAATCTTTTGCGGAATTAAAAGATTTACCTCTTACCGATGAAACCGATCTACAATGCGAAAACGAACAGAAGCTGCTGAAGCCGCCGCCGGTCACACCGTCTTACTTTCGCCGGTCAGACCATCCCTCCTGGCCGGTCAGACCGCCGCCTAGCCTTCGGTTGGACCACCGCCGCAAACCCTCCAGTCAGACCGCGCGCACACTTGCGGTCAGACCATCGGGATCCAGAAAACACCAAGAGATGAACTCTCGAACAAGTAGATCAAACTATTTCAACTTTATTGCATCTCAAAGTGTTTACAAAGTGCAACAACAGCACTCCTCACCAAAATCTCGACCTAACTCGAAACCCTAGCTATTCTCACAAATTTCTCTCTTGAAATCGATATCTAGGAGGCACACCCTCCCTCTCAATTTATACCATAAAATCCTCCTACTCAAAGTAGGAGTAGAACTCCTATTCATAGCAGGACTCAACCTCCTACTCATAGTAGAAGTAGAACTCCTAATATGACTCCTATTCCCAATAGGACAATTTCAATCTAACTTTCCGAATTTGGACTCCCTTCCGAATTCGACTCCACATACGATCCCTCTCGTATGCCATATAACTTCTCCATCTTCCATGTGCATTATCCTCTAGTCTTTTAGTATCCCGCATGCTGGACGTCTACTTCTCCCAAGTTGACTCCGATCGGACACCGGCAATACTATCCGAGACCTCAAGCGATGTATACCTGCACATATACGACAAAGCAACGATATACCAAGCACAGGTTTGTCCAAACTTGATTCACATTAGCTTGTCAACAGTAACCATACGCATAGAAATCATCTAGAAATTAAATTCACAAAGAACCAATCAAAACCGAGGAATCAAACCGAAAACAGAGACGGCCGGTCAGACCGCGCCGGTCTGACTGACTGAGAGTCGGAGTCCGACCACGAGTCGAAGTCGGTCTGACCGACTGTGAGTCGGACTCGCCCGGTCAGACCACACACACCTACGGTCAGACCGTGCACATACACCGGTCTGACTGGCGTGTCTGGCTGGTCTAACCGCCACACAAAATATCACACGTTCAATTCAAAGTACAAATCAAATGTTTCATCACATAAAATATAAATCAAACTCATTTAATTCAACACGGTCTTTGGCCCTTATGTTAAGGGCTTAGATTGTTTCTACTTGTAGAAGATTACCACCAGTAGAGAGCATTGTAATGGGCCTCCTGATAATAGTTTTCACAATGCAGACGGTAGGCTGGGATCGACACTTCGACAGACATGAATTGACATGGGGTGTGGCTAGGCCAATGGTCAAGAAGAACATTTTCTTAGCTCATTATTCTCCATGCATGTCCTCGTGGGCAATTTTCAGCTTCAGACGTAAACATCATCCGATTTGTGTTGTTTCGTGTCGACTGCTCAAGATCCAGAATCACACACACAACTCATATGAACCAAAAGAAAGGCCAATGACAACATTCTCCAAAGGTTTTCTCATGAAAAACATTGAACCCAGTGCTAGATTGCTACTTCTACACTGACCTTTCAATTCAGAAGCTCGCAACTTGCTTGCTGGGGCTCCAAAACCTTTTCATGATTCTCTCAGTGTTTGCTAATCAATCAGCAACGGAAGGAATTGCATAGTACAAATCAGGAGAGGGAATTGAATTTTCAGAATAATCTGAACTAGCTGCTGAGATGTGTTGACACTAATGTGCTTAACTTGGCATGTTTGGCAACTTGGGAGAAGAGGATTGGGAGTTTAAACAAGTAAATTATATAGTAGCAAGATTAGTACGAAAATTTGATTTTCAATCATAGTCTCTTGTTTAACGGAGGTGGTGAGAACTAATAGGGAATTCAGGTATGGACGCTAGATTATCTTAAGTGAAAATATATGCCCAGATTTGTTTAGGCAACATAAAGAAGAAATTCCCTTCCAACTCTTACCCTTACATATGTATTAAAAAGCAGGGAGTTCCTTTCTAAATTTCTCACACCGAAATTCAAAGCAGGGAGTTCCTTCCTCAAATTCTCACATCAAAATTCCCATGTCTCATAAAAAACAAAAATCGTTAATGCCGTTAATAGCTTCATCCGTCCAAACTCCTAATCCCAAAAACTCTTTCCGACGAAACGAAACCTTGCCTTGCACATTTCTTTCTTCCAACCCACCCCCTCCCCCCCAAAGGTTTCTGCTTCTCTCTGTTGAGAGCCAGTCGTCGTCACCAGAGAACGCCATGCGCGTCCAGTTAATGTTGTGTGCCACGATCGGAGCGTTTAGGATGGCATTCGCCACTAACCGATCATGGTGCATGATCTGGGTCCTGGCCCCTAACCACGTGTTCTCTGCATTACTTTTCGTGAGTTTGAGTTGATAGAGTAAGGTTTCTGGTGATCAATTCAACGACGAGTGCTGACAAGATGAACGAAAAATACACCAGAGTGTAATAATCATCTTAACTACTAATAAAATACTTAATTAATCACACACTATCACTACTGGAGAAACGATTTTTGCATGCGGGTCGAAAGGCATCTTCCCGTGCGAAAGGCCGGTCCGCACGCACGAGAAGGTCTGAAAAAATCAAATTTTCGCGTGCTGGCGGCCCAACCGCACGAAAAGATTATTATCCCGTGCGGACGGCTTAAGAGGCCCGCACGGGAAGATCTATTATCCCGTGCGGCCACTTAAACTGCCCGCACGAGATAATAGATCTTTTCGTGCGGACGTATTAAGTGGCCCACACGGAAAGATAGATCCGTCCTATATGAATTATTGAATTATTTATAATTTAATGATATTAAATCGATAACTAATATCACATCACAAATAACACAAAATTAATTTCACATCATAATTTCACATATATACTTTCCAACTAATTTTTCTGTACAATTAAATTTACAAATAATTTCACATATATAATCAAATTTACATCACAAATTATAAATTACAAAAAAAATAATTTCACGACCGGCGCCGGCAGCGATTGTGGCGTCGTCGTCGTCGGTGGCAGTGGCGTTGGTGGAGGCGGCGGCCGTGGAGGCGGCCGTCGATGGAGGCGGCGATGCGCCGGCATAGCCGAGAAGCCTTTGCAGTCATTGTCGTGGGCGACGGTGATGGTGGAGGCTGGAGGCGGAGGAGGCCGGTGACGGGGAGGCGGAGGCAGAGGCATAGGCCGTCGGCGGAGGAGAGAGCCCTCGACGGTGGAGGCGGGATCTGGATTTTATCGGATGTTAGAAAATTTCGGAGCCCGCGCGCACCTATATAGGCTGTGGTGATCATCGCGTGCGGACAGCTTAACTGCCCGCATGAAAAGATCATCTTTTCATACGGGCGGCTTAAACGGCCCGCACGAAAAAACTATCTTTCCGTGCAGGCTTTTAAGCCGCCCGCACGCGATAATCTATAAACCTTACATTTCTAAACTGAACTATAAAATTGTAATAATATCAGAAAATTCTATAAATAGATGTGACAACTTATTTTTTGTTTCATAACACTATCATAAAAAATTCAACCTGTTTTGATCAAGTGAGACTATATGTTGTTCATAAATGGTTACACCTCTGTTTCATCTAAACATTACTCTAAGCTTCAAAGTGTATATACCTTATAAGAAGCTATGATTAATATGACAACTCATATATAATTAACTCATATATAATTATATTGTAATCCTAGACTATGTGCTACTCTAGATATATGGTTTCTCTTTTGCCCCTTTGTATTTTCCCTTTTGATCTGTTGTTAAGCAAGACAGGAAAAATTTGACTTTTTCTTTTTATTTACTTTATATTTTTTTTGACTTAGGAGCACACGAGAGGTAACCACAAAAAATTTGAGCCTAAACAAGCGAAAGACGTAGCCTGTGAAAATTCAGAAGACACGCTCATAATCGAGAAAAAGCTTTCAGGCTCGAGAAGGCAACGTTCTGAGGCATTTTTGGGGAAAATAAAATTACCGAACGCGGCGAAGCTATGGATAAACGCATCCAAAATTTTTTCTGTGATCGATTTTTATATATGGAACGTCTCAATCGGAGTATGTATGTGAAAGTTATGGTCATTTTAAAGCCGACTCTGAATTAGAGGACGAAACGGGAACAATGCGCATGAAACTTGTTACACGCACATCAACTAGACACGACGGTCAGGGTTTGAATGTTCTTATCAATATTATAGATCTTCTCGATTTGTATATTATCACCAAAACAATTTCATAAGAAAGTGTATATTGAGAATCGTTACTTAATGACAATATAACGATTTCTAATTACAATGTAATGATTAAATTAAACTTGTTACACGCGCACAAACTGCATTATATGTACAGTGGGAGCCACTCTGTTATAGTTTCATCTAAATGAATTCTACGTTTCAAGTTTATATAACTTATATGAAGCTATGAACTTGTATGCATCTCAAATTTGTATATAACATTAACTCATTATGACAACATATGAAGTTATATTACCACTTATGTTGTGAGAAAAATATTTTTTCTATTTGATTTTATCCCATATCCAAGAATTAGATGAAGAATTCAATAGGTTTATAGATAATTAAAACCTTACATTTCTAAATTTGTTCAGAAAAATACATGGACGTCATCCCGTGCGGCCCAATTAAACAACCGCACGGAAAAATCGATTATCCCGTGTGGGCGACTTAAGCGGCCGCACGGAAAAATGAATTATCTCATGCGGTCGCTTAAGTGGGTCATACGGGATACTGCGGTATTATCCTGTGCGGCCCACTTAAGCGACCGCATGGGATAATCTATTTTTCTGTGTAGTCGCTTAAGTGAACCGTACGAGATAATACATCTTCGATTTTTTTGATTTTTTCAGACGCGGCCACTTCTGGTCCGTCTGAAACCTATTGGAGACCCCGTCCAGAAAAACCATTTCTTCAGTAGTGTATGCTGTCGTGTAATATTTTTAAACCTTAGAATAAATGGTTAACAAATCTCAAATGTGATACTTGCTACTTTTGCCATATCAGTTTGGAATAATTTTAATCGATTCAGGGAAAATGACACAAAAATCGCACTTAAAAGTTTTGTGCTCCCCTGGTCCTTTTCCGCACAGTCCCAAGATGCAGCAATAATCAAACAGAAGATTGCAGGAAGGGAAAGAGGCCACCACACAAAAAGGAATGATGCTTTTTGGCCAGCTCCTCAATTGGACACAACAACACAACCAGCAGCAACGAACAAACGCCTCATCGCAAAGCATATGTGCATGCGGCAGCATTTGGAACATGCATGAAAGACCTAGCTTGTCATTTGTCAACTTCCCTGGTTGTAATTATAACGGAGTATGGTGTCATGGGCAATACCAAAGCGATGATGTTTTCCATGAGACCCACTCCCCACTAGGCCGCTATACACACTGCTTGCTACACCAATTGTTCGGGAATGCTCGGGGACAGGATCCCGTACCCTAGCATCAGTACGGTACACTTCCAAATAATCCACCAAGCGGATGCATGGGTGGTAGTGACAGTCGCGACGGAGCTAGCGCCCACGCGACGCTCCAGGAGTCCAAGTGCAGCAACGTGAGGTCCTAGCCGACGATTTCGATTCTTCTCTTCCTGTTCAATTCGCTATGGCAGCATGGACCATGGCGGCGGCGCTGCCAGAGACCAAGGCCAGATGGCCTCTATTATCCTTCGCACCAATGGTGTCCTCTCATCCTCTTCGCGTGCGGCACATCTGCCTGCGTCCCCTGTAGCCTAGTGTGGTCTCGTTCTTCAGCTTACAGATCAGGGTCGACTCCTAGGTTGCTCGGTTCGATCTAGGCTGCTTGGCCGACTGTGGCGAGCTGTGTTGCTGATGACATCTTCTCGAATCTCTGCCGCCGCCTAAGACGCCGGAAAACTCATAGATGTCGCCTAGAGGAGGAGGTTGAATAGGCATTTCTGAAAAATACTTAAATCGTAATAATTAAATTGAATCACACTATCTATCTATCCAACAACTTTCTGGCAAAATGACCAAGAACATTCTGGCAGCCTTTCTTGCCGAGTAGAAAATAGCTACGCGGAACTTTCGGGGTTCTTTAGCCAGGTACATCCGGGTGGGCATGAATTTGCCCCTTTCAAGCAAATTACAACATGTAAAAGGACACAAATAGAAACTTAGTACTTAGAGAAGTATGTAGGTATGTATGTAGGTACACAGAGTAACAGCAGAAGACAGATAACATAGAGAAAACACTAAATATGCAATAGAGACAACAATAAAGGAAGACAAAGAATTTTTCTCAAGTTCGGATCACAGGGATCCTACTCTCTGTTGAGACGCTCCAAAGAGTCAGGTCTCGATTAACACCTTGCCTCACTGTGCAAGCAACCAAGAGAATGTTTTTGGCCTCCAAGCAACCACTTAGGTTTTCCTCAAGTTCAAGCGACCACCAAGATCACAACTTGAACCTCAAAATCAAACCACTGGTGAAGCTTGCTCTCCCATCAAACGATCTCTTAGTAGTCAACTCAGAATTTACTCAAAGATACCTCTTTTCCTTGTGGAGGCGAGGTCCACCCTCACAAACTTCCCCGGGTGAATCCACAGCTCAAGGAGGCTAGCGGACGACGCCTAATCATCTAGGAGGTCACTCTCCAAGAATAATAAGCACCAAACAATAGCCCGACGATGATCCCCAAGTGCTCAAGTCCTCATAACCCTCTCAACATCACCTAAAAGACACTACCACTCTCAATTCTCTCAAAATCTCCATGGGAAACTCAAGAACAAGGTGAATGGGGAAGAACATCAAGGAAGAAGCTAGGAGACATAAAAACAAAAGTGAAATTGCCAAAGGAGCTCTGTGGAGAGAAAGGGGAATCTATAACGGCTCCATGACGTCATGTAGCCATTACTCACACTTTTGAACTGGAAAGGTGCCATAAGGTTCCAGGCCAAAGTGCTAGGAACTCCCAGCCAACACTTAGATTTTGGCTGAAAAGTGGTGCGAGGAGGTTCCGGGCCATTGTGCCAGGAACTTCTGGCCCACACTATCCGTTCAACCTCGAGCCCGTGCAAGTGTTGTGCAAATGTGTCTTTTCTATGGATTTTTAACTTTAAGCACTTGGAACATCTCAGGCAACCATTTGGAACCCCTCTTTATAGTATGGCTTTCCTATATTCAAGAGCAAAATGCAAAAAGAAATTTAAATAAATCTTCAAGTCTTCTCGCATCTTTTGCATTTTATTTGTATGGGATCTCCATGCACACCTAAGCACCTTAGGACTAATTGTCTGCACCTATCTCAATAAATGCATTAGTTCCTTAACCATTTTATCATTAATCACCAAAACCCACTTAGGGGGTTAGATGCACTTTCAATCTCCTCTTTTTTAGTGATTGATGACAACTCGGTTAAAGCTTACAAAAAATAAATATAAATTGATTTTTAAATAAAGAGGTAAAAAAACTCCTCCTTAATGTATGCATATATGAATTAAGAGAGAGTCTCATATACATATATTAAAGGGATAAGTGTTGAGAGGTTTGCCCAACACTTCTCATTCGTCGGGTACAACAGTGTGTGATAATATAGTAAAAACTGAATATAAGATGCACATGACATGGCATTCACACGAAAAAAAGGATAAAATAATAATACACCATATTGCCATGAGTATCACACATTGCATTACGTAAATTGAGGTAAATAAGCTTAAAAACTAATAGTCATTACATCTAGGAAGCATAGAATTTTTACATGTCCAGAGATAAATTAGAGGGGATAACTAGATTCCTAACAACACAGCCCAGTCGAAACTTCCGGCCTGAAGCTCGGAGCTTTCGACGGCCGGCTGAAGATAGCCAAAAAGAGAAGTGTGACCCCTTAATTCTGCAATCTTTTCTCCCTTTGGCATCAAGGCACCAAAAAGAGAAGAGAAGCAGGGGAAGGAGGGAGTCTCTCGTCATCAGAAGGGACGAGCTCGGTGTTGATGCTAGTGGTGTCATTGTCATAGTTGATAATCTCGGTATCCCCACTTTGAGCATCAACATCCGTAGGATCTCTAGCAGTATGCTCTCCAACAGTAGGCACTATATTAGGAACTAGAGCAACCTCAGGCACCGCCTCCTCCTATACCTCAACCTCCTCTTCCTCCTCCTCTTCTCCCTCTTCCTTTTGTTCCTCCTCTTCTTCAGCGGATTCAACCTCAGGGACCTCTTCTTCTTCATTTCCTCCTCTTCGTCGTCGTAATGAGAGGATTGCTTGGTAGAAGATTAAGGGCCAATAGAGGTACCCTCACCGATAGTAATCTCACGAGCTGCCTCATAAGCCACAAAAGGATCCACATACATCTCATCCTTAGAATCATCTGACACCTCCTTGCCAACATTCCTCATGAGGTCTTTCTGCCTCTTCTCCATTTTCTTTATTTTAGTAGCAACCTTAGCACAAAGACAGAAGATGGCTTGAAGTGCTCTTTTGATGGAAGAGCTAGAACCAGAGGAGCTGCAAGGAGCAGAAGAAATGCCCGCAGCAGAAGTGGAACGAGCAAACTTGGGCACAGTAGGAGTTAAAGACACACAAGGGTGAAACAGGTGATGAATACCATCCTTAAAGAAGTAAAGTCTTGTGACATCCTCAATGATCTGCATAAGGTATGGAGCATAGGCACATTCTCTCTTGGGGTTAGTGGTAGTGTTGAATATCTCATACCAAATCAACTTCATCATGGTAGTGTTGAATATCTCATACCAAATCAACTTCATCACACTGAATGGTGGTTGATTGTAACACATACAACTGAGAAGATGGGCATAAAGAGCTAGAAGAGAAGTGGCATCACCAACCTTAGGGTGAAGAGTCCATCTGAAGATGGTGTATAGAATCTTGTAATGAGGAAGTAGCCCCTTTGTGGTACCATGCGATCCTTCGGAGCATCAAAAGCAAGTGATAGAGAGAGGCTCTTCACTGTGAAGGCTGGGTCTGTTTGGATCTTCAGGATCCAATCCAAGAATAACTGCAAAGCGAGGCATTGTCACCCTGTATGGCTTCCCATCTGTCATCCACTTCATGTAGGGTGTCCCTTTTTTAGTCCCTCCAAAGAACACAGTGGCATAAAACTGATCAATGACTTCAGCGTTCCAATTATGTTCCAAACTCAAAATGTGACCAATATCATTGTGAAGACACACTTTCATGAGATCATAGAAAATCACTGACTTCGTTCGCTTCACATAGTCCCAATCGTGCCACTTCATCTAAACCACGGGGTTGTTCCTTTCCATGAACATAGAGCTGTCCCAGTCCATTTGAAAGAAGGTGCGAAACCGAGGATCCTTTGACTAAACAGGGAGAGAATCAGGATCCACCAAGCAGTCATGACCTCCCTTAGCCACATTCTTCAAATAATTGACCCTTTCTCTAGCAATGTGATGAGCTGGATTAGTCAAGTGAGTTGTGGCTTTGAAAAGGCGGATAGGATGAGCATAATGTTAGTGATATGCCCTAGAGGCAACGTAGATTGTTGAATATCACAGTCAATGTAAAGTGTTATTCTGTTCCATGAAATAGACAACTTGTACTGATCAATAAGTATGTGACTTATTCATGATACTCTTTATGTGATATGAATCTATTTCTAAATGATCTCTGATCATATATCATATGTATAGAACGAATATGACTCTAAGATCAATACGTGTATTGATTGATGATCATGTCTCATGGATCATGTTATGGAGATACCAAATCAATAACATGAAGACATGTTAGAGAACATGTTGTTGGATAGACCCACCTTGAGACACTATAGGGATTTAATATGTCATTAGTTGGTCTCAAGTAGTGTTGGTGCAAAGTCCTTAGACCCGAGATCATCATGGATTCCAACATGTGTAATGGCTTACTTAGGGACTACCAAATGCTACACCATAACTGGATAGTTATAAAAGTAGTCTTCGGGTTTGCTATGAAACATGTAGTGGAATGTGAATGATCAAGATGGAATTTCCCCTCCTATGGGAGAGATATCTCTAGACCCCTCGATGTAATGGATTATGGAAGTGTATGGCCATGCCGAGTTGATTGAGAAATCAATCAACAGATATATAATCCAATACGAGACCAAGTGAATGATTAAGCTATTGATAGGACGGCATGTGTCTTGCTTATAGCTTAGTTGATATCGTGAGACAAAGGGATTTGTGCACACATTACAGGTTCAACCGATATGATATTTATGTATACTTTGGTGTCAATACGCTCTGCTAGGGGCCGTTGTTGACAGGTCGGCCGAGAAGTGTTCTCAGATCATAACCAAATATACATGAACCTACAGGGTCGCACACTTAACGGGTTGGAACAGGTATTTGAGTTTGACTTTGATAAGCACTCGAATAAGGCTCAGTTCGCATAAGGATCCGATTGGAGATAAGAGTCTCGATGGGCCATCTAGGCCCAGTTGGCAAACTCTATAAATAGAGGGGCAAGGAGTGGAGATCGTCCGCAAGCAATTCACGTTAGACGCGAGTTGAGATTTGTCACAAACAAACCCTAGCCTCCACCTCTGAGCAAAACCCTAGCTGCACGCCGAGTGCTAGCAGACAGGTGATCGCCGTTCCAACCTTGGACGTGTGGATACCGATAGAGACACTGCTATGTTGCAGTGTAGATCAAGGAGGCAAGTTGGCAGTCGGGCGATCGGATCGTGGTGATCGGCTACTTCCGCAACCTCCCCTACGCGCGTACATTGGACCGACTTCTCCAACGTAGACTTCCATTGCCCTGCGCGTCAATTGGTAACAATCTATATTCCCTTACTCGCATGCTATCCTAGAGTGCGCGGTAGAAAATTTTGAATTTATGCTTTTGTAGCCTACGTGTATTCCTGCACATAAGATCCAAGTTCACCATGCTGAGGTCTAGCTATAACCCCGTGAGCAGGAGAACGATCATGAGAACCACCTGCAGCACCACCTGTAGCACCACCCTCATCACCTCCTCTGTCATGAATCACAAAAGTACCACGTCTAGAAGCTCTAGCCTGCCTAGGTTGTCCCCCAGAAGCTGACATGTGCCTGCAGCCACCAGTTCCTCCACAACCTTCCTTTTCCCCTTAAGACTACGAGTGAAGTGAAGTAGAGGACTTTCTTCTCCTGACACATCTTGACTTGCTTTCTGTTGCTTTTTATGAGGCATGACACCCACTACAACAGGAACCAAACTAAAGGAACTGAGTGCAAGGAGCGAAAGAAAGAATTAGAGGTGCTAGCTGGCTATTATGATAGCAGTCAGAAGTTCCGGGTGAAGAACACTGAAACTTTCAACCAACAAAGTAGATGAATGGGATGCCATGGAAAAGCCAGTGCATGTGACAAAATTCTAAAGATCGGTGATCTACAAGGTAGCAGGAGGGGTTATATCCAAATGGTTTTCTCCCTAGGTTCACAGATTTAAAGATCGGGCCAAAAGAAGAAAAGACTAAGGGGAGGGATCGAAAGTGATACCTTGAGGCAACAACTGCGCAAAACAACCATGGGACAGAGTTCCACGCCACCAATGTGAGGAGAAACGTGAAGCAAGAACAGATTACGTTGGTGGAATCAAGAGATTGCCAAAACTAGGGCGGGAGCGGTTAGGGTTTGGAGAGGAGAGAGTGAGGGGAGAGTGAGAACAGCTCGGGCTTCCCCCCATGGATTTATACCCCCGATGCCCGAAAGTTACTAGAGACACAGCTAGAACTTTCATGCCAAAAGGAATTTTTGATAGCAGAGACTGTTCGAAAGTTCCTAGCTAGGAGGCAGGAACTTTCTAGCAACACAGAAGAGAAAAGGAACTGAATGACAGATGGACATGTAGAGAGTTGTGTTGCAAGTGATCAGCAAACAATCAATCATTACATAACAATGGTCACATAGATGCACAACAAGGAGGAATAACAACCAAATTTTTGCAATAAAAACAAGCACACAACAATTTTCGCAAGCTTTTGAAAAAAAGGGTTTTAGACTTTTGGGAATGTTTGAACTTCATTCCTGTATCAAGACCAACTTCTACCCAAGAAGAGGTCTCAAGACATAGAAGTTCAATTTTAATATACATATTTTATGTTTTGTGCTTGGCTATTAATTAGTCGACCACTACTCAAGAAATGTTGTGGAGAATCCAAGAAATAAAATTCACTCTTAAGCTCACAAAACCTCTTCCCAATTAAAGGCTTGGTAAAGATGTCGGCCAATTGGCATTCAGTTCTCACATGACATAGGACAATATCTCCCTTGGACTCATGATCTCTCAAGAAGTGGTTATGAATGTCAATGTGTTTGGTTCTTGAGTATTGAACAGGGTTGTTGGCTATCTTGATGGCACTCTCATTGTCACATAGGAGTGGAATATTGAAAATGTATAGCCAAAGTCTTGTAGAGTTTGTTTTATCCAACGGAGTTGAGCACAACAAGAACCGATGACTATGTATTCGACTTTGGTGGTTCTTAAATACTAAAACCCGACCGTCAACACCTGTATAAAAAGGATAAAATATGAACATCAACATAGCGGTTGGGTTATTTACTAATCCGTTCCATAAGTGTTGATGAATATTTGTATGAAGGTGATTAATGGGAGAAAACACACCCCAATCACGTGCGGGCACAAGGATTTGGGGGCCCATAAGTCAGCTTGAACCAACCTAAAGTGTGGCCAAACACCCAGGAATTGACTAAAGGGCCCACCTGTCATCCACTGGAGAAAGTCGGTGGCCAAAGACGGTGGAAATGGTTTGGCCGAACCAAGGTTCGGTGGAACCACTTCAGTAGCCCTTAACCACCAGCTCGCACGTGGCAACTCCCCATTGGTCCCTAATAGCTGGTATGCAAGTTTGGTGGTTAAAAACCGACTTTACAACCACCATTTGGAGGCTATAAGAAGGAGGAGCTTCACCTCAACAAACACATAACACAGAAGATCAAAGCTCCATTCCAAAGGCGTAGCCCTTGTCCTCTAGTGCTTAGAAAATAGGGTAGAGAGTGAGGGGGGCTCCGAAGGAATGCCGAGTATCTCGGCACCGACCTTCGATCTTGTACCTCGACGGATGCTTATTTAATCAAGTGTCCGTGATTTACTATGGTT
Source organism: Oryza australiensis (assembly GCA_019925245.2). Classification (NCBI taxonomy): domain Eukaryota; kingdom Viridiplantae; phylum Streptophyta; class Magnoliopsida; order Poales; family Poaceae; genus Oryza; species Oryza australiensis. The sequence goes on along the minus strand of JAIFGZ020000326.1, from coordinate 1,014,218 downwards.
GCTTTCCATTACTTAGAGTAATTACTTTACTGCATTTATTTACGGGATCATCGTCCATTTGTGGGTGCTCTAGTCTAAGATCCCTGATAAAGATGGGTGTTCTTGGCCAATATTAGAGTAGAAATCATTAGCGTAGACGTGGTGTCTAGGCTGAAGTTAACCTTTGTTTGTCGCGTACTCCATGGGTTGTAGAGGTATGCACTAGTGGTGATAGTCCTATCCGTCCTTTGTAATCCTCCACGTTCGGGTACATCGTAGAGCTTGTAGGCTGGGCTCACTCGACAGACCAAGTGTAAGCCGGAGCCCGAAGTAAGTAATTAGAGTAAGGCAATTACCATCTATCTAGAGCCACAACCATAGAAATTCTCTCTATACCCTCGCCTACATATTCTTGGTGTCCTTGGATGAACCTAACCCTTAGATAATTCACACACGTTCCCTGTGAAATTTGATACCTTGGAATACTCCCGGGTGAAGTGCTACGACGGTATTCCATGCGCTTACGGATTAATCTATGAACGAAAGAAATACCAACAAGCATTTCTGGCGCCGTTGCTGAGGAACGGTTGCTCTTTTATCCTAGAGCCTAGGTCATCCTCGTATCTTTTAATTTTTCTTTTTATTATGGAGCAATCTATCCACAACTGATCAACTCCGAAGGGCAAGTTCTATGAGCCACCATCATCTTCTAAGCCAATTCTATCATCTGGCTATGAACTTCGTGCTGGCTTTATAGCCATGGTTGGGAGCAATCCTTCTCTGTACATGAAAATGAAAATCCATATCATCATCTACGAGAGTTTGAGCAATTGTGTTCATGCTTGATGATTTCAGGCATGGCAAGAAACTTTGAAGTGGAAGTTGTTTCCCTTTTCTCTTATAGAGAGGGCGAAACAATGGTACACTCTTATCATAGGGAATATGAACGGTGAGTAGGAGAAACATAGAGATAGATTATGTCTCGATTTCTTCCCGCTAACCCGTATCACATCCCTGCGAGTAGAAGTTCTCAGCTTTCGGCAGAATGAGAAGGAGACCATATGTGCAGCTTGGGGTAGGTTCTTAATGCTAATCCAATTCGGCCCTGACTTGTCTTTACCCGACCAGGTGTTATTACAACATTTTTGGTCGGGTCTTGGCAAGGAATCTGCCCTATACCTTGACATCTCAGCCGACAGTTCTTTCTCACATAAAACTCCGACAGAAGGAAGGGAAATCCTAAATCATGTCTTAGAAAACACTTCCTTCGTCGAAGATTACCATGAACCATCGTTTGAAGAAGTCAAGGAGAGAAACGAGGACCATTCACAAGCCAAACCGGATTCTTTACCATATACATCTGAAGATCCGACAGTTGAATCCTCGCCCGAACCACAAACACTGAATGAAGAAGAAATTCAACCTTCGGAATTCCATTTTATATTCGAGGATGATATTTTTGAAGATTATGGAAACACCTTGAATTTCTTTTGTAAAAAGAGACCACTAGTTCCAGTTGCTCCTCTTGTGCCTCTCGAGGATAAATTCCTTTAGGGAGACCGTGAAGGAGTTAACGTCCATTATGAGCCATGAGTGGTTGAAAGAGTGTGAGCTATCGTCTGAAGCAATTCGGATTAGTTCGCCTTCGTCAACCATTCATTGTGACATATGGGGAACTTTGGTTGAGGTCCTTTATAATCCCATTGTCGGGGCAAATATCATTTTCGATTCCTTTGTGTTCGCACTTCTGGGTGACGAGCCTCTAACCCCGACCAACAAAACTTTCGAAACTCCTTCTAGAGATCTTTTAGAAAGTTATGGGATTTTGCAAAATATGACTATAAGGCACGAAAACCTTGAGGCTATCCTAGATTTTCATGTTTTCGAAGCCTTAGACTTCGACATTCTAATCGGGCATCCGTTTGAAAAGATTTTCTTAGATGCACCGACAAAGGAACCCTCAACGTTAAACTCAGAAGAGAGGCATATTCCATTCCTATCTCTAGAGCTATCAACACCATAGTTGAACCCTCTTCCGAGTATGCACCTATCGAGGAAGTAATGGAGGTTTCCCCTTTTGAGCCCCCAGAATCCGTCCTTGAGAAAGAGCCTCATCTCTTTACCCAAGAAACAGACGATTCTGGAGAGACTATCAAGCTCTCCAAGCCCGAACCACCATAACTACCTCCAATAGAGCTTAAACCCTTCTGGCCTTTGATACGATCTTCTACATGGAGATACGGAATCCCTATCATCATTAGTGACAAGCTCCGAGGGAGAAACTGCAAAACTTATCTCCATTTTAGAAAAGCATTGATCTGTTTTGGGCTACTCACTCCAAGATCTCAAAGGAATAAGTCCCGCTCTCTGCACCCATCGCATCCCTATAGACTCAACTCTTATACCATCTAGGGAACCTCAATGAAGGTTAAATAATGCGATGAGAAAAGTATTGAAGAAAGAGGTCTTGAAACTCTTGCACGCCGCGATAATTTATCCCGTTCCCTATAGTGAGTGGGTTAGCCCTGTTCAAGTAGTGCCCAATAAGAGGGGTATGACGATTATTGCCAATGACAAAAATGAACTAATACCACAAAGAACCGTCACGGGATGGAGAATGTGCATAGACTATCGGAATCTCAACAAGGCAACTAAGAAGGATTACTTTCTGTTTCCTTTCATCGATGAGATGTTAGAGCATCTTGCCAATCACTCCTCCTTCTGTTTCCTTGATGGGTATTCTGGCTATCACCAAATTCCCATCCATCCCAACAACCAAAGTAAGACCACCTTTACATGCCCTTATGGAACATATGCCTATCGTAGGATGTCTTTCGGGTTGCGTAATGCACCCGCATCGTTACAAAGGTGCATGATGTCTATCTTCTCATACATGATTGAACAAATCATGAAAGTTTTCATGGATGATTTCTTTGTCTACGAAAAACTTTTGATCATTGTCTCAAGAATTTAGACAAGGTCTTACAAAGATGCAAAGAGAAGGACCTGGTGCTTAATTGGGAAAGTGTCATTTCATGGTCCGAGAGGGAATAGTCCTTGGACATCTTGTGTCCAAAAGAGGAATAGAGGTGGACAAAGCCAAAATAGAAGTCATAGAAAAACTTCCACCTCCAGTCAATGTGAAGGGAATCCGGAGCTTTCTAGGTCATGCGGGGTTTTATCAACGGTTGATTAAGGATTTTTCTCAAATCGCTAGACCCCTCATGAACCTTTTAGCTAAGGATGCCACATTTGACTTTGATGATGAGTGTTTACATGCCTTTGATATCCTTAAAAAAGCACTCATCTCTGCTCCTATCATTCAACCGCCCGACTAGTCGCTACCCTTTGAAATCATGTCCAATGCTAGCGACTTTGCTTTAGGAGCAGTCCTTAGTCAAACCAAGGACAAGAAACATAATGCCATAGCCTATGGTACCAAAGCACTAATCGGAGCTCAACTTAAATATGCTATCACTGAAAAAAGAGCTCATAGTTGTTGTTTTTGCTATCGATAAGTTTAGGTCTTATTTAGTAGGAGCCAAGGTAATAATTTACACCGATCATGTTGCTTTGAAATACCTGCTCACCAAGAAAGATGCTAAACCTAGGCTATCAAGGTGGATTTTTCTACTCCAAGAGTTTGACATTGAAATAAAAGATAAGAAGGAAGTAGAAAATTCCATAGCAGACCACATGTCTCGTGTGCATTACGTGTAGGAACTACCAATCAATGATTTCCTACAAGACGAGCATGAAAGCTTTTTTCTTGAACATAAGGAACCTTGCTCCCTTAAGGTATCTTTAGAGTCTGCCACGTTTTGTGCCACGAGCACATTCAACCACCTTAAGGTCCTCGCTAAAAAAATTTAGAAGGTCGGTTGAAGATGCATTTGTTTATCATAAACATTACAAATTTCATGGTTGCACCTAAGGCACTAAACTTGTAGCTACAACTTCAATGATAAATCAACAATTGGTCGTGAAGCTGGGGACTACATCACCAATTGTGGCTACAACATAAATATTCCCCATGGTCGAGCTTTTGACCATAAACAAAGCACTGTCGGGAGGTAGCCCAGATTATCATTTTACTTCATCAATAAAAAGCAAGAACATACTTTTTGTCACTAACCATTTCAGGTTAAGATTAAAAATGATGATGGTCATGCGATGCCTGAGAACATGGGGGCTACATCAACTGTAGCACCTTGGTGTTTTTGGTGATGAGCAAGTTTTGGAGGAAGCTTGAACACCACAAACTTGATATTTGGTGTCCCGCAACGCAAAAATCCAAGTGTGGGAGAGTTTGGTACGTATCTCATAACAAATTCCATCCATGCAAAAATTCCTTGGTTTAGAGATGATGTTAGTTCTTGTATCTTGCCTTGCTAAAAAAATTCAAAAAATAGTTTGAAATGTCCTGCTTTTGACATTAAACAAAGCCCTGCCGGGAGATACTTGAAGTCACCATTCATATACTCATATTTATCTTCACATGAATATAACTTGATCATATGCTTCCTTTATCTATTCTCGCATGCTCTGATATGAATGGATATGCAAAGTCCATTCATAGGCTCTTTAAATTAAGCATGGTGCTTAGCTTAAAAGTCTTCTTTAATCAAATTAGACATGGTGTTGAGTTTGCTTAATGAACCTTAGAGTTAATGCTTGTATAGATCTTGGTTGTATAAATATAGATTAACCCCTATAGAAAAATCTTCAAATTTGAGCGGGTAAGTCTTTAAGTTGATTCAAAGGCATTGGATATACGACAAAGATGCATAACATTCAGAGGAGGCACAAAACCCTCTTGTGTTTATGTTGAGTTAATTTTAATTTATCCTTGTTTGAGTATAAGAAAATTGGTGAAAATAAAATTTTTAAAAAATATAAAATAAAATAAAACAACAACAACAACAATAATAATAATAATAAATAAAGGAAAGGTAAGAATCCCTTTTTCTCTTGTTCTTTTTGTTTGGCCCATGGGTGACGCAGTCTTCACGCGCAAAGTCCCCATGTAGATTCAAGGTAACTTTCCAGGTAAGTTTTATTTCAATTAAATAAAATAGAGGTTTTGACTCTCCGGATTTCAAACCGGTGGAGTCTCTTTTGTTCTCACTTTTTTGTTTTTAACAAGCAACCCAGGTATAAGAACAAGTCTGGGGGTGATCTTGTGTTCACATTGTACACTCACATATCAAGATCACCCATGTCCATGCTACACCATGATGCCTACACATTCATGAGACGAGACAAAAACATCCATTGCACATCGTTGTTTGTCTTTGCACTCATTGCATACTGGTTTGCACGTTTATCCTCCCACCCCTTTAAATTTTGAGTTTGATAAATTCTCATCATGGAATATATTTAGAAAAACTAAACTCAACTTTTAACATGAGCCTGGATAATCCAAACTAGAATATATGACTTGCTGCAAATATCATTCATACTATTTATTCCTCACATGTTAACTTGTGCTTGTGAACATATATCATTAGGAATACATACCATCTAAGTAATTGATGAATGAGAGATTGCCTGAATGAGATGCTCCTTGCTTTATTATATTAAATCCTTGGAAATTTTATAAAAAGAAAATACTATAACTTTACATACTCCTCATTGATGTTTTATTCCCATCAGAGCTATATGTCGATCTTCATGATAAAACTTATACATATACTGCTTGCAGTCATTTTGAGTCTGGTCAAATGGTTAGACCCTTGTTAGATTCTTTTCATGTATTCATGATCAAAGTCTTTCATGCATAACCACCATATAAAATTGCTCTCCCTCTACATTAGAGGGTTAGCCAAAAATATCTCATTCACCACCATATGCAAACATCTACTCCGGAAGTCGGCATCCACCATCATCCCTCCACCAAATAAAGACTCCAAATGATTATGATTCTCTATCCTCCTATGTATGTCAAATGGGACATGAGCTTATATATATATATATATACACACACACATATATATATATACATATATATACACACAATCATATATATATATGATGGTGATGTTAGAAAATCAGAATTCTCACAAGAGAAGAAACAAAATATTCTCGAGCATGATGAAAAAATGTTCTCATCCATGTTCTTTAAATAAAAGATAGGGAGGAGAATCATACAAAAAGGAGTCACCAACCCATTTTTCCATTTTTTTCCATTTTCCACTCACATATCCCCTTCCACATATATGCACAAGTTTGATCATGGTTGCATATTTAGTATTCTTCTTGGATCTACTCTTTGAATTTACAAAATATTTTATTCAAGCATGCCATTCTTATTTTCTTACCCTGAGCTCCATATAAGCCTTATTAGGAAGGTAGGATAAGAATAGGCAACATCAAAGCCTTGCTAAGGAATATAACACATTGAGCGATATGAGAATCAATTAAGGAGTAAAAGTAATGTTATGTTTTTATGAGCAAAAATAAAAAGCCCAAGGAAATTTATTAGAAGAAGCAGAGGTGATTCGAATCAAGGATGTTCCATTCTTCAATCACCCAACATGACATGGTAGATACTTCAAAAGTTCACGGGTATAGATATGGCTTGGAATACATTGTATGTTTGCATTATATAGGAAGTCCATACTCTACTCAGGGACGAGTAAAGGATAAGTATGGGGGTGTTGTTGATGGTCCTTAAATACTAAAATATGACCGTCAATCCATGCATAAAAAGGATAAAAGATGAACACCAACATAGCGGTAGGGTTATTTACTAATCCGTTCCACAAGTGTTGGTGAATATTTGTATGCAGGTGATTAATGGGAGAAAACACGCCCGCCATGTGACAAGATACACCTGTGACCAATCACGCGCACGGATATACTATTGTAGCATTTCACTCTGGAGTTTTCCGAGGTATCGTATTTATTTTATTCCAAAAGAAGACGGTGGTCAGGAAGAGAAAATTAAATTACTATGAATATTGATATATATAGTTGAGTTGCCAAAGTCTAGGCAAGGATAAGATATATATGGATAATATGGTAGTGTGACACACAGAGGAGTCCTAACAAATGATACACCAATGCTAAATGGATAGTATATTATTAGAGCTAGGTTATACTTCTAGTATAGTTGTATAGGTTACACAATAATTAAATTCATGATTAGTTACCCAGTTCTATGCTCCTAGGACTACGGGGGTACCGCCTCTAGTGGCTCGGCCTGCCACCCAGAGTTGATTTCTTACCGTTCGCCCTACGCCATCCCCGAACATGAAGGATTACAAAGGACGGATAGGGTTGTCACCACCTACTGCGTACCTCTACAACCCATGGGATATGACCATAACCAATGTCTATGGAACAATCTAAGCTCCACGCTTACATTGCCATAGATACCCTTGCCTCGCATGATGTCAATGACTAAGGCAAGGGCACACCTACATCCTAAATGCACATTGGACCGTGATTGTGGCAATAGAGTTACTCGTCTAACCATGTTATAGTTATCATATAAACTATAGATGGGACATATATCTAAACAAGTAGAATATGAACCATACTCAAATATACGAGAAGATAAATATATTATATAGCTCAAAGTCATACAAAGGAAGAAAGATACAAGAGACATACCCAACTTTTCAAAGATGACTTGGAATCGAGAAGATGCTCTAAACTAAACTCCTAACTCCACTAGCCTAGAGACTAAGTATGAAATGTACGAACTACTTCTTGTGGTGTGTGTTGGAAGTGAAGTGAAGCTCCCCTTTTATAACCTCCATATGGTGTTTGTGAAGTTGGTTTCCAACCGCCAAACTCCCACAACCGTCATTGGGGCTTCATCTGGGCCATCCACGTGGAAGGTAAGGAGTGATTGGAGCTAAGGGTGGTTCGGCCAAACCCCTAACTGCTCCAACCCCCACCGACTTTCTTCACTGGCTTACAGCTGGGCCCTTATGGCGGTTTCCAAGTGTTTGGCCCCATTTTAAGTCGGTTTCACCTAACTTGTGGGCCCTCCAATCTGTGGGATGCTGACGTGGTGATCGTCGATTGGTTGGAGTTATGTTTCTTCGCCACGCGAGCATGCTTTCACTTCATTTATTCATATATGTTCTTGAATTCATATAATCTCCAAGGACATGTGAAACTTTATTAATTCTAAACCTATATGCAGGTAAAAGATGCTAATCCCCTTTTATTCCCAAGGTCTGTGATGGTCAGAATTGGTACTTAACGACCGTCAACAGGGAGTCCGGAGGAATGCCGAGTATCTCAGTATCGACCTTTGATCTTGTACCTCAACGGATGCTTATTCATTCAAGTAAGTGTTCATGATTTACTATGGTTTCTTTCCTTTACTTAGAGTAATTACTTTACTGCATTTACTTACGAGATCATCGTCCATTTGTGGCTGCTCTAGTCTAAGACCCTTGATGAAGATAGGTGTTCTTGACCAAGATTAGAGTAGTAACCATTAACATAGACATGGTGTCTAGGATGAAGTTTACCTTTGTTTGTCACGTACTCCACGGGTTGTAGAGGTAGACGGTAGATGGTGACAGCCCTATCCATCCTTTGTAATCCTCCACGTTCGGGTCAGTGTATAGCACGGTTGTAGTGGCGCGCAAGGTAGGGTGCTTGGTGCTTCAAGGTTTTGACGATGAGTTCAAGAGATGAATTTTCTGACAATGGCTTCTACGACCGTCCTGGCCTGGGAGATCCAACCCAGCCGGTGTTCACTTATGTCCAAGTCAGGACCATCATGTTCTTGATGTTCGTTGCTGTCCCGACATGTCCCCCCTTGGCTTACACCGAGGATGAGGCCATGATGACGGAACAGACAAACATAATTCCTGCTACGACTATCTCTCCGACAATCACCGAGAACAAGGTGCCGACAACCAAATCTATCAATAGGCTTCCTAAAATGGCTAATCTCCCGGCTCCAACCGAGAAGCAAACGTCGATAAGGAAATTCGCTGAAAAAGACTTCATCGCATGGTGTCCAATCCATAGAAACTCTTCAACAACTTCAAACCTGGGAGATATGACACGAACGGAGTATGTTCTTTTCTAGAGCGGGACCCTCGTCATCTCAATCTTCATCAAGACATCACCGCTATGGATTCTTCGATGAGGGATACTTCAATGGCTTTGGCTCTAGGATAAATGACCCGACCAGAGTACGTCGCCGCCAACAATTTTATCTATCAAGATGGACCAAGCTTAAAGACGTCGTCGCTACGAAGAACATCGGTTCAATATTGTCGGCCATGAGACCTCGGTCCGCGCCGAGGTACTCCAAAGCTGACATCGCCACTACGGAAAATAACAACTCAATATTGTCGACCATGAGGCTTCGATCCAGGTTGACTACTTCCAAGTCGATTAGCATCGCTAATCAAGAAAATAATTTTCAGGAACATCGAGCACTCTAGTAGGTAGCGATCGAGTACACCCCATTATCGAGAACTTTCTCGAACAAACGAAAAGTTGTCGGACCAAACCTACCAACAAATACTAATGACCTATCTCACATCTAATACCGGTCACGACCCAGCCTATTTGTGAAAAGGTTGTTACGTACAATCTCCTTGCAAACCTTTTTGGCCTGATCACCCGACATAGTTGTGAACGGACATCTGATATGCTTATAAGTTTGGTATGTGAGTCATGTTGGTCACATGAGATGCACATATAATAACCAACTCAAGCGCCCCCAAGAGTGGTCAAGGTACGACTGTTAGTGATATGCCCTAGAGGCAACATGGAGATGTTGGATATCACGTCAATGTTTATGTATTTATGAATAAAGTGTTATTCAGTTCCATGAAATAGACATCTTGTATTGATCAATAAGTACGTGACTTATTTATGAGACTCTTTATGTATGAATCTATTTCTAAATGATCCCTGATCATATATCATATTGTTGGAACAAATATGATTCTAAGATTGGCATGTTTATTGATTGATGATCATGTCTCATAGATCATGGGTATGGAGATATCAAATCAATAAACATGGACATATGTGTTAGAGAACACATGTTGGATAGACCCACCATGAGACACTACAGGAATTAATGTGCCATTAGTTGGTCTCAGGTAGTGTTGGTACAAAGTCCTTAGACCTGAGATCACCATGGATTCCAACATGTGTAGTAGCCTACTTTGGGACTACCAAACGCTATTCCGTAATGTGGATAGTTATAAAGGTAGTTTTCGGGTTTGCTATGAAACATGGAGTGGGATGTGAGTGATCAAGATGGAATTTGCCCCTCCTTTGGAGAGATATCTCTGGGCCCCTCGAGGTAATGGATTATGGAAATGCATGGCCATGCTAAGTTGATTGAGGAGTCAATCAACAGACAGATAATCCAATACGGTTCGAGTGAATGGTTAAGCTATTGAAGGGATGGCACACATCTTGCCTATAGCTTAACGGTATCGTGAGGCAAAGGGATTTGTGTACACATTACAGGTGTTCGAGCCGATATTATATTCTTGTATACTATGGTGTCAATATGTGCTGCTAGGCGCCGCTATTGACAGTCGGCTGAGTTGGACTCGAGCCGACGATCGGCTAAGTTAGACTATAGCCGAAACCGAGTATACCTGAACCTACGGGTCGCACGCTTAAGGGGATAGAATAGATATTCGAGTTGGACTCGGATACGGCTCGATCGGATAGGGATCCGATCGGATAGAGTCCTATGGGCTTACGACGTATGGGCGGCCAACTCTATGAGATACGGATGAGATCCGATTCAAAATAGAGTCCTAATCGGCCACTAGTCCCAGTCGGCCAACTCTATATAAAGGAGGGAGGGGTGGAGAGCTACGATACGTCAATTGCATCGCGTGCAACAGAAGTCGCCGAGATCAATCTCCACGGAAACCCTCCCCACTTTCGAGCCAAACCCTAGCCTTGCATCGCGTGCTAGCACACGGGTGTACGGCGTTACGTCCCCGGACGTGTGGATACCGGTAGAGGCGGCTGCTACGTTGCGCGCTCTTGATCGGCTGCGGTCGGGCGCATCGGAGCGAGGCGTGAGAACGCGGCCGGACGACTCGAATCGGCTGTCTCTTGGAATCGGCTACACTGTTCCGGATCGGATTGCCCTGATTGGCTATTCCGCTGCACTCTACTCCAATCGGTAACGATCTATCGGCCCTTACTTGCAAGTGTTCCTGGTTTGCGCGGTAGAAATTTTTGTTTTCGGCTAGCGTAGCTTCCGCGTAACCCTTCAACGACTACACACCTGGTCCACGACCAATGTTATAGAGATCCTCTCACCACCTTTAAGAGTGGTCAAGGTACGACTACACACCTGGTCCTAAACCAGCTTGGTAGCAATCTCACCACCTCTCCGAGTTTTCTACGAGTGGTCGAGTACGACTATGCACCTGGTTCTCGACCATCTTTATAGCGATTCTCCCACCACCTTTGCGAGTGGTCGAGTACAACTACACACCTAGTCCTCGACCAGTGTGGTAGCAATTTCACCACCTCTCCGAGTTTTCTACGAGTGGTTGAGTACGACTACACACCTGGTCCTCAACCAGCGTTATAGCGATTCTCCCACCACCTCTTCGAGTGGTTGAGTACGACCACACACCTAGTTCTCGACCAGCGTGGTAGCAATCTCACCACCTCTCCAAGTTTTCTACGAGTGGTTGAGTACGACTACACACGTGGTCCTTGACTAACATTGTAGCGATTCTCCCAACACCTCTATGAGTGGTCGAGTACAAGTACACACATGATCCTCGACCAGCATGGTAGCAATGTCACCACCTCTCCGAGTTCTATACAAGTGGTCAAGTATGACTACACACCTGGTCCTCGATCAGCGTGACAGCAATCTCACCACCTCTCAAAGTTTTCTAAGAGTGCTCAAGGTACGACTACACACCTGGTCCTCGACCAGCGTGGTAGCAATCTCACCCCCTCTTCGAGTTTTTTACGAGTAGTCGAGGTACAACTACACACCTGGTCCTCGATTAGCGTGGTAGCAATCTCACCACCTCTCCGAGTTTTCTACTAGTGGCCGAGTATGAGTACACACCTAGTCCTCCACCAACATTGTAGCGATTATCCTACCCCCTCTGCGAGTGATTGAGTATGACTACGCATCTGGTCATCGACCAGCGTGGTAGCAATCTCACCAACTCTCCAAGTTTTCTACGAGTGATCGAGCACGACTACGCACCTGGTCCTTGACCAGCATTGTAGCGATTCTCCCACCACCTCTATGAGTGGTCGAGTATGACAACACAGCTAGTCCTCAACCAACATCATAGCAATCTCATCACCTCTCCAAGTTTTCTAAGAGTGGTCGAGGTATGACTACACACCTGGCCCTCGAACAACATGGTAGCGGTCCCACCACCTCTCCAAGTTTTCTACAAGTGGTCAAGTACGACTACACACTTGGTCCTCTAGCAGCGTTGTAGCGATTCTTCCACCACCTCTATATGTGGTCGAGGTATGACTATACTTAGTCCTCGACCAGCGGTTGTAGTGATCCTCTCACCACATCTATGAGTGGTCAAGGTATGACTACACCTGGTTCTCGATCAGCGGTTGTAGCGATCCTCTCATCACCTCTATGAGTGGTTGAGATATGACTACACACCTAGTCTTTGACTAGCGTGACAACGATCCCACCACCTCTCCAAGTTCTCTACGGGTGGTCGAGATACAACTACACACCTGGCCCTCGAGCAGCATGGTGGTGATCTCACCATCCCCACGCATTGATCTCTATAATTGTTTATACATACCAAATGTGCAATATTTGTCCGTTGATCCCCTGTTCTTATATCACTACGTCTCGAAGTCATGTCTTATCATCTTCTTACATTAAGCCTAACTAATCGTCGGGTCTCATAGACCTTGGCTGGGGATGCCTGGTACTATTGAATTAGTCAGGTTCTAAGGGTCAACAACCATGTCAGATTTGGTCATGTCAGAGTACCCACTGTAACATATTAACTAGCCGTGTAATTGGGAATTGATTTTCCCAGCTTCACGGATGGGGGCTAGGAATTCGCAGCTCGAGAATTATCCTGTTATAAGATTTTAAGCTGCTTTTGTGGAAGCCTCTTTCATAAAATTAGCTGGGGGCTAGAAAGAGTACATGACTCCTTCAGCTAAGGGTAGCTTTGGTGAGAGTACTTGTTTATTATCACACTTATATATAATTTATTTCAATAATTTCAGTTCTTTTCAATACTTTTAGTTCATATCATATTACACCTGAGTGTTCATGTGGGAGCTTTTTATCTAACAATTTGTTCTGAGTAACTAATATCAAGAAGGTAAAATAACATAGCAAAAACATATACTAGTCCTAAGGCATATAGTCAGGAATTTATTCCGACTAGATGGACGCTGGATTAGTGACTTCAAACTACAGTACATACAAGAAGAGGTCCCATGATAGAGCAGAGTCAAAAAGTTGTCTTGTGGTTGCATTTTGTGCCGACTACAAGAAACTCAGAACGACAACACTATAGCATGGTCGCATATCTTGTATGGATCTGAGAACCTACATAAAGAGAAAGAGAAATTGCTGACAGAATTTTTGCGGCTTTGTTTATGGCAGTTTGAGTTTTTGACTTCAATCCAAATTCAATCGATGGTCATGTTCTCGGTCAAGACTGGGTAGGGAACTTAGTCACATACACCACACCTTCTCGGCCATCTGAGAACGGTTAGGTGAGTTCGAGAACTATTTTCTAAGTCTTCGGTCGAGAACATCGAATAGTTCATTGCATTGAAGTCAGAGGCTTTGGTGGTGGATAAGGCAATAGAACTTTGCTTCTTAGAGGACCAAGAAACAAGGGACCGTCCAAGGAATTGACATGCCCCCGGTAGTGCTCTTGTGATCAACCTTACACCTGGCATAGTCGAAGTCGGAATAAGCAATAAGCACAAAGGCACAACCCTTAGGATACCACAAGCCAATATTATAAGTGCGAACCAAATACCGAAGAATTCTCTTAACGGCAATCAAATGACATTCCTTACGTGCCACTTGAAAGCGAGCACACATGCACATACTAAGTATGATATCGGGTCTAGATACACAAAGGTAAAGTAAGGATCCAATCATGGAACTATATCTCTTTTTGTCAGTGTCAAAGATAAGGCATACCTCCTATACATGGGTTCATGGTATACGAAAACACCATATACCTAGAGATATACGGGAAGGTATACTTTAATTAAGGAAATACAACAGATAATGTAGGAAATTATCTTCTCGGAATAAATGGTGTTCCGGATAAGGAAGGAGAAGCGAAGTCCTACTCGAACACTATAATGACTACTCGGATCGTATCCATACTTGTCTTCCTACTTCTACTTGGACAAGGGGACACTCAAGGGGTATAAATACAAGAACCCCCAAGAGTAGAGGAGACTGACAAAGATAGATCTAGACAAACCCAATAAAGAGCCATGAAGCTGATAAGAGGGATCTAGAGCTAACTCTATGAATACTGTGGTCGGCGTATAGCCATTCGACACTTTTGATTCACACTTTTCTAATTTTTATCAAGACCAAGGTGTCCATTGGTAGGCATGGAATTCTTGATGGGCTTTGCATTGTCCATCCCAAACTTTTTGAGAATGTCCTTCAAGTACTTTGTTTGGGAGATGAAAGTCCCTTTCTTGGTTTGCTTGACTTGAAGTCCAAGAAAGAAGGTGAGCTCACCCATCATGAACATCTCAAATCTCTTAGTCATGATTCTACTAAACTCATCACTAAAAGATGCATTAGTAGAGCAAAATATTATGTCATCGACATATATTTGAAACACAAATAGTCATTTTTGAACTTCTTAGTGAAAAGATTAGTGTTGACTTTTCCTATTTAAAAGCCATTTTTGAGAAGAACGTCATGAATACATTCATACCAAGCTCTAGGGGCTTGCTTGAGCCCGTAGAGCGTCTTGTGAAGATTGTACACATGATTGGGGAATTTTGGATCTTCAAAGCCAAGGGTTATTCCAGATAGACCAAATCCAAAATTGGCCCATTCAAGAAAGTGCTCCTGACATTCATTTGATAAAGCCTAAAATCATGGTGAGCGGCATAGGCCAAAAGAATGCAAATGGATTTAAGACGAGCAACCGAAGAAAAAGTTTCACCGAAGTCAAGACCCGAAACTTGGGTGAACTCTTGTGCCACTAACCAGGCTTTGTTGCGAGTTACCACTCAATTCTCATCTTGCTTGTTGCGGAAGATACACTTGGTGCCAATCACATTTTGGTTGGGTCTCTTCATCAATGACCATACTTGATTGCGTGTGAAGTTGTTCAATTCTTCTTGCATGTTCATCATCCAATCTGGATCACCAAGTGCCTCCTCCACTCTGACAGGTTCCAAAGATGAGAAAACGTATAGTTCTCACAAAAACTAGCAACTTGAGAGCGAGTAGTTACCCCTTTTGGATATCTCCAAAAATGTTGTCGACGTGGTGGTTTCTTTGGACCATATGATGTATTCTTGGATGGTGCACGATGGGGACTTGAGCCTGCTCAGGTTGCCCTTGAGTGCCCATGATGTCGATCCTATCCAAATGTGCCAGAAACACGCCTTCAAAGTCACTAGCCCAGAAGTTCCTGGCAAAGGGACCAGAAAACTTCCTAGTTGTCTAGCGCCCAGAAGTTCCTGGCAGTCGTGCTCGGAACATCCTCTCAGAAATTCCTGGCAGGGGAGCCCGAAACATCCTCCTAGAGATTTCTGGCTGATGAGCCCGAAACTTCCTGGCCACCAGTCTACAAACTTGATGAAGTTTTGTTGGTTCTCAAGGATGGAGGTTGATCACAATCATTTTGATCATCTTGCATCTCGATCGGTCTTATGTCTCTGATCGCCTTTGTTCCAATTGCCTTGCTAGGATCTGCATGATCACTCAAGAGTTCATAGGATATCTTCTTCAAAAGCTTGTTGTGGTAAAGACGGTTAATGCCATGGCATGCGGTGTTCATGGCCTCGAAGTGGTCATGATGTTTTTCATGGGATGAGTGTAGACCCCCGTTTTTGGGACGGGAATCTTTCGTGATCTTAGTACCATTTCCCTGGATCGAGTAGTTGGTACCCACGAATACAGTACTGGATAATCAGGTGTCCATGCACGAATAGTCTTACATCGACATTATTACATCAATAGGCCCGAAGGCAATGTTCAACACACAGGACCTCATGGTCCGGATACAACACCAAAAGCAGAAATCAGATACGGCAGCGGAATAGAGGCAGCGGCATGTCATTTGCCACAGGCAACGACCGGAGCTAAGATCTAGAATGCGCCATCAGTTCCTTCATCCTCCTCGTAGTATGCGTATGGATCCTCCGGCTCTTCATTTCCATCAGCTGAAGGTTTGTGCGTATAGCAAGGGTGAGTACCAACCGTACTCAGCAAGCCAACACGGAATTCATGCACATGATAAGGTTATTCAAGGAATGGCTGGAGTTTCTTTTGCATAAAGCCAATTTTCACAATTCTTTTCACAGGCCTAACAACTAGCCAAAACAAGTTTTAATTCCATAGTTCATTAATCCGGCGACGGTTCTGTCTACCATCCATCGTGATTCCAAGGATGGCTTCCCGCCTCCGATTCGTCATGATTTTCTGGGAAACCCACCCCTTCTCGCATCTCGAGAAGTTGATCCACCAGCGAATGAAATCATCATGCAAACCCATCCCAACAGTTTTAAGTTTAAAGTCTAGCCAAGCGAAAGTCTTGTCACGATGCTCGATATCCGCGAGCACGACTATTTGAATAGATTGATTCACTCACACTGAAGTGGATGTACACTTTACCCGTACTCCGCGACAGCCCAACAAATGAGCCTATGTCCCAACTCATGAGACGGTCACGGCAAAGCCTTTCGATAACCTTGCTTTCGCAGTACCCGCTCCATGAACTTAAGCCCTCATGCACTCTAGCCGTCCTTTTCTAGCAGTGAGAGGAGTTCTGGCGCACCCGGGGTAAGGGAAAACTTCCTCAATCTTTAAGTTTAATTAATATCAATTTAATTCCACCATTCCCAACAAAGGCCGCAACCTCATTCTCAACACATAAGCCACATCATAGAGAACCATCTATGCAAGGATACTGCCTCCGCTCGGCTATCTAGTCAGCTAGGTCTATACCTATTCGAGAAGTACGGTTGTACTGGCTCGTTTCCCGACTATCTCATGGCTCGGTCCTTAATTGACCAGGGTCGGCACTTGCCTTTTCCGGAATCCACCCAAATCATCCGGCTGCCCCAATCTAAAACATTTGTATAGCATTTTCAATTTTCATCAAGCTTAGTTCAACATTCCCATGGCCATGTGGCACTCATGTCTCCACAGGCCGTATTTCAACTACCTCCCCTAAGGTAGTTGCCCGAGCACAAAGCTTTCTTGCAAAATCATGAGTATGCAGGGATCTAGTGTAAGCAGGGCTAAGCATTTTTACCGAAGTTAGCCTCTGGTCATATCACATCGAAGGTTACAAAGAATAAATTCTAATGGTGATCAATATCAAAGCAGGGTGTATCAAGCATAGGTACTGTTTGTGTAAAGCATGCAATTTGTAATTTGGAATCAACATCATTTCACAAAGTAGGATCAATATGTTCAACGAGTGTGATGACATGCCTTGCTCGCACACTTGAGGGGTGGTATCTTCGGCGGGGTCGATGCTTGGTTTCTTCAAAGCTACCCGTACGTGCGAAAGATCAATTGAATTCAATTAGAATTCAATAAAATACCGAGAGATCGAAAAGAACCATAAAGGCCATGAAAACGACTCCAAATGTTTTGCCTAAGATTCTACTTGAGTTAGGACAAGGTTCGCTAGGAAAAATCCGAGTTTTGGAATCGAGTTGATGTCCTAGGGTTTTCGCAAAGACGACGATCGTAATTATTTGAGAAATTAGGTTTGAAAATGTCAGCGGAGGAATTCGTGCTCGAGGTTTTAAAGGTTTGAGCACAAAAGAGAAGCATATTTAAATGGCGAGAAAGAATTAAACGGAGTCCGGATTTAAAAACGACGCGAAACGAAATTCCGGAAAACGTCCGATTTCGATTTTTCAAACTTTGCACTGAGAAAACATGCAAGAAAATAATTTATTTTTGCCCAAAATTTTACTCAAGTCTACCCAAAATATTTTCCAAATTTTCCAAAATTTTTCCTAATTTTTCCCTATTTTTGTTTTTTTTCTTTTTCAGTGGCGCACTGTTCATTGGCCGCCAACTGTTTGACCGGTGTCCGGCCGAAACAGAGGTGGCGGCAGCGCGACAAAAGGGCGGAGAAGGGGACATACCGGTGATGGCGGCCTCGGGGAGGAGCGAGGGGGCACGGGGGATGTTTTGCGCACTGCGGCGCGGGGGTTGCGGCGGCGGCGCTCGGGAACGGCGAGAAGGAGCGGCGACGGTGCGGTAAAATGGGCGGGCGCCGCCTTTATAGGCGCGGCCGAGGGGATCGGCGCGGCGCGGGGTGGAAAGAGGAGGGCCGGCTCGCGCGGGCGCGTGCCCGCGCGGCGCGTGGCGCGCGGGGTAGGGGCGGGCGCGGCGCGGCGCGTGGCGCGCGCGGGCGAGGCGGCGACGATATGTACGGCGTCGAACACATGGCGTGCAATGAACAGTGCCATTTCCGATTTTTCCCGATTTTCCATTTTAATTTTCCATTTCTATTTTTTTCTTCTAAAAATTCCAAAATAAATTCCTCTAATTCAAAAATAATTTTTAACACAATATTTTCAACTTTTCTCAACTTTTATTTTCCCACAATATTTTTCATATTTATTTATTTTAAAATCCCTTTTTTTCAAATTTCAATATCCTCTCCTATATTTTTCCAAAACTTTCCGGATTTCGAGTACGACTCCGAGAATTTTATTATTTATTTTGTGTCTTCACATATCTTTTTCCCACCACAATTTTTATTTTATATTTCCCAAATTGCGTTTTCATGAATCCGTGCTACCTCCTATTTCTTTTTGAAAACCCCCGATACGGACTTTCGTATCTTTCATCTTGACAACTCCGAATCATCCAAAAACACCGAAAGGGGAATTGACCACGACTAAATTTATGCAACCGAGCTGGCAAATAAGAAGCAACAAACCCGAGAAAGAAGCAACAAGCGAAGGTTTTTGAAAGTTCCGATTTTTATGTTCCGTTTTCCGTTCTTCGATTTTTAGGATGTTACAATGAGTGTTTCCAACTTGCTTGCCGGCTTGACAAGAGCTACACACACGTCTTTCTCAAACATGACATTAGTAAGCCTAAGGATGTGTTCCCCTTTTAAGAGAGTCGAGAAGTTCCTCATTCCTACATGGGCTAGCCTTCGATGCCATAACCAACCCATGGAGGATTTGGCAATCAAAGCAAGCTTTCGGATTCACTATATCTATGTGAAAATCAATTTGATAGAGATTACCCTTCAACTTTCTGTTGTATGCCAAGGATGAGTCATCCCTCTTCAAAACATCCTTGTCGGTGAACAAGCAACTGTAACCCATCTTACATAATTGAGAAACGGACAGAAAATTATAGCTCAAAGACTTGACAAAGGCATTAGAGATAGATTGGTCATTTGAGATAGCAATTTTACCTAGGTCCATTACCTGGCCTTTATCATCATCTCCAAAGACAGTATTTTCATGATTGCCTTCTTCCTCATCAAGACTTGTAAACATACTCCTTTCCCATGTCATGTGGTTGGTTCACCCACTGTCCACCACCCAACTAGATCCACCGGAGGAGTATGCCTACAAAAGAAATTAATCTTGGGATTTAGGTATCCAAACTTGTCGAAGTTTGGGTCCTTGAATGTTAGTTACAAGAGCCTTGGGCACCCACACACAAGTCTTGTATTTATCATAGTGACCACCATTGAATCAAAATCATGCAACCACTTTGTCATTTGGATTCTTAGAGATCATGTATGGATCATAGTACAAGCCTTCTGGCTGAAAGTTCCTGGCACTGGACCCAGAACTTCTTGCCAGTCCTTGTGGTTGACTAGGAAAGTTGGCCCAGAACTTCCTGGCATGTGGACTGGAACTTCCTGATGAACTTTTCTACCTGGCATAAACTCCCATCAGGAACCTCCTGGCCACTTGCCCAAAACTTTCGGGGCCCTAACCAGCCCAAGGAGATTGTGCTTCACTTGTTTGTGGGGCATTTTCTTCCTTGATGAACTTCAAGCATTGTTTATCATTCACCATAGTACACTTGAATGGTTGGTTTTTATAGGGACACGAGCCAAGACCATGCCCAACCTTGTTGTTGTGAGTGGTGATGATTTTTTAGAGTGTATATTTGGATCAATAGGTTTTCATGCACCCATATTTCACCGAGGTTCCTAACTTTTCATTCTCTTTCTTAAGAGCCTCCATAGCTTCAAGGTTGGTAGCATAGGAATCCAAATCATAATTATAACATCTAGCACAATCATTGCTTGTGGAGGAATTGGATGACTTAGGGGCCACATTGGATGCAGATGAACTAGTCCAAAGGGTGTCAAATTGCACTTAAAGAGCCATGTGACTTTGCTGGAATGCCACAAACTTCTCTTGAAGTGATTCATTGACATCCTTCAAGTAGCAATTATCCAATGGCCAAAGAAAGCTCATCGGTCAATTTTCAACCTTCTCACGTTCCTTAGCTAAATCCTCCTCTAAGGCAAGGTTTCACTTCTTTTCAAGAATGAGCATATCTTCTTGCCTTTCGAGGGATTTTTCTTTGTTATCCAATGTCTTCATTAGCTTAGCCAATTGTTGCATGGCGGGCTTGCTAAAACTTTTAAGCACATCATCCATGTCATTATCTCTTTCCTCATCACTCTCATAATCACAATATAGAGGAGATTTGATGGAGGATTACCTGTTAGTGATATGCCCTAGAGGCAACATGGAGATGTTGGATATCATGGTCAATGTTTATGTATTTACGAATAAAGTGTTATTCAGTTCCATAAAATAGACATCTTGTATTGATCAATAAGTACGTGACTTATTTATGAGACTCTATATGTATGAATCTATTTCTAAATGATCCCTGATCATATATCATATTATTGGAACTAATATGATTCTAAGATCGGCATGTTTATTGAGATAGATCCAAGAGGCTAACTGGATTAAGCCAAAGTACATACATTGACAAAGTGTTGAAAAGGTTTAACATGCATGATTCCAAGAAAGGTTTCTTGCCCATGTCACATGGCATTAATCTTAGCAAGAATCAGTGTCCTCAAACACATGATGAGCGAAATAAGATGGGTATGGTTTCATATGCTTCGGCAATTGGATCCATCATGTATGCCATGCTTTGTACACGTCCAGATGTCTCGTACGCTTTAAGTGCTACGAGCAGATACCAGTCAGATCCAGGTGAAGGTCACTGGACTGCCGTAAAGAATATCCTTAAATACTTGAGAAGAACTAAGGATATGTTCCTAGTCTATGGAGGTGAATAAGAGCTCGTTGTAAGTGGTTACACCGATGCTAGCTTCCAAACAGACAAGGATGATTATAGATCGCAATCTGGGTTCGTGTTCTGCCTAAACGGAGGCGCAGTCGGCTGGAAGAGTTCCAAGCAGGATACTGTTGCTGATTCTACAACGGAGGCCGAGTACATTGCTGCTTCGGAAGCTGCAAAGGAGGCTGTTTGGATCAAGAAATTCGTTTCTACGCTTGGTGTGATGACCAGTGCGACTGGCCCAATGTCTCTCTATTGTGATAATAGTGGAGCCATTGCGCAAGCCAAGGAGCCGAGATCACATCAGAAGTCCAAACACATACTTCGGCGATATCATCTCATCCGCGAGATAGTGGACAGAGGTGATGTCAAGATATGCAAAGTGTACACGGATCTCAACATAGCCGATCCGCTGACAAAACCTCTCCCTCAGCCGAAACATGAGACGCACACAAGAGCAATGGGTATTAGATACTTACATGATTGACTCTAGTGCAAGTGGGAGATTGTTAGTGATATGCCCTAGAGGCAACATGGAGATGTTGGATATCATGGTCAATGTTTATATATTTATGAATAAAGTGTTATTCAGTTCCATGAAATAGACATCTTGTATTGATCAATAAGTACGTGACTTATTTATGAGACTCTATATATATGAATCTATTTTTAAATGATCCCTGATCATATATCATATTATTGGAACTAATATGATTCTAAGATCGGCATGTTTATTGATTGATGATCATGTCTCATAGATCATGGGTATGGAGATACCAAATCAATAAACATGAACATATGTGTTAGAGTACACATTGTTGGATAGACCCACCATGAGACACTACAGGAATTAATGTGCCATTAGTTGGTCTCAGGTAGTGTTGGTACAAAGTCCTTAGACCTAAGATCACCATGGAGTCCAACATGTGTAGTAGCCTACTTTGGGACTACCAAACGCTATTTCGTAACTGGGTAGTTATAAAAGTAGTCTTCGGGTTTGCTATGAAACATGGAGTGGGATGTGAGTGATCAAGATGGAATTTGCCCCTCCTTTGGAGAGATATCTCTGGGCCCCTCGAGGTAATGGATTATGGAAATGCATGGCCATGCTAAGTTGATTGAGGAGTCAATCAACAGACAGATAATCCAATACGGTTCGAGTGAATGGTTAAGGTATTGAAGGGATGGCACACATCTTGCCTATAGCTTAATTGGTATCGTGAGGCAAAGGGATTTGTGTACACATTACAGGTTCAGAGCCGATATTATATTCTTGTATACTATGGTGTCAATATGTGCTTGCTAGGTGCCGCTATTGATGGTCGGCTGAGTTGGACTCGAGCCGACGATCGGCTAAGTTAGACTATAGCCGAAACCAAGTATACCTGAACCTACAGGGTCGCACGCTTAAGGGGATAGAATAGATATTCGAGTTGGACTCGGATACGGCTCGATCGGATAGGGATCCGATCGGATAGAGTCATGTAGGCTTACGACGTATGGGCAGCCAACTCTGTGAGATTCGGATAGGATCCGATTCAAAATAGAGTTTCTATAGGGGGCGGCTTCCCCCTCGACCCCCCGCCCGCTAACCAGCTAGTGGGACCGCCGTGTGCGCCCCCCCTTATAGGTCGTCTCGATGTCGTTTCTCTGCGATAGGTAGAAAACGTTTTCTACGCCTAACTTGTTTTTGCAGAGAATGCTTTGAGATGGTATGGCCCTATTGTATGTATGAGATGCATGTGATGCATGTAATATTCTTTCATATGTGCAATCCCTGTAATATTCTTTCATACGTGCAATGCTTGTAATATTCTTTCACGACCTGCGAGTCGATGTAATCTTCAATTAGAGCTTCTATAGTAGTAGGTTAGTTTGAAGAAATCAAGCATTCGGCACTCGGAAGAACGGTGATGAAGATGGAGATCCTCTACACCGACATGGAGATGGAGATCACCATGTGAAGGGGGGCCATACTATTTCATTATATGATATTCTACCTGCTTTCATATATGTGATATGTTTGTTTGATAGGATAGCATCCCTCGCAAAATTAAGTAGTAATGATGCCCTTCCAAATGTTGCACCCGTCACCGTTATGCTCGTCAATGGTGGGTCTGCAAAAGCAGAGTGTCATTCTCTATCATAACACGAAGGGGTATATGTCGGACATATACAGCATGAGCATTTGGTTTACTTAACAAGGCTATCAAAACAGTTTTGGGCCTTGGGGCATAGGTTGGGGCCGAGGCATAAAGATGTCACACCAACAACAAGAGTCACATACAGATGTGATTAGCAAGAAGTTGCTTACCGATGTTATTAATCTGCTAGCACTGATGCCAAAGCTCACTAGAAATTAACTAACATGTGGATCTTGACCCAATACGTAACATAGAGGGAAGGTGTAAAATACGTAATGGGAGTCTAATGTTAAATTGTTTAACAATAGACATAGCATAAACATTGTGCTAAACTTTGCTTTTTCTGTTGTAGAATAAATGGCGGCTAATACTACACCCAAGGCTTTTAATTTGCGATCTATTCTCGAGAAAGAAAAATTAAACGGAACAAACTTTATGGATTGGTATCGCAACTTGAGAATTGTTCTCAAGCAGGAGCATAAGGAGTACGTTCTTGAAGTACCCTATCCTGATGATTTGCCTAATAATGCCACTGCAGCTTCACGAAGAGCTTACGAGAAGCACACTAATGATGCCCTGGATATAAGCTTTCTCATGCTTGCTACAATGTCCCCTGAGCTTCAGAAGCAATATGAGAGCAGCGATGCTCACACTATTATTCAGTGGACTGCGTGGTATGTTTGAGAACCAAGCTCGGGCCGAGAGGTTCAACACCTCAAAGTCCTTGTTTGTGTGCGGGCTTGTTGAGGGAATCCCGTCATCCGCATGTGATAAAGACGATTGGCTATATCGAGAGTCTTGAGAAACTAGGTTTCCCCCTTAGCCAAGAGTTGGCTACGATATGATTCTTCGCCGCTCCCTCCGAGCTTCGAGCCATTCATATTAAATTATCACATGAATAATATGGATAAGACCTTGGCTGAATTGCATGGGATGCTAAGACAGCTGAGGAGAGTATCCAAAAAATGGTCATCATGTGATGATGATGCGAAGGCTAAGCGCAAACCACCCGTCAAGAAACTTTGCACCAAGAGGAAGTTAACTCCCGATGAGATCGCGAGTGCCTCTAATGCAAAGAAGGGCAAAAGGGGTCGGCGACATCGATGTCGTTTGCTTCTATTGCAAGGAGACAGCCACTGGAAAAGGAACTACAAGAAGTACATGGAGGATCTCAAAAAGAAGCAAAGTACGACTTCGCTTCGGTATTAATGTTATAGACATTAATCTTGCTACTTCACCTACGACTCTTTGGTATTTGATACCGGATCGTAGCTCATATTTGCAAATCGTTGCGGGGAATGAGAAGAAGTAGAGGCTTAAGAAGGGGCGAGGTGAACGCGCGTCGGCAATGGAGCAAGCGTTGCTACGTTGCTGTCGGCACAGTACCACTTCATCTACCTTCGGGATTAGTTTTGGAATTAAATAATTGTTATTGTGTTCTAACACTATGTCAAAACGTTATTTCCGCTTCATGTTTGCAAGCGGGAGGATATGATTTTAGATCAATGGACAATGGTTGTTCAATATATCTCAAAGATATGTTCTATTTTCATGCTCCATTGGTGAATGGATTATACGTTTTGAATCTTGAAGCGTCTCCCATCTATAACATTAATACAGAAAGGCAACTCTCTAATGATATAAACCCCACGTTTATCCGGCATTGTCGCTTAGGCCATATAAATAAGAAACGCATGGAGAAGCTCCATAAGGATGGACTGCTTCACTCTTTTGATTTTGAATCCTTTGAGACATGTGAGTCTTGTTTACTTGGTAATATGACAAAGGCACCTTTCACGGGACATAGTGAGAGAGCAAGTGACTTGTTGGCACTCGTACATACTGATGTATGTGCACCAATGAGCTCAACGGTCAGAGGTGGTTATCAGTACTTCATTACCTTTACCGATGACTTTAGTAGATATGGTTATATCTACTTAATGAGGCATAAGTCTAAATCCTTTGAAAAGTTCAAAGAATTCCAGAATGAAGTACAGAATCATTTAGGGAAAACAATCAAGTTTCTACGATCAGATCGTAGAGGGGAATACTTGAGCCAAGAGTGATAGGTACCGACCCGAGATCGGTACTAAGGTTGGCCTGATCTTCACGGCAGTAGGTCTATGAACTAGATTAATATACTAAGTAACAGCGGAAATATGATAACTTGCTGAAGAGCAGCGGATAACTAGCTTTATACTTGCCAAGGTTGGATGCGACCAAGCGACGGGGAGAGAGGCACCGAAACCGCGAAGACTTTGACTCGATCTCCGAACGACCGCAGAACCACAACCGGAGCTAATCCACACAAGACGGGGCAGCTGTACTGGAACCCGTAGAGCACGAATTAGTGGATCTCTGAGAGATCTCCCCACAAGTCCAAGAGGGACAAGGAAGAACAAGGGTGAGTAAGAACACTCAGCAGCTCGGCTATGAAATCACTTGGATTAATCTTAAATCATCAAAAGTTGTTTACATCTGAGGTATGGGGGAGTATTTGTAGATGGAACAACCCTCCAGGATAGGTGAAAACACGAAGCTAAAATAAACTCGTCGCTAGTGTGAAAGGACCTCCTCGAAATGGCTCTAGTGCTGATTCCGCGTGGCTGTTTGACTTCTGCGCAGTCTTTAGTGTTTTGACAATAACTCCTTCTAGGAAACTTTAAATGACGTGCGGCTAGATGAGTTTGAAAGCTAACTGGATAAGCTTTCACACCATGTATAGCATGCACCACGAAACCTTATAGATTGGTACAGTTTTGCACAGGAACTTGAGCTTCATGCAGATGGTCGACTAGTCGACCAGTCTTCACTAAAACTGGTCGGCCGTAATGATGGTAACTCCAAACTGGTCGGAACTAGATGAATTGGAAACTAGACTCAACAAGCTTTCCAACAAGTCCTCATGGGCCTTCATATCTTTTGTGGATCAAAAGTTATGACTGATTCTTTCAGATGCTTCTGCTGGACTGGACTGGTTCGAGCGTAATTCTTCTCTGTAGTCCACTCTTGGCTTGTAACTATCATCCTCCTTAGTGAACCTGAGCAATAGCAAAGTACACGACTTAATAAAATGAGTTTCACAAAGTAGCGCGTGCACCTCTTGTTGTAGCTTCTTTGCTCGATTGCGAGTGATCGGACCTTTATAACCGGTGATTGGTTCTTCACGTGTAGTGGTCGGATCTTCATGTATGGTGGTCGGACCAGTGATCTGTCCATGCACGGTGGTCGGAGATGTAGCCGGAGAGGTCGGTGAAGAGGTGGAAAAGCTCGGCGAGATCGCCGACGCTGGCATGGTCGTATCAAAGAGATGGTAATCATCTGATGAGCATGGTGCGGTCCATGATAAGCCAAAGTGATCTTCCGTTATCCTTCTGGGGATATGCTCTTGAAACAGCTGCGCTCACACTAAATAGAGTTCCATCTAAGCCAGTTGAAAAGACACCATATGAGATATGGATAGGGCAACCCCCTAGTTTGTCTTTTCTCAAAATTTGGGGATGCGAAGCTTATGTAAAACGTTTACAATCTGACAAGCTCACACCCAAATCTGACAACTGCTTCTTTGTGGGATATCCTAAGTAAACTAAGGGATATTACTTTTATAATCGGGAACAAGGCAAAGTGTTTGTCGTCCGACACGGTGTTTTCTTGGAGAAAGAGTTTCTTTCAAGAAGGGTTAGTGGGAGTAGGGTGCATCTTGAAGAAGTTCAAGAAACACCAGAAAATGTTTCAGCGATCACAGAACCACAACAGGAGGAACAAAGTGTTGCGCCACCAGTTGTAGATACACCAGCCCCACGGAGGTCTGAAAGATCACGTTGTGCGCCTGACAGGTACACAGGTGCAGAACAACGTGATATATTGTTGTTGGACAACGATGAGCCTAAGACCTATGAGGAAGCGATGGTGGGACCCGATTCTAACAAGTGGCTTGGAGCCATGAAATCCGAAATAGAATCCATGTACGACAATCAAGTTTGGAACTTGGTTGATTCACCTGATGGTGTCAAAACCATTGAGTGTAGATGGGTTTTTAAGAAAAAGGCCGATATGGATGGACATGTTCACATCTATAAGGCGCGATTGGTGGCGAAAGGTTTTAAACAGATTCAAGGAGTTGATTATGATAAAACCTTCTCGCCCGTCGCAATGCTTAAATCTATTCGGATTATCCTAGCGATTGCTGCATATTTCGATTATGAGATATGGCAGATAGATGTCAAAACGGCTTTCCTAAATGGAAACCTAAGCGAGGATGTATACATGATACAACCTCAGGGTTTTGTCGATCCACAATCGCCTGGAAAGATATGCAAGCTACAAAAATCCATTTATGGATTGAAGCAAGCATCTCGGAGTTAGAATATTCGATTTGATGAAGTAATCAAAGGGTTTGGTTTTATCAAAAACGAAGAGGAGGCCTGTGTTTACAAAAAGGTCAGTGGGAGCGCAATTGTATTTCTAATCTTATATGTGGATGAAATATTGTTGATTGTGTTTACAAAAAGGAGGCCTGTGTTTACAAAGAGGTCAGTGGGATGCAGATGAACTAGTCCAAAGGGTGTCAAACTGCACTTAAAGAGCCATGTGACTTTGCTGGAATGCCACAAACTTCTCTTGAAGTGATTCATTGACATCCTTCAAGTAGCAATTATCCAATGGCCAAAGAAAGCTCATCGGTCAATTTTCGACCTTCTCACGTTCCTTAGCTAAATCCTCCTCTAAGGCAAGGTTTCACTTCTTTTCAAGAATGAGCATATCTTCTTGCCTTTCGAGGGATTTTTCTTTGTTATCCAATGTCTTCATTAGCTTAGCCAATTGTTGCATGGCGGGCTTGCTAAAACTTTTAAGCACATCATCCATGTCATTATCACTTTCCTCATCACTCTCATAATCATAATATAGAGGAGCTTTGATGGATGAATTACCTGTTAGTGATATGCCCTAGAGGCAACATGGAGATGTTGGATATCATGGTCAATGTTTATGTATTTACGAATAAAGTGTTATTCAGTTCCATAAAATAGACATCTTGTATTGATCAATAAGTACGTGACTTATTTATGAGACTCTATATGTATGAATCTATTTCTAAATGATCCCTGATCATATATCATATTATTGAAACTAATATGATTCTAAGATCGGCATGTTTATTGAGATAGATCCAAGAGGCTAATTGGATTAAGCCAAAGTACATACATTGACAAAGTGTTGAAAAGGTTTAACATGCATGATTCCAAGAAAGGTTTCTTGCCCATGTCACATGGCATTAATCTTAGCAAGAATCAGTGTCCTCAAACACATGATGAGCGGAATAAGATGGGTATGGTTCCATATGCTTCGGCAATTGGATCCATCATGTATGCCATGCTTTGTACATGTCCAGATGTCTCGTACGCTTTAAGTGCTACGAGCAGAAACCAGTCAGATCCAGGTGAAGGTCACTGGACTGCCGTAAAGAATATCCTTAAATACTTGAGAAGAACTAAGGATATGTGTAACATCCTGAAAATCGAGGAATTTAAAACCGGGAATCAAAAATCAGAACTTACAAAAACCTTTTGATTGTTGCTTCTTGATCGAGTTTTCGCTTCTTATTTGCCAGCTTGGTTGCATAAATTTATACGCGAGCGATTCATCTCGGTGTTTGTGAAAAACCAAACGATTCGAATTTCTTTGGGAGAAAATTTTTGGAGTTTAGAATTGGGAGCAAAACATTATTTAGGTGATTGAGTAATATTAATTAGTGAAAAAGAAAAAATGAGTAATAAAATATTTTAGGGTATATATATGAAATCTAGAAATTTATTTGAATCAAAATCACATTTTGTGGAATTGAGGAAAAGGATTAAATTAATTATGTAAAATATATTTTTAAAATAATAAAAGTGGGTAAAAAGGTTGGACATATATTTTACAACTTATTTTTAGATGTGTTATATTTTATTTTGAATTTTAGGGGTGAAAGGAAATAAAATTGGGAAAATAGAAAATTTAATTAGGGAAAATCGGAAAAGTCACTATTGATTGCGCGCCACCTGTTCAACGCCATACCCCGGACCCCGGACCGCCTCGCCACCGCGCGCCGCGCATCACTCGCCGTACAGGGGGCCTCGTGCACGCACGTTCTCGCCGGCGTCACCCTCTGCGCGCGCACAGAGTCGCCGTTACGTCGCGCACACTTGTTCCATGTCGCGCCGTGCGTCGGCCACGCCGTGCCCGCGCCGCCCACGCCGGACCCCGCCCCGAGCGCCGCCACGCGCGCTCGCGCGCAGAGCCCCTCCCGAGCGCCGCCATGCGTCGCATTTCACCCCAAGCCCCCTCCCCGCGCGTGCCCGCTATTCCCGTGTCGCACCACCATTGCCGCCGAGCTCAAGCCGAAAACATCCCGCTATAAATAGAGCTCCTCGGCCACAACTTGAAACACAAAAGCTGTGTGCAATTACCTCATCTAGCCCCTCCCCAAATTTCTCCAAAAATCATGCGGTGTGCGGGTCGAATTTTGAAGAACACCGAAGAACCCTAGCGCCGGCCGCCCGAGGCACAATCCAAAATTCGTCGCCCTCGGTCGAGTTCTTCCCAAATTGAAGGTACTTACATGATCTCTGTGCTCTAAACTATATTTCCCCCATGTTTCCCGAGCCGATTAGCCACCGGAGTTCGCCGGCGACGAGCCCGCCGTGTTTCCCCTGCTTCGGATGCCACCATGTGCACGGTGCCAGCTCGCCGTAGCGTTTCCTCGGCCAAAAAAATCACCTAGCTAGCTTCTCCGTACCCTTTTGATGCTCCCAGTCCCCTCTCCGTGGCCGTTCCGTCGCCGATTAGCCGCCGCAATGTGCGCCGCCGTCGCCATGGCCGCCTCGCCGTCGCCGGGCCATACCACCGCCTCCCCGGTCCGGCCGTGTCTCAAAATAGGGTCCCCGTGGTTCGTAGATGGTGCGTGGCCCTTTATCCCCCGCGCTCCGGTCCCCCTCGCCGTCGTTCGGTGGTGCCATGGCCGTCGGCTTCGCGGAGAAGAAGAAGGGAGTGAAGAAGGGAAGAAAAAGAGTGAAAGGAGAGAAGGAAACGAGAAAAATTGGTTGGTGCAGTGGGGAGAAACGAGAGAGAGAAGAGTGAGGTCGCGGGATCGAATCCTCCCCGCACCATTTTATTTTATTTTTTCTCTTCCTTTGCCAGCGCAAGAGAGGAAAGAACGAAGAAAAGAAAAGAAGGAGAAAATGGAATGATATGGGCTCGGTAGCCTAGTGGCATGAGTTGAGCCAAGAGTTTGTGAGGGCGCGGGTTTGACTCCGTGCGAAGCAAATTTTTGAACATTTTTATTTTAATTTTTCGAGGGATTAAAAATAAGAATAAGCTTGGTAAGAATCCTAGAAAAATATTTAAATTCTTTTAAACTCTTCTAAAACTTTATTCACAAAGATTTTGCATCTTTCAAAAGAGTTTATTTATTTACTTTTAAATTGCTTTACAAATAATTATGGAGTTTATATTTAAACATCGAACTTTTGATCCGATAAATGTCCAAAATGTTTATATATTTTGGAGGGGTGCATTCATTCATTTATTTATACTCATAAAACAAGAATCTTTTCAAAAGATTATAAACTATCTTCATAATTTCGGATCAACCCTTTTTCGACATATATGTTTTATGTTAAATCCTTCCCAACCCATTTTCGTAGACCGCGACACCAATTAATTTTGATTATTGTAAACCCTAGGGCTTCTCGACCCGAGAAATAATTTGATGAAATTGAAAGGTAATCACTTCCTTTTATTAATTGAATCATCAACTCTAGTATTTCTCAAACTTTAAGCATATTAAAATAAATATCGCATCCTTCTTAACAAAATCGGATTCAATACGAAACTTCAAATCCTTATAACCCTTTCGCTCTAACCCGGAGTTCGTCGAAACTCGAGCCTAGGTTCGCATAGAGTCATAGCCTAGTGTTAGGAGCCGCTATTGCGATTTACTTGGTTTCCTTTTGGATCTTACTGGATTCTATTTGAATTCTAATCGAATTCAAATTTGATTTCTCGCACGTACGATTAGCGTCCGAGGAAGGCGTTGAGTACGCAGAAGACCCCAACCAACAAGTGTGCGAGCAAGGCAAGTCATCACACTCTTTGAACATATTGATCCCAATTGCGAAATGATGTTGTTTTAAACTTCAAACATGCATGCTATACACAAAGAATTACCTATACTTGTTATGCCATGTCTTGTTGTTGATTACCTTTAGAATTATTCCTTGTAACCCTCGATGTGATACATACAACCGAAGAATATCTTTGGTAAAATGCTTAGCCATGCTATTCTTAGATTCATGCATACTCATGATTTTATAAAGAGCTTTATGCTTGGGCAGCTACCGTAGGGAAGGTAGTTGAGCTACGGCAAGTGGAGACATGAGCGCCACATTGCTTTGAACATGATGAAAATGATTTTGATGGAAAAACAAAAAAATATGAAACCAACGTTTTTAGACCGGGCGGATGGATGGATTTGGGTGGATTCCGGGAAAGGCTAGTACCGTCCCCGGTCGAGTTAAGAACCGAGCCATGAGACTACAACTTAGAACGAGCTAGTACAACCGTACTTCTCGAATGGGTATAGACCTAGCTGATTAAATATCCGAGCGGAGGCAGTATCCTTGCGTAGTAGGTTCAGGTGTTGGCGTTGAGGTAAGGGCTTGCCGGTGGGGGTGTACCACTGGTGGGTGCCTGGACGAAAGTTAAGGGCCTACCGGCAGGGGGTGTACCGCTGGTTGGTACCTGGGCAGAGATCGGGCATGCGATCAACATGAAGAAATGAAGACATGAAGAAAAGGACATGAAGATGGAAAGTTCAAGGATAGATCAATTCTTTCTCTTACCCCGGGAACACCAGAACTCCTCTCACTGCTAGGAAATGACGGCTAGAGTGCATGAGGGCTTAAGTTCATGGAGCGGGTACTGCCAAAGTGAGGTTATCGAAAGGCTTTGCCGTGACCGTCCCATAAAGGGGGATGTAAGCTCATTCAATGAGTAGCTGCGGAGTATGGATAAAGTATACATCCCCTGCAGTGTGAGTCAATCAATCTATTCGAATAGCCGTGCTCGCGGTTAATGAGCAACGTGACAAGTCTTAAAATGATGGGTGGGATTGCATAATGATTTTATATGCTGGGAAACCAACTTCTCTATCTGGGAGAAGGTGGAAGACACCCCCAGAAAACCATGACGAATCGGAGGCGGGAAGCTATCCTTGGGATCACAATGGATGGTGGACAGAACCGTCGCCGACTTAATATACTATGGACCTAAAACTTGACCTGGCTAGATGTTAGGTTTGTGAAATGATTTGTGAAAATTGGCTTTGCGCAAATAAACCATAGCCATCCTTTGAATGGC
This sequence comes from Oryza australiensis, assembly GCA_019925245.2. Taxonomy (NCBI): domain Eukaryota; kingdom Viridiplantae; phylum Streptophyta; class Magnoliopsida; order Poales; family Poaceae; genus Oryza; species Oryza australiensis. Next base: position 981,212 of record JAIFGZ020000326.1, on the reverse strand, counting down.
CCTATCATGTGCATCATTCCATGTTGGCTTGCTGAGTACGTTGGGTACTCACCCTTGCTATACGCACAAACCTCCAGATGAAGGAGATGAGGAAGACCCGTACACATACTACTAGGAGGAATGAAGACAATGGAGCGCAACAGGTCTTAGTCCCCAGTCGTTGCCTGTGGCAATCGGCATGCTGCTGCCTTCCGTCTGCTATCTTATCTAATTTCTGTTTTCGGATGTATCCGGACTGGTAGGTCCTATATGTATTGGATATTGCCTTCGGGCCTATTATTGTAATAATTTCGTTGTAAGACTATTCGTGCACTTTGCATGTGGTAATTCAGAACTGTATTCGTGGGTACCAAACTACTCGATCCAGGGATAAGGTACTATGAACACGAATGATTCCCGTCCTCAAAAACGGGGGTCTACGAGCTGGTATCGAGCAAGCGATGCGGCGTAGGATAGGACCAACGGCGCCCCACCCCTTTATAGCTGGTCAAAGGAAATATCCCTACATAGGATTATTTTGGAAATACAAACTATTTTCACAAAACAAACATATTTTTCTCTCTTACCCCAATTTCTCTACAAACATTTCATTTTACCTTTCTCTAGACCTAAACTATCTTCAAAAATAGATATAGGACTGTGACCCTGTTAAAGCTTGAGAGATTGTTTATTCCACCCGCTAAAGCAATAAGAGTACACAGGAACAAGGTCCCAACCAGAGCTTAACTGTTCTTCTGATTTCTTTCTCTCTCTGACAATAGATGGGAAAGAACAAGGGCAGGAAATCAAGATCTCAGCAATCTCATGGATCAACACAGAGCGACCCTATGGACATTCCACCCTCTTTCCCTATGAATCCGACCTTAGCCCAGATAATGGCTAGCCAGACACAATTGATGATCATGATGGTCCAGCAAATGCAACGACACCTTCAAGTTTTGGGTTCGTGTCCAGAGCAACGTCAGCACTTTTCGACTCAAGCCTTGATGACTCCTGCGAATATACTGTCAAGCCCACAGAGAGCAGAAATGCCAAATCCACCATTAGGAGGGAAGGAAACACTTGGCCCCCGCTACGGCTTCATGGAACAAGGATATGGAATAAGGAACAGTGCAGGGGAAAAACACACCGGAACCCCGATCGAGGGAGAGATACAGTGCGGAAGGAAGGACAAGGAATTCAATCCAATGACCGGCCAAGGGCTCAGTTCGCCATCCAACTTCAGGAAGAGGAAGTCACCAAAATGGACCACAGGTGGTACCGGCAGGATGATCATCACGAGCATAGTGTGTACCCCTGAAGATGCTGAGGAGATTCCCCGACGTCTAAAGAGGAATGTGCACTGCTTCAACTGTGGAGAGTTAGGGCATTATGCCAATGACTGTCCTAGGACAACTGCCGCATCGTTTCGCACTCCAACACCTATCCTGGTAGCCTCAAGGAAAAGGAATATGAATTGCTTCAACTGTGAAGAATTTGGGCACTATGCCAACCAATGCCCCAAGCCACACAGCACCCCTCCTCTTACCGGTGCCAATGCAACAGCCATAGGTGGCAACCCCAGATCGGGCGACAGCTCAAACAACTAGACAAGGAGTCTGCATCAACTCTGGTCTTGCTTTGGATGGAGCCAAGACAACAATGATCGTACCCTTTCCCCTTTATATATGAAGATCCTAGACCGATGTTGTTGTCATTGTATTTTGTTGTGTGGGACTGTGCATGGCAGTCCGATGTACCCCTCCTATGAAATAACGTTTATGAACTAATATAAAGTCCTATGTTATATTTTAAACGAGTTTATTCCACCATGCTTGTTGTGTGCAAAAGATCACTTAAGAACAACTTGGAGATCACTCAAAAATCGATTAGAACCATGACATTAGTCGATCCACTCATTACCTCATCTATATTCCTCAGATGGTGCATCGTCGCAGAGCCTTAGCAGCTATGGAGAACCCGCCGGAGCCTAACCCCTCCACCCTAGCGGAAGTCATGGCTTCGCAAACCCAACTGCTTCAAGCCATTGCCAACAACCAAGGACAACGCGGAGGATCAAGCCTAGGCGAGTTTATGCGAGCCAAGCCGCCAACGTTCTCCATGGCAGAGGAACCAATGGATGCTAAAGATTGGTTGAGGGTAATAGAGAAGAAGTTGACTCTCGTCCGAGTACGGGAAGCTGACAGAGTCATCTTCGCCACTAATCAGCTGGAAGGTCCCGCAAGTGACTGGTGGGACACCTACAAAGAGACACGGGCAGAAGATGCCGGAGAACCGACATGGGAAGAATTCACGGCTGCCTTCCGTGAAAATTTCGTACCAGCCGCGGTTATGAGGATGAAGAAAAATGAGTTCCGTAGGCTGCACCAAGGAAACACCACGGTACAAGAGTATCTTAACAAGTTCATGCAGCTTGCCCGTTACGCCACAAGCGATCTGGCAGATGAAGAGGAAAAGATGGACAAGTTTATTGAAGGACTGAACGATGAGTTAAGAGGACCGATGATCGGTCAGGACCACGCTAGCTTTCAGAGCCTCATCAACAAGGTCGTAAGGCTCGAGCATGATCAAAGGACGGTTGAAAACAACCGGAAGAGAAGACTTGCTCTAGCCCGCCCGATTCAAGGAACGCCCCAGCGACCCAAAGGAGCAACACCAACAGGTTGGAAGCCAGCCGTCACAATGACCAATCGCCCCGTTGCACCCGGCAACGCCAGCAGGCCACCTGCCACCCCTTTTCGCTCCCCGACACCTACCTTGGCGACCCCAAGACTTAAGAACGTGAACTGCTTCAACTGTGGGGAATATGGACATTTCGCCAATCACTGCCCTAAGCCACGTAACACCCCCGTCCGTACTGGAGCCAACGCCATTGCTGTAAGAGGGACCCCTGCCCCGGTACCTGGACGCAGACTGTTCGGGACACCCCAGCCGAAGGAGGCCACCACAGGAATCCGCCATGGCCAAGTGAACCATGCGCGTGCTGAAGAGGCCCAGGAGGACCAGATCGTGCTAATAGGTACGTTCTCCATCCATTCTGCACTAAGTTAAAGTTTTGTTCGGTTTCAAAACTTCACATTCTTTCATAACCTCAAAAACAAGCGCAGAACATAACCTATGTCAGGTAAACCCTAGGAAACCCATAATAGTATATTCAATGGGAAGAGATATAGCTGTACCCCACACCGGCACCAATATAGGCCTTATCCTAAAAAGCCAAGCTTGAACTTATTGTTAGGGGGTAGAGTGACATAACTCCGGACTCTTAGATTGGACACTATGTTAGAGCTTGGTAGAACAGAACTTCCCTAGATAACCTCTTGTCGCCCATCAAAATCACACGACTGCAATCCTACCAGGATCACCACCCGCCCACAGCTAAAGGTTCCAACAGTTTAGAACAACAAGTCTATTATACAACTTAAGGAAAATTAGAGACCTACTGAATCCTGCATGCTTGAAGGATTCCCAAGGATTAAGAGCTGACAACATCATGTTATCTGAAACAAAGAATCGAAGTGGACCACCCTTAGAAACTCGGTGGTAGATTCCTGTGTCACCGGGAGCAGCCAATCTAGTCGTCGTCCTGTTAAGAAGGAGTCCCATGGATCCATCCTATATGTTTGTACCGACCGACTCCCAATCACGACCCGACCCAAATCTCGGGGACGAGATTTATTGTTAGGGGGGTAGGTTTGTAACATCCTGAAAATCGAGGAATTTAAAACCGGGAATCAAAAATCAGAACTTACAAAAACCTTTTGATTGTTGCTTCTTGATCGAGTTTTCGCTTCTTATTTGCCAGCTTGGTTGCATAAATTTATACGCGAGCGATTCATCTCGGTGTTTGTGAAAAACCAAACGATTCGAATTTCTGCTGGGAGAAAATTTTCGGAGTTTAGAATTGGGAGCAAAACATTATTTAGGTGATTGAGTAATATTAATTAGTGAAAAAGAAAAAATGAGTAATAAAATATTTTAGGGTATATATATGAAATCTAGAAATTTATTTGAATCAAAATCACATTTTGTGGAATTGAGGAAAAGGATTAAATTAATTATGTAAAATATATTTTTAAAATAATAAAAGTGGGTAAAAAGGTTGGACATATATTTTACAACTTATTTTTAGATGTGTTATATTTTATTTTGAATTTTAGGGGTGAAAGGAAATAAAATTGGGAAAATAGGAAATTTAATTAGGGAAAATCGGAAAAGTCACTATTGATTGCGCGCCACTGTTCAACGCCATACCCGGACCCCGGACCGCCTCGCCACCGCGCGCCGCGCATCACTCGCCGTACCGGGGCCTCGTGCACGCACGTTCTCGCCGGCGTCACCCTTCGCGCGCACAGAGTCACCGTTACGTCGCGCACACTGTTCCATGTCGCGCCGTGCGTCGCCACGCCGTGCCGCGCCGCCCGCGCCGGACCCCGCCCGAGCGCCGCCACACGCCGCTCGCCGCGCCAGGCCCCCTCCCGAGCGCCGCCATGCGTCGCATTTCACCCCAGGCCCCCTCCCCGCGTGTTCCCGCTATTCCCGTGTCGCACCACCATTGCCGCCGAGCTCAAGCCGAAAACATCGCGCTATAAATAGAGCTCCTCGGCCACAACTTGAAACACAAAAGCTGTGCGCAATTACCTCATCTAGCCCCTCCCAAATTTCCCCAAAATCATGCGGTGTGCGGGGTCGAATTTTGAAGAACACCGAAGAACCCTAGCGCCGGCCGCCCGAGGCACAATCCAAAATTCTTCGCCCTCGGTCGAGTTCTTCCCAAATTGAAGGTACTTACACGATCTCTGTGCTCCAAACTATATTTCCCCCATGTTTCCCGAGCCGATTAGCCACCGGAGTTCGCCGGCGACGAGCCCGCCGTGTTTCCCCTGCTTCGGATGCCACCATGTGCACGGTGCCAGCTCGCCGTAGCGTTTCCTCGGCCAAAAAAATCACCTAGCTAGCTTCTCCGTACCCTTTTGATGCTCCCAGTCCCCTCTCCGAGGCCGTTCCGTCGCCGGTTAGCCGCCGCAACGTGCGCCGCCGTCGCCATGGCCGCCTCGCCGTCGCCGGCCCATACCACCGCCTCCCCGGTTCGGCCGTGTCTCAAAATAGGGTCCCCGTGGTTCGTAGATGGTGCGTGGCCCTTTATCCCCCGCGCTCCGGTCCCCCTCGCCGTCGTTCGGTGGTGCCATGGCCGTCGGCTTCGCGGAGAAGAAGAAGGGAGTGAAGAAGGGAAGAAAAAGAGTGAAAGGAGAGAAGGAAACGAGAAAAATTGGTTGGCGCAGTGGGGAGAAACGAGAGAGAGAAGAGTGAGGTCGCGGGATCGAATCCCTCCCGCGCCATTTTATTTTATTTTTCTCTTCCTTTGCCAGCGCAAGAGAGGAAAGAACGAAGAAAAGAAAAGAAGGAGAAAATGGAATGATATGGGCTCGGTAGCCTAGTGGCTTGAGTTGAGCCAAGAGTTTGTGAGGGCGTGGGTTCGACTCCAGGCGAAGCAAATTTTTGAACATTTTTATTTTAATTTTTCTGAGGGATTAAAAATAAGAATAAGCTTGGTAAAAATCCTAGAAAAATATTTAAATTCTTTTAAAATCTTCTAAAACTTTATTCACAAAGATTTTGCATCTTTCAAAAGAGTTTATTTATTTACTTTTAAATTGCTTTACAAATAATTATGGAGTTTATATTTAAACATCGAACTTTTGATCCGATAAATGTCCAAAATGTTTATATATTTTGGAGGGGTCCATTCATTCATTTAGGTTATACTCATAAAACAAGAATCTTTTCAAAAGATTATAAACTATCTTCATAATTTCGGATCAACCCTTTTTCGACATATATGTTTTATGTTAAATCCTTCCCAACCCATTTTCAGTAGACCGCGACACCAATTAATTTTGATTATTATAAACCCTAGGGCTTCTCGACCCGAGAAATAATTTGATGAAATTGAAATGTAATCACTTCCTTTTATTAATTGAATCATCAACTCTAGTATTTCTCAAACTTTAAGCATATTAAAATAAATATCGCATCCTTCTTAACAAAATCGGATTCAATACGAAACTTCAAATCCTTATAACCCTTTCGCTCTAACCCGGAGTTCGTCGAAACTCGAGCCTAGGTTCGCATAGAGTCATAGCCTAGTGTTAGGAGCCGCTATTGCGATTTACTTGGTTTTCTTTTGGATCTTACTGGATTCTATTTGAATTATTATCGAATTCAAATTTGATTTCTCACACGTACGATTAGCGTCCGAGGAAGGCGTTGAGTACGCAGAAGACCCCAACCAACAAGTGTGCGAGCAAGGTAAGTCATCACACTCTTTGAACATATTGATCCCAATTGTGAAATGATGTTGTTTTAAACTTCAAACATGCATGCTATACACAAAGAATTACCTATACTTGTTATGCCATGTCTTGTTGTTGATTACCTTTAGAATTATTCCTTGTAACCCTCGATGTGATACATACAACCGAAGAATATCTTCGGTAAAATGCTTAGCCATGCTATTCTTAGATTCATGCATACTCATGATTTTATAAAGAGCTTTATGCTTGGGCAGCTACCGTAGGGAAGGTAGTTGAGCTACGGCAAGTGGAGACATGAGCGCCACATTGCTTTGAACATGATGAAAATGATTTTGATGGAAAAACAAAAAAATATGAAACCAACGTTTTTAGACCGGGGCGGATGGATGGATTTGGGTGGATTCCGGGAAAGGCTAGTACCGTCCCTGGTCAGTTAAGGACCAAACCATGAGACTACAACTTAGAACGAGCTAGTACAACCGTACTTCTCGAATGGGTATAGACCTAGCTGATTAAATATCCGAGCGGAGGCAGTATCCTTGCGTAGAAGGTTCAAGTGTTGGTGTTGAGGTAAGGGCTTGCCGGTGGAGGTGTACCACTGGTGGGTGCCTGGACGAAAGTTAAGGGCCTACCGGCAGGGGGTGTACCGCTGGTTGGTACCTGGGCAGAGATCGGGCATGCGATCAACATGAAGAAATGAAGACATGAAGAAAAGGACATGAAGATGAAAAGTTCAAGGATAGAGCAATTCTTTCTCTTACCCCGGGAACGCCAGAACTCCTCTCACTGCTAGGAAATGACGGCTAGAGTGCATGAGGGCTTAAGTTCATGGAGCGGGTACTGCCAAAGTGAGGTTATCGAAAGGCTTTGCCGTGACCGTCCCATAAAGGGGGATGTAAGCTCATTCAATGAGTAGTTGCGGAGTACGGGTAAAGTGTACATCCGCTGCAGTGTGAGTCAATCAATCTATTCGAATAGCCGTGCTCGTGGTTAATGAGCAACGTGACATGCTTTTCCCGTGGCTAGACTCATAAATCTTAAAATGATGGGTGGGATTGCATAATGATTTTATGTGCTGGGAAACCAACTTCTCTATCTGGGAGAAGGGGGAAGACACCCCCAGAAAACCATGACGAATCGGAGGCGGGAAGCTATCCTTGGGATCACAATGGATGGTGGACAGAACCGTCGCCGACTTAATATACTATGGACCTAAAACTTGACCTGGCTAGATGTTAGGTTTGTGAAATGATTTGTGAAAATTGGCTTTGCGCAAATAAACCATAGCCATCCTTTGAATGGCCCTATCATGTGCATCATTCCGTGTTGGCTTGCTGAGTACGTTGGGTACTCACCCTTGCTATACGCACAAACCTCCAGATGAAGGAGATGAGGAAGACCCGTACACATACTACTAGGAGGAATGAAGACAATGGAGCGCAACAGTCTTAGTCCCCGCCGTTGCTCGTGGCACCGGCATGCTGCTGCCTTCCGTCTGCTATCTTATCTAATTTCTGTTTTCGGATGTATCCGGTCTGGTTGGTCCTATATGTATTGGATATTGCCTTCGGGCCTATTATTATAATAATTTCGTTGTAAGACTATTTGTGCACTTTGTACCTGGTAATTTAGAACTGTATTCGTGGGTACCAAACTACTCGATCTAGGGATAAGGTACTATGAACACGAATGATTCCCGTCCTCAAAAACAGGGGTCTACAATATGTTCCTAGTCTATGGAGGTGAAGAAGAGTTCGTTGTAAGTGGTTACACCGATGCTAGCTTCCAAACAGACAAGGATGATTATAGATCGCAATCTGGGTTCGTGTTCTGCCTAAACGGAGGCGCAGTCAGCTGGAAGAGTTTCAAGCAGGATACTGTTGCTGATTCTACAACGGAGGCCGAGTACATTGCTGCTTCGGAAGCTGCAAAGGAGGCTGTTTGGATCAAGAAATTCGTTTCTGAGCTTGGTGTGATGACCAGTGCGACTGATCCAATGTCTCTCTATTGTGATAATAGTGGAGCCATTGCGCAAGCCAAGGAGCCGAGATCACATCAGAAGTCCAAACACATACTTCGGCGATATCATCTCATCCGCGAGATAGTGGACAGAGGTGATGTCAAGATATGCAAAGTGTACACGGATCTCAACATAGCCGATCCGCTGACAAAACCTCTCCCTCAGCCGAAACATGAGGCGCACACAAGAGCAATGGGTATTAGATACTTACATGATTGACTCTAGTGCAAGTGGGAGATTGTTAGTGATATGCCCTAGAGGCAACATGGAGATGTTGGATATCATGGTCAATGTTTATATATTTATGAATAAAGTGTTATTCAGTTCCATGAAATAGACATCTTGTATTGATCAATAAGTACGTGACTTATTTATGAGACTCTATATGTATGAATCTATTTCTAAATGATCCCTGATCATATATCATATTATTGGAACTAATATGATTCTAAGATCGGCATGTTTATTGATTGATGATCATGTCTCATAGATCATGGGTATGGAGATACCAAATCAATATACATGGACATATGTGTTAGAGAACACATTGTTGGATAGACCCACCATAAGACACTACAGGAATTAATGTGCCATTAGTTGGTCTCAGGTAGTGTTGGTACAAAGTCCTTAGACCTGAGATCACCATGAATTCCAACATGTGTAGTAGCCTACTTTGGGACTACCAAACGTTATTCCGTAACTGGGTAGTTATAAAGGTAGTCTCCGGGTTTGCTATGAAACATGGAGTTGGATGTGAGCGATCAAGATGGAATTTGCCCCTCCTTTGGAGAGATATCTCTGGGCCCCTCGAGGTAATGGATTATGGAAATGCATGGCCATGCTAACTTGATTGAGGAGTCAATCAACAGACAGATAATCCAATACGGTTCGAGTGAATGGTTAAGGTATTGAAGGGATGGCACACATCTTGCCTATAGCTTAATTGGTATCGTGAGGCAAAGGGATTTGTGTACACATTACAGGTTCGAGCCGATATTATATTCTTGTATACTATGGTGTCAATATGTGCCGCTAGGCGCCGCTATTGACAGTCGGCTGAGTTGGACTCGAGCCGACGATCGGCTAAGTTAGACTATAGCCGAAACCAAGTATACCTGAACCTACAGGGTCGCACGCTTAAGGGGATAGAATAGATATTCGAGTTGGACTCGGATACGGCTCGATCGGATAGGGATTCGATCGGATAGAGTCATGTAGGCTTACGACGTATGGGCAGCCAACTCTGTGAGATTCGGATAGGATCCGATTCAAAATAGAGTCCTAATCGGCCACTAGTCCCAGTCGGCCAACTCTATATAAAGGAGGGAGGGGTGGAGAGCTGCTACACGTCAATTGAAGTCAATTGCGCCGAAATCAATCTGATCACATGCGGCTTTAGGAGTTGGCGAGATCAATCTCCACGGAAACCCTCCCCCACCTTCGAGCCAAACCCTAGCCTTGCATCGTGTGCTAGCACACGGGTGTTCGGCGTTCTGTCCCCGGACGTGTGGATACCGATAGAGGCGCTGCTACGTTGCGCGCTGTTGATCGGCTACGAATCGGCTGTGGTGGAATCGGCTGTGGTTGAGCGCATCGGAGCGAGGCACGAGAACACAGTCAGACGACTTGGCGAATTGGCTACATCGGCGAATCGGCTGATTGGTGAATCAGCTGTCCCCGGGAATCGGCTGTTGGATTGTGGGAATCGGCTACACTGTTTCGGATCGAATGGTCCTAATTGGCTATTTCCGCTGCATACTCCAATTGATAACGATCTATCGGCCCTTACTTGCAAGTGTTGCTGGTTTGCGCGGTAGAAAATTTTTGTTTTCGGCTAGCGTAGCCTCCGCGTAATCCTTCATTACGTTGTGGCCTTGAGGCATGAAGTCAGAGTGGTTGAAGGATTCGTTGTCGTCGTCACTCAAGTTTTCAAAGAGATGCTCCTTGGCAGATGATGAAGACTTGATGGCAACGGTAGCAACTTCACCATCTTCTTCTTTCTTCTCCTTTGGGTTCGTCTCATCATTGGAGTACCACACCACTCCAATATGAGCATGACCAGTCTTCTTCTTGACCATCTTGGGTTTGGCTTCGTTGTTCTTGGGGCAATCCGCAATGAAGTGGTCATATTCACCACGTTGAAAATAAGCCCTCTTGGATTGCCGAGCTTTTCTCTTGTCATCATCTTTCTTATTCTTGCCAAAACCACCACGACGAAGGAATTGCTTGAACTTTTACACCACAAGAACCATGTCTTCATCATCACTTTCATCTTCACTTGGAGATTGTTCCTTGGTGGCCTTCAACGCAATCTCCTTGTTCTTGATTATGGCGGCGTTCTTGGCCATTTGCTTGACCTCCTTGGCCTCTTCTTCAAGCATCTCATGTGTCATAATTCTTCAGAAAATGTCACTTGGGATGAGTCTCTTGAAGTCCTTACTCTCATGGATGAGAGTGATCAAGGTAGAATTCCTTGCTCCGAAGGCGCAAAGAATCCTCTTGACGACGAAGTGGTCTATCATGTCTTCATTCTCAAGCCCTCGAATCTTGTTCACCAAGAGCATCATCCGGTCATACATCTCTTGAGAAGTCTCTTGATTTTCCATCACGAATCTTCCAAGCTTTCCATCCAAAAGCTCAATCTTGGACTCTCTCACCCTGGATGTACCTTCATGAGCAACTTGCAAATTGTTCCAAATCTCCTTGGCTTCGTCAGTCCATCAAACTTTTTGAACTTTTTGGGGCTCAATGCGGAGAGGATTGAATTAGCGGCTTGAGCATTGCGATGGATGCTTTGCTCTTGCTCCAGAGTGAGGTCCATATCCTTCGTGGATACATCAATTTTTATGCAAACAACGTTTCAAGTACTAGGATGCAAAGATGTTAGATGCAATTTCATGTTGTGCTTCCAAGCAACATAGTGAGTCTCATCAAAGTGAGGAGACACCCGAAAGGCATGAAAATGAAGTTGTGAGGGGAAATGTTAATCTTGCTGTAATCAAAAGTTACAGTGGCACTCCCTTGTGGTAGCCCATTCCTGTTTGGAGAATTTTCTCTGCTAGCATCTTCTTCCTCTAGGATCCACGTCCGACATCTTGAATCAACTCTAGGTAGTGAGGCTTATCAAGATCTTAGGCTCTAATACCAATTGAAAGCCCATAGATGTCACCTAGAAAAGGGGGTGAATACACTTTCCTAAAAAATACTTAAATCTCAGCGGTTAAATTCACCAGGGTCAGAACTTCCTGGCAGCGTTTCCTTCCGAGCAGAAAATAGCTGCCCGAAACTTCCAGGTGGGTATGAATTTGCCCCTTTCAAGCAAATCACAGCAAATAAAAGGAAACAAATGGAAACCTAGTACTTAGAGAAGTATGCAGGTACACAGAGCAACAATGGAAGACAGACAACACAAAGAAAAACACTAAATATGCAATAGAGATAACTATAAGGGGAGGCAAGGACTTATTTCTCAAAGTTCAGATCATAGGGATCCTACTCTTCGTTTGAGGTGCTCCTGAGAGCCAGGACTTGATTGACCCCTTGCCTCACCAAGAAGGCACCCAGGAGAAGGTTTTTGGCCTCCAAGCAACCACTTAGATTTTCCTCGAGTTCAAGCGACCACCAAGATCATAGCTTGAACCTCGAACTCAAACCACCGGTGAAGCTTGCTCTCCCAACAAATGATCTCCTAGTAGCCAGCCTAGAAATTTACTCAAAGTTACCTCTTTTCCTTGCGGAGGCGAGATCTACCCTCACAAGCTTGCCCGGGTCAATCCCCAGCTCAAGGAAGCTCGCGAGCGACACCCAACAATCTAGGAGGTCACCCTTCAAGAGTAATAAGCACCAAACAACAACCTGACGACGAGCCCCAAGTGCTCAAGTCCTCCTAACCCTCTCAACATCAACTAAACTTACCATCACCCTCAATTCTCACTCAAAATATCCATGGAAATCTCAAAAACAAGGTGGAGGGGGCAAGAATACCATGGGAGAAGCTAGGGATAGAAAAACGAAAGTGGAATTGCCAAAGGAGCTCCGTGGAGGAAAAGGGGAATATATAACGGCTCCATGACGTCATGTAGCCGTTACTCACACTTTAGAACTGGAAAGGTGCCAGGAGGTTCCATGCAAAGCGCTAAGAACTTTTGACCAACACTTAGGTTTTTGCTAAAAAGTGGTGCCAGGAGGTTCCGGGCCAGTGTCAGGAACTTTTGGCCCACAATTCCAGGCCATATGGCCATAGTAGGATTTCCTATACTCAAGAGCAAAATGCAAAAAGAAATTTAAATAAATCTTCGAGTCTTCTCGCCTCTTTTGTATTTTGTTTGTAGGGGGTCTTCATGCACACCTAAATACCTTGGGACTAATTGTCTGCACTTATTTTAATAAACACATTAGTCCCTTAACCATTTTGTCATTAATCATCAAAACCCACTTAGTGGGTTAGATGCACTTTCAACACCACGAAGCCCCGATGTGGTTGCAGCCTTCTATTCGCCCCTCCCCATTGCCCTTTCATGGCGGATTTGAAGCCCCCGAGCTCCGCAGTCACCGGGTTTGGTACATGCCAACCTCAATGCCATCGGATCTACAGCCGCTCAAGCTCATCTCCGTCATCGCTTACCTTTACCATTCTTTCTCCCCCCTTGAGCTCAGATATGATACCATTGGTCTGGTATTGACGGGTACCATGTCTGCTACCAACGAGTATTAGATGGTACCGATGGAATACTAGCTCTGGTACTTACTTGTTATCATCCCGTCCATACAGGATGGCATTGTATAGCAACCCTATTTTTTGGGGGTTGTTTGATTTCTGCCAAAATTGTTGGATTGCTGACTATGTTTTTGGATATTGGTGTCCTAACATTGAGATTAGACACATATGTTTCATTGCTTCAACATCAGCCAAGCCTCTCCGCTAACAAGTTCACTATCTATGGAGTTTTTTTTGTCATTTGTAGCTATAGCAAATAAGCCGTAGAAAAATACAAATCAAGTAAAACAGTATTTATTGTCAGAATTTTATATCTATGTTAATTATTAGCATTTTAATTAAAAGCCGAGGCTAGAAAAATAGACTATAATAAAAAATCAACTTTATTTCAAAATTCAAATTTAAGCTATGTATGGTAAGTCAACAATAAAAATGAAAGCTACTCCTTTTGTACTGTAGTACTCTCACAATCCACCAGTGCCCGTAAAAAGTACTCTTTTAGCCATGAAATCTTTATTTCATTATTATGCATGTCCATGTTTGAGTACCTTCTAATTAAGGTTGTGTTGGACAGGGCTAAGTTCCCAACTTCTACCCTCGTTTTTCACACTCACGCTTCGAACTATTAAACGGTATGTCTTTAAAAAAATTCTACAGGAAAGATGCTTTAAAAAATCAAAATTATCAAAATTGATCCTTTTTAAAGTTGTTTTAGCTAATGATTATAACATGCGCTAATGAATCGTGTTGTTTTACGTGCAGGAGATCAGTTTCCAACCCTTACATTCGAGCTTATCCTATATTTGTTAATGAGAATATTTCTTCCAGTACATGTATATATAATCCTTGCATGAAACACTTTTTTTTGCAACTCAATTTTTCAAGAAAATGGTAAGAACATCTTCACATGTACTATTTGTTTATTGGTCAACCCAGATCACTGCATTAGGTCATAGGAGACAGCTAGGTCCTCAAGCAAAACTAGCTGATAAATTCAGCTGCTGATGAAGATGAATTATCCCACTATGTTTATATATAGCACTGTGGCAAAGCTGTGTCCCAAATAAAGTGCATATATGTTTGAAGGAATTTACTTCTTTCCAGTGGCCAACACAAGATTTTGGGAATAGGGGTACGGAGTTTAAAAACCTATTGCTCAATATAAATTATGAAGGCCTGTGGAAGAACTAACATGAACATAGTTGAAAGTAAAGTGAATATAATGTACAATAAATTACTAAAATTACAAATTACTAAAATAAAATTAAAACAATATTCGATCAGAATTTTTTCTGGAAACATGACATTATGTCTTTATCATGAATAAGTAGAAAAAGGATTGTTTCAAAACAATGTGATTAACCAAGCAATTATTCAAGTATTTTTTTATATCAGTAATAACTCTTAATTTATTTTGTATAGAATCGGTTGTAATGAGAACAACTGAATTTTATTCAACATACTGGCACAGTTCACATTTATCTCATGGAACTTTTGTTGTCTAGTAGTCGTCATAGCAATTGCGTTATTGGGGCTGCCATTGAGTGCATGGAGTACCGAGGGTGAGTATTAACTGGGCTGAAATGCCCATTTTAATTTTTCTACCTACTTTATCATCGCAACCAATAGCAACATTCTATTGTTTTATTTAACCTTTCTTTTTGCCAATATTTTTTATATTTTGAGACACATTGACTAATTATGTACTTAGGTTTGTTATCTCTATCTTATGTCCAAAGCTAAGTTATAAAAATATGCATAAATTTCACTAAACCCCATATCTTTTGGCTCATGTTTGCACAAAACCATGAGGGGTCTTACATTTTCAACTATTTTTTCCTTTAATGTGCTACACGTATAAATTTATAATTTTAAACTTATATTCAAAATTTATGAGCTCGTTTAATCCATTGTATAAATGTTGTAGTTATTTATTTTTCATTGTGCTACATTATTAGGTTGAATTAGTTGACAATATGGTCTTGCATCGAGACTATAATACCCACGTGCTAAAACTAGTATAGTTTTATTCCTATGGTTTCATGAAATTTACTTAAAAAATATTGAATATTTTGTGCTGCAACTTAACTAGATCAAACAACCATAGATATTACAATACAATATAGTTTATTTCCAATGTGTGACACAATGTCACGTCTCTACACTTGATATACTAAAACTTCTATTACAACATATAGTTAATTTAAAAAGCAGGCATATTCATGATAGCACACTGAAGAGCCGTCATGTACACCAACTCACCAAGTGGGGCGACATTTATTCTATAGCTTTTATATCTAGGAACTTTATGATACGACCGGCTATATATTGCATTTGTTAATTAAGCACGTACACATAGGTGCATGGGTGAGCTCAAGCTGGACACTGCTTAGACATGAGCAAGCAAGCATGCATGCGTGAGTGGCCATTGGTCAACAGCTTGAAAGATATTCAGGTTGGCCTTCTCCCACCTGTGCCTGTCGGCCGCTGGCAGTTGAAGTACATTGCGGCCACCGGCTTGCCGAGGTTGAAACGGCGGGCGAAGCTGCGCAAGTTGAAGTTTTGACGCACTTGCGGCGCAAACACCGTCCCGCGCCCAAGCTGCTGATACAACACCATGACGATGCGGTGGATGCCCATGGTGGGGCTTGGGCTTTCATATGTTACGATCTCTCGGCCTGCATCAATTTAATTCCAAATATACATATGGTGTTATATATAAGACAGTGCATAGATCAATGAGCTATATACTTTTTTTTCTTTTTTCGAGACGTGCAACCTAGTATATCTCTATACTGTTTTTATTCATGTTTAGATCATTAATTCGATCTTAGTATGGTGTGAGGGGAGAATAGAACTAAAACTATCATGTTTATGTGTGGCTACTGTGTGGCGCGTCGCACAGCCCCATCCCGTGTGGTATGGCTAAATCTTTAATTTGAAAACTCAAATTGAAAATTCAAACCGTTCAAATTGTTCTACATATTAATATCGTCTTGTAGACCAAATTTTAAAATTTTTTTAATTTTTACTATTTTATCGGATATGTTATTTTATTGCATGTTTGACCTATTGGATAAAATAGTAAAAAATTTCAAACAAATGTAAACTTTAGTCTATAAGGAGATATTAATATGTAGAACAATTTGAACGGTTTGGATTTTTAATTTGAGTTTTTAAATTAGAGATTCGACCATGTCACACGGGATGGGGTGCGACGCGCATATATATATATATATATATATATATATATATATATATATATATATATATATATATATATATATATATATATATATATATATATATATATATATATATATACACGTCCAAGTTTTTTGACATCAAGTGTGAAAACAAGGGAGAGGAGAGAATAAGGTTTGTTGTGTCTAGCGAGTTATTATTTTCTTTTTCATCGATCCTACTGTTTGATAGTTTGGAGTCATTGAGACCAATTGAACATGTATTTGAAATTTTACAGACAAACAATTAATTTTGCACTATTCCAATATCAGTAGGAGTACATCTTGCGAATAACTGGCTTAATTAGATCCACTTTGTAGTTTGCACTGTAAATACATTTTTTTCCAAATATAACAATAAAAGTTACAATCATATACTTTAACTTTCTTAATTTTGGATCAGAAAAAGAACTTGGATTTGTGATGTATGAATTTGAAATCAATACACATCAATCAACATTGTGGTTAAACATACTTACGTATCTATCACATGAAACACATTCAATTCCCTCATATATTTTTAAGTAACATATGTTAGATGCCAGTATATACTGACCTAGAATGAAATTGGTATCCAATTCTCTCATATTTTTTAAGTAACATATGTTAGTTTACAGGGGGGACGAATGTTTTGTATATAAAACTTTGTCATTCCATCCCTAAACCTTTTGGCAATAAGTATTAATCAACTTAATCATTTTTCAAACTTGTATTGACCATATGAAGGAACACTCCAATATAAAATTACTCCCTATATATGGTTTCAAATAACTGTCACTGTAATTTGAAACTAGTGAATTTTAACTTTGAACATCAATAAATTTTTTCATTGTTGGATCATGATGCACAAAAGTTTCATGATTGTATACATTTAGGGTATAACATACTTTTCTAATATGAGATACTTTAAGTATTTATACATTTTTTTTGAAAAAACAAGTAGTCAAAGTTAAAGGATGAATAGTATTAGCTAGTGAAAGTATTAGCTCTCGGCAAACAAGAGGTTTCCCGTAGTGAGTATTTGAAGACAGCAAGTAAAAGCTAATACAGTACTGTAGTTGTGTATGCTTGAGACCCTGAATATAATATGAATATACTCACCAAAGCTATCGTCGGTCGATGATGGGATATCAGTCACCATCCTGTCATATTGAAATGTATAGCTAGTTAGATCACTAATCAACTTGAGACATGATAGAATATCACAACGGTCGTTGCAAGAGCATAGCTTACCAATGCAGGTATTCCCTCAAGGTTGGGTTGCTGGGATTAGGAGCATCAGGATCCACCATAACCTAATTTATTAACAATTCACACAAACACATGGTCAACATGTAAGGGATTAAAATAAACCTGAGTTTTTTTGTCTGGGCTGAAAATGCCTAATTAATTTAGGTTAGTAATCTTGCTCAATTAGGTTAACCAGGCAGAGAGCACCATCTAGTTGAGGCAAACACATCGCAACAAGCTAGGCCAAGGTTTATCATGGCTAGTGAAGCTGTTGTTTTCTTGGTCTGTCCAACCTCGAGAGCTCCTAAGATTAAGAAAAAGTACATTGCCAACACCATGGCAATGTATTTATATGCATGGCCAATATGACTCTTTGGACCGGGTATGAAGTAATTTAATGGGCTTACTAGGGTATAGGCAAATCGAAAATCATCGCCACCAATCTCAACTCTAGGTTTCACCGAGACTGCCGAGGAACGGAACTCCTTGCCATTAAACACAGGCCTCCCATCATACATCACAGTTAGAGGCACTGAGCTAGAAAATTGGTCTAACACATCTCCAACTATATGGCTCCTTGTCAATGAGTCATTTGCCATGATGTATTTTGAGAATGTGAGAACTGGTGTAGATGTGAGCTGAAGCTAGCTAGCTAACAAATGCTAACAGGCCGCCTTGCAATGGCTTGGGAAAAACAGACTGGGTCTTGCTGCTATTTATAGTGGTCTACACGACATGATGCTGTTTCATTGCGCACACATGTGATTCCCGTTTTATCAATTTCAATAGTATTGAATCTACTTTCTACAAGATGCTCTTCTGATTGTTTGACAGGATTATACACATTATTCTTTCATTTGCTAGCTATTTCAATTTGCAGCATGGCGGATGTCTGGGAATAAACATATCTATGACATATCAGTGATATACAATTAATTTTGTAGCATCTTTAATGCATCATGTTCCATAGTGTCATGGTAATATAATGTGGCTCTTTCCTTCCCCATGGATCGGGGTTTGTGGGATTGGCCGACTGGGGGAGTGCGTCGATCGACCGGAATGCTCAGTACACTATCTGCTGGGTGAAAGCATCTAGGTCCCTTTAATTGTGGTTATTTTAGTGCTTAATAACAACATAATCATCGGAACTAGTCATAGTTGCTATAGGGTTCCGACGATGGACTTGTAGAGTCATGATGCAAAATTGTTCGGTGTATCCCTTGCGAGTTATGGTGCGGTAAATTAAATCGAATTGTGGAACGTTTGTGTACGAGTTGGGTGAACGCAATAGTTTTAAATCAAATGACCGTACTATAAAAAAGATGATGAAATCTAGTAGCTTCGAGTTGCAAGGAGTCTAGGTGTAGCGTACACTAGCTAGCTAGATTTTCAAATCAAATACTAAATGAAGTGGGAGTATTGGGCAAAAGTTGCAAACAAAGATCTTTGGAAGTTTCCCTAAAAGTTGAAGTAGCTGGACAGTCGGAGTAATGCTAGACAGTTCGGGCTAAATCATTGGATCGGACAGCCCGATCAGTTAATTGTCCGAATGAGTCATGTGTTGGCCGGCTGGATAGTGGAAATAAAATGGCTGACAGTCCGACGTCTCTGACTCATAGTGTGCAATGTGTTAGGGCTTAGTGTGAAGTTGCATTGCTCGAACATCCGAGAGCTACCAGACGGAGGAAACTTTAAATCATACGCCCAACTTTCCTTAAAAAATCATTTCAATTGACCACCGGTGCAACCTTAAGTTATATATGGTGAAAAAAAATAAACCATTGAAACATCTAAAAATTTTATGAAACACAATGAAAACACAAGTTGAAACATGTCTCTATCGCATATAAACATCAAGTGTTAATGAATTATTTTTTTTTCATCGAAATATAATCATATGATATCTTGTTGTAAATATTTAATCACAAATACAATCGGATATTAGATCGGATAAGTAGTAGAAAAAAAATTATTTTGAAGATGACTAAATGTATGCATGCATGAATAGAGTGAACAGATAAGAGAGGCAGTTAGTTGCGTAAATTTTATGAATCACAGTGATGACATGCATGTGTTGAAACATGACGATATCATGTATGAAACATTAAGTTTTAACGATTTAAAACATATTTTTTTTATCAGAATTTAATTATATGATATATTTAATTACCATGAATACAAATGGTATGATTGAATTGTAGATCGAATATATAAGTAGTTTAGAAGAGAAAATATTTGAAAAGAAAAAGAAACTAGCTAACTGCAGTTTCCTTCATGCGGTACTGTCCGACGTCTGATTTTTATTGGCTAAATCGGTCTACCGATCCCAAGTGATATCCCTACCAGGCAGTCCAGAACAGTAGTGATCAGCATGGACCGTACAACCCGGTGTTGTACCGGACAAACGGGTCAATACTTGTTCGACTATTGTTGGACCGTGAACTTTGAACTGACCAGACTGCCTAGTGCTGGTACCGGACAATGTGCAACGAACAATCCGAGTGATATCGGACTGTTCGGCTCTTTAAGCCCGACGTCTTGTTGTTTAATTAGTTACCGTTGAAAAATTAGCAAGCTGGACTACCCGGTGCATGACCAGACTGTCTTACTCCATTGTTTTCCTAGCAACGCACTACTGGAGAAACCATTATTGGTTAAAGTAGCAAAAATCACAGTAGTCTCGGTTTGAGTTGCACCCGGGACTAGAGATGATCTTTAGTCCCGGTTGAAATATTCAACGGTCCTCTAGGAACAGTAGTCCCGGTTCGTGTCACGAACCGGGACTAAAGATCACCTCTAGTCCCGGTTCAAATGTTGTCGGCGCGTGTCAGAGCGCCGGGACCTTTAGTCCCGGTTGGTAACACCAACCGGGACTAGATATGTCACCTCTAGTCCCGGTTCAAATGTTGTCGGCGCGTGTCAGAGCGCCGGGTACCTTTAGTCCTGGTTGGTAACACCAACCGGGACTAGATATGTTATCTCTAGTCCCGGTTCTTGAAATGAACCGGAACTAAAGGTCTTAGAGAAGGTCCTAGAGAGCCGTTGATATTTTTATACCGTTGCCTCGGGACTAGAGATGGCATCTCTAGTCCCGGTCGGTGTTACCAACCGGGACTAGAGATTTTCTTTATATACCCCTTCCTCCTCCATCCCGAGCCAGCCACACTTGTACATCTTCAAAATTTTTCTCAGCTAGAGGTCCGGTGCTGCCGAGGTTAGCACCTTCTTTGGTGATAATATATTTGCTCTGTAAGGTTAGCAACTTCTTACTCTTATTTGCGGATGTTTTTATACATTTTGCTATCTACTTGTATAACTTCTTACATTCTTAGCAATTCGTATTTTGCGATTATTTTATATACATTTTCATCTCTAGATTTGTTTGCAAACATGAGAAGATGTTTTCCCGATGAAATTCACCTCTAGTCCGGTGGTTTCAAAACCGAACTAATTATTACGTGCCCAATTATATTGTGTTATATTCATATATAATTATAATTAACATATGTTCATATATTCATATATAATTAAGATATGTAATATAATTAACATAAAATATTATAAATTAAAATAATAACATATAATTAACATATGTCATATTTCAAACTATTTAAAATTTAAATAATAATATATATTTAACATATGGTCTATTTGAAAAAATTAAATTAAAATAAAACATATAATTAACATTTGTCGTATTTAAAACTATTTTAAACCATAAACCCTAAACCCTAAACCCTAAACCATAAACCTAAACCCTTTTACCATTAACCCTCAACCTAAACCCTAAACCCTATTTTAAACCCTAAACCCTAAACCCTCGTGCGGTCTGCGTGATTGGCATATAGAAGGACGCGACCCGAAGCAAACGTCAATGCCTTCTCCTCGATCTAACATCGTCTCTCATGCTCTTGAAGGCTGCTCCATTCTCATTAGTGTAATAGAGCGGTGACAATCTCTTCTCACTTTGTTCTACCTAGTTATCCGATTGCTTCATCTAATCCCAATACTTGACACATCATCTTCAAAGATGACACCAAGCTCGTTGCATGGCAAGAAACAAGTGTCTAAGCAACACAAATTCGAAAGCATCATTCCTTTTCGATTAGAAAAAGAGAGCATCATTCTTGCGTTGATCGAGTAGAAAGAAAAGAATCATACCTTGTAAAACGTTGCTTTGCATGACAAGGAAGCGAAATGGTGAGGGATGGAAGCTCGGGAAGGAGATCTTGGAAAAGAGAGCTTCCTACTCAAGCGAGGTAACTATCGGTCAAAGGCTAGTGCAATAAGGCCACCGGCTAGTTCATGAAAAAGGTTAGATCAATAACACATAAACAGAGATAAACAAAGACGAGTCTTACGGCCAAAAGAAGCTACTTGCTATAAAATTTTCTCGGCGATGAGCATGGTTAACCATATGCATGATGCAAGGCAAAACTGCATTTACCTATGTTTTTGGTGGGCTCCATTATTTCGAGAGACATAAATCAAATCCGACACTCCAATGACTCGGGATCAATGAAATAGCTTATCTTATTTGTCTCGTCCACGTCAGTATCCGATTGCTCCTGTTGATCCGTGAAGAGGCCCGACATTTTTTTGTCTTCTTCACCGATCTTAGTCTCTTTCAACATGTCATGATCCATCGTAGTAGCCTTCTTCACCGTCTTGTGCTTCAATATTTAATGATCCGGATCACGGTCTTTTTCTTGCTTATCTCCCTTTGCTTCATGATATTTCTGTCTTGCTATTTCTTGAGTACGATGTAGCAGTACTCGTGTATCTCTATCAAACTTTGAATAACGAGAGATATGGCAATGATTGGATAGTACGGCTGTATATGGCAATGATGGCTTGCCTCCCTGTCTCGTCTCAATGCCTCGGCGGCGCCATGGAAGCCGCCGGTGACGCGCACGACGATGGACTACCTCTATCCGCTGCCGTGATCGATGGGTACTATCGCCGCCACCGCCCGATCTTGGCTGCGCATGCCATCGCGCGCGGTCTCCCGATTTAGAGGTGTGCTTTCTCGTGTTTGGGCAATATTAAAGTTCTCGTTGCTAATGTCTTCGACTTATTCTCGTGAATTGCCACATAAGCATTATGCCGTTAGAGGATTATTGTCCTGACCACAAGTTAGGATCTTCTGTGAGTATGGAGCATGTTGACGACCGTCCTCCTCCTCCTCTTGTAATTCTCCCTAAGGACTTTTCGTCGACCTCGGTCTCACCCTTTTACCGTTTTTATTCATAGCTCCCAGCAATTGTAATATGATCTAGGGAATTGACTATGAATTCAGTGGATGATGTTGGTGCCTCCTCCAACGTGGTTCCCCTTGTTCACGTCCGAGGCACTTGTTCCATGCCTCCTCCTCCAACGCTTATAATTCTGGAATACAACGGTTGGTGGCTTCAACCGGTTGGTGGCTTTAACCGCTTGGTGGTTTGTAATTCTGGAATACAACCGTTGGAGGAGGAGGCACCGAATGGCCCCTGGACAAAGGAACAAGGGGAACCACGTTGGAGGAGGCACCTACACCATCCACCGAATTTATAGTCAATTCCCTAGATCATATTACAATTGCAGGAGCTATGAATAAAAACGGTAAAAGGGTGAGACCGAGGTCGACGAAAAGTCCTCAGGAGAAATTACAAGCGGAGGAGGAGGAAGGTCATCGACATGCTCCATACTCACAGAAGATCCTAACTTGTGGTCAGGACAATAATCCTCTAACGGCTAATGCTTATGTGGCAATTCACGAGAATAAGTCAAAAGACATTAGCAACGAACACTTTAATATTGCCGCTGAAACACAGAGAAAGAACACCTCTAAATCAGGAAGACCGACGGCAACGGTGCGGCAAGCACCAAGACTGGGCAAGTGGGCGCGTAGTACGGCTCAATCACTAGCAGCGGATAGAGGTAGTCCGTCGTCGTGCGCGTCACCGACGACTTCCATGGCGCCGCCGAGGCATTGAGACGGGAACGGGGAGGTAAGCCATCATTGCCATATACACCGCACTATCCAATCATTGCCATATCTCTCGCTATTCACGCTTGATTGAGATACACGAGTACCGCTACGTCGTACTCAAAGAAATAGCAAGACGAAAAGATTATAAAGCAAAGAGAGAAAAGCAAGAAAAAAGACTGTGATCCAGATCATTAAATATTGAAGAGACCAAGATCGGTGAAGAAGGCTACTACGATGGATCATGACATGTTGAAGAGACCAAGATCACTAAAGAAGACAGAAAAACGTCGGGCCTCTTCACGGATCAACAGAGGAACTGGATACGGACGTGGACGAGACAAATAAGATAAGCTATTTCATTGATCCCAGTCATTGGAGTATGAGATTTGATTCATGTCTCTCGAATAATGGAGCCCACCAAAAACATAGGTAAATGCAGCTTTGCCTTGCATCATGCATATGGTTAACCATGCTCATCGCCGAGAAAATTTTATAGCAAGAGCTTCTTTTGGCCGTAAGACTGTCTTTGTTTATCTCGTTTATGTGTTATTGATCTAACCTTTTTCATGAACTAGCCGGTGGCCTTATTGCACTAGCCTTTGACCGATAGTTACCTGCTTGAGGAGGAAGATCTTTTTCCAAATATCTCCTTCCCGAGTTTCCATCCTCACCATTTTGCTCGCTGTCATGCAAAGCAACGTTTACAAGGTATGATTCTTTTCTTTCTACTCGTATCAACGCAAGAATGATGCTCTCTTTTTCTAATCGAAAAGGAATGATGCTTTCGAATTTGTGTTGCTTAGACACTTGTTTCTTGCCATGCGACGAGCTTGGTGTCATCTTTGAAGATGATGTGCTGAAGTATTGGGATGAAGCAATCGGAGAACTAGGTAGAACAAAGTGAGAAGATATTGCCACCGCTCTATTACACCGATGAGAATGGAGCACCTCCAATAGCATGAGAGACGATGTTAGATCAGAGGAGAAGGCATTGACGTTCTAGCTCGGGCGCAGCCCTTCTACATGCCAATCACGCAGCCGCACGAGGGTTTAGGGTTTAGGGTTTAGGGTTTAAAATAGGGTTTAGGGTTTAGGTTGAGGGTTAATGGTAAAAGGGTTTAGGTTTAAGGTTTAGGGTTTAGGTTTAGGGTTTATTGTTTAAAATAGTTTTAAATACGACAAATGTTAATTATATATTTTATCTTAATTTAATTTTTTCAAATAGGCCATATGTTAAATACATATTATTATTTAAATTTTAAATAGTTTGGAATATCACATATGTTAATTATATGTTATTATTTTAATTTATAATATTTTATGTTAATTATATCACATATCTTAATTATATATGAATATATGAACATATGTTTATTATAATTATATATGAATATAACATAATATAATTGGGCACGGTAATAATTAGTCCCTTTTGAAACCAACCGGGACTAGAGGTGAATTTCATCGGGGAAAACATCTCTAGTCCCGTTGATGGCTTAAACCGGGACTAGAGATGCCCACCTACTGGGACACGTGGCTGCCCGCCATCTCTAGTCCCGGTCCGTGGCTTCAACCGGGACAAAAGGTATGCTCTATTGTCCCGGTTGATGCCACCAACCGGACTATATCATCTCTAGTCCCGGTTGGTGGCTTCAACCGGGACAATAGAGCAGGTACCTATATATAGCAAGGGCTTCACTGGGACCCAAACACTTAGCCGTTTTCGCACAACTCCATCGTCTTCTTCGCCGTCGCCGAGCACAAGAACGCCGCCGCAGCACGCCGTCTCCGCCGTCTTCGTCGCCGTCGTCGTCGCCGAGGGACCGCCGTGCCAAGGTCTTCGTCGCCGTCACCGCCGTTGCCGGAGGTTAGCCGCCGCCGCCCCCTTTTCTCCGTGATGCGCGCTAGGGTTAGCCGCCGCCGTCGATGCCATCGTCATCGCCACCATTGTCGTCTCCGCCGTCGCCGCAGGCCGCTGCCGTGCTATATGTTCAATAATGTGAATGAATTTTGTGAACTTTCTGATTTTTGTGAATGTGAATGAATGAGGAGGTTTTGAATATGATTTCGATGTGTATGTGTAAATTTGTGAATCTGATTTCGATGCATGTGTATGTGTAAATTTGTATGGACTTTATATGTAAATAGACTGTTTATTTAAATTTTAATGCATGAATATTGTGAATTTAGAATTTTGAATGTGTATTTCAATTTAAATGCATGAATCGATTTAAATTTGAATGTGTATGTGACTTGTGAAGTTTGTATTTTTCAACGAACGAGAACGATAAAATCAACAAACGGATGTGGACGGACGAACGGACGGACAGCCGTACGGGACGTGGGCGAACGGACGGACGCACTAACGAACACTCGTTCGGTCGGTCGGTTGGTCCTGATTTCGTTCGGTCGGTCGGTCGGTCGTTCGTTCGGTCGGTCGGTCGGACGGTCGGTCGTTCAGTCGTTACAACGTACATAGGCATGCAACGTCCTCTCTGTCCTCTCCTCTCCACTTCCTCTCCTCTCGACCTTATCTCCCTCATATACATGATCATCTCTTTATCTCCTCTCCTCCAGGATGATCGTACTCACGACGTGAACGAATGGACGTGAACGAACGATAGGTTAGGGTTCGGTCGGTCGTTTGGTCGTTCGTTCGGTCGTTCGGTGTAGATGTAATCCAGGAAGTGACTTCTAAAAAAATATCACCATTGTGGATGTGCACAATTGGATCTAGTGTCTATCGGATTTCATCTATTTTTTCATCTTCTTCTTTTCTGACTATGTTTTTTTACGTACACATACATGATATTCGTAAATTGGTACATGTATTAACCGACAATAATTTTTTTTCAGAATTCTTTGATTAAGTCCTCAACCCACATCAATCAAATGGCGGATCGTGACGAGGAACAGTTTCTCCTTGATGAGATCGCACGAGGAACAGAGTTTTACAACAAGGAGGGACACGAAGATCCAGATCAGTACCTCAACGAGGAGGGAAACGAGGGGGGAGACGAGCAAAGGAACGAGGAGAGGAATGAGGGCGCCGCCTCCGCCTCCGTTGGACAGAAGAGGCCACGCGGCCTTAGCAAGAAAATAGAGGGTCGACATGTCATAACGGAGGTGGCACCTGACGGTCGACCAATTGCCCCAGAGGACGCCGCAAGGAAGTTTGTGGCGCACAGCGGATGGGTGGTGAGGGATGACGTGCCCATAAGCGTTGCCAACCGGAGCGTTCTACCAAAGAGAAGAGGAGCAAAGCTATCTCCCGGACTCAGAAAGAGATGCTGTGGACGACAATGCTCGAGCGTTCACCATCCCGACTCGGATCGAGGCAAGGGTCAAGGAATGGACGTTGAAGAAAATGGCGAGCTCTTCAGAACTACAAAAACAGTTACACAAGAAATATATCCCGAAGGGCCGGACACCGACTTCGACAAGTTCCCAAAGCTCGAGATCATTGGGATGCTTTTGTTGAGCACAAGACCGTGAAGAAGCGCAATCAATCATAGAAAAGAACAAGGCCAACGCAGCAAAAAAAAATACCATCACGGGCTTGGGTCAGGCGGCTATAAAAAAACAATGGAAAAATGGGAAAAAATGGAGGTGACCTAGAAGCACGGGATATCGTTCCGAGCACAGAAAATTGGCCGAACGATCAAAGAACTGGTTCTATGCTCATGGCGGCTCACTAAATCCCGTCGATGGCACAGTGATCTTTGGTGATGAAATTCTAGAAGCCGGACGGAGGTTAGAGGACGCAGTGCAGGCCGGTTCCTCGGGCTCCTTCAGCCCGATAGAGAGAAGGACGAGCTAACGCTCGGCCTCCAAAACCCGAGCACCCGGCGTACGCGAGAAAAGGCGTCGTCCCATGGAAAATACGGGTTCCAAGGCGACATCGCCACATACGGGAGCCGAATGCGGTCAAAGCGAGAGAATGATGCTAGATTCGCAGAGATGGAAATGAAGCTCTCACGATCGATCAAATTGTCGATGAAAGGGTGGCCGTAAGGTTGGGCGAGGAGCGAGCGTGGGTTAGCCAACAATGGATCCAAGCAACAACCGCACAACTCCAACAACAGCGTAACGGCGCTGCGCGTCTCCGGAAATGAAGGCGAGCTGGCCCCACAAGCTCAACCGGGTCCGCCATGCCCCGTGGATGACATCACACGCGGACCCGTGTGATCTGCACATCCCGCAAAAAACATAACAATAAAGGTATGTTCGTACTTTTATGTTGTACGTATATTTTCTTTAATAACTTGTCAATCAACGGTCATTATTAACTAATAAGCAATCTTCTCAACAGTCGCGTCGGGCATGGCTATTCCAGTAGCCCGAGACGGCACCTACCACTCCCGGCCCATTCCACCTTCGTACTCGAAGGTTGAAATTGAACAGGTGGAACGCGGCTATGAAGATCTGGAGCTGGATATCCACGGAGGAGACGGGGAGACGACGCTAGGAGAAACAATTCATGGAATATTTCTCTGGAGGAAGATCTACATAAAATTCCCCGGACGAACAGCGTCTCCTATCGTTCCACCGTCCTCGCCTCCACGTGGGCCGTCTCCTCCGCCTCCTTCGCCGCCTCCGCCTCCTCCGCCTCCTGCGTCGCCTCCACGAGCACAGACTCCGAAACGGCCGTCTCCAACTCCACCGCCTTCCAACCCTCCTCCGTCGCCACAACGAGCACCGACTCCTAAACGGTCATCATCCAAGAGCGCGCCTTCTATATCAAGCGGTCGTCCAAGAAAAACTCAGAGAATTGAGAAGATGCCACCACCCGCACCAAAGCGGTCGGCCTCAAGTAGGGGGAAGAAAGCGGGCAAAGATGTACCCCAGCTTGGCATGCAGCCACATAAGCCTTTGGAGTTCAGCACGATCCCAAATATTAGACCTGATTTAAGACAATTCATTCAAGAAGCTGGAATTAATATGGATCAATTACATGGGCGTGCACCCCTGGCGAAGGCTCCGCTTAAACACAAGTTCAACCTTGGAAAGCCTCTCGTCAAGGCGGATCTCGTGAAAAGGCTTCCAACGCAGATGTACCGCTTCCATCAGTGGTACATGCAACAATCCAGCAAGGGTGAAGACATGATAACATGCAAATATTCAACTGACTACTTCTTCGATGGAGATGACTACCTTTATATCCGATTCAAAGATATATTCGACCTGTACCAACGTGATGCCCTTGACGTCTCACTTCTAACAGCGTGGGTTTTGTAAGTATCGCCCGGTTATTTCGTTACCTCCTTGAATTTAGCTGACTAAAATTCTTTTTAACCGTTGTAGAATGGCGATCCAATACTGCAACAAGCACGAATGCACCAAGCATGGATTCATGGATCCACGGAAAATCAACGGCCCATTGGTTGATCAATTTCCTAATGACACAGTGGACAACATATACAACACGCTTGTGAAGCAACCCTTCCGGTCCTTCATCCTTCGCCCTATAATACTTGCGTAAGTTTTTCTTTCTTTCCGAACCAATTTCAATCCCGTGCATACATAAAGTTTCATATGTGTCATCTAAACCAATTTACTGATTCCACTGGATTCTATTAGTACTTGACATGGGTCAGTCAAAGATCCATGTCTTCGACTCAATGGATAAACCGAGTCCACGTACTCCCATATATTTGAACTGTTTAACAGTAATGCCATCTTACTTTCTATTGCATATATGCGGTTCTCGGATAATTACGTGCTAACTTTCAACTGCACGTAGGGCATGGGAACGATTCCGGGGTAATGTTCGTGGAAATTGGAAAGATAAGCTTTCTGTGCGGATGAAGTTTCCAAGTGAGTAACATGTCTCCTCCTAATTTGAGTTGAATCATTATTATGTTCAAAAATATGATATGCATATTAAATATGTCGTCGTTTCTCTTTTAGTGTGCAAACAGTCGCGGCACCAACCTATGTGGATCTTACGCCTGCGACTACATTCACCGCTTTGTGACCGAAGTCAAAATTGTTGATGATCTAGATGTACGTATAACAGCAATTCATACATTACGTCTCGATTTCTTATTCACTTCATATATTTATTTCTCGTTTATTGTAATTAATGACAGCTTATGCGAGTAAAGAGACGACCTTCCCCACAAGACTTTCATACAAGCCGCTCAGAAGATTTGATGGGATTTATTAACGAGCGGTCGTTGATCCCGCGGGGAGTTCTTCATTAGTTTTAGTAGCTAAACCACAAAGAAAGTAGATTAGAGACAATTTTTTATAAGCTAGCTATAAAACATGTATAAATATAAATATTGTACATATTTTGGTAATATATGTATATTTCCTTTCTTAAGTTCGTTTAAATGTGTGTAAATTATATATTTATGTGTATTATAATTTATATGTAATATATATATAGCATCTTGTAGAAATGGCAAATTAAAAAAATAATCTTTAGTCCCGGTTGAAGCCACCAACCGGGACTAAAGATTGCGGAGCGGCCACGTGGCTCGTCACCTTTAGTCCCGGTTGGTGGCTTCAACCGGGACTAAATGTGCATCTCTAGTCCCTGGTTATTTAACCGGGACTAGAGATAGACCATCTCTAGTCCCGGATTCATAGTCCCGGTTTGACAACCGGGAGTACTGAAGGTTACGAATCGGGACTAGTGTAATTTTCTCCAGTAGTGACGGTAACAAATGGCTAGGCTGCGTGGTCAAGGCCATACCCGATGCTATGGTCTTTTTAGGATTATTAGGATATGGTCCGTTCTTCGACATGTAAAACAAAACAATTCATTAACATATTATTAATTAAATATCAATCTGTTTTTTAAAAGTAGACTAATATATATTTTTTTAACATCTTACGTATAGAAATTTTAAAAAAAGCGTACGCGTGGAAAATAAGAAAGATGAGTTAAGAAAGGTGAAGGACATGATCATATATAACTTATTAAATTTGTGGAAAAATATGCTTTCATATTAATATATATTTCTAATATTTTGAACTTATTATTTTTATATTATGATTTTACCTATGGCTTATTTAGAAACTACATGCACGCATGCATATGTATGTGTATATGCTGTCACGTGACTTTCCATACTTCTATTGATGAGTGAAATAAGCAATTCATTTCGTGACAAATATAACCTTGTGTCCTTGAAACCTTATTCCAAATTCCAATATCAAGAGAGGCAAATTGCAAAGTCGAACTTGCTACTTTTTCAGAGTTCGCTAACGTCAAAAAATCAAGATGCACAACTCAAATATATATACCAAGAAATAGTTTATTGGTTAAACTCATGAAAATCAGGGAGGTTAAGGAATTTAGTGATCTAATGTCCCAGAACAAATTCAGTCCAAATACAAATATGTAAAGTGCCCAAGGCCAACTCTATTGTCTTCACAAGTGATATCTTGTTCTCCTCTATTTGACAAATGTGCCTTCTCGTAGTCTCCAAGTTGCAATATAGCTTTCATATAACCAACTATTGTTTATCCACTGTCAAATAAAAAGAACAGAATGATGCAGCATTTGCCTCAGTAAATGGTATTAGAAGTATTTTTTTGACAGAAAACAACAGGAGAGGCTTTTACTACGCTATATTAAAAATTAGATATGTACAAAATATTTAAAAAAGACATTACAAAAAATGCTATTAGAAATTGGACTTTAATTGTAGAATATTGGAAGCAATCCGGTATCAGATAGGCATGTCACTTACCAAGGTGTGCTCATGTGCACAACCTCATGGAATCTATTCTCGGCAGTAGAGTATCTTACAAAGGTGTGCTTGAATGCCACATGGAAAAGATGGAAGCTAGTTTATTAATAACATTACAAACAGCGAATTTATGATAAAATTATTTGTGTGCCTTTTTAAATTTCTTTCCATCCATTTCACATTCCTCACTTCTGCATCATCGCTGCATGCCCATTCCATTATCTGACCGTGAATTGATCGCATTGCCACTGACCTAGAGCCCCAATTGTAGCCAGGAGCATCTCCACGCAAATCGCAACCATAGTAAGGAAACTATTCATTATTAAAAATCACCGGATTTTAAAATTGCCCTAATCACCGAAAATATTAAAACTAAACTAAACTTGAATATAAAAAAATAATGAATTTCAATCAAATTTGCTCTAGCATGGGGAGGCAGTTGTGACCAGAAAAATAACATGCTCTTCACTTAAAATTTTGTTGAAATTCATTTCAGATTTAAAATTGTGAATTTAAGGAGGCCCCGGTGGTTTGGATAATTTCGACCCCTATATGAATTTTTCATAATGAAACTCAAAAACTCAAAGTCAACAATTAACAGAATGCGCATGCATAGTGATCAAATAAAGAACTCATGGGTATGGTTTTGGTTAGGGGTTGAGGAGACTTTAGATAGAGAAAGGATGGGGTCAAAACGTAGGAGCAGAGCACTCGAGGGTTTTTCTTATCAAAATTTTTGGCGAAACTCCGCCTTAAATCCTTCAAATACTACATATGCTTGAATATAACAAATGTTTGTATCGTA
This sequence comes from Oryza australiensis, assembly GCA_019925245.2. NCBI lineage: Eukaryota > Viridiplantae > Streptophyta > Magnoliopsida > Poales > Poaceae > Oryza > Oryza australiensis. The sequence continues at coordinate 949,204 of JAIFGZ020000326.1, read as the reverse complement.
AATCATATACAATCGATTCTAGACATAGCTGACATTTTTGTGCATATGCTTTACACGACCGAATTGCTTCAACTTGCTAGCTTATTTGAAAAAGTTCCCATGAAAAAAAGAACACTAGCAAAGTTCGCTTCACATTTTAGATTTGGATGCTTTTCCTCTTACTGTTGAAATTGACATGACCTCGCCGAAAAGGAACAATGGAAGCCTCTCCATGATTGGTTCTCCTTTAATCACGTTGTACTTTATGTTTATTCAGTAGCCCCTAGTTGCTAAAGCAACTTTGATAGCCACAGCCCCCAGACAGCAAACCATGCAGACGTGCACATATAGCTAGCTAGCTACCTTCCATGATACCACTTTTTAATTTGCCCAGTTGCATTACAATCCCCACACTGAGACCAAAAACCTTAAGCCTAATTGACCACGTTAACTGAATGAACACATCATCCACAGTTTAATTTGTTCCCAAGCAAATGATCCATATATGCATGCATGTAACAGGCCAATGTTAACGCCATTTGTGTAAAAAAAAAGTGGTAATATATATTATTCTTGGAGACGACAGAGCATAAAAGCAAGCAAGGTGTGTATCATCATGCATTCATAATGCTTTAAAGGCATTACGCCATGCAATTTTATCTCCGCATCTCTTGATTATATGTCTGTGCGACTGTGACCTAATTCTAATTCTGTATATCTATCGTAACAGAATAATCTCTATCTCGCCTCCACTACCAACTTCCATTTCTATTCTCCTGTAACGATTGATAGGGCACCATAGTCCCTGCTTGCGGCTCGACTTGGACTTCTTCCATGGATTAACAAAGGCATAGTGTTATCGAACTTACACTCATCTTCTCAATGATAGTAGCATTCCTTATAATATATATGTTGCCTAAGAAAATCTGAAACTTACAAAAAAAAAGCTTCCAACCACTAGTTAGTTAATTAATCTCAAAATAGAAATCAGTAACTTCTTTTCGAAAATCCATATAACAATGCCAAATGGGGCCCAATATCATATATATAGTTTGGTCCATCGAAATATGTTACCAGGATATGGTCCATAAACAATGATGCATTTTTTCTATCGAAACATTAAGGCAAGACTAATAGCAATTATACTACCAACTTGAGGTAAGGAACTGGGTGTTGTGAAAATGCAAGGAAATATAGAGTTTGTTGAATGAGCAAGCCAAAAAAAAGAAGTGGGGGGCAATGAAAAACAGAAAGACGATCAGTTAATTCTTCGAGCTAGACAGAGTTTCAACTGAAGAACCACTCTCACGGATGATATACGCAACCTGGAGTGGATGAGTGGAGAAGTTTCCATTATTATTGATTGAAAGGTGTCTGGGAGGTTATTATGTTGAAACCATGTAATTGTTGTAAAAATTTTTAACCAAGGACATGAGTTCTGACATTTATTTTAAGAAGAGAAATGCATCGGACCACAAAGAGAGAATGCAAGATGACAGCGGTGGCTCTAGATGGAACACCAACACCAAAAAAAGAAACCTATAATGTGTTCCTTTGAAGAAACACAACAAGGTAGGTGAGGAGGCGTCCTAAATTAAAATAGTATCGATTATGACGACCATGCATCATCACGGCGACGTAGCAGCTCTGACTTCACCATGGCAACCTCCATCCTTCGCTTGGCATAACCATCACCAGCACGCACAGCCGTAATTGTTATAAAGTTAATGTATAAATGTACTCATTATTATGTTAAGACTTCTATACTCTGTATATAATGTTTGCATCTCCCCCCCAAGACACTCTAAAATGTGACTTGGTTTGGCTTGTGGCACTCCAAAATGGTGGCAATCAATCTGGCACAAACCTCTATTCTACTTCTATAATATTAATTCCAATACCATATAGGATGATCTTATTAACTGCGGAATTAGATAAAAAAATTATGTGGGGAATGACGAAATCGTGAACACAGTTCAATAAGAAAATTCTACTTGAGAGGCCGAGTAGTATATAATCTTACAAAGTTGTGCCTGGCAATTTAGTGGTGCTTCAAAGGATGCCACACATAAAGCAGCAGGATCTCACTTAGGCCAAATTCAGATTTCAGAATACGGAAGTTCTCTTGCAGCAAACTAGGAATATATTGACCCTTTCTTTTAAAAGTTTCTGTTAAATTCGTAGTTCCAAAACATAAGAACAATTAGACTGACACTTACTGGAACTGATCGGGCTTGAAAATTTTTCTAACTCATATTGACTATGAGGCTGTTTGGATCCGGGACTAAAATTTTAGTCCGTGTCACGTTGGATATTTAAACATCAATTTGAAGGACTAAACATGAACTAATTATAAAAATAATTGTAGAATCGGAGGATAATTCGCGAGACGAATCCATGATTAGCAAATGTTTACGATAGCATCACATCATCAAATAATGGCGTAATTAGACTCATTAGATTCATCTCGCGAATTATTCTCCGACTATGAATAGATTTTATAAATAGTCTACATTTAATACTTCAAAATAATATCTAAACATTCGATCTGACCCGGACTAAAATTTACTTCGGGTATCCAAACAGCACCTATATTGAGACTGGTCAAACTCAATTTCCGGCAGGTCGGTTGACTTTATTTTGTGTTACTCTCATTGATCCTTTGATCATATATTCTAATATGTCGATCTAATTGAACGACATAAAGAACTGATTCTAGCCCACATTATGGTCTGTTTCAATACATACTTTACATTATTCCCTTTTTATCTAAAACCACGAGCTCTTTTTTTCAGCAAAAGTTGACAGCAACACCGTGGGGTGTACAGTAAAGGCAGGGATAAAAGAACTGCAGCACAATCATAAGCGCTCTCAATCTCTCTCTCTCCTTTTGGATTGTCTTCTAGTTTAGAGTCATTATTATTATTATTTGTATGAAATTTTGTCTTTTTATAGCAGAAAAACATATTAATACAAACAAATGTGTGGACATTAGATCAAGATCGAAAGGCTAAAGAAAAAAGTGACCAAAAGATGACAGAAGCTTGAGTCACCTTACCAGCAGGTACCCACATGGTATACCTCACGGCAGTATACTATGGTCTGTGTATTTGTTTCACATTTTCAGCTTGGTAGTCATGAAATGAGCTTATAATTAGGTCCAACCTTCTAGTTTATCCTTACAGAAGAACTACATGTACCGAAAAAGAACCTATATGAGTTACGAGTGGCTGTAGTTTGGTGAGCTTGTGACCATGGGTTGGACCTATCCTGTGCTGGAAGCACCATTTCTAGAAAGAACAACGTGTTGCTGGGCGCAGCCACAAGTATGAACGTCGGTGATGATGGTGGCCAGGGTACTTATTCATAAGAAGGAATAAGTCTACTTTACCCCCTAAAGTATTGGGCTTGGTCTAGGAAACCGGATATTCTACCTCTTGAAGTATGAAAACCGGTTCAAATAACCCCCTAGTATGGTTTTGTAGGTGGTTTTGTCATGCAGATGATTATGTGGCAGCGGTATTGGTTTGCATGGCACAAAGTTTAGTCTAGTAAACCCAAGTTGATCTAACTATTGTTTTCACTTACTAATCGGCAAGCCTAAAAATTATATATTAACACTAATTTACATCATTCTCAGCCCGTTTCACTTGTGAATAAAATGCTTAGCCCGTTTCAATAGTCTCCTCTATAGTCCAAGAGGCCAAAACCATCGCCATGTCATCGTGTGCATAGCAAAAACGTCCTATAAAACCACTCAAGGGGTTATTTGAATTGGTTTTGATATTTTAGTAGGTAGAATACCTGGTTTCATATTTCAGGGTTATGTACACCAGCCTCAATACTTCAAGGAGTGAAGTAGACTTATTCCTTCATAAGAATGAAGAAAAGAGTAGTGAAACCTACCCCGGCAGAAGTCGGCACAGCCAGACAAACTATCTATCTATCTATCTATCTATATAACTATCTATCTATCTATCTATCTATCTATCTATCTATCTATCTATATAACTAACTAACTAACTAACTAACTAACTATCCCCTAAGTGAAGACGTGACATTTCTTGAGGTTGTGCCAGTGGCCAGAGAGCACGCACACCCGCAAGGAAGGAAGGAATGAAGGAGATAACCTGTGGGAGGAGCTCGTCCGGAGAGAATACGTTCGCCTCCCGCGCATTCCGTCGAACAGGTGACGGGCGCCCACGCGACGGGACTGTAGAGAAGCGAGAGACACCAAATTACACCGCTAAAACATAGAGAGGAAACGAGAGGGTCTCCACGCGTCGGCGCCGCCTCACCTCACCTCACTCGCCGTCACCGGAGAAGATACGCTCCCCGCACCGCCGCCGCTGGAGTAGGGCGACCACCGTAGCGCGCGCGCGTTGCGGTGCGCTGATCTGATCGCTGGGCTAGAGTTCGGTTGTAACTGACCTAAATTAACTGGGCTATAAAAGAAGCCACTAACTGGATTGGGGCTGGTTGCAAAGTCCCTGCACCACCTGAGCCCATCCTATTTGTAGCTCACAAAGCATTGGCCCAGAAAGCCACCAAATACTGAGGCCCACAAGAGAGCGGCCCAGTCGACACCGTCAGACATGGTGAGGCCCACGTGAAATCTCGTCCAAGAAGAGAAAATGGAATAAGTATATTAGTCTTCCTCGTCTCTCGCCCTTGACGCATCCATTAATAATATGTCTCAATCTCAAAAACAGGTGTAAATTGATTTCTTCGGTGATTTAAAAAACGGTTTTTGCTGACGTGTCAGATTGACTTGGTTCAAACATGATGATGTGATAGCTCAATCATAGAAGGAATTAAAAATAAAAATAGGTTTTATATGTGAGTGACAAGAATAAAAATAAAAAAAACGGCCCCACTTCTCTTCTTCCAACCTTCTATTTCTCTCTCTCGTCGAAATGCAGCACATGTTTCGCCGCGTCCACTCCGCGGCCGCACCAGTGGCACGCGCCCTTGGTGGGCGATGGTCCACCACATGGACCTGTTTATGTGTCGGTCGTCGCTGCACGCCTCGTTTCAGCTCGCCGAGCCCCCATGCGCCTCCCACATCCTCGTCCCCGAGCACGTCGTCAACCTCCTTGGTGCTCATCTTCCCACGGAACATGGTCGTGCCTAGGGTCGGTGGCACACATCTTGTTGTCTCACATCTGTTGGGTCAGCTCGGCAACCGTGAGGGCACGGTACTGCTGGGATCCCCTTGAGGTTAGCAGTGCAAAATCGACCATGAAGAAATGGAGATGCGGGAAGGGAATCAAGTTGATTGCAAGCTTGTGGAGGTCAGAGTTCAGCTGTCCCGAGAAGCGCAAGCAGCAGGTGACACCACTCATGGTTGCAGAAATAAGATGGTTCAAATCACCAACTACAAAAGGAAAGAAACAAAGTAGAGTTAGAAACTCAAAATCACGCATATAGAAACACATACATGAAGCGAGGTAGAACAGCATGAAGAACCCCATATCCATATCAACATTGTAGACCATACATGTGTTTTACAAACAAACTTATAGATAGATCATATCAGCAGTATCAGTGTAGTTGAATGCAAGTGCCGGACATAGTAATTATGAATCATGCAATGCCAGGATGCATGAAATGCACAACAATGAAAAACATGGATTAGCTAATTCATTACTGCCTCACAAGTCACAAGAGAGTAAATTGGTAGTGGCATCTGACATAAGATGACCTATTATAAACTGCCATGGTGTACCAGGATGAAATCAATTATCAGTAGCTACATGGAGCAGAGAATGGTAACTGAGCACAATATCCAAGTTATGGTATGTTTTCACTTACAGGTGGATGTCGAAGCTTCAAATTGCAGAGCTTCATTGTTAAGGAGCATGCACTCATCAGCGTTCTCAACAAGCAGATGAACATGTAGTGTGGCATTGTAAGGTTCCACCATAGTATCAGAAACCTTTGTGAGGGGAAAACTAAGAATGTCAGCATCATCCTGTCTGGGTACTCCTCCCTGATCTTTGAGATGAGCAGGGTACCATACCAGAACCAGTCCCTCCTCCCAAAGAGTGGCAAACTTGAAATTGTGGCAAATGAATCGCTCACATTAATTTCTACGCAATTTTCAGTTGATTATGAACATTAACTGCAACACATCAGGATGAATCATAAGCACTTCGCTCGAGGCACCACCAAGTGAACTGCTGATGCGAGGATGTGACAGAAATCACATAGCAAACTTATTCAGTAGAACAATAAGCATGAACAACAAAGCATCAACACAGTAGTGTTCTGGGATTCAATTGCAGAAAAGATTCGGGCCTCACCGAAAACGGGCGAATTTCGGAAATCTTTGACATTTCGGATAAAATTTGACCGAATTTGTTGCAAAATTTAAACAAACATTTGAAAATTTGAGGCAATTTGTTAACAAACATTAGCAAAGATATGTAAAATGATCAGGAGATCATACAAGCATTAATACACAAGGAGAATTACAGCATTGGCACATCCAAGCATCAGCGAAAAATACACGCGTTGCAGCTTCGGTTGGAGCATAGCATCAGCAAATTCTAGGCAGTTGCGTTGCTCCTATTCCTCACTGACTGCTGGCGCTGTTGTCTTCACCACCGACGCCACTGCTGCGCACACGGCCACTGCCGATTTGACCGCGCGAGAGCATCAGCAAGGATGAGGACTAGGGACTTAGGGCAAAAAATGAGGAGGCAAATAGACTTATTCCAGAGAAAATTTCCAGTAAAAGCCCACAAGTAACCGACAGTACTGATGCATGGCCTCGAACAGCCGCCCATTTGAAACCGAACCAACAAACAGCCTGGTTAGAGAAAGTTTGTGTTGCATGTGGAGGAGAGGAGTGAGGAAAGAGAAGATGAGCCAGGTAAGGAATAACCTCCATACAAATTTTAAGAAAAAAGAAATAAAAGAATGATGGATTGGGCAAACAAATAAAATGAAATTATTGGGGTTGATATGGTAGAGGTAGTGTAGAGGTGATGTATTGTACATATCACCTCTTATATTACATGGATCAAATTAGATGTGTCAACTATCTCTTCTATAAAACTTGCTCTTAACATGTCTAGGTCTAGCCCATGAAAGCTAGGCCCCATAGGCCAGCTTGATTGTTCTCAATTGGTTTGAGATTGTTATCAATGGATAAACAGATGGTAATTATTTGATTTTGCGATGATAATCGAGTACAAGCGGAAGATTTAACTACCACTCGTATAAGCCATATTGGATTTTGAGAATTGAACTCTCAAGTGCAATAACTTGATAAGTAGGTGTATTATAATATATAAATATGCATGTGCGTTGCAACGAACGTTATTTTATTTTATCATAATTATTTCAAGTTAAAGTGTCATGTAATTTTAATTTATTTTTCCTTTATGTCTTCACCTGAGGACTATTTTAGCATTGGGACTGCAGGTTAATTTTATAAACACTCAAAGGGTTTTCTGCAAAATAGTCAGACGGGCTGCGGGTTAATTTTGTAAACACTCAAGGGGTTTTCTGTAAAATAGTCAGGCGGATTGTGGATTAATTTTATAAAAACTCAAATGGTTTTCTGTAAAATAGTCAGGTAGAACAAAATTTTGATGAAAACACTACTTACTTTATAGATAGTTATTATAGATAAGAACTTGAAAATTTAGTATTTTGGTATAACAATTTGTTAGGTATATGTCATTTTGGTTAACGAGTGCCAAAACACTTGTCTTGCTTGTCAACATATTTGGTTAATGAGTATCAAATATGACTGTTATATGATGCTCCAAGTGCAATAACTTGATAAGTAAATGTATTTTTTCACGAAGTCAATATCCATCATATAACAATGATGTGAATATTACATACAATCTTGGATTTAATGTATAAAAATACATTGCTCAATCAATTTACAGCTTGGATTTTATCTATAAATTTGCACCATTGGTTTGGATCTATTTTCACCTTCTTAAATCTCAACCAAAATATAAAATTTCTATATAGATAATTTATTTGACTTTTAATTACTATGATCACAAAAATTATACTTATACAAATATAAGGTATATTGATAAAATAAGTTCTAAAAACTAAATGAGTACAGAAAAATACTTTAAATAATTAAGTTGCTACATCACTTCAAGTTATTGTAGCAAAATCACACCCACCTTGTAAGTTGTTGTACATATAAACCCACTTGTTAAGTCCTTTTATTGGATTCAACCCACCTAGCAAATTGTACTAGTGCGAGCAAGCCACCATACATGCGAGCAAGCCACACCGGACAACAATGAGCCCAACGACGAAGGCGGCGGCAACACTAGTTGTGGCATTTCAGTCTCTTTGTTGTGGAACACTCTTTTGTTCCGTTATGCTCACCGCTACTATGAGAATTGTTTTTGCTTTCTTTTTCTCTAGCTACTAAGATGTTTCAGTTTGCCAGGTTGTTTCTTGCCTGCTCATGGATTCAGTAGGCAGTTCAAAAGGCTGACCTATTTGGGAATCTCCGGATCTATGCTTATTTTCAACTCCCCGAAGCATTTTGTTGCTTGTTATGCCCTTTCTCGTCTCTGGGTATCTAGGTATCCACCGCAAGTCTTTCCTCTTTTGAACCTCGCCATTAGCGTTAAGGCTATGCCATCCTAAGGTGCTACTAAATGGAAGGATCTTATCAACGTCCATGAATGCGAAATCATAAATTGAATTGCAGGATTGGCAAAATTCGGTGCTATCATAGTATCCGCTAGGTTCATGGGCTGGAGATAAGTGGACTCAAACCGTTGATATCCGCCACAGGGTAAACCACCGCCTCTCAGGCCTCCCCGACGGGTTCTACCATAGAGACCAACGATAGACAATAACTCACCATATCTCTCATGTCACCATCATATAGAACAATTTCATTGCTTTTGTCTTGTGTTTTTCACCTTGGGATGTCTCTTTGATCCACTAGTTCAGTAAGGTTTCACTACTGGAGAATCAGTTTTTGTGTGCCGGCCGAAAGGCATCTTCCCATGTGAAAGGCATGCTTGCACGCCCGAGATGTCTGGGAAAAAAAATCATTTTTGCATGCGAGCGGCCCAACCGCACAGGAAGATCAATTGTCCCGTGGAGTCGGTTTAAGCGGCCCACATGGGAAGATCCATTATCCCATGCGGGCCACTTTACCCGACTGCACGAGATAATTGATCTTCCCGTGCGGTTCGTTAAGTTGACCGCACGAAAAGATTGATCTTCCCGTACGCATTATTTTATGTGCGTTGCATGTGTAATTTAGGTCTAGCTCTCTCCTGTCTGTCCTCTCTCCCTGTCTCTCCTCTCTCTCTCCTCTCTCTCCTCTCTCTCAATAATATTATCGATCGATCGAGATGCATGTATATATCCGCACAAGAATTAAAAGACATTTAATTATTTTCTCATAAAAATATATAAATGTACACATCATGCATGTTCATATACATATCATGTTTCGTCTCGCAATTTACAATAGTTTTAAAGCACATAAAATATAGACTTAATTAGAAATGATTACATATGGTCTTTTTTCCACTCTCTAAGTCGTTTGAATTTATCGTCCGTCGTAAGATCGCTCTCCGGATCGTAGAAATCACCAAAATGGTTGTAGACATCGCGGCGGATGAAGCGGCAAATATTTGCAACCAAGTTGAGCATGGTTCGATTGTCGAATCGGTTCGCTACGACTGGAACGGTCTCGATCTGTTTAAGAAGAAATACACATTGATATAGGTAGGAAAATTATACAAGATTGATCTAAACGTGTAAAAAGATATATTCTCTGAACTTACTTCTTCAAACTTTATAGTGTATCTCCCGTAGACTCTAAGCATCTCGCACACGTAGTAGCCGCATAGGTTAGTGCATGGTGGTTGCTTATAACACTGTGTTGAATAAAATTGTATACGTACGTCAATATTTCAAATTAAACACAGTATAAAATGTAAGCATATAGCGGGCATGTAATTACCGGCCATTGTGTCTTCACGAGAAGCTTCTTCTTTTCTGGATTATTGACCGATCCATCGTGTCTTACGTAATGTGTGTGTGCTTTATGTAGACAAAATAATTGTTTGAATCAATTATTTCTTCAAGAGTACAACAGTCAATACTTATTAAATGGTGCATAATAGTACTTACAAATTTAATATAATGAGGAACTCTTTGAATGTATCCTCCTTGTAGTGTGTCGGATCCAGCACTACGGCTAAGTGGTCTCGCGGATATACCAGAAAAAGTATGTAGTGATTGCTGCAAAGAAGATATGTTAATTGTAGGTGTTATCGTAGTAAAATATCGGTTGTACGGAAGAATATTACGTACCAAGCGCATAAGGGACCATGAGGACATTTTTGTCTTTGTGCGCGACCATCACTCTGCCCAAGTACAGTGCTACGGTGACCATCTTTTCCTTGTGCATTTGTTTGATTATGGCGGCTTTATGGGACTTCATTTTACCTTTGAGCTCAGCGGAATCTTCACGAATATTAACCTGTGTTCCGTCCAGCAAATCCTTGTTGGGTTAATGTATCCTATCGGATGGTTGCCCTTTTTCCGCGTCGTGGAATTGCATCCTAAGTAATGCAGCGGGTAATTTATCAGAAGTTAGTTTGCAAATGAATTCATTTATGACATTAAATACGATTGACTTACAGGCAAAATGTAGCAACGAGATTTATATCCTTTTTTTCATCTTGAATAATGCGTGAAGGTCGTTGAAATCGATTACTAGCATCCCATTTCATCCACTGATGAAAGCGTGATCCGGGACCTTCACAGTAATCATGCTGAGGCCCTTTTTAGTCACCTTTAAATATCAGTCATGCATCGCCTCATTTCCCAGGCATGTCTTCCATGACGTGCCACGGCAGAACGGCTTCCCATACTCATACTTTGTTGACACTTTGTCGGAAGTCCAGTTTTGCAAGTCCTCCATTTGATTATTCATCGATTTTTGTGAATCCGACAACTTTAGAGTTTCATCCTACTTTTTATCAGTCGGCGCTCTCCCCCTGAAAGCCTGGAACACTAACTTTTTCTCGTATACGGGCATTTCTTTCTTATCATAGGTTGATATAACCATTTTTGGGATAAGTCGACGAGGTTCAAGCTTGCTTGGACTTGGAAGACTTATGGTTTTCAGAATATGCCTTTCAGGTAGCGCCAATGCTGACTGTGGTGTCGGAGGAGATTGATGAATATCTTGTACTTCGTATGGAGGTTGTTCTGCGGCGACTTCAAGGGCTGACAGATGTGGTGAATCAGGACTTTTTGGTTTAGGGGAGGAGGGAGGTGGGGAAGCAGGCCGATTAGGTGGCGCATCTGGCCCTGGTGGAGAAGGCGATGCCTCCTAATTGTTTAAATCTCTTGCTTTCTCTGTTAGGACCTTTGGTTCAGCGTGCCACAACATATCCTCAAGATCAAGATCAATATCAACCTCTGCATCGTCAAAACCAGAGCCATCAAAATCATCCGTCATTTCACGGGACATGTCCTCAATTGTAAAATTCGCTGCCTCATCAAACCAAATATCAGGAATCTCTTCAGGAGCGGCGACTTCCCCATGATAAATCTAAACTGTGTATTTCTCCACAAATCCACGCTGAATTATGTGTCCCAGAATTGCATTCGGATCTTTCCACATCTTCTGATTCTTGCAATCCACGCAAGGACAAAAATATCCTTCCTATTCTCTCTCAAAGCATATGCCTTAGCCTTATTAATAAATGTTGATGCTTCTCTGATGAACACCGGATGAGTTCTTCACGTCTCATACATCCATGTTCGATCCATCTAAACAAATTCACAGCAAAAATTAATATTATATTGCAGGCGTTTTCTACATAAACAAAATCTTAAATCCTACTTTATAACTAAACTCTCATTCACAACAAAAAATAATATTAATACACTATTAATTACCAAAAAATAATGGATCATTCAAAAAACAATATATTTGACCTAGTAATTAAAAAAAGCTCAAAATGACCTATTGAAACAAGTTTAAATATCTTCACATTCAACCAATGAAATTTTACAAAAACGGAAGCAAATAAAAGAGAAGATCAAGCATGTTACCTTTTATATTGATTTCAATCGAAGATTTCAAGTCTAAAACCTCTCCCGAAAAAATTGCCTATTTTTGGAGAGAGAAACACCAAGTTGAAAAAGTTCAAATATCTTCACATTCAACCAATAAAAATTTACAAAAATAGAAGCAAATGAAAGAGAAGATCAAGCATGTTACCTTTTGTATTGATTGCAATTGAAAAATTAGAGTTAAAAACCTTCCTTCATATAATTGGCTTTTTTAGAGAGAAATATCAAGTTTAAAATGGCTACAGTCGGGTTGGACATGTATTTTATGGTGGATCATCGCGTGTGGCCCACTTAAGAAACCGCACAGGATAATAGCATCATCCTGTGCGGGCCCTTAAGTGGGCCGTACGGGATAATGCGCAATTATCCCGTGTGGTCCACTTAAGTGACCGCATGAGATAATATCTTGTGTGGTCTCTTAAGTGAACCGCACGAGATAATGCCTTTTCTCGTGCGGTCCAACAACCGGCCCTCTAGGGACCGGTTTTTTCAGGCGAGGTCACTTATGGTCCGCTTGGAAACTATCGAGGGTCTCGTCCAGAAAAACCAAATCTGCAGTAGTGTTTCGTCATTGTGTGTGCTTGGAACATCACATCTTAGTCTTTGCATGATTTTCTCCCATATTTGACGTACAAAGGTGCACTCCTTGAAAAAAATTTTTAGCAGAGCTGATAGAAGTAATTTGTTGGATTTGCAGCCGGTTTGTCATCTATATCTTATTTTATAGTGTCATTTTTTTGCATTATGAAGGTACGTACCAATGTCTTTGCGGACGTTGAATCTATCCTATTGAATTGCGATTGAATTGCGCTATGGATATCGACTTTACACTAATTTTCATTGTTCGTCCATCGCCATATAATGATGTCATCAACCCCTTCTGCTTGTGTTGTTGCTCCATATCTGGGAACACGTCAAAGAATTCCTTCACCAGGTCGACGGCGAGGTTGTGCCTGATATTCCTATATCTTATTGATCGACTCTTCCGCCTTGAGTGGTTATAGAGGCCAGGTGCTAGCTCTTTGAGTGGCTGATGGCCGACCCAGTTTGCTTCCCAGAAAATTGCTTTGCTTCCATCTCCTATTTGCACCTACGTTGCTGATATTGCGCATTCTGTACCAGATAAAATTTCGATGGTTACCATTCAGTACTCGACGAAATTTTTTTTGGTACCAAACATATATTTTCTAAATCTTGCATATATAACGTGCAAAATTATTATTCGCACGGGGTAACACAACTTATACTTCCAGATCGAGTTCTAATCATGTTATTCCATTTCCAAATTCGTAACACTGCGGTGTAAGTTTACATGAAATTAAGGGCTAACCCGACCATTATAAATCATGCATATTCTTATGTACACAATAGCAATAGGAGGCCATTTCCATCATATCCCCGCCTACAGCAAAACAAGTTCTAAAACAAGTTCTATTACACAGACACAGCTAGCAACACAATCTTATTCAGCATCGCCGCACGCACGCTTGTCACCAAGCACCCATCGAAAACGACTCCATGGAGGATAAATGCGAACGGAGATGCATGGAGCGCCAATAATTCAGCCAAAACCAGCCGGAGAATCCAACCAATTAGCGGCGGCCATGGCGGCGGCGCATGTGTCAGTCGGTGAGGAGCAAGTCAGAAGCCGCTGTCCAAGCGAACGAGCAGCCGGCCGACCCGGCGGCGGCATCGACGGCAACGTCGGGGAACATGTCGGCGCCAGTGTAGAACCCGGCGAAGTCGACGGCGCCCGGGCCGAACGCCGCGCCGCCCGAGGCGGTGGTGTGAGTGCCCAGCTGGTCGCCGTCGAGCAGCAGCCTCGCGCGCTTCTCGCCGCCCTCCGCCCGCGCGGTGTCCGCGAACCCGTTGTCGACGGCGGCGGCGGCGGCGGTAGCGGCACCGCTGCCGCCGGCCCCGCCGACGAGGCGGTGCAGCCTGTCGCGGTCGCCGACGACCTTGAGGAGGAAGGCGAGCATCTGCTTGGGCCTTCGCTCCGTCTCCTGCACGCGGCGCCACATCGTGGCCACCCTGTCGTCGATGGTGCGCTGCTCCTGCTTCAGCCGGACCACCTCCGTCGCCACCATCGTCATGTCCTCATCGCCGCTGTCCGCCGCTGCGTCCCTGCGCTTGCCGCCGCCGCCGCCGCCTCCTCCCCCGCCCGCGGCCGCGCTGCCGCGGCGCACGATGTTGCGCAAGAGATGGGTCTGGCCCCGCAGGAACGACGCGTGGGCGAACTCCCACCGGTCCGGATCCACCTTGCGGAAGCCCTGGTAGTCATCAAGCCACAAATCGAAACATAAATCAGTGGGCAGAAAACAAATTACTTCAAATTCTTCTCAGAAACAAATTTAAAAACCACGACTTTGAGACGTCTTATCTGATTTTGTGTTCGATTCAGGTCACGGAACAAATTTGCTAAGAAATTAAAAGGGTTCCACAGTTTCTGCAAGTTCCTGTGTATTGGTCAAACGGTAACAATAACACTTTTGACCGATAGTCCAATTGGAGGAGCTAGACAAAATTGAATCCTCGGGTGTTCCCGGATTAAATTTGTGAACAACTCGGATCACAAACATGAAACTATACTCAAGTCAAGCCAATCCCAATGATAGTTTAATTAGAGCTTCCGAGATGCCACATGAGCAAAATTGAATGACAGAACATAATTATAAAAAAAAGTTCGTGCACTGAAACTAGCATTAAGCATTAAAAGACTAAAGTGTTCTATTTTATCCAACTATATCCAAACACATGCATCGTTATTTTATATCCAATCATATGCATTATTTTATATCCAATCACATCGTTATTTGCAAGACTATGATTGTTTCATTTTATCCGACTACATCTAATCACGATGCTACATTGTTATTGAATGTTAGGACTAACCTATAAAACCATAAAATAAAATTGTAACTACATCTAATAAAATTGTAACTACATCTAATCACGATGCTATGCATCGTTATTAAATGCCAGGACTAATCTATAAAACCGTGAAATAAAATATAAAATTGTAAATTCGAGGTCTTATTTCATTTATATATTCAAACATGCTTAGATGACACTCTTGGTAACGGTGAAATGAAACTCTCCGCTCCGCTGAGAATGGCCTCCCTACCGATTTCTACAGGTGCAGAGATCGAAATCGTCTTCCGTTAGGCACGGCCAGCATTAATTTTGCAAATTTGCTTTTTCTCCCCCAAAGTAAAGCTGAGTGACGCAAAACATGAATATGTTCCGAACGTCCATGATTTGAGCAAATATTACTTAAAAGAACTAGGCAGCACACAAAGGAAAAAAAGCATCAGAACATGAATGGATTATATTCTTTGCTTTCTTCTAAAGATTTTAGTACACGAAGATGTACAGCTTGCTGAATTACACAGCGCGTATGTACAATTTAAGGCTATAATAATAATGATGGGTCCCAAACTCTGTTGTCCTCAGCTCTCACCCCCTGTCACAAGTCTACAAAATCAACATGCCAACCACCGCAAGGACAACAATTTTTTATTTTGTCTTCCAAAGAATCTCCCGAAACACACACACCCCCAAGAACTCAAGAACCATGTACAGATCCATGGCCGAAGCCCTCGGAACGAACGAACTTGAGTTGGGTTCACTGAATCCATGGCAGCATGATGTGCAGAGAGGGGTATATGAGATTAGTTAGTACTGCGAGTGACTGACATAGGTGTTGAGCTGGCGGACGAAGCTGGAGAAGTTGTTGTGCTTGAAGTGGGCGGGGAGCAGCGTCTGGGAGAAGACGAAGGGGTCGGCGACGACGAAGCTGTTGTTCCCCTTCCCCCACCCGATCACCCCGTCCGTCCCCGGGTCCTCCACCATCCTGTACGTCTTCCACACGAACGGCGCCGCCCCTCCACCTCCTCCCGCCGCCGCCGCCATCTCCGTATATCTCCGGCAAACTCAGCTGTCTCGCTATAACTATCTTGTTGCGGAGATGGAGATAGTAGAAGATAGATATGTTTGGGATCGATGGGCTTCTAATTTCTAAATGTGGTAATGGGGAGGTGAGGAAAAGCGGAAGGCAAAGTACAGAAAAAGCGAGGGCCGCGTGGCCGAACAAGGCAAGAGGCAAGGGAGAAAGAAAGAAAACGAGTGCTTGGTGGGTACGTGGACGCCACAGGTGGCTCTCTTTTGGACGACGACGACGACGACGCCTACCGCGCTGGGGCCACTAGGGCATCGACGCGTCGCGCAGGCTCGGGAGCCTTCGGCGCGGGGCCTCCCACGTGCCCCCGCACCCGGGTGTGTCGCGGTGCGGGCCGCGGCAGCAGCGGCAGAGGCTGAGGCAGCGGCTGGGGGTGGGGTTAAAAGCGGTGTGCACGCACACGCGAATGTATACATAGCGGTCCGTGCCAAGCTGAACCGAGCCAAGCCCGACAGTATTGCAGCGCGACCCGACAGGGACGGCACGTTTAGGGCTGGAATATCGGTTTAAACCGTGAGTTTGGTTCAATTTTTTTCTTACATAAACTTTGATTTGATATAAATGAATAACTGATCGGTTCTCGTAAATATATTGAAAACCACATATTTCGGGTTTGGTTTTTGTTCGGTTTTTGATTTTTACCAAAAACCGATGGCAAACAAAGTTGGGCTCCCCATAGAGAACCGTCGTGTCACGCGTGCCGCCAACGGCCCCCTCCACGCCACACCCAAGCGCCGCCGTGCCGCGCGCGCCGCCGGCGGGCCCCTCCATGCCGCACACGAGCGTCACGCGCGCCGTCATCAGCCTTCTTCGTAGCGGAGCTTCTCCCGGCGCCGCTTCCGCTGGTGCGCCTAGTCGGCGAGCGAGGAGCAGCCCTCCCCCACGGCGCCCTTGGCCTCCGACGAACTCGAAGCTTGGGCCCCGCTCCCCCGCGAGAAGTCCGGGTCCATTCCCCTCCTCTTCCTCCTCCAATCAACCACGCTTGGGCGCCGCGACCTTACCTCTCCATCGCTGAAACCCTAACCCTAGCGAAAGCAGCAACTTCCAGAAAAAGAAAGCCCGCGGCAAGGCGAGGGAAGAACTGTGGAGGAGAGGAGAGAGAGGAAGAAGACACGGAGGGGGCATGCTTGTAATACGCGCAAACCCCAAGGGCCAAACTACAAAAGCAAACTTCCCAGGCTGGTTCGGTTTTTTCAGGGGTTCGGTTTTCAAACGTTCAAAACCAAAGCCGAACCGAATTATTCGGTTTATTCAACACCATGAACCAAAACCAAGACCAAAAACCGAAAAACTACAGAGTTTGGTTTGGCTCGGTGCGGTTCGGTTTTTCTCTGTAGTTGGTTAAAAAATGCCTAGCCCTAGGCACGTCGACCTGTGGGTCGTGCTGACACGGCCTGTTTGCCCGTGTTGTGTGTGCCGACGTCTCAGCCTATGATTCGACACGACACGGCCTTGAAGGCCCGTTGATGTCGCCTAGAGGGGGGGTGAATAGGCAATCCTGAAATTTTCTCGAAAATGCAGCGGTTAAAACACACAGGCACCGAAACTTTCGGTACTTGAACCACGGAACTTCCGGTCAGCACAAGCTGTCCGGAACTTCCGATGTTATAGTTCGAAACTTCCGGTGTTCTGTGACTTGAAAGGATCTGAACTCAACTTTAAGTAATTTCAACACAAGTTTATTGCTAGCAACATGAAGATATACATAGGCAATAGAGACAAACAGCAGGAGGTAAAGGGATACCACACGAGACATAAGGATTTTTATTCAAAGTTCGGATTCAAAGAATCCTACTCTCAGTTGAGGAACTTCGTAGAGTTGGGTCTGAATTAACCCCTTGCCTCACCAAGAAAATCCCTGAGAAGAAGTCTACGGCCTTCAATTTCAACGTTTCTAGGTTCTTACCTAGAGATAAATTGACCACAAAGATCCAAATTTGATCCTCTAGTGTGAACCACAAACATGAATTGCTCTACCTAGACAACCTCCAAAAGATCAACTTGGTTTGTCACTATCCATACCTCGTTTTCTTGCAGAGGAGAGGTGATCCTTCATAAACTTTTCTGGGCCAATCCACAATTCTCCGAAAGCTCGCGGGAGACATCTAACCGTCTAGGAGATTGTTCTCCAAGAGTAATAGGTACCACTCCAAAGCCCTACAAGAATCATCAAGTGCTCAAGTCACCTAGCTCTCTCACTCTCACAATCACTCCAAAACACTCAATCTTCTCACAAATTTGGTTATGTGGCTTAAGAATTGAGTTGGAATGAGCTAGAACACCATCGGAGAGGCTAGGAGACTGAAAAACGAAAGTAGGATGGTCAAAAGTGAGCTGGGCACAAGGTGGGATATATATAAGTACACGCTTGCGTCACTTAGCCGTTACTCACAAACTCAGCAGAAATATTGTCTGAAAGTTTCGGTCTAGGACTACCGAAAGTTCCGGCCAACACTTGGTTCTCAGGGTTTTGTTGCGAGGTGAAGGTCTCCGGAAGTTCCGGCTTTGAACCCTGGAACTTCCTATCGGCTTTCCCTGCCGAGGAAAGGGGAATATTCAAAAAAAAACCTCTAAAAATTCTCACTCAAGGATATTTTGACTAAGAGCACTTAGATCATCTCATGGCATGAGTTTTATCCCTCTTAATAATACGATTTTTCCTAAAAACTCAAGATTTAAGAAAAAACTATTATAAACCGTTGTCGAATCTTTTCTCCTTTTTGCAATTGATGTTTGAGGGTTCTCCTTTCTAAAAACCTGCACAACTGAGCATCTAGGGACTAATTCTCCTACACACATCTCAATTAAACACATTAGTCTCTTAACCAAATTGTTATTAACCACCAAAACCCACTTAGGGGGCTAGATGCACTTTCAATCTCCCCCTTTTTGGTGGTTGATGACAACTTGGTTAAAGCTTACAAAAGATTAGAGTAAATGAAGTTTCGAGTAAGAAGGGTTCGATAGGACTCCCCTAAATATATGCATAGTGTGAAATAAGAGTGAATTTAATATGCATTTTTGATAGATGAGTTTAGGGAATTTCTATCAACTTATCTTACTCAGTGGGGTGCAACAAAGGTGAAATGAAATAATTTTAAGAGCATATGACATGGCAAGCATCCAAAGAAATTGAAAACAACAATTCACCATTTACAAAGCAAACAAGCGATCATGCAAATAAGCCTAATTAATATCATAAGGTCTAGCAATCATTACATTCCAGCACACATAGAGTTCACATGACCAAATGAGAGCGAAAAGATAAAAGTCCTAGGAGATAGCTGCACGGCCGAAAGTTCCGGTGGAAAGGTCCGGAACTTTCGGTCGGCTGACAAGAATAGGCCAACAAGGAAGCACAAAAGTGCACAAAACCGAGAATTGACCCCCTCTTTCTCTATCTTCTACCCCTTTGGCATCAAGACACCAAAAGGGATAAGAGATAAGGAAAGTCACTCGCAGTCATCAGAGTTGGCGACGATCTCGGTGTCTCCACTTTGAATGTCGTCGTCGCCACCACCAGGAGAAGAGGAGGCCTTGGCAACATCGGTGGTGCTCGGAGTCAGCAGCTGGCGAAGCCACAGCAGGAGAGTCCTCCTCTTCGTCCCCCTCAGAGTGTGAAGACACTTCAGCGAAGGCGTGAGGAACAGAGGCAGAAGTTTCCTCATCTGCAGCAACATCGCGAGCGGTCTCGTAGGCTGCGAAGGGGTCCTCATATAACTCATCCTCGGAGTCGTCAGAGACTGTGTGACCGGCCTCCCTTAGAAGCAACTTCTGACGCTGCTCAATCTTCTTGACCTTGGAGGCGGTCTTGGCGCAGAGACAAGATCGAGCGCAACACCTTCTTGATGGGCGAGCTGGAGCTCAAGCCCGAAGGGCGTGAAGGAGCTGAGGAAGGACCGACACCTGATGCCGAGCCAGAAGGACGGGAAGAAGGAATCCTGGGAGCAGACGGCACATGAGGGCGAAATGGCTTGTGAGAGGAGTCACAGGTGTAGAAGAAGCCGGTCACATTGTTGATCATCTTCATGATGTATGGAGCGTACACACATCCCCGCTTGGGATCGCAGGCGGTGTTGTATATCTTGAACCAGATGAGCTTGGAGATGCTGAAGGGCGGCTGATTGTACCGCATGCGACTCAGGAGATGCGCATGACACGCAGGAAGTGCCGTCGCATCCCCGGCCTTTGGCAGCAGGGTCCACCTGAAGATGTAGTACAGAAGCTTGTACTGAGGTAGAGGCCCCTTTGTGGTCCCAAGACAGTCACGAGGAGCATCTGGTGCGTAGAGGAACCTGGTGTGCACCATGGGGATGGAATCCTCAGTGTGGATGTTGGGGTGGTTTAGATCAACTTGATCGAACCCCAAAATCTCCACGAACTGAGGCAGAGACACTTTGTAGGGGCGTCCCTCTGTCCTCCACTTCAAGAAGGGAACCCCATTCTGTGTGGAACTGAAGAAGACTGTGGCATAGGACTGCCCAATAACCTCAATGTTCCAGGAGTAGTTGAGGCAGAGGCATCCTTGAGGTTTTTGGCTACGCATACTTGCATCAAGTCATTGAAGTATGCGTTGTTCTTCGACTGAAGATAGCCCCAGTCTAGCCACTTCATCTCCACAACCCAATTGGTCCGGGAGAGAAAGACAGAGTTGTACCAGTCGAGCTGGAAGAAGGTCTTGAACTGTAGATCCAGGGACTCCTGAGGGACGGTGTTAGGATCCACCAGGCAATCGCGACCACACCGGGCTATCTGTTTGAGATAGTTAATCCTCTGGCGCCTAGTATGGTGATCGGGGTCAACATCATAACCCTGAGCAGGATATAGTGGGATGGGATTTCCCCAGGAACCCGACTCATCTAGCTAAGGACTGGTGGCAGTAGAACGCCGAGCAGGACAGGGTGGAGGACCAGCAGCTTGAGAACCTCCTGCTACTACGGTTCTGGCATCTCGAATGGTCAAGGGCCGGTTCCGAGTAGCACGGGACGGCCTAGGAGGAGACCGATCCTTACACCTGTCCTCAAAGACCACCTTTTCTTTTCCGAGACGACCTCGAGGACTATTGTCATCGTCATCCCCCGAGACGTCCTGACGAGCCTTCTGGCGCTTTTCACGAGCCATGGAATCACTGCAATAGGGAACAAGCAAAGATAAGGGAGATGCAGTGATAAAACATAGTGAAAGAGAACAAGGCTGCGGCAGGCTGCACAGGGATCGGAAGTTTCGGTCCAAGAACACCGGAACTTCTGGTGTGCCTGGCAGTCGCGCGCCTCCCCGACCGAAAATCAAGCGCATTGCATCAGATTTGATTTGCAACCTACAAGGTATTAATTTGATTTGCAACCGAAAGGAAAACTCTCTAGGTCCAAGAATTGAGAGATCGGGGCAAAAGAAGGTAAAATTAGGGAGAGGGATTGAACGTAGTACCTCGGGCAAACGAAAGACAAAAGCAAGCGCGGGGCGTCGATCCTCGACCAAAAACACCCGGAAAACGAACAAGAGAGAAGAGATTTCATGGTGGAGACAAGAAATCGCCTGAGGAGGGGTGAGAGAGGAGAGAGATGACGACGGTGGAGAAGTGGGGGAGTTAGGGTTTGCCATCGGCCATGTCACGCCCGAAAATTCAGACCCGAATTTCCGAAGCTATATGTGTATTAAAATCCCTGTCCAGGACCAGCCAGGGTACACATACGACAATTGTTGATATTACAGTTCCACGTCTTAGAAACAATACAAAAAGATTACAAAAGAGTAGCGGAAAAAGAAAAAGGGCCTAAGCCTAAGCTTGACGCTGGCCACGTGGCTTCGACCACTCCACAGGCAACTTCCAGAATGCAGGACAAAGCCTACTCCACTTCATCTTCGTCTTCCACCTCCGCTCGGGTTCGTGAAGAAGCAAGGATGAGTACTTCCACGTACTCAAAAAGTCATGCCGAAGGGGAGAGAAGAATGAATGCAGGAGAGACAAAGGTCTGGCTAAGGTTTGCTTTTGTGCAAACGGCAGGAGTATTTCCAAACAATACGAATTTTGAACACAGTCAAAACAACAGTAAATTGAGTAAGTAAAGCATTTTGACTCCAACACTGTCCAACGTTATCCCCACGTTGCGACAGGCCCAAACCATCCACCTGTACTAGTCATGTTCCAAAACTTAGGGTGTAAAAGTGTGAGACTAATCACGGAGAGCTCGGTCGATCGCCCCATCACCGCGGGCACGGCTATTCGAATAGATTTACTCTCATCAGAGGTGTACAACTTGAAGGGTTACGCGGAAGCTACGCTAGCCGAAAACAAAAATTTCTACCGCGCAAACCAGGAACACTTGCAAGTAAGGGCCGATAGATCGTTACCGATTGGAGTAGAGTGCAGCGGAATAGCCAATCAGGGCAATCCGATCCGGAACAGTGTAGCCGATTCCCGGAGACAGCCGATTCGAGTCGTTCGGCCGCGTTCTCACGCCTCGCTCCGATGCGCCCGACCGCAGCCGATCAAGAGCGCGCAACGTAGCAGCGCCTCTACCGGTATCCACACGTCCGGGGACAGAACAGCGTACACCCGTGTGCTAGCACGCGATGCAAGGCTAGGGTTTGGCTCGAAAGTGGGGAGGGTTTCCGTGGAGATTGATCTCGGCGACTTCTGTTGCACGCGATGCAATTGACGTGTCACAGCTCTCCACCCCTTCCTCCTTTATATAGAGTTGGCCGACTGGGACTAGTGGCCGATTAGGACACTATTTTGAATCGGATCTCATCCGTATCTCATAGAGTTGGCCGCCCCACACGTCGTAAGCCCATAGGACTCTATCCGATCGGAACCCTATCCGATCGAGCCGTATCCGAGTCCAACTCGAATATCTATTCTATCCCCTTAAGCGTGCGACCGTGTAGGTTCAGGTATACTCGGTTTCGGCTATAGTCTAACTTAGCCGATCGTCGGCTCGAGTCTAACTCAGCCGACCTGTCAATAGCGGCGCCTAGCAGCACATATTGACACCATAGTATACAAGAATAATATCGGCTCAACCCGTAATGTGTACACAAATCCCTTTGCCTCACGATACCGGTTAAGCTATAGGCAAGATGTGTGCCATCCCTTCAATAGCTTAACCATTCACTCGAACCGTATTGGATTATCCGTCCGTTGATTGACTCCTCAATCAACTTAGCATGGCCATGCATTTCCATAATCCATTACCTCGAGGGCCCAGATATCTCTCCAAAGGAGGGGCAAATTCCATCTTGATCACTCACATCCCACTCCATGTTTCATAGCAAACCCGAAAACTACCTTTATAACTACCCGTTACGGAATAGCGTTTGGTAGTCCCAAAGTAGGTTACTACACATGTTGGAATCCATGGTGATCTCAGGTCTAAGGACTTTGTACCAACACTACCCGAGACCAACTAATGGCACATTAATTCCCGTAGTGTCTCATGGTGGGTCTATCCAACAATGTGTTCTCCAACACATACGTCCATGTTTATTGATTTGGTATCTCCATACCCATGATCTATGAGACATGATCATCAATCAATAAACATGCCGATCTTAGAATCATATTTGTTCCAACAATATGATATATGATCGAGGATCGTTTAGAAATAGATTCATACATAAAGAGTCTCATAAATAAGTCACGTACTTATTGATCAATACAAGATGTCTATTTCATGGAACTGAATAACACTTTATTCATTTATACATAAACATTGACGTGATATCCAACATCTCCATGTTGCCTCTAGGGCATATCACTAACACAACTGTACCCACAAGACACAGCCCCACAACACGGTTTCCCGTGCGCCGGAATACCACTGCGGTACCCCGGAAAGGGAACTGTGATAGGACCTTTCGTATAACCCCCCTCTAACCAAGCGAACCCCACCAAGGTTTTGGCCCCACTCCCGGACCCTGGGAGTGGGCAGCCCCCCCGAGTGCCTCGGTGAATCCTGCAGCCCAGCAACCCTTATACCGGGGCCGACTGAAACTCCATCCCGCTCAACCTTGCCGATGGGTTCGTCAGCTAGGAGAGGCTACACTACGGGACCTACCTTACCCATTTCGGCTTGTGGTTTGCACGGTCATTCTCCCGAGGGATCCCGTGAACCGGTCCTTAATTGCTATTGGCGCCGCTAACCAAAACCATAGCGCCCAAAGCCCACAATTTGTCATATTTTAGTTATTAGTCCGGGTCACCTGAATCTATAATCGTTAATCCTCCAAACATAAGGCCGGAAGAGATACATTAAGTGAGAAAATGACCCATTTAGTGAGCTAGTGAAACTAAGCCAGGCTAAGCATAACCTAGTCCTGAAATCTAATCACATTATTTTCCCAAGTTTGATCAAAGGGTTTGGGGTGTCAAACCTAAGGCATAAACTAAGCATAAGGTGTATTATTTCCCTTGAAATGACAATATAAAGTACATGTAATTTCATAGAGTAAAACAGGTGTTTTAGCAAAATGGGAGCAATATGATCAATATATAGCATGACTTGCCTTGCTCTTCGGCTTGGGGGATTTCCGCGACGACTTCAAAGTAAACTGGGACGGAGGGACTACCGGGATCTACACGGCAAACAAGCACTTCAACAAAACAGGCTAAAAAGCTACTAAAACGGGGAACAAAACTATTTTTAATGGATTCTTGGCATTTTTATGAATTTAATGAAATTTGAATGGGCTAAAACGGAGGTCAGATTGAAAAGATATGATTTTTAGAAGATTATTTGTGTTTTTACTAAAATAGGAAAATCCTTAATAATTTATTGCGTAATAAATCCCGAATTGCGTCGCGCTAGGGCGACGCGCCGAGGGCGTCATCGGCCGCGGGAGCATCGGTCCATGGTGGACCGAGTCCACGGGCCGAGAGGGACAGCGTCGCACCACATGGCGTGCACTTGGCGCTGACGCGGCGGCCACGCGGTGTGCCACGCGGGCCAGCGGGGACGGACAGCCCCAATCTGTCAAGGCAGATCGGACGGTCGGGAAGGGATTCGGGTGGCGCGATCGGCCGGCGATGGTGCACGGCGGCCGGAGACCGACTGGCGCCACTCGGGCGGCGGTGCGGGCGGCGGAATACCGCGGCTGAGCACTCGGGAACGGCGGCGCGCACTTGGCCGAGAGGGGAAAGAGGGAGGGGCGCTCACCGCGGTGCGACCGGAGTTGAAGGGGACAACGGCGCGGACAGTGAGAGAGGCGGCGGAACCACTCGGGGAAGGGTGGCCGGAGCGGCGCTGACACCTGCGACGAGGAGGGAGGAGTCGGCGGAGCTCAGAGCGTCTCGGAGCAGTGAGAAAACGCGGCCGAACCTCGACGACGAAGTCCGAAGCAGGGGCGCACGGTGCGGGAACGACGGAGAGAGAGGGAGGCTTGAGTGGAGGTGTGGGGAGCTCGGGAAGGGCGAGGGGGTGCTTATATAGGGGATGGGAAGGTCGGTGGCGACCGGATACAAGGGCGGCATTTCTCGCCGGCGCGGTTTGGGGGAAGTAATGGCTGGTGATTAAATCCGGCCATTGAGGGGTGCGGGAGCGGCGGCCAGGGCGATTGAAGGCGGCGGGAGAGTCGGGGAAATTAAGGCGGTGCCTTTAGGGCGCGCGGGAGCAACGGGCGGCCGAGATCCGCGCGGGGCAGAGGCGGCGTCAATGGCGGCGGGGCAGCCGGAGGTAGGGAACGGGGCTAACAGGTGGGCCCCACCTGTCGGCTCCAGGGGTAAGAGGAAGGCGAACCGGACTTGTTCACGGCGCAAGAATTAAACGGCCGCGCCTTCCGTCGGCCCGCGAGGGAGGGAGAAGGACGCGCGGCGGAAAAGGACGGGCCGTGCGTGGGAAGGGATTGGGCCGTCGGCTCGGGCCGGCGGCCCACAGCCGGAAAAAGAGCGAGAAAGGACGGAGGAGAGAGAAATTGATTTTCCCGGGATTTATTAATTCCGATTTTGATTTTAATTGGTTAAAAATTATTTCTTGTGCTCAAAATTCCACTAAAAATCGTTAGCGTATTTTGACATGTAGAATTTAGGAAAAATCCTACCATGCCATTTCCATTTAACATTTGGATTTTAAAATTATTAATTCTCTCCAGTTAATTCCAACGATTTTTCTTTTACGATTTTCTTAAGAATTTTTAAAAGGGGAAAACACCTCAGGGTGTTACAAACCTACCCCTTAAACAGAATCTCGACCCCGAGATTCGGAGGTACCGGCAAACGATAGGGATGAGCGGCCTTTAGCTCATCTTCCCTTTCCTGTGTGCTTCTTCTTCGAGTGATGCATCCACCGAACTTGGCGTAACCCGGTGACCTTGTTCCGGTCCTCCGTTCACTGGTTTTGAGTATCCGCGCTGGTTTCTCCACATAGGTCAGATCTTTCTGGATTTCAATCTGGTCTGGACTAGCTTGTTCTTCAGGAATTCTCAGACACTTCTTGAGTTGGGAGACGTGGAAAACGTCGTGGATTCCTGCCATGGTGGGTGGCAGTTCGAGTTGGTATGCCACTTCACCCCGTCGCTCTTGAATCCGATATGGTCCCACATAGCGTGGTGCCAACTTGCCTTTGGTTTGGAATCGGTGCACTCCCCGAAGCGGGGTGACACGAAGATATACATAGTCTCCAACTTTAAAAACTAGCTCTCTGCGGCGGTTGTCTGCATAACTCTTCTGACGAGACTGTGCCACTTTCAGCCTTTCTCTTATGATTCTGACTTTCTCTTCGGCATCATTTAATACTTCGGTCCCGAACAAATGACGTTCGCCGGTCTGATCCCAGAAAAGCGGGGTTCGACACTTTCGTCCATATAGTGCTTCAAAAGGTGCCATTTGTAAACTAGCCTGATAACTGTTATTATAAGAGAACTCTGCATAGGGCAGGCTCTTATCCCAAGCTCCTCCGAAATCCAGAGCACAAGCTCGCAGCATATCTTCCAAAACCTGGTTTACACGTTCCGTCTAACCATCAGTTTGCGGGTGATAAGCCGTGCTAAAATTCAACCGGGTGCCAAGTTCCTCTTGTAGTTTTTGCCAAAACCTGGAGGTGAAATGGCTACCACGATCAGATACTATCTTCTTAGGTACACCATGAAGACACACAATCCTTGCAAGGTACAATTCTGCTAACCTTCTGCCCGTATAGGTGGTAAGCACTAGGATAAAATGAGCCACTTTAGTGAGGCGGTCGATTATAACCCAGATAGAATCATGTCCTGATGATGTCCGGGGAACACCGGTGATGAAATCCATCCCGATTTCCTCCCACTTCCATTCCGGAATTTGAAGTGGCTGTAATAATCCAGCATGCCTCTGGTGTTCTGCCTTTACTCGCTGGCATACATCGCATAGTGCCACGAACTCTGCTATTTCTCTTTTCATGCTAACCCACCAGAACTTTTCCTTAAGATCCCGGTACATTTTGGTACTTCCTGATGGATAGAGTATCGACTCGATGTGCTTCGAAGGATTAACTTTCTCAATTCCTTATCTTCCGGCACACATATCCTGTTGCCCATCCATATGGTTCCATGCTCGTCTTCCGTGAAGTCACGAGCTTTTCCCACTCTCATATTCTTCTTAAGCTCAGCTATGTCCGGATCCGAGGCTTGAGCTATGCGAATTTGATCTAAGAGTGTGGGTTGGGCCTCAAGAGCGACCACAAATCCGAGTTCAACAATTTCCAGGTTGAGGTGCTATAAATCTTGTAGTAGCTGTTCACATCTCCCTTCTATGTGAATAGAGTTGCAATAACTCTTTCGGCTCAGGGCATCAGCTACCACGTTAGCTTTGCCGGATGGTAGTGTATGCTGAGATCATAATCCTTGATCAAGTCCAACCATCGTCACTGACGGAGGTTCAAATCCGGTTGGGTGAAGATGTATTTCAGGCTCTTATGATCCGTATATATTTCACAGCGATTACCGACGAGGTAATGTCGCCATATTTTCAGAGCATGGACGACTGCTGCTAGCTCCAAGTCATGTGTTGGGTAATTAGACTCATGAGGTCTCAATTGGCGGGAAGCATATGCGACCACCTTTCCATCTTGCATCAACACACAGCCTAATCCCTGGTGAGATGCGTCGCAATAGACTTGGAAATCCTTGGTTTGATCTGGCAAGATCAACACGGGTGCTGACACCAGTTTTCTCTTGAGTGTTTCAAAACTCTGGTTGCGCTCGGCAGTCCATATAAACTTTTCATCCTTCTTTAACAACTGCGTCAAAGGCTTGGCAATTCTGGAGAAGTTTTCGATGAACCGACGATAATAACCCGCAAGTACTAGAAAACTTCTGACTTGGGTGACGGTTTTAGGTGGAGTCAATTTGGTCACAGCTTCTACATTGGAAGGATCCACTGCGACTCCTTGCGCATTCACGATATGGCCGAGGAATTGCACTTCCTTCAACCAGAAAGCACATTTGCTAAACTTAGCATAGAGTTGGTGGTCTCTTAACTTTTCAAGTACCAACCGGAGATGGTGCTCATGTTCCTCTTCCGACTGCGAATAGATCAAGATGTCATCGATGAACACCACGACAAACTTGTCTAGGAATTCCATGAACACTTTGTTCATCAAATTCATGAAAAAGGTGGGGCATTTGTAAGTCCGAAGGACATGACCGTGCACTCATACGACCGTACCGAGTGACGAAGGCGCCTTGGGAATATCTTCTTCGGATTCTTAGGCGATGATAGCTTGATCACAGGTCTATCTTGGAGAACACCTTTGCTCCCTTTAATTGATCGAACAGGTCGTCAATCCTAGGGAGAGGGTATTTATTCTTAATAGTGACCTCGTTGAGTGCGCGATAATCGACGCACATCCTTTTGGTCTTATCCTTTTTCTCCACAAAAATGACCGGCGCACCCTGGGCGATGTGCTCGGGCGGATGTAACCTTTCAGAATCGTTCATCTACTTGCTTCTTG
This sequence comes from Oryza australiensis, assembly GCA_019925245.2. Classification (NCBI taxonomy): domain Eukaryota; kingdom Viridiplantae; phylum Streptophyta; class Magnoliopsida; order Poales; family Poaceae; genus Oryza; species Oryza australiensis. Next base: position 920,242 of record JAIFGZ020000326.1, on the reverse strand, counting down.
ACCTCTGCCAACTCATTGGCTCCCATTCTATAGGGTCTCTTGTGGATCGGAGCAGTGGTAGGGACTAGGTCAATCCGAAACTCTATTTCTCTTTCAGGTGGCATTGTGGTTAGGTCTTCCGGAAAGACTTCCGGGTACTCACCAACCACAGGAATATCCTCTAACTTTGCCTGATCCTTTCCTTTCTCTTCGGGCTTCTCCTTAGCCGAAATTCGATTCAGGCTTGCCACTACCCTTAGTGGTTTAGGGGAGCGGTAAATCACTTTCTTCCCTTCGTCATTTGTCAAGGAGATCGTGCGGCTTGCACAATCGATCATCCCTCTATGACGGGTCAACCAGTCCATCCCAAGGATGACATCCAGGCCTTTTGATTCTAGAAGGATAAGATTGGCTAGAAAGGGGAATCCTTGGATTTGTATTGCCACTGAAGGGCAAAAGTGGGCGGTGTTCAAATGGTTCCCGGGTGTTTGGACCTGCATGGGTATCTTAAGTTTTAACACTGACAACCCATGTTTTCCCACAAATGCTTTTGATATGAAAGAATGGGTTGCACCCGAATCAAACAGGACTGATGCATTAAAGGAGTTCACAAGGAACATACCCAGTATGACATCCGGTGCGTCCTGTGCCTCCTCTGCTGAAGCATGATTCGCTCTTGCTTGGATAAACCTGGGCGCGCGTTTTGGTTTTGGACACTTGTCTGCGAAATGTCCAGGTTCTCCACAGTTGAAACGGGTACCCGGTTTGAATCCTGAGTCCTTCTTTGGTGGCATTGGCTTGGACTGTGGTGGCGGCTGCGCTATTGGTGGAAGCGGGGCCGGATTCCGCTGTGGCTGTCCAGGACGGCTTCCGCTGGGTTAGAAGTTCCCGGGATGGTACTGGTGATGCTGACGAACGATCATAGTGGTAGGTCCATTCTGACCACCCGGAAAGAAACGCGGCCGTTGGGGATTCCATTGCTGAGGATGTGACCTAAGCTGGGTAGCCTTCCGCTTTCTGAGCATTTTATTGTGTTGGTCTTCTTGACGGATGGCTTTGTCGACCAACTTCTCGAAGTCGGCATACTCACCGGAGATGAGTTTGTCCGTCAACTCATCGTCCAGCCCGGCCAAGAACTTCTCTTGACGCTCGGCGTCAGTACGTACATCCTTTGGAGCATATCGCGCTAAGCGATTAAATTCGTGCAGATACTCGGTGACGGTTTGGGTGCCTTGCTCCAAGGATCTGAACTCCCTCTTTTTCTAGGCTACTATCCCTCCGGGGATGTGAGCCTTCCGGAATTGGTGGCAAAACTCTGCCCAAGTAACCGCGGGTGCGTCCGCCCGACGGGTGACCAAGAAATTGTCCCACCAGGCTGAGGTGGGACCTTGGAGTTGGTGAGTGGCGAAAGACACCCTTTCCTGGTCTGTGCACTGGAGAAGGTCCAACTTCTTTTCTATGGCTATGATCCAGTCATTAGCCTCCATTGGGTTGGTGGTGCTGGAGAAAGTTGGAGGTTGGACTCGAAGAAATTCTGACAGCTTGTTTTGAGGGGGAGGTGGTGGTGCGAAATGGTCGTGCGATGCTTGTTCTCATTGTTAAAACTTTGCATCATTTGCAACGCATCTGCGATGCTGCTGTTGCATTTGCGCATCATTGCAGCCATCATCCGGTCCGGTTGGCTAGGACTTGTGCCAAAGTGATGTTCTCGGGGGAGGGGGGGTTGTTGGTATTAGCACGGGTGTTGTTCTCGGTGACTCGAGTCTTGTTGCTACCATTCCCGGTGTTCACCATCCGAAGAAGCGGAACAACAAGGTGGGGAGAAGGAGTAAAACAGATTGAACAGAGAAGTTGATCTTTATTACTTGTTTTGATCTGTTCTTGACTTAAAACACACTCAACATCCTTAATTGGGCAACCCATATCCACACTTGATACAGGTTGACCGCTACCCGCAAACAGCACTCCTAACACACAACAACTAAGCAAACAGAAAAACTAGGAAAACGGTAAACTAAGGGTGGCGACGTTCTAAGGGTCGGAACGGCTCCCACGGTCGGAGGAGTCGAAACCACTTCCAAGGGAGTTCCCGTCTTCCTTCGAGCGGCTTCGAGAGCTGGTTAACTCGCCTTTCTGTCCGGGACTCTTGGAGCTGCCACTGCTACTGCCCTTGCTGCTACTGGACACCGAGATCCATCCTCCTCCTCCGCTTGGGGCAGGGACCAGAGCAAGAGCAGGATCTGGTACTGGGACGGGGACTAGGGAAGGCGGTGGTGCAGGAGGTGGAACCCTAGGCGCCAACTGCATCCGCACCGGAGCCTTGGTGTCCTTCCGCGGCGTGATCCTTATCCGAAGGATGTTGGGAGGTGGAAGCCCCTTCAGACTGGTGATCTCTCTCTTGAGACGATCCACCTCATCCTTCAAAATTTTGATCTTTAAGATCTTCTGGTCGTTCAGAGCCTTTGCCGCCATGTGAAGCTCCGCATGCATCTTATCCAGCCCTTCATTCACCGTCGTCATGTGGGAGAAGGTGGTGTCGTTCTCCCCTTCTGCCAATTGAAAGGTGTTGATTGCTGATGAAGTTCCCCGCCGAGGATGGTACCGGTAGGCAGAGTGGCGGAGATGGTAGTCATGCATCTCCCTCATCCGAGCCAGCATTAGATAAGCCGCCTCTTGGCAGGCATGCTCATCTGTTCCTCCTAATGCTGACCACAATGTTTGGAATATTGGTGCCGACGAACCCGTGCACCTCCAGGCGGACTTGGTGAGGCAACTCACTGGCGAACGGTGAGACGACCGTGTACTCAGATGCATCCGGATAGCCTCACGCCAAGGCCATTCTTGCCGCTCCGCGACGAACCCTTTCGACTCACGACCGTTGTGGGTGACCGAGCGGCCCGCCATCTAGAGAAGACAAGGTAGGGGATTAATGCATGCTCAAACCCAAGTTAGACAAACGATAACGGACTCAAATAAGGTAAACGAGAAAAAGAGGGTTTTTGAGAAACATTTTTATGAGGCTAAGTAAAACTTCTAAGGACATCCCCTAGATGATGCTGAAAAATAGATGCTTAGGTATATAAAATTAGCGACCATTCCCTCCTATCTCGACTTAGGACTTGGATCCCTTAGAAAATCCCAACTTGGCGGCTGAATCAGAGATCAAATGATTTTTTTCCAAATTTTAACTCTAGAATCCTATCACCTAGACTTGACCAAGTTTTCAAAAATGCTTTGAGAGAAACTTAAAATTTTCCCAATCCCGAGGAATCAAGACCCATTTTCCCGAAACCGTTTTCAAAAGCCAGGGCTTATGCATATGAAATGATTCAGAGGGCTCCTAGGTTTTTTCCGTTTGGCTTTTCCTACGGTCTGGAACTGGCTCTGATACCAACTTATCACGCCCGGAAATTCAGACCCGAATTTCCGAAGCTATATGTGTATTAAAATCCCTGTCCAGGACCAGCCAGGGTACACATATGACAATTGTTGATATTACAGTTCCACGTCTTAGAAACAATACAAAAAGATTACAAAAGAGCAGCGGAAAAAGAAAAAGGGCCTAAGCCTAAGCTTGACGCTGGCCACGTGGCTTCGACCACTCCACAGGCAACTTCCAGAATGCAGGACAAAGCCTACTCCACTTCATCTTCGTCTTCCACCTCTGGCTCAGGTTCTGGTGAAGAAGCAAGGATGAGTACTTCCACGTACTCAACAAGTCATGCCGGAAGGGGAGAAGAATGAATGCAGGAGAGACAAAGGTCTGGCTAAGGTTTGCTTTTGTGCAAACGGCAGGAGTATTTCCAAACAATACGAATTTTGAACACAATCAAAACAACAGTAAATTGAGTAAGTAAAGCATTTTGACTCCAACACTGTCCAACGTTATCCCCACGTTGCGATAGGCCCAAACCATCCACCTGTACTAGTCATGTTCCAAAACTTAGGGTGTAAAAGTGTGAGACTAATCACGGAGAGCTCGGTCGATCGCCCCATCACCGCGGGCACGGCTATTCGAATAGATTTACTCTCATCAGAGGTGTACAACTGTACCCACAAGACACAGCCCCACAACACGGTTTCCCGTGCGCCGGAATACCACCGCGGTACCCCGGAAAGGGAACTGTGATAGGACCTTTCGTATAACCCCCCTCTAACCAAGCGAACCCCACCAAGGTTTCGGCCCCACTCCCGGACCACGGGAGTGGGCAGCCCCGAGTGCCTCGGTGAATCCTGCAGCCCGAAAACCCTTATACCGGGCCGACGAAACTCCATCCCGCTCACCCTTGCCGATGGGTTCGTCGGCTAGGAGAGGCTACACTACGGGACCTACCTTACCCATTTCGGCTTGTGGTTTGCACGGTCATTCTCCCGAGGGGTCCCGTGAACCGGTCCTTAATTGCTATGGGCGCCGCTAACCAAAACCATAGCGCCCAAAGCCCACAATTTGTCATATTTTAGTTATTAGTTTGGTTCACCTCAATCTATAATCGTTAATCCTCCGAACATAAGGCCGGAAGAGATACATTAAGTGAGAAAATGACCCATTTAGTGAGCTAGTGAAACTAAGCCAGCTAAGCATAACCTAGTCCCGAAATCTAATCACATTATTTTCCCAAGTTTGATCAAAGGGTTTGGGGTGTCAAACCTAAGGCATAAACTAAGCATAAGGTGTATTATTTCCCATGAAATGACAATATAAAGTATATGCAATTTCATAGAGTAAAACATGTGTTTTAGCAAAATGGGAGCAATATGATCAATAATATAGCATGACTTGTCTTGCTCTTCGGCTTGGGGGATTTCCGCGATGACTTCAAAGTAAACTGGGACGGAGGGACTACCGGGATCTACACGGCAAACAAGCACTTCAACAAAACAGGCTAAAAAGCTACTAAAACGGGGAACAAAACCATTTTTAATGGATTCTTGGCATTTTTATGAATTTAATGAAATTTGAATGGGCTAAAATGGAGGCCGGATTGAAAAGATATGATTTTTAGAAGATTATCTGTGTTTTTACTAAAACAGGAAAATCCTTAATAATTTATTGCGCAATAAATCCAGGAATTGTGTCAGCGCTAGGGCTGACGTCAGCGAGGGCATCATCGGCCGCGGGAGCACCGGTCCACGGTGGACCGAGTCCACGGGCCGAGAGGGATAGCGGCGCACCATGTGGCGTCCACGTGGCGCTGACGCGGCGGCCACGCGGTGTGCCACGCGGGCCAGCGGGGACGGACAGCCCCAGTCTGCCGAGGCACACCGGACGGCCGGGAAGGGGTTCGGGCGGCGCGATCGGACGGTCGGGAAGGGGTTCGGGCGGCACGATCGGCCGGCGATGGTGCACGGCGGCCGGAGACCGACTGGCGCCACTCGGGCGGCGGTGCGGGCGGCGGAATACCGCGGCTCATGCGTGGGCGGAGCCGTGAGCACTCGGGAACGGCGGCGTGCACTCGGCCGAGAGGGGAAAGAGGGAGGGGCGCTCACCGCGGTGCGACCGGAGTTGAATGGGACGACGGCGCGGACAGTGAGGGAGGCGGCGGAACCACTCGGGGAAGGGTGGCCGGAGCGGCGCTGACACCGGCGACGAGGAGGGAGGAGTCAACGGAGCTCGGAGCATCTTGGAGCAGCGGGAAAACGTGGCCGAACCTCGGCGACGAAGTCCGAAGCAGGGGCGCACGGTGCGGGAACGACGGAGAGAGAGGGAGGCTTGAGTGGAGGTGTGATGAGCTCGGGAAGGGCGAGGGGTGCTTATATAGGGGATGGGAAGGTCGGTGGCGACCGGATAAGGGCGGAATTTCTCGCGGCGCGGTTTGGGGAAGTAACGACCGGTGATTAAATCCGGCCATTAAGGGGTGCGGGGAGGCGGCGGGAGAGTCGGGGAAATTAAGGCGGTGCCTTTAGGGCACGCGGGAGGAACGGGCGGCCGAGATCCGCACGGGGCAGAGGCGGCATCAATGGCGGCGGGGCAGCCGGAGGTAGGGGACGGGGCTGACAGGTGGGCCCCACCTGACAGGTGGTGAATGTCTATGTGCTTGGTTCTTGAGTGTTGTACGGGATTGTTGGCTAGTTTTATGGCGCTCTCATTGTCACATAGGAGAGGAATATTGAAAAATATATAGCCAAAATCTTGTAGGGTTTGTTTCATCCAAAGAAGTTGAGCACAACAAGGTCCGGTGGCTATGTATTCGGCTTCGACGGTGGATACGGCAATGGAGTCTTGCTTTTTGGAGGACCAAGAAACAAGTGATCGTACAAGGAATTGGCACGTGCCGGTAGTGCTCTTGCGATCAACCTTACACCCGACATAATCCGAATCGGAATAACCAACGAGCTCAAAGGCACAACCCTTAGGATACCACAAGCCAAGGTTAGGAGTGTGCACCAAATATCGAAGGATTCTTTTAACGGCAATCAAGTGACATTCTTTGGGTGCTGCTTGAAAATGAGCACACATGCACACACTAAGAATGATATCGGGCCTAGATGCACAAAGATAAAGCAAGAATCCAATCATGAAGAGCTATACCTTTTGATCCACGCTTTTGCCGTTTTCGTCGAGATCCAAATGACCATTAATAGGCATTGGTGTCTTGATGAGCTTTGCATCCTCCATCCAAAACTTCTTGAGTATATCTTTCAAATACTTTGTTTAAGAGATGAAGGTCCCTTCCTTGAGTTGCTTGACTTGAAGCCCGAGGAAGAATGTGAGCTCACCCATTATTGACATCTCGAATCTCTTGGTCATTATCCTACTAAACTCTTCACTAAATGAGACATTAGTTAAGCAAAAAATTATGTCATCGACATAAATTTGGCATACAAACAAATCATTTTTGAATTTCTTAGTGAAGAGAGTAGTGTCGACTTTGTCTATCTCAAAGCCATTTTTGAGGAGAAAATCCCGAAGGCACTCATACCATGCTCTAGGGGCTTGCTTGAGCCCGTAGAGTGCTTTGTGAAGCTTGAACACATGATTTGGATATTTGGGATCTTCAAAGCCGGGTGGTTGCTCAACAAACATCAATTCGAAGATTGGTCCGTTCAAGAAAGCACTCTTGACGTCCATTTAATATAATCTGAAATCATGGTTAGCGACATAGGCTAAAGGAATGCAAATGGACTCAAGACGAGCAACCAACTCAAAGGTTTCACCAAAGTCGAGGCCCTCGACTTGAGTGAACCCTTGTGCCACTAACCGGCTTTGTTGTGAATGACTACTCCATTCTCATCTTGTTTGTTGCGAAGATCCACTTGGTGCCAATCACATTTTGATTAGGTCTCTCCACCAATGACCACACTTGATTGCGAGTGAAGTTGTTCAACTCTTCTTGCATGGCCATCACTCAATCTGGATCACCAAGCGCATCCTCCACCTTAATTGGTTCGAAAGAGGAGACAAACGAGTAATTTTCACAAAAACTTGCAACATGAGATCGAGTGTTTACCCCCTTTTGAATGTGTCCAAGAATTTTGTTGACGGGGTGATCGCGTTGAATGGTATGGTGTATCCTTGGATGGTGCACCGAGGGGACTACAGCCTGATCAGGTAGCTCTTGAGTGCCCTCGGCATCGAGCCCATCCACTTGTGCTGGAGGCACACCTTCATGTCCAGCATCCCGGAGGTTCCGGCCTGCTGGGCCCGGAACATCCGGTCGTCCTGAGGTCCAGATGTTCCAACCCCTGGGGCTCAAAGCAACAGGCCGGAAGTTCCGGGTTGAGGGCACCGGAACTTCTGGGGCATTATCATCTTGACTTGGTGAAGAGCTATTGGCTGTCGACAACGGAGGTTGATCACCATTCAATTGATCATCCTGCGTCTCAACTGATCGTATGTCGCCAATAGCCTTCGTAGCAATTGCTTTGTGTGGATCCACTTCATCTATAACATTCACCACAAATTGCTCTCCTTGGGAGCTGTTAGATTCATCAAATGCCACACCCCTAGTAATCTCAACAATACCGAGGTTTTGTTGAAAACACGATAGGCATGGGCATTTGATTCATAACCGAGTAAGAAACACTCATCCACCTTAGGTGCAAACTTAGACGAACGAGGTCCCTTACTCAAAATAAAGCACTTGCTCCCAAAGACACAAAAATACAAAACATTAGGCTTTTTACCACTCAAGAGTTCATAGGATGTCTTCTTCAAAAGCTTGTGGAGGTAGAGACGGTTGATGGCATGGCATGCGGTGCTCACGACCTCCGCCCAAAAGACATCGAAGATCTTGTACTCATCAAGCATCGTCCTTGCCGCTTCATTGAGTGTGCGGTTCTTCCTCTCGACGATGCCGGAGAACTCGTGTTTGATGCCTTCTTCATAAGGAAATTTCTCCACTTGTGTATTCTTGAATTCTCCTCCATTATCGGTTCGCACTCGCTTGATGGAGAGATCATATTGATTTTGGGCTTATCGAGCGAAGTGCTTGAAGACTTCTTGAGCTTCACTTTTGTCATGGAGAAAGAATACCCAAGTGAAACGGGAATAATCATCAACAATCACAAAACCGTACTTGTTACCTCCTATGCTTAGATAAGCTGTAAAATCAAAGTGTGTTTGATTCTTATTGGATAATGAACAATTGGTCGCTGTGGTTTTTGGTTTGTGTGTTTTGATCTTTGGAGATTATTGACAAATTGGTTTTGGGAGATAATTGGATTTTCGGATGATGAACAGTGTTCAGTCAGCTGCCACAGCCGGTTTGACCGGGCTTATACTGCCGGTCTGACCGGAGGTGTTTCGACGGTCAGACCGGGCAGTTGCCTGTGGTCAGACCAGCCGAGCCAGTCCGACTAGTTGCCGATTTCGTTTCGGTTTTGGTTTCGGTTTGTTTCCTTGCATATACATGGAAGTTTCGTGTTCCTATGCACGTGTCTGGTTGTTTATGCTAACAATGAGTCAAGTTTGGATAGCTTGTGCTCAGATATGGTATTCTTTGTTTAATTGTGTGCAGGTATTCTTTACGCCTCGGGAAAGTGTTGCCGGTGATCGAGTCGGAGTCAACTTGGAGATAAGGTGACATCCGAGATGGGGATCATGCGGGATGCTGAAGGTAGAGATTAGTGCACATAATTGGGAAGTTTTCATATGGCATACAATGGAGATATTGTTGCGTATGGAAAGCGGAATTTCGGTTTTAGAAAAACCGAGTTTGTTATGGTTGGTTTATGTATAGTTCGTTTCTTGTACGGGAATGTTTCCTAGTGGATTAGGGCTTCTTGTATGAGTAGGATTCGTGGCTCTTGGCTACGGATCTTGGGTATAAATAGTGAGGGGAGGCGTGGCCTCTCGGTATCGCTTTTGAGTTCAAGTTTTAGAGTTTCTCAAGTTAGGGTTTCCAGTTTAGATTGAGATTTTGTGAGGAGTGCTTTCCATGCACTTTGTAAACACAGAGAGATTCAATAAAGATCAATTTTCTAGAGAATTCTTTGTGTTGCTATTTTCTTCGGTGCGGCGGTCTGAATCAGCGGTTAGACCGGAGTTCTATCCCGGTCAGATCGGACAAGAGGCGACGGTCAGACCGGCGTACGACATCAGGTGATCGGCTACATCAGGCAATCTGACATCTGGCGATCGGCTATAAGGCGGTCGACCGGTGTTGCTCGGCGGTCGAGCCGAGCTCTACTAGGCGGTCGGACCAGCGATTCAATCTCGGTCGAACGACATCGAACGAGGTAAAGTTCTATTTCCGCTAAAACTTTGTTTTTGGGGTACACCAACCATTCACCCCCCTCTGGTTGGCTTTTCTTTGGGCATTCGATCCTACAAGTGGTATCAGAGCCACGTTTTTCTGCTTTGGATTTTTATTGATCTAAAGATTTTTCGCCATGTCCATAATTTTTAACTAAGCCACATGTTTTTGATGGAACCGATTTTGCCTATTGGTGTAGCAAGATGCAATCCTACATCATGACTCAAGACTATGATGTGTGGCAAAAGGTTGCTCTTCCCTACACCATACCCGATGCAATTAATACTGATGCTTTGAAAATTGAATTTAATAATAATTGCAAAGCTCGAAATATTTTGTTAAATGGAATTTCACGTTCTGATTTTGACCGTGTTTCACATCTTCAAACCGCAAACGAGATTTGGAACGCTTTGAAAAACTTTCATCAAGGAACAACAAATATAAAAGAACTTCGTCGAGACCTTTTTAAAAAGGAATATATAAAATTTGAGATGAAACTTGCCGAAGCTTTAGATGACTATCTTGGTAGGTTTAACAAAATTTTGAGTAATCTTAGATCTGTTGATTCTTCTTATGACACTAATTATCCACAATCTGAGATTTCTCGCCACTTTTTGAATGGTCTTGACATGTCTATTTGGGAGATGAAAGTTACTTCAATTCAGAGTCTGTCAACATGGCTACTTTGACTTTGGATTCTCTTTACACTAAACTCAAAACTCATGAGATGAACATTCTTTCTCGAAAAATTGATTCCAAGTCAAGTGCTTTGGTTACCTCCTCTTCTGTTGTTGCTTCTTCATTGGCTGCTTCTTCATCCGCTGTCTCTTCATCGGCTCCCACTATTCTTGCTTTAATTAATGCCATGTCCGATGAACAACTCGAGCAATTCGAGGAGGAGGACTTGGTTCTTGCCGCTAACAAACTCTCTCGAGCTGTGAACAAAGTCAGGTTCAGGAAAAGAGGAGGACCAGCTCGGTGTTTTGAGTGCGGTGTTTTGGATCACATTCGCTCCAACTGCCCCAAACTTGGAGAAGCAAGAAGGAGGATAAGAGCGCGGAGAAAACGGAGGATGACAAGCCCAAAGTGAAGCGCTCCAAGGAGATGATCAAGAAAGTGCTGAGTCAAGTCTATGCCACTTTCCAGCCACTCAGCGACATAGATTCTGACAGTGAGGAGGAGAAGGGCAAGAACATCTCCGGCGTTTGTCTCATGACGCGTGGAGATGAAGATTCTTCAGATGAAGAAAATGAGGTAAGCTCACTTGAGGATGCAATTCTTGTTTTAAGTGCTAAGAATAAAAAATGTGAGAAAATGTTTAAAAAACAAGAATTTGTGATTGAATCTTTTAATGCTAAAATTGCTAGATTGAAATCTCTGATTCCCAATGATGATAATTGCAAAAATTGTGAGGTTTTAATGCTGGAAATTTCAAAGATTAGAGATGTCAATAATTCTCAAGTTTTGGCTTCTAAATCTTGTTTAACTTGTGATGCTAATGAATTAAAACTAAAAGATGCTTTAGCTCGTGTTAAGCACATGGAAGAAAAAGTTAAACAAGATGAGGTAGCTTCTTGCTCTAGATGTCGCAAAGGTAAAGATGTCATGATTGGTTGTGATAATTGTGCTAATCTTGAAAAAGAAGTTTCTTACTTGAAAAGTTCTTTGCGAAAATTTTCTGATGGTAAGAAACAACTTAACATGATTTTGGACAAATCTAAAGTGTGTTGCGACAACAAGGGAATAGGTTTTGATGCTCATGATTATTTCACCAAAGGTGTTCTGAATTTGAATGAAAATGGTGAAATCTTAACAAAACCTAATGCTTTGAAAACAGTTTTCAAATATGCTAGAAACTTTCCATCTCTTTCTGTTTGTTTAAAAGAAACTAAAACTAATATTTCAAAACCATCTGTTTCTACGTGTGCTTCTAAGTATCATGAGAGATATACCTGTTCTTATTATGGAAAAGATGGACATTAGGTTGGATTTTGGTTTAGACCTTCCCGTAAACAGAAAAAGGAAAGAGCAATTGCTTTTGTAAAGCAACAATGGCAAAAATCGGGTTTTGGTTCGAGGAGCTCAGTCAGACCGACACTGACTAGTTGGTCAGACCGGCCATGACCAGCGGTCGACCGCGATTGAACAGCGGTCGACCGGCAGCCTGTGCTCGGTCGATCAGTAGGTACGCCGCGGTCGACCGGCCTCGTGCGATTTGTGCATCATTCAAATCGACTTTTGTGAAGTGACAAGGTAATGTTTCAGGTAAGTCTGGTTTGATTTTGTTTGCGCATATGTACCTACTAGTTCTACTGGTCATGTGACTCAGTGTTGGGTTCCAAAATTTCTTATTTCTAACCCCTACACAGAGGCCTCGACATCTTCTTGTTTGTAGGTATTTTGATGGCATACTCCCCATATGTGTGTAATGTGGAGACAATGATTGCTTTTCACGATGACATCAAGGTAATTTTGGATTGACATATTTTTTTACTCTCTTGATTATTAGTTTTTATATGCTAGTATTTGAGGTAGTTGTTAAGTGAATATGTGTCATTTTATGAGAACCTTGGTGATATCATTTGCAATTGGATGTCTTCTTCAAAGATCTTTAATTTCTTCTTTATTTTTCCTTGGGAAAATTGGAGGTTAATCTGAGGGGGAGTTTATGTTTTTTTTTGCATTCATGTTTGATTCTTCTCGCTTTTCTTTTCTTCGAGGGGAATTGGGAATTATTCATCCTTTTTGCATGTTTTGAGGGGGAGTTTTTGTGCTCTTTGTTTTATCAAGCTAGATGATTAAAATAAATTGACAAAGAGAGCTTTATCCATATATATTGTTGATCATGTGCATGCTAGCAATATTATGAAGGTTTATTTGTCACTAGCATAGCTTATATGTATTCTAGTATTTTTATGAGATCTAGATTTTGTATTTAAGAGAAATAATGCATGACAGTTTAATATTATACTTGAATTAAAGAAATATGCAATGTTGATACTAGTACTTGTGTTGGATTTTAAATGCTTATATATATTATGTTGCATTAATATTCCTCAAATTACTTTAAAATTGCTCAATGTGAAAAGAGAATAAAATATTATCTATGAGAGAAAAAAATGAATACCGAATCCTTGGAAACAGTCTTGACGACAAGGACGTACTCGGAATAATTGAGAGAAAAAATATATGAGCACTAAAGATGGCTCGAATCAAAATGAAATTTTTTTTCTCTTGAATTATATGTGCAAAAAGGTAAATTTGAGAAAGAATAAAAATTGCAATAGGTATTTATATTTGAGTTTATTTTTCAACCTATGTGCTTGTAAAGATGTTGCATTATAAATCGTTTGAATCCATGAACTTTTATTGTGTTATTGAACTTAATTATAAAATATTTGATTCATGATTATACTCTAGTGCATATTTGCTATATAATTGATATGTTTATCTTCTTTTTATTGCAACACATGACATGACTTGCTTTATATATGGTGCTAAGCTCTTGAATATTTATAAACATAATTCCTATGCTTGATGAATTCACTGTCAAAGGGGGAGAAAATAAGAGATTGTCAAAAGGGGGAGAAAATAATGTTGTTTGCATGGGAGAACAAAGTGCAAGTTTTTTTTGGGTCAAGGGATTTTCCTTCTTTTCAAAAGGGAGAGAATTTTTTTTTGATTTTTTGAGCACTCAAATGCTTTTTACCATTTTTGTTTTTAATTTTCCAAACACAAAAACAACAATTTTTATTTGTTTGCCAATGTGTTCATCAAGGGGAGATTGTAAAATCAAAATGTGTTTGATTCTTATTGGATGATGAACAATTGGTCGCTGTGGTTTTTGGTTTGTGTGTTTTGATATTTGGAGATTATTGACAAATGGTTTTGGGAGATAATTGAATTTTCGGATGATGAATGTTGTTCATGCCTGGCCGACTGGCGGCCCGGGTCGACCGGAGGTGCGGCGGTCGACTGCGTTTGGCCGGCCGAGCCCCGACTAGTTGCCGATTTTGTTTCGGTTTGGTTTCGGTTTGTTTCCTTGCATATACATGGAAGTTTCGTGTTACTATGCACGTGTCTGGTTGTTTATGCTAACAATGAGTCAAGTTTGGATAGCTTGTGCTCGGATATGGTATTCTTTGTTTAATTGGGTGCAGGTATTCTTTACGCCTCGGGAAAGTGTTGCCGGTGATCGAGTCGGAGTCAACTTGGAGATAAGGTGACGTCCGAGATGGGGATCATGCGGGATGCTGAAGGGTAGAGATTAGTGCACATAATTGGGAAGTTTCCATATGGCATACAATGGAGATATTGTTGCGTATGGAATGCGGAATTTCGGTTTTAGGAAAACCGAGTTTGTTATGGTTGGTTTATGTATAGTTCGTTTCTTGTATGGGAAGGTTTCCTAGTGGATTAGGTGTGGAGATTGTGGCAATCGGGTATCTACTTGGCAAGCTTATCCGACTGGAGGTAGGGATAGATTGCGCCTGCTATATTTGTAAGCCGAACTTGACTTAGGTGTTACGGTTGCCGATAGAGATAAGGCAATCGACCTATAGTCACGGTTTGGTAAGATTGAGGAAACCGTCTTAGAGTAAGATAGGGTTTCCGACTTGTAAACCCTTCCTCCCAAGACTATATAAGGGGGGTAAGGGGCGTCCCTTGAGGGATATTCAGATTCTAGATCAAAAATTCCGATAGGAGATCAGATATTCCAACACTAGATCTGAGATACAACTTCATAAGCAAGAGCTTTAGATCACGAGATCAATAAAGACACTCGGCGGATCGAATCCACTGAAACAGGAGTAGGGTATTACCTCACGAGAGGGCCTGAACCTGTCTAAATCTTCTTCTTCCTCTAACCCATTGTGCTTGGCGATCTCGACTGCGACCCCAGAAAATATATTGCCGAAACCAAGTTTCGACAGTTGGCGCGCCAGGTAGGGGACCGCGCGTCGAGACTTCTTCAACAATCTCGCCGACAAGCGTGATGGGATTTCCTTCAAGACTCGGCGACTTCGCCGCCAACTTCGCCGACGACTCCTCCTTCGACTCGGATTCGAACCAGTCGAAGGGAAAAACCTACTCGGCGCCATTCGGGCTCCCCAACAGCGCCGAGATCTTCGACAACATCTTGAAGACCAAGATGCGATCCACCTTCCCCGATGATGGACTTCACTCGGCGCCATTCGGATTACTGAATGCCGCCGAGACCTGCGCCAATCTTCTTGCCTCCCCGACGAAAGCAACCTACTCAGCTGAAGACCTCTCGGTGCCGTTTGGGTTACCAAACGTCGCCAAGATCTACAGTCAACTGCTCTCCCCCGAGTGGGCGGCGATCCACTCGGAGGAGCTTAATCCCCCAAGCTCCGACTCGGACTGGAGCGATCCAGATCCGAATTTCCCAGGATCAAGGGAGGTCGCTGTCATCCTCCCGTCCTTTGGCTCCTGCTCATCTTCAGAGCTCAACGGATACCTCAGCTCCGCCGGCTTCGACAATCTCTACGGCATCCCTTCGACGAAGCCGACAACTCCGACGCCATATGGATGCGAGCCGAAGTGCTTCGACGTCCTCATGGCGAGCCGGATGAGTCCGACTCAGCCATGGCCGAAGGCTTGCCGAAGAGGAGCGAGCTAGAGTGGAGCTTGAGCGCAAGACAGCCGAGGAGGACAAACAACGCAAAGACGAGGGCGACAAAAGGAAGCGGGATCTGCGTGCACGGACGATCCGCCCGGAGGCCATCCTCCAAACACGAGTTCGCAACACCAATGTCTTCCGGACGCCACAGCGAGAATGCGTCGCCGCACTCACGCTCTTGGATACCGTCATGGAGACGGCTCCGCCGCGTGACTCCTATACTTGGATAAGATTAAGACCATCGTTGCTGCCACGGCTAACGGCCCTCCCACCACTTCGGCGCGAAGGCCGACTGAATCCGTGGCCGAAACGCCAGACAAGAGCCGGCTCCCACCCCTAAGGTCAGGAGACTACAGGAGACCCGAGCCGGCTCGGTCGTCAACTAGGCCAAGAGGCCCACCTCCCGAGTCCACCCCGAGGCACCAAGAGCGACGGTTGACTCCCGCCACAAACGACATGGACGTCCACCCGTCCACCACCGAGTCCGCCGCAACAGCCCGCTACCCTACCACCTAAGAAGACCCCGCCGAGTGATGCGCGGAAGTCCTCGACCGCCGCTACCAAGAACGCGACCGTCGCACTCGGGAAGATCGGAGGGGATCACCGATAGCGGCGACGATGGAGTACCGGCCTTCACTCGGGAGCTCCGCCGAGTGCATTGGCCGAGTGGCTTTAAGCCCACGGGATAGAAAGGTACGATGGCAAAACCGACCCGAATCTTGGTTAACTGTATATACCCTTGCCATCCGAGCGAGGTGGTGACAACAAAGCCATGACCAACTACTCGCCCGTGGCCCTCGCAAACTCGGCCGAAATTGGCTCACCACCGCCAAGAGGCTCAATCGGCTCGTGGAGCGAGCCGAGGACCACTTCATCGCCAACTTCCAAGGCACCTTCGAGAGGCCCGGCACGCACTTCGACCTTTACAATGTCATCCGAAGCCGGACGAGCCTCCGAAGGATTATATTCGTCGCTTCTCCGAGAAGCGCAACAAGATCCCGAACATCACCGATGACATCATCATCGCCGCCTTCCGAAGGGAGTCCGTGATGAGCCGCTTATCGGCAAGTTCGGACGAAAGCCACCGAAGACGGTGAAGCGGATGTTTGAGACGGCGAATTCATACGCCAAATCAAACGACGCCATCAAAGCCGCCCGTCAAGACCGGCTCGACGGAAGAGAGGACAAGCAAGCAGGGAGGAAGCCGAAATCCTAAGAAGGATGGCGGCAACAAAAGAACCGGGGCCCGAAAGATCGCAAGCGCCGATCCAAGACACAGTGGCCGCAACCTCCAATACTCAACGCCGTCCCAGTCGCCGCCTACGACGCCATCATGAACGCCCAATGCACCCACCATCCGAATCACAAGCACGCGGCGAAGGACTGCTTTATCTACAAGCGGTTCGCAGCAGATCGCGGCGCAGCTCAACAAGAAGCCGATCGCGAGGCTGGTCCATCCGCGCCAAGAAGAACAACGCGGCTGAAAATGCCGAACCTTTTCAAGATCCAGTGGGGAGCTCAACCACATCTTCGGGGCCCGTTAGCTTATGAATCCAAGAGGAAACAAAAGCTAACCGACCGGGAGGTCAACGCGGCTCGGCTGAAGTCCTCAATATCTGCGATGGTCGGAGGTGGCCATCACCTTTGACCGCTCGGATCATCTCCGACCGAGTGGTCCACCCGGACGCTATCCACTCGTCCCGGACCCCGTAGTCCGCAACATCGAGCTTAAGCGCGTCCTCATCGACGGGGCGGCGCCCTCAACATCCTGTTTGCCAAGACTATGGATGAAATGCGATCCCGAGGGCCGAACTCAAAGCAAGCTCAGCCCCCTTCCACGGAGTTATCCGGGCTATCTTCAACACCACTCGGGCATATCTCTCTCCCAGTCACCTTCGGAGCCCGAGAGAATTTCCGAACGGAGAACGTCACCTTCGAGGTGGCCGACTTGAAACGGCGTATCATGCCATCATCGGAAGGCTGCGCTTGCCAAGTTCATGGCGATCCCTCACTACACTTACCTCTCGCATGAAGATGCCGGGTCCCAACGGCGTCATCACTCTTCGCGACGATGTGAAGCAAGCCTTCACTGCGACAAGGAGAGCTGCGACATGGCCCAATCTCGAGAGAGATTACGTGGCCAACAAGAAGTCCGATTGGCTGCATCAACTTCGGCAGAGGGCGAAGTCCCGCGAAGAAGATAGCCAAATCGGGATCCGCGATGCCAAGACCAAAAAGATCTCCCTTGATTCGTCCGATCCCTCCAAAACTGCCGTAATCGGCGCCGACCTAGATCCTAAATAGGAAAGCGCGCTCGTCACCTTCCTCCAAAATAATAAAGATGTTTTTGCTTGGAAACCATCGATATGCCGGAATTCCTAGGGAGGTGATCGAGCACTCTCGAACGTCAAAGATGACGCCAAACCAATTAAACAACGATTACGCGAGTTTCGCACGGGATCGAAAAGACGCGATCAAAGAAGAACTTGCAAAGCTCTTGGCTGCCGGCTTCATTAAAGAAGTCCTTCATCCCGACGGTTAGCCAATCCAGTCTGGTCCGCAAAAAGACGGGGCAATGGCGCATGTGTGTCGATTACACCGACCTCAACAAAGCTCTGCCCCAAAGATCCGCTCGGGCTGCCTCGCATCGATCAAGTCGTCGACTCAACATGCTGCGAACTCCCGAGTTTTTGGATTGCTACTCGGGCTACCACCGATCGTCCGAAAGAATCCGATGCTTGAAGACATCTTTCATCACGCCGTTCGGGGCCTATCTACATCACCATGCCTTTCGGCTCGAAGAACGCCGGAGCTACATACCGCACATGATCCAAAGATGCTTCCGACGCAGATCGGCAAAAACGTTGAAGCTTATGTCGACGATGTTGTCATCAAGACCAAGCGAAAGAAGACCTGATCGCCGACTTAGAAGAAACCTTTGCAAACATCCGGGCCTTCGAATGAAGTTGAACCCGAGAAGTGCACCTTCGGCGTCCCATCGGGCAAGCGCTCGGCTTCATGGTATCACATCGCGGCATTGAAGCAAACCCGGAGAAGATCAACGCTATCTTAAACATGAAGCCCCGAGTAATCGAAAAGACGTCCAAAAGCTCACCGGCTGCATGGCGGCACGAGCCGTTTTATATCCCGACTCGGCGAGCGAGGCATGCCCTTCTTCGCTGGCTGAAGAAGACAGACGACTTCCAAGTGGACCACGGGCGACAAGGCCTTTGAAGATTTCAAAGAGTTCCTTACCACGCCACCCGTCCCGGCTTCACCTCAGCCCAGAACCCCTCTTGCACGTCTCGCCACTCACCAAGTGGTCGCACGGTCCTTGTGGTTGAACGAGAAGAAGAAGGACGGCCCGAAGATTCATAGACCAATTTACTTTGTGTCGAAGTATTGGCGGAGCCAAAATCCGATACCCCTGTGTACAAAAATTACTTTATGGTGTTCTAATAACCGCGAGGAAATTGGCACACTACTTTCGAGTCACTCGGTCACCGTCATCACCTCTTTTCCACTCGGCGACGTCATCCACAACCGCGAGGCAACCGGGCGCATCGCCAAGTGGGCCCTGGAACCGATGCCGCTGGATTTGACTTTCAAGCCCGAACGTCCATTAAGTCACAAGCCTTAGCGGACTTCGGCCGAGTGGGTGAGCAGCAAGAACACGTACCTCGGGAAGACCTCCAACATTGGACCATGCACTTCGACGGATCCAAGAGGATCACTGGCTTGGGAGCAGGAGTTGTGCTTATCTCCCCGACTGGGGAAAGGCTAAGATATGTCCTTCACCTCCACTTCTCCGCATCACACAACGTCGCCGAATACGAAGCTCTTTTACACGGACTGCGCCTCGCAGTCTCACTCGGATTCGTCGGCTTATTGTGAAAGGCGACTCCACTGTCGTCAATCAAGTGATGAAAGACGGTCCCTAAAACGACACTATGGAGGCCTACCGACAAGGCAACATGGAGATGTTGGATATCACGTCAATGTTTATGTATTTATGAATAAAGTGTTATTCGGTTCCATAAAATAGACATCTTGTATTGATCAATAAGTACGTGACTTATTTATGAGACTCTTTATGTATGAATCTATTTCTAAACGATCCTCGATCATATGTCATATTGTTGGAACAAATATGATTCTAAGATCGGCATGTTTATTGATTGATGATCATGTCTCATAGATCATGGGTATGGAGATACCGGATCAATAAACATGGACATATGTGTTGGAGAACACATTGTTGGATAGACCCACCATGAGACACTACGGGAATTAATGTGCCATTAGTTGGTCTCGGGTAGTGTTGGTACAAAGTCCTTAGACCGAGATCACCATGGATTCCAACATGTGTAGTAGCCTACTTTGGGACTACCAAACGCTATTCCGTAATGCTGGTAGTTATAAAGGTAGTTTTCGGGTTTGCTATGAAACATGGAGTGGGATGTGAGTGATCAAGATGGAATTTGCCCCTCCTTTGGAGAGATATCTCGCCCCTCGAGGTAATGGATTATGGAAATGCATGGCCATGCTAAGTTGATTGAGGAGTCAATCAACGGACGGATAATCCAATACGGTTCGAGTGAATGGTTAAGCTATTGAAGGGATGGCACACATCTTGCCTATAGCTTAACGGTATCGTGAGGCAAAGGGATTTGTGTACACATTACAGGTTCGAGCTGATATTATATTCTTGTATACTATGGTGTCAATATGTGCTTGCTAGGCGCCGTGTGGCAGTGTCGGCTGAGTTGGACTCGAGCCGACGGTCGGCTAAGTTAGACTATAGCCGAAACCGAGTATACCGAACCT
Source organism: Oryza australiensis (assembly GCA_019925245.2). Classification (NCBI taxonomy): domain Eukaryota; kingdom Viridiplantae; phylum Streptophyta; class Magnoliopsida; order Poales; family Poaceae; genus Oryza; species Oryza australiensis. Next base: position 900,097 of record JAIFGZ020000326.1, on the reverse strand, counting down.
ACGGGTCGCACGCTTAAGGGGATAAGAACAGGCATTCGAGTTGGACTCGGATACGGCTTGATCGGATAGGGATCCGATCGGATAGAGTCCTATGGGCTTACGACGTGTGGGCGGCCAACTTTATGAGATACGGATGAGATCCGATTCAAAATAGAGTCCTAATCGGCCACTAGTCCCGTCGGCCAACTCTATATAAAGGAGGGAGGGGTGGAGAGTTGCGACATGTCAATTGCATCGCGTGCAACAGAAGTCGCCGAGATCAATCTCCACGGAAACCCTCCCCACCTTCGAGCCAAACCCTAGCCTTGCATCGCGTGCTAGCACACGGGTGTTCGGCGTTCGTCCCCGGACGTGTGGATACCGGTAGAGGCGCTGCTACATTGCGCGCCGTTGATCGGCTTCGGATCGGCTGCAATCGGAGCGATCGGGTGGTGGAATCGGCTGCGGTCGGGCGCATCGGAGCGACGCGTGAGAACGCGGCCGGACGACTCGAATCGGCTGATTGGCGAATCGGCTGTCTCCGGGAATCGGCTACACTGTTCCGGATCGGATTGCCCTGATTGGCTATTCCGCTGCGCTCTACTCCAATCGGTAACGATCTATCGGCCCTTACTTGCAAGTGTTCTGGTTTGCGCGGTAAAAGTTTTTGTTTTCGGCTAGCGTAGCCTCCGCGTAACCCTTCGTGGTATCGAGCTAATCTTGCTTAGTTCGGGTTTTAGATTGGATCTGGAACAAGTTTTGCGCACGGGTTGATTAGATCAATCGGTTTTACGGGATCTGTTGAGGAGAGTAGATGGTAATTGCGTTCCTTGATAGTGTATCGGAACGACGTAATGTGATTACGTCGAAGCAATTTCCAAATAACTCGGTTTTTGAGTTGGGTTCGAGATAGCGTTCCTTGATAGTGTATCGGAACGGTATAATGTGATTATACCGGAGCTATCTCGTAGTCCGACTTTGTTGCTGCCTCGCGCTTACGCAAACCATCTCCCTTGATAGTGTATCGGGACGGCATAATATGATTATGACGATATGGTTTCCATAAGCGATTTCATAGATTGGATCTATGAATTTCGTGTGGTGTTCGGCGCTGCCCGGAGCCCGCGAGGGGCTTCCCCTCGACCCCCGCCCGCTAACCGGCTAGCGGGACCGCCGTGTGCGTACCCCCTTATAGGTCGTCTCGGTGCCGTATCTCTGCGATAAGTAGAAAACGTTTCTACGCCTAACTTGTTTTTGCAGAGAATGCTTTGAGATGGTATGGCCCTATTGTATGTATGAGATGCATGTGATGCATGTAATATTCTTTCATATGTGCAATCCTGTAATATTCTTTCATACGTGCAATGCTTGTAATATTCTTTCACGACCTGCGAGTCGATGTAATCTTCAATTAGAGCTTCTATAGTAGTAGCTTAGTTTGAAGTAATCAAGCATTCGGCACTCGAAAGAACGGTGATGAAGATGGAGATCCTGTACACCGGCATGGAGATGGAGATCACCATGTAAAGGGGGCCATACTATTTCACTATATGCTATTCTTCTTGCTTTCATATGTGATATGTTTGTTTGATAGGATAGCATCCCTCGCAATATTAAGTAGTAATGATGCCCTTCCAAATGTTGCACCGTCACCGTTATGCTCGTCAATGGTGGGTCTGCCAAAGCAGAGTGTCATTCTCTATCATAACACGAGGGGGTATATGTCAGACATATACAGCAGGAGCATTTGGTTTACTTAACAAGGCTATCAAAACAGTATTGGGCCTTGGGGCATAGGTTGGCGCCGGGGCATGGAGATGCCACACCAACAACAAGAGTCACATAGAGATGTGATTAGCAAGGTGTTGCTTACCGATGTTACTAATTTTCTAGCAGTGATGCCAAAGCTCACTAGAAAATTAATTAACATGTGGATCTTGACCCAATACGTAACCTAGAGGGAAGGTGGAAAATACGTAATGGGAGTCTAATGTTAAATTGTTTAACAATAGACATAGCATAAACATTGTGCTAAACTTTGCTTTTTCATTGTAGAATAAATGGCGGCTAATACTACACCCGGTACCTTTAATTTGCGATCTATTCTCGAAAAGGAAAAATTAAATGGAACAAACTTTATGGATTGGTATCGCAACTTGAGAATTGTTCTCAAGCAAGAGCGTAAGGAGTACGTTCTTGAAGTACCCTATCCCGAGGATTTGCCAACTAATGCCACTTTGCAACCGCACGGAGGGCTTATGAGAAGCACACTAATGATGCCCTAGATATAAGCTGTCTCATGCTTGCTACAATGTCCCCCGAGCTTCGAAGCAATATGAGAGCAGCGATGCTCACACTATTATTCGGGGACTGCGTGGCATGTTTGAGAACCAAGCTCGGGCCGAGAGGTTCAACACCTCAAAGTCCTTGTTTGCGTGCGAGGAGCTTGTTGAGGGAATCCCGTCGGTCCGCATGTGATAAAGATGATTGGCTATATCGAGAGTCTTGAGAAACTAGGTTTCCCTCTTAGCCAAGAGTTGGCTACGGACGTGATTCTCCGGTCGCTCCCTCCGAGCTTCGAGCCATTCATATTGAATTATCACATGAACAATATGGATAGAACCTTGGCTGAATTGCATGGGATGCTAAAGACAATGAGGAGAGTATCCGAAAAACGGTCATCATGTGATGATGATGCGAAGGCAAAGCGCAAACCACTGTCAAGAAACTTTGCACCAAGAGGAAGTTAACTCCCGATGAGATCGTGAGTGCCTCTAATGCAAAGAAGGGCAAGAAGGGGTCGGCGGCATCGATGCCATTTGCTTCTATTGCAAGGAGACAGGCCATTGGAAGAGGAACTGCAAGAAGTACATGGAGGATCTCAAAAAGAAGCAAAGTACGACTTCTGCTTCAGGTATTAATGTTATAGACATTAATCTTGCTACTTCACCTACGACTCTTGGGTATTTGATACCGGATCGTAGCTCATATTTGCAAGTCGTTGCGGGAATGAGAAGAAGTAGAGGATTGAGAAGGGGCGAGGTGAACCTGCGCGTCGGCAATGGAGCAAGCGTTGCTACAGTTGCTGTCGGCACAGTACCACTTCATCTACCTTCAGGATTAGTTTTGGAATTAAATAATTGTTATTGTGTTCCAACACTATGTCAAAACGTTATTTCCGCTTCATGTTTGCAAGCGGAAGGATATGATTTTAGATCAATGAACAATGGTTGTTCAATATATCTCGAGAGATATGTTCTATTTTCATGCTCCATTGGTGAATGGATTATACGTTTTGAATCTTGAAGCGTCTCCCATCTATAACATTAATACGAGAACCACAACTCTCTAATGATATAAACCCCACGTTTATCGGCATTGTCGCTTAGGCCATATAAATAAGAAACGCATGGAGAAGCTCCATAAGGATGGATTGCTTCACTCTTTTGATTTTGAATCATTTGAGACATGTGAGTCTTGTTTACTTGGTAAGATGACAAAGGCACCTTTCACGGGACATAGTGAAAGAGCAAGTGACTTGTTGGCACTCGTACATACCGATGTATGTGGACCAATGAGCTCAACGGCCGAGGAGGTTATCGTACTTCATTACCTTTACCGATGACTTTAGTAGATATGGTTATATCTACTTAATGAGGCATAAGTCCGAATCCTTTGAAAAGTTCAAAGAATTCCGGAATGAAGTACGAATCATTTAGGGAAAACAATCAAGTTTCTACGATCGATCGTGGAGGGAATACTTGAGCCAAGAGTTTGGTAATCATCGAAAGATTGTGGAATTGTTCCACGTTGACTCCGCCAGGAACTCCACAATGGAACGGAGTGTCCGAACGGAGAAATCGCACCTTGTTGGACATGGTGCGGTCGATGATGAGCCAAAGTGATCTTCCGTTATCCTTCCGGGATATGCTCTTGAAACACAGCGCTCACACTAAATAGAGTTCCATCTAAGTCGGTTGAAAAGACACCATATGAGATATGGACAGGGCAACCCCCTAGTTTGTCTTTTCTCAAAATTTGGGGATGTGAGGCTTATGTAAAACGTTTACGATCGACAAGCTCACACCCAAATCGACAAGTGCTTCTTTGTGGGATATCCTAAGGAAACTAAGGGATATTACTTTTATAATCGGGAACAAGGCAAAGTGTTTGTCGCCCGACATGGTGTCTTCTTGGAGAAAGAGTTTCTTTCAAGAAGGGTTAGTGGGAGGGGTGCATCTTGAAGAAGTTCAAGAAACACCGGAAAACGTTTCGCGACCACGGAACCACAACAGGAGGAGCAAAGTGTTGCGCCACCGTTGTAGATACACCAGCCCACGGAGGTCGAAAGATCACGTCGTGCGCCGATAGGTACACAGTGCGGAACAACGTGATATATTGTTGTTGGACAACGATGAACCTAAGACCTATGAGGAAGCGATGGTGGGACCCGATTCCAACAAGTGGCTTGGAGCCATGAAATCCGAAATAGAATCCATGTACGACAATCAAGTTTGGAACTTGGTTGATCCACTGATGGTGTCAAAACCATTGAGTGTAAATGGGTTTTTAAGAAAAGGCCGATATGGATGGAAATGTTCACATCTATAAGGCGCGATTGGTGGCGAAAGGTTTTAAACAGATTCAAGGAGTTGATTATGATGAAACCTTCTCGCCCGTCGCAATGCTTAAATCTATTCGGATTATCCTAGCGATTGCTGCATATTTCGATTATGAGATATGGCGATGGATGTCAAAACGGCTTTCCTAAATGGAAACCTAAGCGAGGATGTATACATGATACAACCTCGGGGTTTTGTCGATCCAGAATCGCTGGAAAGATATGCAAGCTACGAAATCCATTTATGGATTGAAGCAAGCATCTCGGAGTTGGAATATTCGTTTTGATGAAGTAATCAAAGGGTTTGGTTTCATCAAAAATGAAGAAGAGGCCTGTGTTTACAAAAAGGTCGTGGGAGCGCAATTGTATTTCTAATCTTATATGTGGATGACATATTACTGATTGGAAATGATATCCCTATGCTTGAATCCGTCAAGTCTTCATTGAAAAATAGTTTTTCCATGAAAGACTTAGGGGAGGCAACATATATATTAGCATTCGGATCTATAGAGATAGATCCAAGAGGCTAATTGGATTAAGCCAAAGTACATACATTGACAAGGTGTTGAAAAGGTTCAACATGCATGATTCCAAGAAAGGTTTCTTGCCCATGTCACATGGCATTAATCTTAGCAAGAATCGGTGTCCTCGGACACATGATGAGCGGAATAAGATGGGTATGGTTCCATATGCTTCGGCAATTGGATCCATCATGTATGCCATGCTTTGTACACGCCCGAGATGTCTCGTACGCTTTGAGTGCTACGAGCAGATACCAGTCAGATCCGTGTGAAGGTCACTGGATCGCCGTAAAGAATATCCTTAAGTACTTGAGAAGAACTAAGGATATGTTCCTAGTCTATGGAGGTGAAGAAGAGCTCGTTGTAAGTGGTTACACCGATGCTAGCTTCCAAACGGACAAGGATGATTATAGATCGCAATGCGGGTTCGTGTTCGCACGAACGGAGGCGCGATCACTGGAAGAGTTCCAAGCGGGATACTTGCTGATTCTACAACGGAGGCCGAGTACATTGCTGCGGAAGCCGCAAAGGAGGCTGTTTGGATCAAGAAATTCGTTTCGAGCTTGGTGTGATGACTAGTACGACGGTCCAATGTCTCTCTATTGTGACAATAGTGGAGCCATTGCGCAAGCCAAGGAGCCGAGGTCACATCGAAGTCCAAACACATACTTCGGCGATATCATCTCATCCGCGAGATTGTGGACGAGGTGATGTTAAGATATGCAAAGTGCACACGGATCTCAACATAGCCGATCCGCGACAAAACCTCTCCTCACCGAAGCATGAGGCGCACACAAGAGCAATGGGTATTAGATACTTACATGATTGACTCTAGTGCAAGTGGGAGATTGTTAGTGATATGCCCTAGAGGCAACATGGAGATGTTGGATATCACGTCAATGTTTATGTATTTATGAATAAAGTGTTATTCGGTTCCATGAAATAGACATCTTGTATTGATCAATAAGTACGTGACTTATTTATGAGACTCTTTATGTATGAATCTATTTCTAAACGATCCCGATCATATGTCATATTGTTGGAACAAATATGATTCTAAGATCGGCATGTTTATTGATTGATGATCATGTCTCATAGATCATGGGTATGGAGATACCGATCAATAAACATGGACATATGTGTTGGAGAACACATTGTTGGATAGACCCACCATGAGACACTACAGGGAATTAATGTGCCATTAGTTGGTCTCGGGTAGTGTTGGTACAAAGTCCTTAGACACGAGATCACCATGGATTCCAACATGTGTAGTAGCCTACTTTGGGACTACCAAACGCTATTCCGTAATGGGTAGTTATAAAGGTAGTTTTCGGGTTTGCTATGAAACATGGAGTGGGATGTGAGTGATCAAGATGGAATTTGCCCCTCCTTTGGAGAGATATCTCTGGGCCCCTCGAGGTAATGGATTATGGAAATGCATGGCCATGCTAAGTTGATTGAGGAGTCAATCAACGGACGGATAATCCAATACGGTTCGAGTGAATGGTTAAGCTATTGAAGGGATGGCACACATCTTGCCTATAGCTTAACGGTATCGTGAGGCAAAGGGATTTGTGTACACATTACGAGTTCGAGCCGATATTATATTCTTGTATACTATGGTGTCAATATGTGCTTAGCGCGCGCGCATGTGTGGTCGGCTGAGTTGGACTCGAGCCGACGGTCGGCTAAGTTAGACTATAGCCGAAACCGAGTATACCTGAACCTACTGGGTCGCACGCTTAAGGGGATAAGAACAGGCATTCGAGTTGGACTCGGATACGGCTTGATCGGATAGGGATCCGATCGGATAGAGTCCTATGGGCTTACGACGTGTGGGCGGCCAACTTTATGAGATACGGATGAGATCCGATTCAAAATAGAGTCCTAATCGGCCACTAGTCCCAGTCGGCCAACTCTATATAAAGGAGGGAGGGGTGGAGAGTTGCGACATGTCAATTGCATCGCGTGCAACAGAAGTCGCCGAGATCAATCTCCACGGAAACCCTCCCCACCTTCGAGCCAAACCCTAGCCTTGCATCGCGTGCTAGCACACGGGTGTTCGGCGTTCTGTCCCCGGACGTGTGGATACCGGTAGAGGCGCTGCTACATTGCGCGCTGTTGATCGGCTTCGGATCGGCTGCAATCGGAGCGATCGGCTGTGGTGGAATCGGCTGCGGTCGGGCGCGTCGGAGCGACGCGTGAGAACGCGGCCGGACGACTCGAATCGGCTGATTGGCGAATCGGCTGTCTCCGGGAATCGGCTACACTGTTCCGGATCGGATTGCCCTGATTGGCTATTCCGCTGCGCTCTACTCCAATCGGTAACGATCTATCGGCCCTTACTTGCAAGTGTTCCTGGTTTGCGCGGTAAAAGTTTTTGTTTTCGGCTAGCGTAGCCTCCGCGTAACCCTTCAGAGGTCCGCAAGCTTGAGGACAAGTTTGATGGGCTAGAACTCTCACATGTCCTGAGACATAACAACGAAGCTGCCAATGAGCTAGGGCAGTTCGGATCTAAGCGCGAAGCCGCTCCAACAGATGTCTTTGTCGAACATCTCTACGAGCCAACCGTCACGGCAAAGACAGCTCCCAACGAGCAAACCACGAACGAAGTTACCATGATCGATACCGACTGGAGGACGCCGCTCATCAAATTCTTAACTCAGCAAGAGCTGCCGGATGACCGGGATGAAGCAGAACGCGTCCGGCGTCGTTGCCAAGCATACGTCATGGTCGACTCCGATCTATACAAGAGAAGCCCTCTCGGAATTCTAATGAGGTGCATCACACCCGAAGAAGGGAAACAATTGCTCCAAGATATCCACTCGGGCATATGCGGAAGCCACGCGGCGGCACGCACTCGGTCGGCAAAGCTTATAGGCAAGGATTCTTCGGCTCACCGCGGTCTTCGACGCGGAAAAATCGTAAGAACCTGCGAAGGCCGCGTTTTTGCCGACAAACCCATGTCCCGGCCCAGAACTCCAAACAATCCCGCTTTCCGGCCGTTCGCGGTATGGGGTGGACATGGTTGGCCCTTTCAAGAAAGCTCCGGGAGGTTTCACACACCTCTTCGTCGCAATCGACAAGTTCTCCAAGTGGATTGAAGCCAAGCCGGTTGCCACAATCACTGCGACAAAGCACGAGACTTTTCCTCAACATCGTGCACCGCTTCGGCGTCTCAAACGAAATCATAACGATAACGGGACTCAATTCACGGAGGCATCTTCAAGGAATTCTGCGAAGACTTTGGAATCAAAATCGCTACGCATCGGTAGCTCACCCCAAAAGCAATGGGCAAGTCGAGCGAGCAAACGGCATGGTCCTTCAAGGCATCAAGGCTCGCGTCTTCGACCGGCTAAGCCCTTACGCCGGCAAGTGGGTCCAAGAACTTCCCTCGGTTCTATGGTCGCTGCGAACTACACCCGGTCGGGCCACCGGCCAAACTCCTTTCTTTTCGGTCTATGGCGCGAAGCCATGTTGCCAAACGAGATGGAGTTTGAGTCCCTCCGGTCCGCGGCTTCGCGATGAACGCTACGACATCGATCGAGTGGATGACCTCACCCGATTGGAAGAGGCCCGCGAGGCGCCCTCATCCGTCGGCCAAATACCTTCAAGGGCTGGAAGATACCACGGTCGCAACGTGCGAGCACGAGCTTTCATTGTTGGCGACCTGGTCCTACGCAAGATCCGGACCACCAAAGACCGACACAAGTTATCTCCCTTATGGGAAGGACCCTATATAATCGCCGAAGTGACTCGGCCGGTGCTTACCGGCTAAAGCGCGAAGACGGGTCCATGGTGGAGAACTCTGGAACATCGAGCATCTTTGGCGGTTTTACGCCTAATTTGGCTAAGGCCTCATGTTTTCCTTGATTGCCAACCTCAAGCAAGATGACTTCTTGAGCTAGCAATCGGGGTGATACACATATCAATAAAGCTCGAATTTTCCTCATCAAATTTTTGTGCACAATTTGGTTTATCATTGTTTAATGTTCTTCGACTCGAGCTCGGTGTCTAAGGACCGAGAGTTTTCCGATGACCTAATCGAGCCTAGGCTTGATGACGGACGAAAACTACTTAAGAAATTTCACGCAAAGGCTCGAATCAAGGCATTGACATAAATAAACTAAAAATAACCACAAAGATTCCACGACAGAGTTTCACAGTTACATGATATCTACAAAGCAGAGTCAAAATACGGTTCGAGTTTAAAATTGTTTACTACATCTAAAGAGATCTTCTTCGCCGCTTCTTGCGCCTCGCGAGCATATCTAAGGCCTGCTCATCTGTTGTCCCCTCGGCAAAGCCCTCCCGATTGAATGAATATCCACTCGGGGTAGAGGACTTGTCTCGTGCAGAGCCGAACCAGCCCCCATGTTGGTGCTTCGGTGATGTTTTCGAATCTTGCTCGGGAGCCGGGGAGCTTGTCGAAGATCTCGATTGGCCCATGAGCTGGCCCCAACCCCTTGATCAAACAAGGCTGCCAAGATCGGCGTGGCGGCATTGGCGACCTCTTCCCGTATCTCGTCGCTGGATTTGATCCGCCCGAGTAAGACGTCATATTGGGCTCGGGTCTTCATCTTATAAGCTGTAAGGAGTTCCAGATCGTTCAAGGCACTCGGGAATTAAGCAGCACATGAGATTTGACTTCAAGGAAAGTTACCTTCAAATTTGGCCTCCATTTCGGCCTTGTCAAGGTTGACCGCTTCCAGCTGGACTTGAAGCGAGTGGACCTCTGAAGAATTTTCTACAACGAAAGAAGGTTATCAATTGACAAGATCAACAAAAGAATCATGATAAAGCTGGGAGAGGCAGGTTTACTTCCGATTGATCCGCGGAGGTCGAGGTTCGCCTCCCGAAGCTCCGAGATCTCCCTCCTTAAAGCGGCTTCCCTTGAAGCGGCTTCCTCCCAGTGACCTTCAGCGTCGCGAACGTCCTCCAAGGAGTTTAAGTGAGGCACCGGCTTTTCCAGCACCTCGGATTTTGCCATTGAGCGGCAATATTCTTTCTGCATGCGAAAACAGAAGAATGATCGACTGAAGGATAACGAAGATATAATCAAAAAGAAAGACAAAGGCTTACGTTGAGCAGTCGGGTCGCCTCATTCAGGCTCTCGACGAGGGCATCCCTTTCGTCCTTTTCAGCTTGCCGATCGAGGATGATGCCCTGTCTCTCGCCTTCCGAGTCCCGCCACTCGATTCTGATCGGAGGGACCCAGGTCTCAGATGACTGTAACCTGGGGATCTCTTCTACCGTGGCTGGCAAACAAGAAAGACCAATGAAGACATGAAGGATTCAAAATTCAAAGAACAAAGGAAAGTTCAAGCAAATCTCACTGGTTTCGGTGGTGCCGCCTAGGTGGGGCAGCCGGGCCCTTCTTCTTCTTTGGGCTCGTGCCGAGTGACCCTCGGTCGGGGTGCTCGGGCCGCAGCCGTGGGTTCCCACACCGGCGGTTTCCGGTCGGGATACCCCGGCGGCGGTCGGGGCTCCTCCCTAGGGGCGCTCTCCTTCGAGGAGAAGGATGCTTCTCCGGAATGCTCGCACCGGGTTGCGGGCTCCGGGGTTTTGGCTCTGACGGCCTTGGCACTTCGGGAGCAGCGGCCGGGGTCGGCCCTTCACCCCCTCCGGCAGGATCTATGTCCTGGGGCCTCCTGCACAAGTGAACACAGCGAAGATAAAGAAAAGTTTTCTGCGAAAGAGCTCAGGACTTTGGTTTCGGAGCTTACCTGGATGACCGGCGGATCTTCGGTGCAGTCCGCGGCGATCGCCTTAGAGGCGGGGTCTCGACCGGAGGAGCCGGGACGTCGTCATCCGAGTCCTCGATGATCAGCCGCCTTTTACTTGCGCGCTTGTTCGAGTCTTCACTCGGCGCCGCCCGCTTCCCGACTGGATCGGCTTGGATCTTGATCTCGCCAGTTGGCTTCTTGACGGGACGACGTGGCGCGTCATCATGAGCCACCTTATATGGCTTGGAGGTGATAGAGGCGTTTTCCTGTAGAAAAGGGAAAGTGCAACATTAAACGACAAGACGTCAAGATCGAAAGATACTATGAAGCATCCAATCGGCTTACCGGAGGAGGAGGTCGATGGATGCTGAATGGGAGGACTGGTAGTATGAGGGCCCGCTCGACGAGATCCCGGATGAGAAGAGCTTGTACATCCGGATCTTCGGATCTCGTATGTGTGTGGATCCGGGTCCTCCCGATTGGGGTCCGTTCCACCTTCATACTCGAAGGCCGGCTTCAACCGCTCCTTGATCGGCGCCGGTCGGCACGATGAAGTGCCGAGTGATTTGTTCCCCGCGAAGATTCCTCTTCTTCATCACCAGGATCTTCGCGAGCAGATCATTGGCTTCGTCCCATTCTTGGGCTACCGGGACGGTGCTCCAAGATGGCTTGGGGACAGGAGGAAGACCGACAAAGGCAGGGAGGCTGGGTTCAAGATTGATGATATAGAACCAGTTCGCATGCCAGCCTTTGTTCGAGGATTTCAAGGGGAGAGAGAAGTAGTCTTTGCGGAGAGATCCGCGAAGTTGAAAGCCTGCCCCACCAACGACGCAAGGTTGATCCTTGTTCGGATGGGGTTTCAGGTAGAACATACGACGGAACAGATTGAAATGAGGAAGAATGCCGAGAAAAGCTTCACACACATGAATAAAGAGTGCAATGTGAAGCATCGAGTTGGGATTCAGATGGTAGATGTGAAGGCCATAATAGTCCAAGAGCCCCCGAAAGAATTCGGAGGTGGGAAGACTGAATCCGCAATAGAAAAAGGAGGTAAAGACAACGAGCTCACCGGTGTTTGGGGTCGGGAAGTCCTCCCCCGCCGCCGGGCGCCATCCCACAAGTTCCTTCGGCGGAAGCACGCCGTGCTTTACCATCTCCTTGAGGGTGTATTCCCTCACGTCCGAGGTGGCCCATTGGTCGAACGGAATCCTCTTCTCCTCCGCCATGAGAGCGAGGTTGTTGGGGAACGGATCTGGCTGAGAAAGGTTAGATCTTGGGCGATGGATGTGGGAGTTTTTGGCTGTGAAAGCTAGTTGTCGCGGCAAGCAAGCTTCTTGGCGGATGGACTGGGAAGCGCGCAAGCCTAGGGTTCTCCGCGGTGAGCTGTTGAACAGTACCGTGAGAAGGGGAATCGTTTGGAAGATGAAGAGGCGGGGACGACCTCGTGTCTTTATAAGAAAGATTTGAGGGTTGCGCTAGGTTTTCTGGTGAGTGGGCCGAGCCCATAGGAAAATCTACGGCCCAGCTAAGGTGTGGTCCGATACGTGTCCTTAGGGACTTAAGCGAATGAGCTTAAGCAGATTTGCCCTGGCAATATGCGCGTCCGAGTGCCCTATACCTTAAAAGATCCTTCCATACCGCGGTTTGCTTAACTTCATGAGAAGTTGGCACGATGCAATTTGGAAGGTGACCAACAGCAGAGTTTTTATAGCCACCTTGGTGAACAAGGGCTGTTTGGTTTTTCAGCATTTGGTCGGGTAATCTTGCCGATGCTGTTTATTTTCCACCTTGGTGAAGATCTTTATAAGATTGAGACCAGTATTATGGCAAAAGCTGTTTAATAACTTGGTCATATTTTTCATATGATTGAAAGAACTTATTTTCCCATGAGGGATGATTAAAATATTTGTTCCGGGATGACTCGGGCAGATCTACTCGGATAAGCATGAGCTTACCGAGTGCTTTTTACCCGCTAGGGTTGGTTGAGTTATTTTTTCCGAGATTACTCGGGCGAATCCACTCGGTTGAGCAAAAGTTTACCGAGTGCTTTTTACCCATGAGGGATGATTGAATTATTTGTTCTGAGATGACTCGGGCAAATTCACTCGGTTGAGTATGAACTTGCTGAGTAATGAGATTTCTATGATTGCTTTAGCATGAGCTAGGCATCTACATAAGAATAATTTTTTATAGTTCTTGACTATATGCTTAGTCTATTTTTGACTAACCACATAGTCGGGGGCTACACCTATAGTTAGGTGCATCGGAGATGCACCTAGATATTTATTTTTGAGAATTTTTATGTATATTTTTCCAGCCCTTCACGGTCTTTGGAGCCACTCGGGAAGATTCAGCAGAGATGATGGAATCACTCGGCGCCAAAAGCACTCGATCAAAGAGATTTTTGGTTGAGTGCTGCTTTGGTCTGAAGCCGAGTTGTCTCGTCGACTGAAAAGGACTCGGGGGCTACTGTGGAGATTGTGGCAATCGGGTATCTACTTGGCAAGCTTATCCGACTGGAGGTAGGGATAGATTGCGCCTGCTATATTTGTAAGCCGAACTTGACTTAGGTGTTACGGTTGCCGATAGAGATAAGGCAATCGACCTATAGTCACGGTTTGGTAAGATTGAGGAAACCGTCTTAGAGTAAGATAGGGTTTCCGACTTGTAAACCCTTCCTCCCAAGACTATATAAGGGGGGTAAGGGGCGTCCCTTGAGGGATATTCAGATTCTAGATCAGAAATTCCGATAGGAGATCAGATATTCCAACACTAGATCTGAGATACAACTTCATAAGCAAGAGCTTTAGATCACGAGATCAATAAAGACACTCGGCGGATCGAATCCACTGAAACAGGAGTAGGGTATTACCTCACGAGAGGGCCTGAACCTGTCTAAATCTTCTTCTTCCTCTAACCCATTGTGCTTGGCGATCTCGACTGCGACCCCAGAAAATATATTGCCGAAACCAAGTTTCGACATTAGGGCTTCTTGTATGAGTAGGATTTGTGGCTTTTGGCTGCGGATCTCGGGTATAAATGGTGAGGGGAGGCGTGGCCTCTCGGTATCACTTTTGAGTTCAAGTTTTAGAGTTTCTCAAGTTAGGGTTTCAAGTTTAGATTGAGATTTTGTGAGGAGTGCTTTGCATGCACTTTGTAAACACAGAGAGATTTAATAAAGATCAATTTTCTAGAGAATTCTTTGTGTTGCTATTTTCTTCGGTGCGACGGTCTGAATCAGCGGTTAGACCGGAGTTCTATCCCGGTCAGACCGGACAAGAGGTGGCGGTCAGACCGGCGTACGACATCAGGCGATCGGCTACATCGGGCAATCTGACATCTGGCGATCGGCTATAAGGGCGGTCAGACCTGCTCTACTAGGCGGTCAGACCGGTGATTCAATCTCGGTCAGAACGGCATCAGAACAGAGGTAAAGTTTTATTTTCGCTAAAACTTTATTTTTGGGGTGCACCAACCATTCACACCCCCTCTGGTTGGCTTTTCTTTGGGCATTCGATCCTACATAAGCCACGGGGCCAAATAGGTCCATGTGAAGAAGCTCGAGTGGTCTTGAGGTGGTCATGACGTTCTTGATGGGATGTGGGTTTCCAACTTGCTTTCCGGCTTGGCAAGCGCTACACACACGATCTTTCTCAAATGTTACATTAGTAAGACCGAGAATGTACTCCCCTTTTAAGAGAGTTGACAAATTCCTCATTCCTACATGGGCTAGTCTTCGATGCCATAGCCAACCCATGGAGGATTTTGCCATTAAGCAAGCTTCGGGGTTTACTCTATCTATGTCAAAGTAAACAAGATAGAGATCACCCTTTAACTTTCCTTTAAAGGCAACGATGAGTCATCTCTCCTAAAAACGGTCACATCCTCGTCGGTGAACAAGCAATTGTAACCCGTTTTACATAATTATGAAATGGAAAGAAGGTTATAGCTCAAAGACTTGACAAGGAGGACATTGGAGATGGATTGATCATTTGAGATAGCAATTTTACCTAACCCAATTACCTTTCCTTTGCCGTCATCTCCAAAAATAATATTTTCGTGATTTCCTCCCTCCTAGTCAAGACTTGTAAACATACTCCTCTCCCCCGTCATATGGTTGGTGCATCCGCTGTCCACCACCCAACTTGATCCACCAGAGGAGTATGCCTACAAAAGAAAGTCACGCTAGGGTTTTAGGTACCCAAACTTGTCGAAGTTTGGGACATCGAATGTTAGCCACTAGCGCCTTGGGCACCCACACACAAGCACAATACTCATCATTGTGATCTCCATTAAAATGAGCAACCACCATACCATTGTGGTTCTTGCCGATCACAAATAAATCATAGTATATACCTTCTGGCCGGAACTTCCTGGCCCTGGGCCTAGAACTTCCTGCCAGCTTCCCGGGTCTGGTGAAGGTTTGGAACTTCCGGTTGGTCCGACCGAAACTTACAGGAATTTCTCTTTGTCCAAGATATCTACTTGCCCGGAACATCTGGTCAACTAGTCTCCGGACACTGACCAGCCAGGAGACAACTTGCCTTGCTTGCTTGTGGGGCTTCTCCTTCTTTGACAAACTCCAAGCACGGCTTCTCGTTCACAATTTCCCTTCTTGAGGGTTTGCTTTCTTCGGAGAATCCAAGAGCATGCCCATCTTTGTTGACATGGGTGGCTATGGTCTTGTAGAGGGCGTCTTTTGAGTGAAAATTCTTCAAACACCCATATTTCACCAAAGTGCCCAACCTCTCATTTTCCTTCTTGAGTTTCGCTATAGCTTCAAGGTTAGTTGCATAGGAATCCAAATCAAAGCTACAACACCTAGCACAACCATTGCTAGAGGAGGCATTGGACGACTTAGTGGCTTCATTGGAGGAAGAGGTGCTATTCCAAAGGGTATCAAATTGCACTTCAAGCGCTTTGTGACTTTGGTCCAATGTCACAAGCTTTTCTTGGAGTGTGTCATTGATATCCTTTAGGCTAGCCATTGATCCATTGACCAAAGAGAGCTTTTCGGTCAATTTCTCAATCCTCCCTCACTCCTTAGCCAAATCCTCCTCTAGGACAAAGTTTCTCTTCTTTTCAAGAATGAGCAAGTCCTCTTGTCTTTCGAGAGATTTCTCTTTGTAGTCCAATGTCTTCATTAGCTTAGCCACATGTTGCATTGCCGGTTTGCTAAAGCTTTTAATCACATCATTCAAATCATCCTCACTTCCCTCATCACTCTCAAGGTCATCATCAATAGAGAGCTTGGATGAGGGTATTACCTTGCACCCATGAGCCATGAAGCAAGAGAGGTTGGTATATCCCTCATCATCGTCACTCAAGTTGGAGAAGAGGCGCTCCTCGGTGGGTGATGACGACTTGATTGCGATGGTGGCAACTCCTCCAGCACCTTCATCCTTCTCCTCAGGATCCGCCTCATCACTGGAATACCACACTTCTCCAATATGAGCTCGTCCAACCTTCTTCTGGACCATCTTTGGCTTGGCTTCATTGTTCTTTGGACACTCGGCGATGAAGTGACCATATTAACCACATTGGAAGCAAGCTCTCTTGGATTGACGAGCTTTTCCTTTGTCTTCACTTTGTTTGCTCTTGCCAAATCCTCCACGGTGAAGGTATTGCTTGAACTTCCTCACCATGAGGGCCATGTCTTCATCATCACTCTCATCTTCACATGAGACTTGATCACTTGAGGCCTTCAAAGCGACTTCCTTGTTCTTGATCATTGCCACATTCTTGGCCATTTGCTTGACCTCCTTGGCTTTTTTTATACATCTCATGAGCAATGATTCTCCCAAAAATGTCATTTGGTGTAAGTCTCTTGAAGTCCTTTCTCTCATGGATGAGAGTGACCAAGGTAGGATTCCTTGGTCCAAAGGCTCAAAGAAGTCTCTTGACCACCACGTGATCTGTCAAGTCTTCACTTCCAAGGCCTCGAATCTTGTTGACCAAAAGCATCATCCGGTCATACATCTCTTCAGGAGTCTCATTGTCTTTCATCATGAATCTTTCGAGCTTTCCTTCCAAGAGCTCAATCTTCGATTCCCTCACTCCGAGGGTGCCTTCATGAGCCACTTGTAATGTGTCCAAAATGTCCTTGGCCTCCTCAAGACCATCAACCTTGTTGAATTCCTCTGGGCTCAAGGCAGAGAGAATATCATTGGCGGCTTGAGCATTGCGGTGGATGCTTAGCTCTTGCTCTGGAGTGAGGTTCATATCCTCCATAGGCACATCGATACCTATGCAAACAATCCTCCAAATGCTAGGATGCAAAGAGATTAGATGCAACTTCATCTTGTGCTTCTAAGCGGCATAGTGTGTACCATCAAAGTGAGGTGCACGCCCGGAAGGCACGGAGATGAAGTTGTTTGAGGGATTATTAAGCTTGCTATAATCAAAAGGTATAGAAGCTCCCCTTGTCTCCTTGATTGGAGATTTTTCTCCACCTGCATCGTCTTCATGTTGATTATCCACTCCGAACATCTTCGATCGACTCTAAGCGATGAAGCCTATTAAGAGCGTAGGCTCTGGTACCAATTTAAGGCCCGTTGATGTCGCCTAGAGGGAGGGGTGAACAAGCGATCCAGAAATTTTCTCGAAAATGCAGTGGTTAAAACACACAGGCACCAGAACTTCCGATACTTCAACCACAGAACTTCCGGTCAGCACAAGCTGTTCGTAACTTCCGATGTTATAGTCCGAAACTTTCGGTGTTCTGTAACTTGAAAGGATCTGAACTCAAATTTAAGTAATTTCAACACAAGTTTATTTCTAACAACATGAAGATACACACATGCAATAGAGACACAAGGATTTTTATCCGAAGTTCGGATTCAAAGAATCCTACTCTCCATTGAGGAACTTCGTAGAGTTGGGTCTCAATTAACCCCTTGCCTCACCAAGCAAATCCTTGGGAAGAAGTCTACGACCTTCAATTCCAATGTTTCTAGGTTCTTACCTAGAGATCAAATTGACCACAAAGATCCAAATTTGACCCTCTAGCGTGAACCACAAACGTGAATTGCTCTACCTAGACAACCTCCAAAAGATCAACTTGGTTTGTCACTATCCATACCTCGTTTCCTTGCGGAGGAGAGGTGATCCTTCACAAACTTTCCCGGGCCAATCCACAATTCTCCGGAAGCTCACGGGAGACACCTAACCCTTTAGGAGATTTCTCTACAAGAGTAATAGACACCACTCCAAAGCCCTGCAAGAATCACCAAGTGCTCAAGTCACCTAGCTCTCTCACTCTCACAATCACTCCAAACACTCAATCTTCTCACAAATTTGGTTATGTGGCTCAAGAATTGAGTTGGAATGAGCTAGAACACCATGGGGGAGGCTAGGAGACTGAAAAACGAAAGTAGGATGGCCAAAAGTGAGTTGGGGACAAGGTGAGAACTATATATAGGTACACGTTTGCGTCACTTAGCCGTTACTCACAAACTCAGCAGGAATACTGTCCAAAAGTTCCGGTCTGGGACTATCGGAAGTTCTGGCCAACACTTGGTTCTCAGGGTTTTGTTGCGAGGTGAAGGTGTCCGGAAGTTCCGGCTTTGAACCCCGAAACTTCCGATCGGCTTTCTCTGCCGAGGAAAGGGGAATTTCAAAAAGAAACTCCAAAAATTCTCACTCAGGGATATTCTGACTAAGAACACTTAGATCATCTCACGAACTAAAGATTTAAGAAAAAAAATATTATAAACCATTGTTGAATCTTTTCTCCTTTTGGCAATTGATGTTTGAGGGTTCTCCTTTCTAAAACCTGCACAACTGAGCATCTAGGGACTAATTCTCCTGCACACATCTCAATCAAACACATTAGTCCCTTAACCAAATTGTTATTAACCACCAAAACCAACTTAGAGGGCTAGATGCACTTTCAGGCTTGTTTACTGTAGTAGGCCGACATGGCATGACTCGACCGATGAGTACGGTGCGGCACGGCCGGGGTAGGGCATGGGGCGAGCGCGAGCGCACGGCGCGTGTCGCGTGGCACGTGGCCCTGCGAATAGTGTGGGCAAAAATAACTGAGACTGAAGAACCAAACCGAACTAACCGGGACCAAAACCGAAAAGACCGAAACCGAAAAGACCGAATTAAATTTCGGTCTCAAGAATGCAATAACCGAAATAACCGAATAAACTTCGGTCTTAGGCCTCGGTCCGAACTAATCGAAGTGACCGAAGTTCGGTCTGCTGTCTACTGACCTGCTGTTTACTCATTTGTTGTTTATCAATTGTTATTTGAAACTTTTAATTGTTGGCACTTGTAAGTTGTATGTTTGTTTGAACTTGTTTAATTGTTGCTTGCAGTCACTTTTATATTGGAAAATGACATCATGTTATTTAGTGAACTAGCTAATTTTCTTGAAATGTGACATGTCCTGAAAATTTTGGTCCCGACCGAAGAGCAAACCGAACTAACCGAATACCGAAGTGCTCGGTCCTGACTTTTTAAACATTGAGTTCGGTCCTGATTTTCTGAAGACCGAACTAACCGAAGATCGAAGACCGAAGACGGATTGGTTCAGTCAGACCGAACGCCCACCCCTACGGGCGAGGCCAGGGCGGGGGAAGTGCACGACCAATCGGAGAGCGCTACGTGCCCCCCATCGGCTAGTCCAACGGTTATTTTGGAAAGTAGTCATTGCAGCGTGAAAAAATATGAAAAAGTCCGAAAAATATGAAATTGCTTTCTATAAATAGGGCACCTCACCCCAGCATTCTGAATAATCCAAACATCCTATTTTCTGCTCTCTTCTGCTCTTTTGTGTGATAGTTTCATTTTTTTGATTTAGACAAAATTTGACAAAATTTTGTCCAAAATCAAAAATAGTTTGTGAGTTGAAAATAGTGCATACCAGAGGTGTAAGCCAAGGTGGTAAGAAAGAAGTATGTCATATATTCATATTTATGTCTTATTTGTATTTTATGCTACATGAATAAATATTCTAAATTTTGTTTATGTTGTTTTAACATTTCAGAATGGATTATCCGAACCTTCTGCCGTTCATGTTAGGTGATTTCGATCGTAATTACCTGTCGGAGTCATTCCCAACTGGTGAGTATGATGCCATCGGATCGGCTCCAACACCACCAATTGTGGAGGAGGTACCGGCGGTTTAGAAGGATCCGGCACTATGAGCGGGAGTGTGATGCGAAACCACTAGGGTTTAGTCCCGATCTTTCGATGAGAGGTGGAGGATAACTCGATTGGGAAACGGAGGCGACGTTCACGGCCTGACTACAACCGTCCAAGGACGATGCACCTTAGCAACCGATACACCATCTCTGATGGTCGACGCAAACTTGCGGTGCGCGACAACCCAGCCACTAGGGCACTCGTCCTGCAAGCAATCGAAGAACAAGTAAAACAAGTACTAAAATTACTAGATATTAAGATGAAAGATTCACTCTGAATTCACAATATGGCGGGGTTCCGAAGACAAACAGATGGGTGGTCTAGACGACACGCGCGCTGTGTGCAAGTAGCAAGACACTAACTCTAATAAACAAAACCCACCGTTCTTGGCGGTGACTGAAGGTTTAAGAAGAGGGGGAGACGACCACAGGGGTGCTGGGGTCATGCTAAACCCTAGGACGCGCCCCTAACGGGCCCAACTGTATACACGGCCCATTGGGCCAAACGAGGTGACACAACACCAAGGACAAAAAACACTAGGTAGAAAAAGGATAATTGCGGCCGCTCCAGGATAGATATTGACATGGGGCCGGATCCATTTGAAAGTAGACTTGATAACCTTTCCATTAAGTACTTGCACGCCCAAATCGGAGTTTGCAAGAACTCGTCAAGATTAAACTAAAAGGAAAAGGGTGGCGATGCGCCGAAAGTTGTATTGATTGTATGTTGATTGATAGATTACAAGGTCTTGGGTCATATTTATACCTAGATACACAATGAGTCCGTAACGGACACGATTCCTATCTCGATTACAGATTGAATTACAAAAATGCCTAAACTGACTTTATCTATAAGGAAATTATACAAAATATCCTAATTAAAAGATACAATTGCCTTTTAAGGACTTTATCCATAGATGACAATATCTCTGAACCACTGGAAACTGAATCTAATAATGATCTTCATGCTCTCCTATCGGGATCGGTCATATTAAGTTATCCCAATCGAAATCGGCTATGTCAGATATCCCTTCGCAACTCGGTCTTAGCCGACTGTCTTCTTAGCCGATTCAGACTTTAGCCGATACGCGCTCCGACCGAGAATCGCGCGTTCCTTCAATTCCGACTTACTTGTAGCTTCAAACCTGGAGATTAGCTTACCAAATTTGGTTGTTAACAATTATCCAATAGCTTATTTAATTTTACATAATATTCTTGAAATTGCCACTTTGTTGAAAGAGTATGAAAATGATGAACTTTTAATGCCTCTTTACTATGAAACAAAAATATCTTAAATATTGAAAAAACATCCCCATGTTGTATGCTTTTGCATTTATTCTTGATATAGGAGAAAATTACGGGGATTCCTCGATATTCTATCATTTATTAGAGATACTATTAATATTAATTATTCTACTTATTATTCTGATGTTAAAACTAAATTCTATGAGGTATTTGGAAAGTATGAATTAAAGTTTCAGGGAGTTCGCTTCCAAAGACCCCACTTGCCCCCGCAGGTAAGAAAAATTACAGAATTTGGGATAGCTCATCTTCTAGCCGTGGTGGTGGTAGCGGTTCGTCGGCGGCAAGTGGAGACGCTAGATCGCATGGTCCCATCGAAGAGTTGTCCAACTATTTGGATAGCGACGCCATCAAGCATGAAACATCAGACTTCAACGTACTCGGGTGGTGGAATGATCACAAGATGTCATATCATGTGTTTTCAAAATTAGCATGAGATGTGTTGACGGTGCCCGTATCTACGATATCATCCGAATCGGCCTTCAGTCTATGCAGAAGAATTATCAAGGACAGGAGAACAAGTCTAAGCAACGATCACGTAGAAATGCTACTAAGCGTTAAAGACTGGGAGCTAGCTGCAGAACATGCCCAATACACTGCTGACAACGGAATTGGCCGCTCAGTTCGAAAAACTTTATTTAGATGACCAAAATGAATAGCTACTATCTATTTTTTAAGTATTGACCCATAGGCTATACTATTTTCTTTGTCATGGTTTTCTTAAATATGATTTTTACATGACAAAATTTTTAACGAGGCAACACGTATTATGTAAATATCAATAAAGGCCATTACTATTTTTTCCATATTTTGAAACCTTTTTCTAAGTCTGATTTTTTCTATGTTTTCTTTGTTGTAGCCCTGACCATGCCAACGGGCCGACCTCGACCCATGGGCCATTGACGGGGCCCGTGCAGACACGACACGGCACGACCTTCCCTTGAGACGTGCTTGGGCTGGAGAGAACGACACATGAGCCGGCACGGCACGGCCCGCTATAAGAGTCGTGGCCTAGCGGGCCGTGCCGCCGGCGTGCCCGTGTCGTGCTGGGCCGGGCTGCCCGATTGGCCAGGTATACGTGAAAGGACGGTGTTTTTCACCATTCTTCATCTCAAAATAAATTTTATGTATACCTCTTTGTCCATTGCAAAATAAGTTTATTTAAATAATTATCATATTAAAGTTTGTAAACGTAGATAATACATAGATAAAGGGAGAAACAATTATCTTAAAATTTAAGAAAGTAAGTGTGTTTTGATATTTTGATTATTTTGGTTTTGTATTAGTGGGTATGGGATGAATGAAAATAAATTTATTTTAAAAAGGAGAACGTATTGTTTTAGTTCGTCTGGTCGTGGATTTGACCGATTTGACTGTGGTGGTTTCTACGGCCTTCGGCAGCTACAGCCACATGGAAATGGAAAGGGAATAAAATCGACGACATTGTGCATGTCAAGTCAGCTTGTGTGGGTTGAAAGTTAGAACGGGAATTCAAAATATGACGGCAAAACCGGTTCGTTTCTCGAAACCGATCCATTTTTTTAAAAAGTCAAGAACAATAATTCTAATTTCACTGGCTTTGGTGTCTAGGCAGTTTTGGTTTGATACCAAAATTTGCCGTACTAATTTTTTTGTACTTTGAATAGTAAATGTGGTAGTTTAGTTTGTTTTGAAGTCAAAATTTTGGTAATGTCCATACTCAATTTGGCTCTCAATTGGCATAAATCCAAACACACTCATTTACAAATTTTACCCAAACAAAATATTGGTAATGCCAAAACATACCTAAGTTTTGTCACTATCAGTATTTTGGTAGGGTACTAAACCAACAATCCCTTATCTTGTGTCTTTTGTAAGGATCATTGATTTTATCAATGCATAGCTTATTGTTGATGAGAATTTTTCCCACGCGCTGACCTGAAAGATCTGCTTAACTCCAGTGCATGTCCAAAATTGGTTGCCTTTGGTGATTGAGTGAGCGTGCAAGTTGGTTTGATCCTATAAACAACAAGAAACAAAAAGATAGGCATTTGATTAAGATTAGATCCTACTTGATTGGCTATAGATATCAATAAATATACAATTGTTAACCCAAAGCACATTTAGATTAAGTGATTGGGATAAATCGATAGCATACCGAGACAGTATAAATCACGTAGATCCAAAAGTACATTAGGATAATAATTATATATATATTTATAACCTAGCCGATGTCGCAGGTCTAATGTAAATCGGCTAGTACTCCGATATATTTTATAAAAAGATATTATTCTGAACTAAATGTATTAAACCAGGATCAATCGGTTGTTAATGTGATTTAACAGATTGAAACTGAGCTTAACACATTTAAGTAGATTAAGATCTTAATATAAAAGGTAGTTTTAATTCATCTAAAAGTAATAATACATAAAAGATGATTAAAACAGGTAAGACCGGCTGAAACCCCGACACTATCTCTAATAATAAACATTGAGCCGAATAGATCTGTATAATTCTAAAGGCGACTTAATAAGTCGATAAGATGCGACATTAAGTATCAAAATAAGCATGAGATCTATTTAGACTAATGAGAATTCCTCGAGATGGTAGATACGTCATATATTCTGAATCAACCTCTAGATCTAGCTCCGTCGGCTATTATCTTGAAGGACATGCTAGCCGATCGAGAGATAGATCTAGACATTGATCTAGATTATATGTCGCATATGGTAAATTAAGCAGTTTGCAATATCAAAATCAGAGTATCATGATGATGAAAGCACTGGCCTCAATACCACAAGCCGCTTGTAACAAGAAATTACCTTTCCTGGAGATCGAGACCGATGCAGCCCAAGAACAAAGCAAGAACTCGTCGAGAAGAAATAAAAACAGAAAGGTTGGCGATGCGCCAAAGTTGTATTGATGTGTGATCTATATTTTACAACAAACCCTCTGGTCTCATTTATACCTGGTTACAACAGCATCCATGTAGATCATGGTTTCTATCTCCTCTACTATTTACATTGCGACAATATCCTGGGACGGAGTCCCATGCCGCATTACAAAAGGAATATCTACAAAATATCCTAATTTACAGATACAATTGCCGTTATAGGACCTTATCCATAGATGACAATATCTTTAACGTCTTCTGGACACCGAATCCAACAATCATCTTTAAGCTTTCCTTCCGGGATTGGCCCTACCTTCGGTCTTCAATCGGAATTGGCTATCGACTATCCTGGTCTGACTCGAACTCAGCCGACTGGCTCTGTAGCCGATTCGGACTTAGCTGGTACGGCCCCTGTTTCCGTAGATCATGCGTTTCCTCCAATTCCACTTCAATCCTTGTTTCAAACTTGGGGATTTGCTTACCAAATTTGGTCGTTAACACATGTCCCCCAAGTCCGCGACATTGATAATGTTGCGAATTTTGTGCAATCTTATCCCCAGCGTAACCCTAGGTCGAGTCTGTTTCGGCCGTTATGAGAACTCTTTAAATAACACCCTTCCGCGCCGAACAACTCACGCCGTCAACACAATCCACAAGCCAACAAACGTCCTCGAGCTCCCCGACGATTTTCTCTGCTCCCTCGACTCCGCCGCGGCGAACCCCTTTCTCTGACGACCTCAATCGCGGCAATGGCGACCCCCGCTGCTCCAATAGACTCCGCTCCCGCCGAGTTCCCCGAGGTACGCCCAATCTTTTTCCCGCTTTTAGCCGCAAATCTGAATTCTAGGTTTTCTAGATCTTACGTCTTCCCTTCTTTCCAATTGTAGCATCTCATGCATCAAATAGTGATTCCAAGCTTGATCAACTACCAAAGATACTTTTTAGGGCCTATCGGCAACAAGGATCCCAGTGAATTTATAATAGCCGAAACCAATAGAGTGTCCTATAGGATGAGGAACCCAAACTTAGGCCATTGGAACGGCACCTTCAAATTCTGGCCCTCAACTGACAAGTCTTGGCCGTCATGGTACAAACAGATGCAAGATAGTAAACAGTCCCATTGGAAAGAAGTAGGCATAGCTCAATTCCTGGCCTTGTCTGTAGCCGATATGTCCAAGGATGAACCACTGGTATCGGTTGCCACCTATTTCTAGAACAACACCCTCAATGCTTTCCTCTTTCAGCAAGGTCCGATGACCCCCCACACTAGCCGACGTCTTCATGATTACCGGACTAGATATAATGTCGTCGGCTAACCCTAACCAACTGGATACTAAGGGCCAATTTTCCTTCAAAACCAAAGCCATCGGAGGATGGAATGGCTATGTTTCCATGAATATGGGCACCGGGCCGATTAATGCCAGAGTGCATATTGCCATCTTAATGATGTGGCTGGAGAAGTTTGTGTTTTGCGGATCAATTGGCAAATGATAGTTGAGGCCTTGGTTGATAAGAAAAAGCTTCCTCTAGGCAAATTTCTCCTTGGCTATCTTTACCAGACATTGAGCCAAGCAGTGGCCAAAATAGCAGCTGACACAACAATAGGCACAGGGGGCCCTTGGTGGCTCCTTTAGCTCTGGCTCGTGTTATTAACTCAGAAGGTCTCCGGTCGGCCAAGACTAGCCGACGCCCACTTCCCCCTTCTGGAGCCGACTAAGGATGATGAGGGAAATGAAGTGACTACCAGGAGATGTCTGTCCTTTGGGGAGGCCACAGCCACTCACACTGGATCAAAGCAATCAAGTGAGCTGTTGGCCGAGTGGTTCATCTCCCTTTATGACGGCCTGGCCAAAAGCAATCAAACTTGGTTCTTCTATGAGGACTGAAGGGAATTCGAGCTGCCGATTGATCTAAACTTGGATGAGATCAACTCAAAAAAATACCCCAGGTGCAGAGAAATCTTCACCACAGCGCTCACTCTGTGCATCTTGCCGACTGGGGTACACAAAGGCCACAATGTGACAAAGACTTATGAATTTTACTAACCTATGTCGGCTGAAAGACAGTTCGGACTTGGGCAGCTGCCGATCGGCTGCTACTACGCCGACAAGATTGAGACACGATGGGTGATCGACTCAAGGCTGATGATGAGCAAACTAATGGAGATAGAAAGCCCACCCCTCGGCAGCATCGGGGTCCTAGAGTTGGCCCACAAAAGGAGCGCAACTATGACAAGTGGTGGGTGGAGACCAAGCAACACATCTTCCATCAACATGCCTCCATGTACCTCACAACCCTCCTGCCACATCTGTAAGTATTTTCGTCCTTAAGCATCTTTTCCTTTGATCAGTCGGCTGTCGTCTCTTGCAAACACTTAAAACATTTTTTTCCTTTTGCAGATGACAGATTCAGATCCCCCCACAGTGAGTAACTCTAGCATTGCCATTGAGTACCGCTTGGGCGTTCTCGCAAATGGATGCGGATATGCTCCATCGGCCATCGGCTGGGACATGCCTAAGTTGAAGTCCTTGATGCACGGCCAGACTCGTCAAACTGTGTCATGGAAGAAAAGAACCGCCCCATCGGCTACGGGGTCGTCGGCTGCCCCCACAAAGAAGCAAAAGAAATCAAAGCCGACTGCACCAGCCGACAGCCTGCCTTTCCTCGACCCTAGCCTTGACGAAGCTCTCAACAACAAAGTTATGGACGAGGAGATCTCTCAGCCTATCAAAGAGGAGGCATAATCAAATAGTTCAAGCAACAACTCAACCAGCCCGCTAGTCAATGATCCAGCTCCACCAGTCCCTTCTCCTCCGAAGCAATTGGAACATACTTCTGCGTGCTGAACCTGATCCTTAATCCATAATCACTCTTCCTCTGACCAAATTCCCCTTGCAGTATAAAAGATTAGCTAGTCGGCCTCCTCGCCCAGCTTCACCAGTAATCTCTATTCTCACCTTCTTGTTCACTTATCTTCTCTTTAGCCGACTTGTATTGACACCTATCCTCTTTTGTAGCCCCTTCGGTCTCCGTCGGCTGCCCCCCATGCGTCCAGTGAGAGAACTCCATCAGCTACGGGCAGCAACCATGCCGAAGAAGTGCCTGCGCCAATTCATGCTGCTCGAGTAAGTTTGTGTAGACCCCCGTTTTTGAGGACGGGAATCATTCGTGTTCATAGTACCATTTCCCTGGATCGAGTAGTTTGGTACCCACGAATACAGTACTGAATTATCAGGTGCAAAGTGCACGAATAGTCTTACACCAAAAGTATTACAATAATAGGCCCGAAGGCCATATCCAATACATATAGGACCTACCGATCCGGATACAACCAAAAGCAGAAATTAGATAAGATAGCAGACGGAAGGCAGCGGCATGTCGATCGCCTACATGCAACGACTGGGGACTAAGACCTATTGCGCTCCATTGTCTTCATTCATCCTGGTAGTAAACATAGGGGTCCTCCAGTTCTTCGTTTTCACCATCTAAAGGTTTGTGCGTATAGCAAGGGTGAGTACCCAGCGTACTCAGCAAGCCAACACGGAATGATGCATACGATAGGGTCATTCAAAGGGAGGCTATGGTTTATTTGCACAAAGCCAATTTTCGCAAATCATTTCACAAACCTAACATCTAGCCAGTCAAGTTTTAGTTTCAGAGTATATTAAATTGGCGACGGTTCTGTCTGCCATCCATCGTGACACCAAGAATGGTTTCCCGTCTCCAGATCATCATGGTTTTTCTGGGGAGTCTATCCCTTCTCGCAGGTCGAGAAGTTGAGTCCACCAGCACACAAAATCATTATGCATGCCAACCCATCATTTTAAGTTTATGAGTCTAGCCATGGGAGAAACTTGTCACGTCGCTCATTAACCGCGAGCACGGCTATTCGAATAGATTGATTTACTCACACTGCAGTGGATGTACACTTTACCCGTACTCCGCAACTGCACATTGAATGAGCTTTGATCCCTCTATATGGGACGGTCACGGCAAAGCCTTTTGATAACCTCACTTTAGCCGTACCCGCTCCATGAACTTAAGTCCTCATGCACTCTAGCTGTCATTTCGTAGCAGTGAGAGGAGTTCTGGCATTCCCGGGGTAAGAGAAAAAACACACTTAATCTTTAAGTCATTGTTAAGTTCAGTTTATTATTCACATAAAGGCCTTTTGTCTCATCACAATCACGGGCACTCTACCATTGGTAGGCCCAGGACACTCTACCTATTGGTAGGTCCTTAACTCAATACCTACACCTGAACCACTATACAGGGATACTGCCTCCGCTCGGCTATCTACTCCGCTAGGTCTATACCCATTCGAGAAGTACGGTTGTACTGATTCGCTCTAAGTTGTAGTCTCATGGCTCGGTCCTTAATTGACCAGGGACGGTACTAGCCTTTCCCGGAATCCACCCAAATCCATCCATCTGCCCCAGTCTAAAAACATTGGTTTTGCATTTTTGGTTTTCATAAAACTCATTTCATCATGTTTTAGGCAATGTGGCGCTCATGTCTCCACATGTCGTATTCCAACTACCTTCCCTTAAGGTAGTTGCCCAAGCATATAGCATTTTGTAAAAATATGAATATGCAAGATTCTAGTATAAACATGTCTAAGCATTTTACAGAAGATATCGTCCGGTTGTATCACATCGAGGGTTACAAAGAATATTTCTAAGGGTAATCAATATCGAGGCATGGTACATCAAGCATAGGTATTCATTTGTGTATAGCATGCATGTTTAAAGTTTAAATCAACATCATTTCGCAAAATAGGATCAATATGTTCAAAGGGAAGTGTTGACTTGCCTTGCTCGTGACCTTGTTGGCTTGAGTCTTCGACGTTCCCGACGATTCCCTTGGACTCTATCATACGTGCGGGAAATCTAATTTGAATTCGATTAGAATTCAAATTAAATCTAATAAGATCCAATAAAAGCCAAATGAATCACGAAAGCGGCTCCTAATACTAGGCTATGACTCTACGTGAACCTAGGTTTGAGTTTCGGCTAAAGCCGAGTTAGAGCGAAAGAGTTGCAATGATTTGAACTCTTGTATTGAACCCGATTTAATTAAATATGATGTGATATTTATTTTAAGTTAATATGTTTAAGTTTGAGAAATATTAGGGTTGATGATTCAATTAATAAAAAAGGAAGTGGTTATCTTGCAATTTTGTCAAAATATCCATCGGTCGAGAAGCCGTAGGGTTTATAATAATTTAAATTGAAATTATTTGGTGTCGCGGTCTACCGAAAATGGGTTGGGAAGGATTTAATATAAAACATATATGTCGAAAAGGGGTTGATCGGGAATTATAAAGATAGTTTGTAATTCTTTGAAAAGATTCTTGTTTTATGAATATAACCTAAATGAATGAATGGGCCTCTCAAAGATATATAAACATTTTGGAAATTTATTGGATTAAAAGTTCGAAGTTTAAGTAAAAATAAACTTCATAATTATTTGAAAAGCAATTTAAAAGTAAATAAATAAACTCCTTTAAAAGATGCAAAATCTTTGTGATTAGAGTTTTAGAACAGTTTAAAAGAATTAAATATTTTCTAGGATTTTTTTATTATTAGGCTCCTATTAATTTTAAACTCCTCAAAAGAAAAAAATATTTTCAAAAGTTTGCGCCTGGGAATCGAACCCGCGACCTTCGGCTCACGCAGCTCGGCTCCAGCCACTGCGCCACCGAGCCGATCTCGTCTACCTCCCTCCTCTCTTTCTTTTCTTTCTTCTTTCCTCTCTTCTTCTTTCCCGCAAGGCCGACGGCGCAGCACAGCCGAACGACGGTGTGGGGGACCGGAGCGCGGGAACTAAAGGGCCATGCACTATCTACAAACTACGGGGAACGTGCTTTGCAGCTCGCCTGGGTCGGGGAGGTGACGGGGAGGGCTGGCGACAGCGAGGCGGCCATGGCGGTGGCGGCGCACGTCGCGGCGGCCAACCGACGACGGAACGGCCACGGCGAGGGGACTGGGAGCACCAACGGGGTACGGGGAAGCTAGCTAGGGGATTTATTTGGCCGGGGAAGCACCGGGGTGAGCCAGCAGCGTGCGCACGGCGGCGACCAAAGCAGGGGAGGCACAGCGGGCTCGTCGCCGGCGACTTTCGGCGGCTATTCGGCTCGGGAGACATGGGGGAAACAAAGCTCAGAGCACACAGTTTGTGGACGTACCTTCAATTTGGGAAGAACTCGACCGAGGGCGAAGAATTTTGGGATTTGTGCTTCGGGCGGCCGACGCTAGGGTTCTTCGATTCTTGATCAAATTGGAACGGCTCAGTGCGTAATAGGTGGGGGAAATTTGGTGGAATTGAAGAGGAGTGACTCACGATGAAGTTTTGTATGTGAAGCTTGATCTGCATGGCCTTTTTATAAGCGTTTTACGTCGGTATTGGTTCGGGCGAGGCCGGCGGCCATGGCGCGTGTGCGTGGGGGAACACGGTGACGTGCGGCGAGCGCCGGGGGGGCTGGGGAGGAGCGACGCGTGGCGGCGCTCGGGAGGGCCGGGCACGGGCACAAGACGCGTGGGCGCGAGCGGCGCGTGGCGGCGCTCGGGGCGGGGTCCGGGCGTGGGCGCGGCGCGGGCGCACGAGGACGGCAGGAAGGCGAGGTGGCTTGCGTCGGCTCGCGCGGGGCACAGGTGCGGCGCCGTGGGGCACGGCGCTGCGGGCACGACGCGTGGCGCGCGGTGGCGAGGCGGTCCGGGGCCACAGGTACGGTGTCGAACACTTGGCGTCGATGAATAGTGACATTTCATATTTTCTCGAATTAAATTTCCTATTTTCCCATTTATTTTTCCCTTCACCTCTAAAATTTAAAGTAAATTCTAGCACCCCCAAAATTAAGTTGCAAAATATATTTTCATCCTTTTCACCCACTTTTTATTATTTATATATATACTTATATACATATATATCCATATGTATATTTTGTATGTTTATATATATATATATTCACATGTATATTTTCCTTCTTAATTATATTTAGAAATTCTTGGTATTTTATCCTAATATTTTAATATTTTTCCCAAAAGCAAGTTTTATTAGATCGTGGCTCTCCCTAATTTATTTTTCTTAGAATTTTATTCTAATTATTTTATTCTTGCAACTACTCTTTTCCTTTTTAGGGTTTTTAAATTGCTCTCATCCTCATCCTTTTCAAAACAATTATTTATTTATTTTAACTTGGCATCAAGGACTTGCGAATAAAAGGCAAATAAATACGACAAGGTGCAATCAATCAAAAGATTTTTGCAAGCTCCGATTTTTATGTTTCGATTTTTAAAACTCCGGATTTTCAGGGTGTTACAAACCTACCCCCCTAACAATAAATCTCGTCCCCGAGATTTGGGTCGGGTCGTGATTGGGAGTCAGTCAGTACAAACATACAGGATGGATCCGTTAGGACTCCTTCTTAATAGAACGACGAATAGGTTGGCTGCTTCGGGTGACGCAGGAATCTATCACTGAGTTTCTAAGGGTGGTCCACTTCGATTCTTTGTTTCAGATAACAAGATGTTGTCAGCTCTTAATCCTTAGGGCATCCTTCAAGCATGCAAGATTTAGTGTGTCTCCAATTTCCTTAAGTTGTATAATAGACTTGTTGTTCCGAAACTTTAGAGACCTTCAGCTCGTAGATGGGTGGTGATCCTGACATGATTGGGGTCTAGAGATTCCAGCAGGTGGAAAGAGGCTATCTAGAGAAGGTTTGGTTTTACCCGGCTTCAATATAGTGTCCAATCTGAGAGTCCAGGGTTATGTCACTCTACCCCCCCTAACAATAAGTTCAAGCTTGGCTTTTAGGGTAAGGGCTATATCGACATTTTCAGGTTTGGTTGGCATCTTCATCATTCCTGGATAGAGTCTAATGCACAAGTTCCTAGCATGTCTTCAAGATCTTGGCTTACCCTTTTGGTCTATCCGTTGATCTCACGAGCTTACTTTCAATCCTTGGGTAGGAATGGTTCATCGAGATAGGTTTTCCGTATCATATCCGGGGAGGGTTTTCTGAGTCATTGTTTGCGATTCCTTTGCCCCTAGGTACGGTGATTTTCCATGTGGTTTGCTCATACCTCATTGTGTCTTGGTCTATGGTTATGCTTGCCGGTGAAGTCCTTGGGGTGGTCATGGTGACTATCTCTTGGTCATAGGTTATCTTGTTCCCAGTCAACTGGTCCATGCTAGAGTGATACTGCGGGTCTGTGGCGGTATCATGTCATTTGAAGAAAATACTATGTCTCTACTTCTGATGGGCATATTGGTGCCGGTATGGGGTACATCTATATCTCTCCTGGGTGAATGTACTATTATGGGTCTCTTAAGGTCTTCCAGACGTAGGTTATGTTCTGTGCTTGTTTTTGAGGTTATGGAATATTGCGGGTTTCCAAAACCAAACAAAACTTTGATTAGTGCAGAATGGATAGAGAACATACCCATCAGCACGATCTGGTCCTCCTGAGCTTCTTCTGCACGTGCGTGATTCACTTGGCCACGGCGGAATCCGGTGGTAGTCTCCTTCAGCTGGGGCGTTTTGAACAAACTTCGTCCGGGCGCTGGAGTAGGGGTTCCTCTCGTGGCATTGGCTCCAGTACGGTTGGGCGTGTTGTGCGGTTTAGGACATTGATTGGCGTAATGCCCGAATTCTCCGCAGTTGAAGCAATTAACATTCCGGTTTCCCGGTGCTGCCAAAGTGGGGACCGGGGGTGTGGAAAGGTGTTGTCGGTGGCCTGCTAGCGTTGTTGGGTGCTGAGGGACGATCGGCCGCTATGATGTCTGGTTTCCATCCTATTGGTGTTGCTCCTTTGGGTCGCTGAGATGTTCCTTGAATTGGACGGGCAAGAGCAAGCCTTCTCTTTCGGTTGTTTTCAACCATCCTTTGGTCATGTTCAAGCCTCACGACCTTGTTGATGAGGCTTTGGAAGCTGGCATGGTCTTGACCGATCATCGGTCCTCTCAGCTCGTCATTCAGTCCTTCGATAAATTTATCCATCTTCTCTTCTTCGTCCGCCAGGTCACTTGTGGCGTAACGGGCAAGCTGCGTGAACTTGTTGAGGTATTCTTGCACCGAGGTGTTGCCTTGGTGCAACCTACGGAACTCATTCTTCTTCATCCTCATGACCGCGGAGGGTACAAAATTTTCACGGAAGGCGGCCGTGAATTCCTCCCAGGTTGTTTCTCTGGCATCTTCAGCCCGAGTCTCTTTGTAGGTGTCCCACCAGTCACTTGCGGGTCCTTCAAGTTGATTGGTGGCGAAAATGACTCTATCAGCTTCCCGTACTTGGACGAGAGTCAACTTCTTCTCTATTACTCTCAACCAATCTTCAGCATCCATGGGTTCTTCCGTCGTGGAGAAAGTAGGCGGCTTGGCTCTCATAAACTCTCCTAAACTTGAACTTTCGCGATTCCCCTGGTTGTTGGCAATGGCTTAAAGCAGTTGGGTCTGTAAAGCCATGACTTCCGCTAGGGTGGAGGGGTTAGGCTCTGGCGGCTTTTCAGTAGCTGCTGGGGCTCTGCGACGATGCGCCATCTGAACAACGTGGATAAGGTAAGAGACTTGATCTACTAAGGTCTCGATTCTAAGGGATTTTTCTTCAAGTTGTTTAAGGTGATCTTTCGAAGCAAGCTTGGTGGAATAAACTCATTTAAGACATAACATGGAACTTCATATCAGTTCGTAGATGTTACATCAGGGGGATACATTGGACATGTGTAGTCCCACAATACAATATCACTAATATTGATCTAGGGTTTTCATACATAAGGGTAGGGGCATGGTCGTTGCTGTCTTAATTCCTTTCAAAGCAAGACCAGGGTTGCTGCAGATTTCTCGTCTAGTTATCCAGGTTGTTGCCCGATGTGGGGTTGCCACCTGTGGCTGTTGCATTGGCACCGGTAAGAGGAGGGATGCTGCGTGGCTTGGGGCATTGGTTGGCATAGTGCCCAAATTCCTCACAGTTGAAGTAAGTCACATTCCTTTTCCTTGGGGCTGCCAGGATAGGTGTTGGAGTGCGAAACGGTGCGGTAGTTGTCCTAGGGCAGTCATTGGCATAGTGCCCTAACTCTCCACAGTTGAAGCAGTGCACATTCCTCCTTAGACGTCGGGGAATCTCCTCAGCATCTTCAGGGTTACACACTGTGCTGGTGATGAGCATCCTGCCAGTACCACCAGTATTCCATTTCGGTGACTTCCTCTTCTTAGGGTTAGATGGTGGCGAACTGAAATCTTGGCCGGTTGTTTGATTGGATTCTTTATCCTTTCTTCCAATCGAGGTCCTGGTGTACTTGTCCCATGTAATGTTCTTTACTCCATGTCCTTGTTCCATGGAACCGTAGCAGGGATCAAGTGCTTCCTTCCATCCCAATGGCAGGTTTGGTGTTACCGCTCTCTGTGGGCTTGACAGTATACTTGCAGGAGATCAGGGTTTGCGACGGAACATACTAACGTTGCTCTGGGTACCAACGCTGGGTTTGCATCTGTTGCTGTTGGAACAGTCGTTGCATCTGTTGCATCATCATGACCATTAACTGTGTCTGGTTAGCCACTACCTGGGCTAAGGTCGGGTTCACAAGGAAAGGAGGTGGAGTGTCCACAAGGTCGCTCTGGGTTACTCAATGATACTGCTGGGATCTTGATTTACTGCCCTTGGCTTTTCCCATCTATTGTCAGAGAGAAAGAGAGAAGTAAAGGTTAAACTATGGATGGGGCCTTATTCTGTGTACTCTCATTGTTTTAGTGGGTAAAACAAACAATCTCCCAAGCTCCAACATGGTCATAGTCCGACATCTTATTTTTGAAGATGGCTTAGGGTTAGAGAAAAGTAGTGGTAAAATCAAATGTTTGTAGAGAAATGGGGGTCAAGGGTGTAAGGAAAACATATTTGTTTTGTAAAATAGTCTGTATTTTCAAAATAATTCTATGTAGGGATATTTCCCTTTAACCAGCTATTCAGGGGAAGGGCGCTAGTTGGTCTTATCCTATAGTCGCACAGCTCTGATACCAGCTATGTAGACCCCCGTTTTTGAGGACGGGAATCATTCGTGTTCATAGTACCATTTCCCTGGATCGAGTAGTTTGGTACCAAAGAATACAGTACTGAATTATAAGGTGCAAAGTGCACGAATAGTCTTACACCAAAAGTATTACAATAATAGGCCCGAAGGCCATATCCAATACATATAGGACCTACCGATCCGGATACAACCAAAAGCAGAAATTAGATAACATAGCAGACGGAAGGCAGCGGCATGTCGATCGCCTACAGGCAACGACTGGGGACTAAGACCTATTGCACTCCATTGTCTTCATTCATCCTGGTAGTAAACATAGGGGTCCTCCAGTTCTTCGTTTTCACCATCTGAAGGTTTGTGCGTATAGCAAGGGTGAGTACCCAGCGTACTCAGCAAGCCAACACGGAATGATGCATATTATAGGGTCATTCAAAGGGAGGCTATGGTTTATTTGCACAAAGCCAATTTTCGCAAATCATTTCACAAACCTAACATCTAGCCAGTCAAGTTTTAGTGTCAGAGTATATTAAATCGGCGACGATTCTGTCTGCCACCCATCGTGATACCAAGGATGGTTTTCCGTCTCTGGATCGTCATGGATTTTCTAGGGAGTCTATCCCTTCTCGCAGGTCGAGAAGTTGAGTCCACAAGCACACAAAATCATTATGCATGCCAACCCATCATTTTAAGTTTATGAGTCTAGCCACGGGAGAAACTTGTCACGTCGCTCATAACCGCGAGCACGGCTATTCGAATAGATTGATTTACTTACACTGCAGTGGATGTACACTTTACCCGTACTCCGCACCTGATCATTGAATGCGCTTTCATCCCTCTATATGGGACGGTCACGGCAAAGCCTTTTGATAACCTCACTTTGGCAGTACACGCTCTATGAACTTAAGTCCTCATGCACTCTAGCCGTCATTTCCTAGCAGTGAGAGGAGTTCTGGTGTTCCCGGGGTAAGAGAGAAAACTCACTTAATCTTTAAGTCATCGTTAAGTTCAATTTATTATCCACATAAAGGCCTTTTGTCTCATCACAATCACGGGGCACTCTACCATTGGTAGGCCCAGGACACTCTACCTATTGGTAGGTCCTTAACTCAATACCTACACCTGAACCACTATGCAGGGATACTGCCTCCGCTCGGCTATCTACTCCGCTAGGTCTATACCCATTCGAGAAGTACGGTTGTACTGATTCGCCCTAAGTTCTAGTCTTATGGCTCGGTCCTTAATTGACCACGGACGGTACTAGTCTTTCCCGGAATCCACCCAAATCCATCCATCCGCCCCGGTCTAAAAACATTGGTTTTGCATTTTTGGTTTTCATAAAAACTCATTTCATCATGTTTTAGGCAATGTGGCGCTCATGTCTCCACATGTCGTATTCCAACTACCTTCCCTTAAGGTAGTTGCCCAAGCATATATCATTTTGTAAAAATATGAATATGCAAGATTCTAGTATAAGCATGGGTAAGCATTTTACAGAAGATATCCTCCAGTTGTATCACATCGAGGTTACAAAGAATATTTCCAAGGGTAATCAATATCAAGACATGGTACATCAAGCATAGGTATTCATTTGTGTATAGCATGCATGTTTGAAGTTTAAATCAACATCATTTCGCAAAATAGGATCAATATGTTCAAAGGGAAGTGTTGACTTGCCTTGCTCGTGACCTTGTTGGCTTGAGTCTTCGACGTTCTCGACGATTCCCTTGGACTCTATCATACGTGCGAGAAATCTAATTTGAATTCGATTAGAATTCAAATAAAATCCAATAAGATCAAATAAAAGCCAAATGAATCGCAAAAGCGGATCCTAATACTAGGCTATTACTCTACGTGAACCTAGGTTCGAGTTTCGGCGAAAGCCGAGTTAGAGCGAAAGAGTTGCAATGATTTGAACTCTTGTATTGAACCCGATTTAATTAAATATGATGTGATATTTATTTTAAGTTAATATGTTTAAGTTTGAGAAATATTAGGGTTGATGATTCAATTAATAAAAAAGGAAGTGGTTATCTTGCAATTTTGTCAAAATATCCATCGGGTCGAGAAGCCCTAGTGTTTATAATAATTTAAATCGAAATTATTTGGTGTCTCGGTCTACCGAAAATGGGTTGGGAAGGATTTAATATAAAACATATATGTCGAAAAAGGGTTTGTCGGGAATTATAAAGATAGTTTGTAATTCTTTGAAAAAATTCTTGTTTTATGAATATAACCTAAATGAATGAATGGGCCTCTCAAAGATATATAAACATTTTGGAAATTTATTGGATTTAAAGTTCGAAGTGTAAGTAAATATAAACTTCATAATTATTTGCAAAGCAATTTAAAAGTAAATAAATAAACTCCTTTAAAAGATGCAAAATCTTTGTGATTAGAGTTTTAGAAGAGTTTAAAAGAATTAAATATTTTCTAGGATTTTTTCTATTATTAGGCTCCTATTAATTTTAAACTCCTCAAAAGAAAAATAGATTTTCAAAAGTTTGCGCCTGCTGGGAATCGAATCCGCGACCTTCGGCTCACGCGGCTCGGCTCGAGCCGCTGCGCCACCAAGCCAATCTCGTCTATCTCCCCCCTCTCTTTCTTTTCTTTCTTCTTTCCTCTCTATTTCTTCCCCGCGAGGCCGACGGCGCGGCACAGCCGAACGACGGTGAGGGGGACCGGAGCGCGGGAACTAAAGGGCCATGCACTATCTACGAACTTGGGGAACGTGCTTTGGGGCTCGCCTGGGCCGGGGAGGGCTGGCGATGGCGAGGCGGACATGGCGGCGGCGGCGCACGTCGCGGCGACCAACCGGCGACGGAACGGCCATGGCGAGGGGACTGGGAGCATCAACGGGGTATGGGGAAGCTTGCTAGGGGATTCATTTGGTCGGGGAAGCACCGGGGTGAGCCAGCAGCGTGTGCACGGCGGCGGCCGAAGCAGGGGAGGCACGGCGGGCTCGTCGCCGGCGACTTCCGGCGGCTATTCGGCTCGGGAGACATGGGGAAAACGAAGCTCAGAGCACGCAGTTTGTGGACGTACCTTCAATTTGGGAAGAACTCGACCGAGGGCGACGAATTTTGGATTTGTGCTTCGAGCAGCCGGCACTAGGGTTCTTGGGTTCTTGATCGAATTGGAACGGCTCAGTGCGTAATAGGTGGGGGAAATTTGGGAGAATTGAAGAGGAGTGACTCACGATGAAGTTTTGTATGTGAAGCTTGATCTGCCATGGCCTTTTTATAGGCGTTCTACGTCGGTATTGGTTCGGGCGAGGCCGGCGGTCATGGCGCGCGTGCGTGGGGGGACACGGCGACGTGCGGCGAGCACCGGGGAGGGGGCCTTGGGGGGACGAGCGACGCGTGGCGGCGCTCGGGAGGGGGCCGAGCGCAGCGCGAGACGCGTGGGCGCGAGGGGCGGCGGGGCCAGGCGCGGCAAGCGGCGCATGGCGGCGCTCGGGGCGGGGTCCAGGCGCGGGCGTGCGAGGACGGCAGGGGGCGAGGGTGGCTGGCGTTGGCTCGGCGCGGACATAGTGCAGCGGCATGGGGCACGACGCTGTGGGCGCGACGCGCGGTGCGCGGTGGCGAGGCGGTCCGGGGCCCTGGGTACGACGTCGAACACTTGGCAATCGATGAATAGTGACATTTCATATTTTCTCGAATTAAATTTCCTATTTTCCCATTTATTTTTCCCTTCACCTCTAAAATTTAAAATAAATTCTAGCACCCCCAAAATTAAGTTGCAAAATATATTTTCAACCTTTTCACCCACTTTTTATTATTTATATATATACATATATATCCATATGTATATTTTGTATGTTTATATATATATATATATTAACATGTATATTTTCCTTCTTAATTATATTTAGAAATTCTTGGTATTTTATCCTAATATTTTAATATTGTTCTCAAAAGCAAGTTTTATTAGACCGTAGCTCTCCCTAATTTATTTTTCTTAGAATTTTATTCTAATTATTTTATTCTTGCAACTACTCTTTTCCTTTTTAGGGTTTTGAAATTGCTCTCAACCTCATCCTTTTCAAATCAATTATTTATTTATTTTAACTTGGCATCAAGGACTCGCGAATAAAAGGCAAATAAATATGACATGGTGCAAACAATCAAAAGATTTTTGCAAGCTCTGATTTTTATGTTTCGATTTTTAAAACTCCGGATTTTCAGGTTGTTAAAGTTTGCTTCCCTCCTTCCTCAAAAGTTTGGGATCGGCTGTCGGCTATGTTTTAATTGTGAAGCTCTTTCTGTAGACTCTAGCTGATCTGCTTCCATTCGATATTAAAGAGTTCGTCAGTGAAGAAGAAGAGGCCACTAGCCTGGATTAGGCCACCATAGCCAACGACATCAAGGAGAAGCTTCAAGACATCCATCGTCGGCTCAGCATCGATATAGATCAACTGGTCATGGAGTGCAGGCCAGCCCGAGCACGCTTGAATGATATTCAGAGTCAGCTCCCCGACGGCTTGGCTGAAAAGATCTCCCGAGTCGTGTTCATCGACCAGCATCGGTTCAAACTGGAGCGAGCGGTACAAAGAATGATCGACCGACAAGCTCAAGCCGACCTGGCGGCCTCGATCGACGCCACTGTGCACAACATAGTGGCCGAGAAGGCTAAGTTGGATGAGCTGGTGGCTCGACCGTCGGCTACACGACCAAGATCGGCCAACTTGAAGCAGAAGAGGCCGACTTGCTGGCGAAGCTAGAACAGTGCAGGGCTAAGCTCGCGACAGAAAAGCAAGTGCTAGCCGATCTTCCCAAGGCTACCGAAGATCAGAGGGCTAAAGTGGCTTCCACCATCTAGTACTTGGGAGAACTCCATAAATCAGCTAAAACGATCCCAGGCTCCGAGGAAAAAGACATGGCCATGATCGAAGAGATTAAAGCCATCAAAGAAGAAGCCACGTCGGCCATCGAAAAGTTTTTAGGGATGTAATAGGGTTTTAATCTCCCGAAACTGTTGATGCCTCGTCCTGTATATATAACTCTTGTAATCGGCCTGTTGTGCCTTAAAAATTACCCATATCCCTTTTGCCGATTCATTTGTCTTCTATGTCCTCTGCTCGAAAAATTTAAAACCCCAAAAATTTTGAAGTTCTCTGATCTTGATCGCTGACTTTGTATAGTATATGCCCCCCTAATTTTCTCAATGTTGCCTTCGGCATTGATAAAATTATAAAGTGAAACTGGCCATCACCCTGTCGACTAGATTCAGCCGATTTGAAAAACTAGGAGGAAAAACTTAGAGTAAAAAATGTCCTAAAGGCGATGTGTGTAACACATAGGCTAGCATGGATCGACAAGGACTTAGCCGAATCATGAATTGATCCACACACTTGGGTAATATTTCTTCAAGTATTTGCCGTTGAGAGCCCTTCCAAATACCTCTCTGTCCAGTCCTTCCAACATGTAGGCTCCCTTAGACACATTTGTGGATCTTGAAAGGTCCTTCCCAATTAGGTAACCACTTGCCGAATTTGCTATCTCTTGATCCGATCGACAAGATTAGCTTCCAAACAAGCTCGCCTTCTTCAAATGACTTAGGTACAACTTTCTTGTTATAATGACGAGCTACGCGTTCTTTATCTCTAGTCACATTTTCCAAGGCACACATCCTTGACAAACCTAGGTCTTCGGACTCATCAACCATCAGATTATAGTAATCGTCGGATGTCAACTCATCCTGCAGTTGAATCCTCCTGGAGCCGACGATATTTTCCCGTGGCAAAATTGCTTCATGTCCGAGACCAACTTGTTGGAGGCACCTGGATTGATCCGTGGCAAGCCATCCGATAAGCTCACAGTGATTCGGCCAATCGGCTATGCCATTGTTTCGGGTACTCAGAGATCTTCCTCTTTATCAACTTGATCAAGCTTTTATTGGAAGCTTCAGCCTGTCCATTAGCCTGAGCATAATATGGCGAAGAATTTAATAGCTTGATTCCCATGCTGTCGGCAAACTGAACAAACTCATCTGATACAAAAATAGACCCCTGATCCGTAGTGATAGTCTGAGGGATGCCAAATCGTATATGATATGCTCTTTTACAAAATCGATTGCATCCCCAGAGTCAGCCTTCTTCAAGGGAATTGCTTCCACCCATTTGGTAAAATAATCGTTGCTACCAAGATAAACTTGTGTCCCTTGCTCGAGGGTGGATTGATCTGGCCGATCATATCGATTTCCCAACCTCTAAACGGCCATGGTTTTATGATAGGGTTCATAGCCGATGCTGGTGCCCTCGGGACGGCTCCAAATGACAATCTTGACAGCCCTTATAATACTTGAAGCAATCTTCCAGCATAGTCGGCCAGAAATATTCAGCTCTCTGAAGTAACCACTTCATCTTGTGAGCCGACTGATGAGTGCCACAAATTCCTTCGTGCACCTCTCCTATGGCAACTTTAGCCTGATCAATACTTAGGCACTTGAGTAGAACGCCATCAATCGTCCGATAGTATAAGTCATCATCGAGCAAGACATATCGCAAAGCCTTGTAGCGTAATTTCCGTAGAGCCGACTGAGAAGGGTTCTGTAGATAGTTGTAGACATCAAACCTCCAGTCGTCGGCTGAGAGGGTTCCAATCTCCACTTCGACATCTTTTATCATCGGCTTGTAGCCCGATGCCCGTTGAACCAAATCATTTGCCTCTGAGTTTTGCTCTCTAGGGATATGTTTCAAGGTTACTAGCCGAAAATTATCCATCAATTCCTGGCACTTTTGATAGTAGATCATCAGCGTGTCATTCTTGCATTCATACTCCCCTGACAACTAGTTGATGACCAACAGCGAATCGCCCATTATTTCGATGGCATCGGCTTCAACCTCTTTCAGCAACTGCAAACCTTTGAGAACAGCCTCATATTCGGCTTGATTGTTTGTG
Source organism: Oryza australiensis (assembly GCA_019925245.2). NCBI lineage: Eukaryota > Viridiplantae > Streptophyta > Magnoliopsida > Poales > Poaceae > Oryza > Oryza australiensis. Next base: position 858,006 of record JAIFGZ020000326.1, on the reverse strand, counting down.
GCATGAGGCGCAATGGAGAAAGCAAACTCAAAGCTTGCCCCCTAGGGAGAGATTATCACCAAGCCGATGTTGCATCGGTTCGTGCATACCGAGCCATCGAAAGTTAAAGTCCAAGGCATGATATCAACCGAGTCGATTGAGTTATCTCTGTGTTGCACGATGAAATCGGCTATGGCTTGTCCTTTTATTGCCTTGGGTGCCTGGTACCTTAAATCGAACTCTGTTAAAGCAAATATCCATTTCCCAACTCATCTTTTCAGAACTGGAGCCGACAGCATGTACTTTACCAGGTCGGCTTTGCAAACTATGGTGCACTTGTTGGATAACAAATAATGCCTTAACTTTGTGCATGAAAAATATAGGCACAAACACAACTTCTCCACGGGAGAGTACCTTATTTCTGCATCCAGAAGTCTTCTGCTAAGATAGAAAATTGTCTTCTCCTTTCCCTCGATCTCCTGAATCAGAACTGAGCCGATAGACTTCTCATCAGCTGACAGATATAACTTGAACGACACTCCTTTTTGTGGAGGAATCAATACCGAAGGGGAGCTCAGATAATCCTTAATGTTATCCAAAGCCTTTTGCTGCTCTGCCTCCCAGGTGAACGCTTGATCGGCTTTCAGCCATAGTAGACGCGTGAATGGCTCCATCTTTTCTGATAGATTGGCTATGAAACGTCTGATGAAGTTGATTTTGCCGATCAGAGACTGCAATTGCTTCTTGTCCTGCGGAGGCTGGATAGTCTTAATAGCATTGATGCTTCTTCGGGTCACCTCAATCCCCCTCTCGTGAACAAGAAATCCCAAGAACTGGCCAGCCGATACGCCAAATGCACTTTGCGGGGTTCATCTTTAGGCTGTATTTCCTTGTTCTCTCCAATACCTTTCTTAAATTGGCTATGTGGTCTTCCACCTCCTTGGATTTTACAACGACATCATCAATGTAGATCTCCACTAGGAAGCCGATTAGGTCGTGAAAGATATAATTCATGGCCCTCTGGTACATAGCTCCAGCATTCTTCAAGTCGAACGTCATGACGACCCACTCGTATAAGCCGATCGCTCCTGGACATTTGAAAGCTATTTTGTTAATATCCTCCGCGGCCATAAAGATCTATTATAACCAGCATTGCCATCCATAGAACTTACGAGTCTGTGGCTGGAGGCGGCATCCACCAGCAAATCGGCTATAGGCATGGGGTACTCGTCCTTAGGGGTAACCTTATTCAAATCTCTGAAGTCGATACACACTCTAAGTTTGCCATCTTTCTTCACCACTGGAACTATATTTGAAACCCACTCTGCGTACGGCATGGCCAAATGAAACCAGCATCATATAGCAGAGTAATTTCGGCCTTAATCGCATCATACATATCGGCTTTAAACCTCCTGGGAGGCTATTTGTACTGCTGATATCCAGGCTTAATAGGGAGTCGATGCTCAACAATGGATCGGCTAAGACCAGGCATCTCAAAATATTCCCAAGCAAAGCAATCTTTATATTCCTTCAATAAATCAATAAGCTTGGTCCTAAAATGAGAAGATAAATTCTTGCTAATGTATGTCGGCCTAGGCCTATCCCTTGGACCTATATCAACTTCTTCTAACTCATCGGCCAACATAAACCTTACCCTAGTTTGTCGTCGATGTCGTCCACGGTGTCCTTGGTGTAGATGCTCGAGCGCTCCATGACGCCCTCAAAGTAATAATTGAGGTTCTTTGTCTCCAATTGGCTGCATGTCAGAATTGGACACCTTCAAAAAATCAGCCTTCCATACTTTTCCAGACAAGCAATCAATGTCGTCGACTTTCCATAAAGTTAAGTCAGCGTTAGCGACGTTGACTGACCTGTCGGCTGGCACAATCTCTATCTTATCACCTTGTCATTGGATTAAACTTTGATGCATTGTAGAAGGGATGCAGCAGTTGGCGTGGATCCAATCCCTTCCGAGCAGTAGGCTGTATGATCCCTTCCCGTCGATGACGAAAAAAGTTGTGGGCATGGTTTTGCTACCAACGGTCAGCTCAACGTTTAAACTCCCTTGGCCTCCAATGGGTTGCCGCCGAAGTCCTTGAGCACCATGTTGGTCTTTATCAAGTCATCGGCTCCCTTGCCTAGCTTCCTGAAGGTTGCGTAGGGCATGAGGTTGACAGTAGCCCCTCAATCGACTAGCATCTTCGACATTGACTCTCCATTCATGAATCCTTTAACATATAGGGGCTTCAAGTGCCGATTTTCTGTCCCCTCGGGTTTTTCAAAGATGGCTTGTTCTGGGGACAGTACTAGCTTGGCCAAGGTGTCTTCAACAGTGTCTGCATCGGCCTCGAATAAAAAAAATGGCTGGCAGTATGAATACCATGTTGACCGATGTCAAAGCTATTCCTTTCCCTTTTGCCGCCCTTTTGGCCTGGTCGGCTGGACTTTCATCGGCTGGGGCTGTATGCCTCTTAACGCGCCACTGTTTCCTGCCTCATTGTTGTTGTTGATGCTGGATCATCTTCTGGACCTCTTCCTCCTGTCCTTCGCTTCTCAGCCTTTGAATTCTCCTTTTCTGAGTTTTGGTGAACAGGTCCAATGGGCACCATTGGGGATTGGCCGATTGCTCTTCTCCAGCCTCCTCTTAGTCCTCCTCTTGGAAGAAGTCCTGATGAATTGGGTCGAGCCGTTCGTGGATGGGGAGTCTTCACTGGTTGAGTTGAACGGCTCGGGGGATGAGTCGTCTGGGTCTTGCAATTGGTTCTTGCCTGAACTCGTCTTCTCCGAATTCATTGCAGGCTCGGCAGTTTTCCAAGGTGGGCAGCATCATCCCTTGCTTCCAGCAGAACCTGAAGAATTCGCACCGCCAATATGGATCGCAGTCATCGTGGCGGCGAAAATAGGCCACTCCTAGCCGATCCGGCATCCTCTGATACGGCTTGTCGCGTTGGGCCTCTTCCTCCTCTTGAACCCTTAATTGAAACCGGAGTCGGCTGTCCATGTGCCTGGGCCGACGATCGGACGATCGGCCCCTGGTGTAGACCATGTTGATTGGCGCGGCGTTTGTTGCAGTTGGCTTGCTGGATAGCTCCTCGCGGTCTAAGCCCGCCGCGATTGATTGTTGGGCTTTGGCTAAGCTGTGCGCCATGCTGTACTGCCGATCAGCTCGTCTTGGGCCGGCTTGGACTACGTTGACAGGGAAGCGGTTGCCGTCGACTTTCATCGACTTAGCCAATTCTTCAAACTTGATTTTCCCTGCCTCTATCGCCGACTGGATTTGTTGGCGGAAGACTTTGCAGTCGTTGGTGCTGTGGGAGGTGGTGTTGTGCCACTTGCAATACTTCTTCTTTTTGAGCTCCTCGGCCGATGGGATGACGTGGTTGGCCGGAAGCTGTATTTGTTTCTCTTTCAGCAGTAAATCGAAGATCCTATCGGCATTGTGATGTCGAAGTCGTATTTTTCCTCCTTAGCCGATTTTTTCGGCCACTGGCATGTTATGGCCTTTTTGTTCCTGGTCCACTCGGCTGTTGCCACCTCCGCGTCGCTGTCACTCGAGTCAGAGTTCGTTGCATAGGCGACGTGGGTGACTTTCTTGAAGGCCTTCTTTGATTCTTGAAAGCGTTGTTCATGGGCCGTCACCTTTTGGGCCAAATGGGCTAAGCTCTCAAAGTCTTGAGCCGAAAACCTATCCTGGATGGGTGCCAAGAGGTCATGGAAGACCAAGTCGGCTAACTGCAAATATGACAGCACCAGGTTGTAACAACGGTTCCTCATGTCCCTGAATCGCTGGATGTAATCTTGAATTGATTCTTCGTGCGTCTGCCTGATGCAGGTCAAGTCCGACAACTTCATTTCATGTGTGCCAGAGTAGAAATAACTGTGGAACTACTTCTCGAGATCGGTCCAGCTCTGAACTGAATTGTAGGGCAACGACGAAAACCATGTGAAGGTCGATCCCGAGAGAGGCAGTGGGAATAATCGTACTCTGAGCACATCGGTAGCCGATGCTTCTCCGCATTGGGCCAGAAATCGGCTGACATGTTCATAGGTCGAGACGTTGTCTTGCCCAGAGAATTTCGAAAAATCCGGTACCCTCTCAAAATACTCTGGATACGGGTACCAGTACATATTTCCGGAGTCCTTCGGCTTGAGGCCGAACTAATCACGCATGATGTCTGCTATCAGATCGCTCCAAGGCTTATTTTCTTGAGCTAGCAGCTGCGGCATCCGCTTGTACTATTCGTACTGAATGGGAGGCTACCGATGTCGTGTCTGTGTAAAAGAATGAGGTTGATAGTACTGCTCGTAGTTGCCTCATAAGTACTGATGTTGGACTTGATTCATGGTAGGAGGCGGCTGTGGTATGAACGGAGGGCGCTGCTCAGGGGGAGGCCGAACCTCGTTGGAGTTGTGAGGTTGGTCTGGCGTGTAACTTCCGATCGGCATTTTGTGCAAGAGGGATTGCCGATCGGGGCTGAACATGCTTTCCACCTGTTCCTAGGGAAGTATTGGAGCCCCGTGGCCCTGATGCAAGGGCTGTTGTCTGGTTAGGGGCTTCGGCGCTGGCTTTGCAGTGACGGTTGTTCATTCGGCTGAATAGGGACTCCTCCTGGAGGAGTCGGCTGTCCCAATGGAGGAATTGGCAACCCTTGTGTCGACAAGGTCCTGTAAGGTGAAAATCGGCCATCAGGGAAATAGGTCGGTCCCCTTGGCAGCTACTCGGCTATCTTTGAATCAACCATGGTGCTTATCATGTTGCTCAATGTGTTCACCAGTATCCCTGACTGGTTGACAAGCGCGTGATGGACAGCCGAGTCGATCCGATCTTGAAGTGTGAGCAGCGCTGAGTCATCTGGCTCCTGCTTGATCTCTTCAATCTTCTTTTTCCCCTTCTTGTCCTCGCTAGAAGTGGCCGCGGAGTCAAAGTCCTTAGGGATCATGAACTTGTACTTCTGAACAATTTTCCCAGACCTGGTCTGGGTGTAGGATCGCAAATAATGTGATTGCAATCATTCGACCATCTACTGGTAGTCGGCCTGTTGTTCAGCCGACAGTTTATCCATAGTCACTGGGATGATGTTGTCCTGGTTCAGCTCCGTGGTCGTGACGTTCACCATTGTACTGGATCTGGAAGTTGGGGTCCCACCAGGCGTGCCAAAAGCATATTGATGAGAATTTCTCCCACGCGCTGTCCTGGGAGATCTGCTTAACTCCAGTGCAGGTCCAAAATTGATCGCCTTTGGTGATTGAGCGGGCGTGTCAGTTAGTTTGATCCTACAACCAACAAGAAACAAAAAGATAGGCATTTGGTTAAGATTAGATCCTACTCATAGATATCAATAAATATATAATTGCTATCCCAAAGCATGTTTAGATTAAGTGATTGGGATAGATCGGTAGCATACCGAGACAGTATAAATCACTTAGATCCAAAAGTACATTAGGATAATAATTATATATATTTATAACCTAGCCGATGTCGTAGGTCTAATGTAAATCAGCTAGTACTGCGATATATTTTATAAAAAGATATTATTCTGAACTAAATGTGTTAAACCAGGATCAATCGGCTGTTAATGTGATTTAACATATTGATACCGAGCTTAACACATTTAAGTAGATTAAGATCTTAATATAAAGGCAGTTCTAATTCATCTAACAGTAGTAATACATAATAGATGATAAAAACAGGTCAGACCGGCTGAAACCCTGGCACTATCTCTAATAATAAACATTGAGTTGAATAGATCTGTATAATTCTGAAGGCGACTTAATAGGTCGATTAGATGCAACATTAAGTACCAAAAGAAGCATGAGATCTATTTAGACTAATGAGAATTCCTCGAGATGGTAGATACACCATATAATCTGAATCAACCTCTAGATCTAGCTCCATCGGCTGTTATCTTGAAGGACATGCTAGCCGATCGAGAGATAGATCTAGACATTGATCTAGATTATATGTCGCATATGAGAAATTAAGCAGTTTGCAATATCAAAATGAGAGTATCATGATGATGGAAACACTGGCCTCGATACCACAAGCCGCTTGTAACAAGAAATTACCTTTCCTGAAGATCGAGACCGATGCAGCCCAAGAACAAAGCAAGAACTCGTTGAGAAGAAATAAAAATAGAAAGGTTGGCGACGCATCGAAGATGTATTGATGTGTGATCTATATTTTACAACAAACCCTCGGGTCTTATTTATACCTGGTTACAACAGCATCTGTGTAGATCATGGTTTCTATCTTATCTACTATTTACAGTACGACTATATCCCGGGACAGAGTCCCATGCCACATTACAAAAGGAATATCTACAAAATATCCTAATTTACAGATACAATTGTCGTTATAGGACCTTATCCATAGATGGCAATATCTTTAATGTCTTCTGGAGACCGAATCCAATAATCATCTTTAAGCTTTCCTTTCGGGATTGGTCCCACCTTCGGTCTTCAATCGGAATCGGCTATCGGCTATCCTGGTCCAACTCGAACTCAACCAACTGGCTCCGTAGCCGATTCGGACTTAGCTGGTGCGGCTTTTATTTCCACAGATCATGCATTTCCTCCAATTTCACTTCAATCCTTGTTTCAAACTTGGGGATTTGCTTACCAAATTTGGTCGTTAACACTTACATAGTGGTTGAGGTGCATCGATAATAGACGCCACGTGAGTAGCGGTTGAGGTGCTATGTAATAGATTATAATAGAGTATTTATAACTGGTGGTCTCGTGGCTTTATCCTTGCTAAAAACATAACTCCGACACATGAAGCCATTACTTAGGGAGGTGACTTGTACGAACAAGTTGCCCGACCACGCAAAATTGGGCCCGTCTGTTCGACGAGTCGCCTCTATCTTAGGTTGCTCTGCCATTGAGACTAGACTCTAGAGCCCATCCACTTCGATGTCAATCCGTCGACATGACCTGACCTGGCAACGAGTAGATCTAGCAGCTCCACCACCGCTTATCATTGAAGACGCTGACTTAAGCCACTCCACCACTTAGTAAATCTGGTGCTCCACCACGGCTTTCATGTCGCTATGTCATTGAGGGTGCGCACCACCCGAGCCACTCTACCTCTAAGGCTGCAAGATCTAAAATGATTTCACGACATGGCAAAACTGGATTGGAGAGGATAGCATGAGCGCATATTGGTCACCAAGAATGCGATAACAGTAGACGGAAGTTGGGAAAAGAGGACGTGAACAATGGCAACAGGGGTGAGAAACGAGGAGGGCGCTGGCTAGCGACGAGGTAGATGAGGGGTGCTGGAGAAACAAGGTGATGGATAATGACAACAAATGTGAAAGGTTGATTCAGAAATAGAAGATGGAGAGAGGAGAATGAGAAAATTGATATTTATGAACCGGTTTAGTTTTGTGCCTAAATTGGCCTTACCATTATTTGGTAATTTCATTAGTCTTCAGTATCTATTTCAATTGAAGCCAAAATTTGGCAATTCTAGAAAAAAAATGCTCCTTCAATAGTTAACTTAGGTTATTAATTTTTAGTTCAATCCAAACATAACTTTGCCTTGTCAAAACTGACCATGCCAAAACTTGTCAAACTTTTCATTGACAAAAAAATGGTAAGGACAATTTTGGTCCCAAAGCAAACCGGCCCTATATTTTTTACCATAAGGGTTCATCGGGATATTCTTGCCATAAGGTTTATACTGTAAAAAGTTCCAATGAATTTGGTAATAAGAAATTTAATAAAGGCTGCAAAAAATTAGAGGATAAAACATAAAATTGTGTTTGGGAGTTGCTTGTATTATGGATCTATTATCTAATGAATTACTTTGGTTGTGTTTAGATCTAAAATTTTTTTTGTCAAAATGTCACAGCAATGCTTTGGACACACATTTGAAGTATTAAATATAGACTAATAAAAAAACAAATTATAGAATCCATCTGTAAACGACGAGACGAATTTATTAAGCCTAATTAATCCGTCATTAGCACAAGTTTACTGTAGCACTTTTTTATTGTCAAATCATAGTCTAATTAGGCTTAAAAGATTCGTCTCGTAAATTACATGCAATCTGGTTATTTTATTTTTTTAGTCTATATTTAATACTTTATTTATGTGTCCAAAATTTCAATGTGACAGGATATAAAACATGCCTTTGCATTGTTTTCCCTGGAGCAAATGGTGTGTGGTCCTATATGACTAGAAAGGTCAGGTGGCACATGGACCTAGCATCCAACAGGTGGGAGGCATGTAGTACAATCAAACCATGTGATAGGAAATTGGAAATGATGTCCAGTATGATGAATAGGGTTAGGGGGAAGGGAGCAAGCTAAGGTGGCCAGGTAGTATGGTGTTTACAACATGTTTCCCGTTATGTTCTAAACTACTACTCCAGATGTATGATTCCTTCATGCCAAATGTACAGTAAAGGGTGATCGTTCAAAAGTGTATATATAGGTTTTAAAATTCTAAAATGCATATTAATTTAGACCGATGATCTATATTTTTTAATATAGTATTGAATATGCAAAAGTGATCTTTTGAGATTGAGTTGACGTGGCATGTCAACATTACGACGCGTTGTATGCATGCGGTCTTTATGCTTTAACTTAGGATAAACGTGCGTTGTATGCATGCGGTCTTTACGCTTTAACTTAGGATAAACGTGATAGTCACGTACAACCTTATAAAACCTTATATCTTATACAAATCATCAATATGATGGTTTCCTGACGTATACTCTCTCTGTTTAAAAATAGCAACTTTTAGCTATGAATTTGAATATTTTTTTAATTTATAGATAAACTTGTCATATTTTGAAACAAATGAAGTATTAAAAAAAGATTATGAGTTTATGTACGTTGTTTTTTTCATATCGTGTTAATTTTTACTCTATAATTAATGTAGTTTTATGGTTGACATGAAATTGTCTTCAAGGGCTCAAACTCCATTAATGTTGTCCTATGGATTCGCGTTAAGCTAAATGCATCATGTATTGGATGGTAACTGGTAAAAGGTTACGGAAGAACTTGCATGTTTTATCTGGAAAACTATATGCATTGTTAAAGTATGTACACTTGTACAATGCTTATGAAAGAATAAAGTTCGACAGCGATATTTTCCATATGCTTATAAGATCCTTAGCATAGCATCAATGCTTCGTTAATCAACCCCCGGGCGGTGCATGTATGTGGCTTCACTTTGGAGGCTTGACAAATGCTTGATGATGTGACATTAAACGTGCTAGCATCATAATGTCGATCGGTTCAAGGTCCCATGTTTAAACGAAAAACATGACTATTCCTTCTATTCATTTTTACTTATAAATTTGCTATGCCTATGATCCAAACAGATAATTCTTTCGTGCTAAAATATAACAGCATAAGATTAAATTAATGTATATTATAAATCTAAATAAGGATATGTACAAATCTAATTCTAGGTTGCTATATATTTTACGATCATAGAGTACCCATCTTACATATACCAATATGAAATAAAATAAAAAACTAAAATATATTTATTTCATCAAATCTCAAAATAATTATTTTTATTTTATTTACTCATAATGTATTTATTCTTTATTTTTATAAACCGTATTTAACGCCTGTCCACAGTGTCATAAATACCGAGGGAGTGGTGTACTACAAAACGGAAAACAAAAGCAAAATCATCTCTCCATCTCGCAATCTCTCACGGGAGACGAGCAACGCCGCAACCGCAATCGGTCGCGCGCTGGTGGAGGTGGACGTCGTCGGCCGTCACGCCATCGTCCGGGCGGCTGCTGCTGCTGCCTGTGTCGTGCCGACTACCGCGTCGCTAGCCGCCACGCGCGTGGGCCTTTGATGGCTTGCAGCCTTGCAGGAGGCAGAGCTAGCGCCTTTCAGTTTTCACTTTCTCGAGCGCGCGACACATGGACATCCTCCCAGCCACACATTTGCCTGCGCCCCGCGAGCCGCGGCTGCGTTAGCCGTTACGTTACGAGCGTCCCTGTCTGTTGAATCGGGCAGGATTGCATTAGTGCGTCATCCTACTCCTTCCTGCTACTAGTTCCTACTATTACCTCCGTCATACTAGTATTTACAAAATACAATAACATAAAGAGCGAGACACGATATCCTACGAATATGTACTAATCTACAAATCAAATTACAGACATTTATCTATATTTACAATACTAGTATATATTTTATTTGGTTTTAGGTTATTATATTTTAAAAAATATCTAGTGAAACCATCCTGTAAATGAAACCCATAAAAATCATATCTAAATTTATAAAAAAATATTAGAAATAGGTATATACATAAAATACATTCATATCAATCTTAATTTTAAACTTAACTTTATTTGAGAGAGGAAAGATAAATTTGAATGAATATTGTTTTTTCTTCATAATAAGTTGAGTTTGACCTTAAAATTTGATAAGAATATATTTTATGTCTATATTTATCTCTAATAATCATTTTATAAATTTATAAAATTTTTAGATTTTCATGGTCGATGGTTTTTATCGGACATATAGAATTAATATAATACTACTCAGTCCGCTGTAACTATTGTCCTTGCTAGTATATTTTGAGTTATTTTTTCTGTTTTAAAATAAGGAAATCTAGAGGCGAAGAGAACAGGCAGCTAGCTGTCCGCTTGTCGACGATCATCGTGCAAGTTGCGTTGGCTTGACAAATACCCTTCCTCCGGTTGCCTCTACGGGTGAGCATTCGGTCAGACAAAAATTTCGCTCTCGATTTTCGGTCTTTCGGCAGTTCAGTTCGGTTATTGAAAAGTGAAAATTGAATAACAATATAAAATTTTTAGGACTGGTCTTTTTGGTTTTGGTCTCCGTCCTCACCGAACTGAAATTAATTTCAGGAGATGAAATTTGTAATGATAAATTTTGAAAGCAATTAAACAACTTTTGTTAGTTATAGTAAAGATAATATGCAACATCAAACACCAACCAATATATCACAATAGCAAAAATAAATCACTGGTACCATACACTTAGTTCTCAACTTCAGATGATATCACTACTAAATATGTGATATTTGATCCATTGGCTAAAATTTATAATAATTTACAATAGTTCTTGGTTTTTATTGGAACCGATAAAAATATTTTTAAGTCCTGGTTAAATAAGGCAATAGTTCTCTATGATTTTCTTTTCCCCAGTTGGTGTTATCAACCAAGACTAACATACATCTTTAGTCTCGGTTATTTTAACCAGGACTAAAAAACGATCTTTTGTCGCGTTTTCATACTCTCGATTTAAAATCCAAAACTAAAGAGAATTAGGACTAAAACCCTTTTCCCAGCAATGCACATGATATGCAATACATCACAAATCATAATTCGGTTATCCGAGGCCACCGACCAAATTGACTGAATAAATTTTGGTCCTTTGCTAGTTGAGACCAAATCAATGATGGAACTTTTCGGTTCGGTCTTATTCTACCCACTCCTCTGTCTTATTGTCCTGAACTAGCATAGTAGCCCGTACAAATTAAAATTATGCGGTTAGCATCATTATTTTTCTCTCATAATAGCATATATATTTTTATATTTTATTGTTAAAATATTTTAAAAATGGTAGCATGATTTAAATTCTGCACTAATCCGATGGAACCAACTCATGTCTCATATTCTGATTAATATAATAATTTCTTAGTGTTCTATTAAAATACGATAAATCAAAGATATGTAATTTTTTAAAAAGTACTTCAAAATATTAATTATTTTTTAATTATAAATTTTAACTATTTCTAAATTGTATTTATATATAGACTCTAGACTCTTCTTCTAATATTCCATATTTTTTAAATTTCGAATTTCTATTATTTTTAAATTATATTTCTTAAGGGACTCTGAACTCTTCTTTCAATATTTTTTTATTTCTGAATTTTACCTATTCCTAAATTATATTGCCATACGGACTATAGACTCTTCCTATAATATTCATTTTTTAATTTTGAATTTTTATTACGTCTAAATTGTATTTCAATATGAACTCTCCATCATTCTTTCAATATTTTTTATTTTTTAATTCTAAATGTTAGATATTCCTAAATTGAATTGTTATGTGGACTCTAGACTCTTCTTTAATTATTATTTACTTTTAATTTTGAGTTTTAGATATTTACAAATTGTATTTTTATATGGACTCTAAAGCTTTTAATTTTTCTCATTTTTAATTCTAAATTTTAATTAGTTCTATATTATATACATATATATGGACTCTAGTGTTCTCTTCTACTTTTTCCTATTTTTAATTTTGAATTTCAATTGTTTGTAAAAATGTATTTCTATATGAAATCTAAACTCTTCTTTCTATATTTTTATTTTTTTAATTTCGAATTTGGCTATTACTAAATTGTATTGCTCTATGAACTCTAGAATCTTCTTCTAATATTACTTATTTTTAGTTTTGAATTTTAGATATTTACAAACTGTATTTCTATATGTACTCTAAACTCTACTATTAATTTTTTAATTTCGAATTTTAATTAGTTTTAAATTGTATACCTAAATAAAATCTATTCTAAACTCTACTATTAATTTTTAATTTCGAATTTTAATTAGTTTTAAATTGTATACCTAAATAAAATCTATTCTTCTCTTCCAGTATTCCTTATTTTTAATTATGTATTTCAATGATTTCAAAATGTATTTCTATGTGGATGCTAAACTTGTTTTAATATTTCTTAATTTTGAATTTTGAATTTCAGCTATTTTCTAAATTGTATTGCTATATGGACTCTAGATTTTTTTCCAAGATTACTTTTTAATTTGGAATTTTAGATATTTACAAATTTTATTTCTATATGAACTATAAACTATAATTTTTTTTATTTTTTTATTTTTTTATTTTGAATTTTAATTAGCTCTAAATTATATATCTAGACTAGTATACTCTTCCAATATTTCTTATTTTCTAATTCTAAATTTCAATTATTTGTAAAATGTATTTTAATATGGACTCTATTTTTTATTCTATTTTTTTATGATTAATATGAGAATATCTAGGTCACGAGAACAAACGTGGTTTTTATTATTACTTTTTAATAAGTTAACAGATTTAACCTACCAAATCCGTAGAGCCTGACATATATGCCTCTAATCTTCAACTTTAGAGTTTTTAGGCTTATCTTTTAAACCGTAAATAATAATTTACAAATGTTTTACTTTAAAATACGTTCCTTTTGTTTCACTTTTCTATACTGCTCATCAACCACGGGACAGCTCTCACGATTCCATAATGTATACTCGGTGTTACTAGTTTTCTTATTCAATTTATAAGATGGCAATGGCACCCCTAGAGCCCCATCGGTTGCAAAAAGCCAAAGCCAAAGCCCAAAACTAAAATTTAAATTTTAAAACTTAATTTCGATGTTAATATTAAGATATTTTCAACAAAGTTTTTTATTCGGCATTATAAAAGTTTTACACATAAATTATTTTTCTATCTCTAATAAACCGTTACAGCTTATAATCAATTTTTGAATAATCAAGAAGACTGCTAGCCTTTAAGAATCTGGATATACACATGATAATGCATATTAATAGTTTTATATGAGAAATATAGATGGCCAAACGGCCCGCCTGGCCCAGTAAGGCCCAGGCCCGGTCGTGCTCGGGCCAAGATTTCTCGGGTCGGTACGGCCCGACTTACACACCAGGCCGTGCCGTGCCGGCCCACGTGCTTCACCTATGGCCCAGGCACAGCCCAATAAGGGTCGGGTCATGTCGGGCTGGCCCAAAGGCATAGTAGCCCATCGTGCCTTCTTTGAAATATGTCTAATTTCCCTCCCTTCTCTTTGGGCTGTGACATGTATATAGCTAAAATAAGTCTATTTTACGTCCCTATTTTTTGGGCCGTGACATATAATAAGTCTATTTTTTCTTCTTATTCTTTGGGCCATGCCTTACATATGATTAAAAATAAGTCTGATTTACATCTCTGAACTTTGTGCCGGGCTGTGCCGGCCCACCGTGCTGAGGAAGCAGCCCAGGCACGGCCCGACTATCAGGCCGAGCCGGCACGGGCACGACCCAGGTCGGGCCGTGCCGTGCCTGGGCCGAGCCAAATTGTCGTGGCTTTGGCCGGGCCATGAGGCCTCAAGCCATATGGCCATCTATAATGAGAAATGAAAAAAAAGCTACGGCGATGAAAGGAGGGGCGGACACGCAGACGGCAAGGGGGCCAAACACCCCCTACTTACCCCTACTGCTACCATTAGTGCATCCTTCCTTTGTGGCTTGGGCGTTTAGGGCAGCTATCTGACTCTTTCACTTGGACTTTTTATCATGTAACTAAAGCATCTCCAAGCCTCTCCATCCTACTCTCCAAGTTAAAATTTAGCAACTTTAAAAAAACACACTCCAACAGCATCTTCTTCCCACTCTCCAAGCCATCCGAATGGCCAAATTTCTTTCCTCACTAGCCCAAACTTGGCTAGCCTACTTCACTTGCCATCTGTGGGTCCCACCACCTCCTGTTCACTTTTTCTCTATTCGGGAGCAACGTGCGGATGCGAACTCTTCATTCTGCATAGCGACTCACGCGATTAATAATTAATTAATTAGCATCGATTAACAATTAATTAATTACTTTAATTAGCTTCACTTGTAATTAATTAACAATAAATCATGATGATTAATTGCATCATCAGCGTCATTCCGGCCGGTTCGCTTAGCAAACTAGCAAACTCGCGCGTTTTTAGCAAAAGTTGTCTTACGAGTTTGTATTGATTGGTTGAAAGACCCAAAAAGATTCAGTCTTCGATTTATATTTTACCGACCAATCCTTCATAATTCACATTGTTAAAAGAACTTTTTTTTAATTTCTCACATTCTCATTCTGTTCCGAATTGTAATCCCTAATAAAAAATAGCTTCTGATTGTGATCTTTCTTTTTTAATTTTAAATTTTAGTTATTTCTAAACTGTTTCTTATAGATTGTAAACTATACTTTTTATTTTTTTTAATTTTGACTTTTAGTTACTTCTAAATTCTTATACGGACTACATTCTCTTCTTCCAATATTTTATTTTTATAATTTTGAATTTTTTATTTCTAATTATATTTTCTATATATACTCTAAACTCGCCTTTCAATATTTTTTAGTTTCAAATTTTAGTTTTTTAAATTATATTTTTGTATGGACTCTAACCTCTTCTTGCAAATGGAGAATGTAAATGAAAAGACTATTAGAGTAAGCAATGACTTTAGCTTGCCAAATCAGTTAGGGTTGGCTATTTGGATGTTTGGAGAGTGTGATTTGGGTACTTTGTTGGAGTTGCTCTAAGACAGTTAGTAAAAGCTCATAAATTCAATCTTAACACCAAAATACAGAATGTAGTATATTTGTTGCGCTCGAGCATTTCCAGATTTCTGGACAGGCATGATACCAACAGGTCACAGTAATTAAGCTATATGTGATTTTATTTTCCCTTAATACTTGGTCTTCGTGTTCGTGTAGATGTAGTCAGTAGAAGTCCTCTTTTGATTAATCAAGGAAAAACATAGAAATTTTATAGGATTCTAGCCATTTTTTTCTATATGGCCTTTGAAACAAAGCTTTGGAAACTATTGAATCCTAAATTCCTAAAGAATATCTCCATCCATACAAGTTTTGAAGGATTTTTAACATAAGATCTAACCTCATGAAAAGTTTCCTATGAGTCTATCTCTATCATCTAATTTTTATGTTTTTTCTAGTTCAATCAAACTTTTATTCATATTTTTCCTATATTTTACAATCCTTTGTTTGCAATTAGAATTCTATGTTTTTCTTTTTTCTATTTTTCTAATTTTTCCATTTTTGTGTGTAGTAGGTTAGAATCATCTATTGATTACTGTCGTATTTATGATTCGTCTATTGGAGATTTGTTAAAAATGGTGAACGAAACATTTGCTTAGTTATTTTAATAATATAGTTAATTCACTACTCGAGAAATCATTTTTGGTTGAAGCGCCAAAATCCACAATAGTCTCGGTTTAAGTTGTATCCGGGACTAAAAAATAGTTTTAGTCCCGGTTTAAAAAGACAACGACTTTCTAGGACCTTTAGTCCCAGTTCGTGTCATGAACCGGGACTAACGATTATCTTTAGTCCCGGTTCAAATCCGGTCAGAACCTATCAGGGCGCCTCGGGTCTTTAGTCCCGGTTGGTAACACCAACCGGGACTAAAGATGCTATTTTTTTGTCCCGGTTGGTGTTACCAACCAGGACTAAATCACATCGCGTGTGAACAGTGCTTGGCCTTTATCTCCTCGTCTCCCGTGCGCCACCAGTGTGGTCTTTACTTCTCTCCCTCTCTCATGGGGCACAGATCAATACTTCTCTCTCACAGATCAAGTAGTACTCCCTCCCTCTCCCTCTCTCCTTCTCTCATGGCGCAGATCAAGCGAGGAGATGGCGGCCGGCGGCGCGGTGGCCCGGTGCGCGAGCGACGGCCGGTGCGGGGCGGTCGGCGGCGGGCCGACGACGAACGGCGGCAGTGGTGGGGCGGCATGCGCATAGATCCGACGGCGGCTCATCTCCGGCCTTCATCCCTGCCTCACCCCCGCCTCCTCCTTCCCCGTACTGGAGCGGGCGCGCGGCAAGACGGCGCATGGCGGCGGGAGCGGCGGCGGCAAGCACGGGCACATGGCAGCGGGAGCGGGCGGCGGCCGTCCTCCTCCTCGAGCGCGGGCGGGCGGCGGCGGGCGGGCGGACGGCCGTCCTCCTCCTCCCCTTCCGATTCGTTTAAGTTTTGTTGTGTTTTGGGGATTTCTATAAAGGATACTAGATTCAATGTCATTCTCTTGTAAAAGTTTGTTAATGTCTCGAATCTGTGAATAAATTTGTGAATGATTTTGTTGTAGACTTTTTAAAATGTTTTTTGAATCTGTGGATGATTTTGTTGCTGTGAACGGTATGCAAGCAGAAAAACAATGAAAAAAGAAAAAGAAAAAAAGGTGGCAGTCACATGGCATGGTTTTATTTTTAGTCCCAGTTGGTGGCTCCAACCGGGACTAAAGATGCATCTTTAGTCCCAGTTATTTCAACCGGGACTAAAAATAGCGATCTTTAGTCCCGAATTCGTAGTCTCGGTTTAACAACCGGGACTACAGGGGGTTTCAACCAGGACTAGTGTGGGTTTCTCCAGCAGTGTTTGGTACTCTCTATGCACTAAAAATGACAATGATTTAATGAATAGTTAAGTTGGATATCATTATGAAACTTCACACCGTCTAATACGGATCGTTAAAAAAGATGGATTTCAATTTTCATGATCGATCATGATTATAAAAACTCGTATACAAATAATCAATTTGTTAATAGCTTTGTGCTAGTTATGTTTCATGGGCACCCTCAAAATTTTGGTTTTACGTTCGTCAATGGATGAAAGGGGATGAAGATATGAAAGAGCACAATTGCACAAATCAAACAAATCTATTTGGGTCAAGTCCTTTTTATCGAGCTATAACTGTGTCGTTGGGCTTCTTTTATGGACAAAACGAACAGGCTTGCAACCCAGAATCCTGAATATATTTTTATATGAGTAAGTTTACTTTTCTCCCTCATATTCATGTCGAGTTTAAATGTTATGCTTGAACTACAATATTATAATTGTTTCTCAACTTAACCAAACCAGTATAACTAACATCTTATTATACTATCTTATAGCAGTATAATGCCTAATTGATCAACCCGGTCGAGTCAGGACCCAAGTAAGCCCCACATGCTAGCAGCCAAATTTTTTTCCTCTCTCTCTTCCCTCTCTTTCCCTCTCTCTTCGGGCCAGGGGGCGGGCGGCGGCAACGGAGAGAAGGGCGACGATGGACGGGTGAAGGGCCGCGATCACGACGGACTGGAAGGGCGACGGACGGCAGACTGGAGGGCCTCGGGCTTGCACCGGAGTTGTGCCTCACGCAGCTTCATCTGGACCCTGTAATCGCGGAGCTCGTCGGCAAGCTGCAGCATCTCCCTCTTATTCTCCAGCTCCTCCTGTGCAATCTCGGCCACCCGCCTCATCTCCTCCATCTCCTGGCCACCCCTGCCGTCCACGCCACCGCCAGCGGCAAGGCCGCCTCTCACGAACTCGTCGCACGGTCGCTGCGACGCTTCCAGTCCGTCGCCCGACGCGGCCACCGCCCCTCTTCTCGTCGGGTTAGGTGTACTTCATCGGTGTGTGTGCCTCTCTTCCCGTCGGGCTCCTCGTCGTTGGTGTGTGCCTCTCTCCCCATCTGGCTCGCCGCCTGCGAGCATCATCGCCTTGCTCGCCCGCGCGCACTTGCCAAGCGTGAGCACCAGCATGGCTGTAGGCTCTGCCCAAGGATGCGAAGAACTCACGGAGCAGCAGACTCACGCGAGCAGCGAACTCAAGCGATGACACACACGCTAGATCGACAATGGCGACACACGCGCACTCAGTTTTTCTCTCTATGGCTTTAATGGAGATGAACACAGGGAAGCTTTGCGGCAACAAATGTCCTTTTTTTCCGTGACTCACACCAAACACAGAATTTACATGGAGCTTATAAGGCCCAGGCGACGACGTGACTTACACGCCGAGCAACGTCCTGATGGCCGAGTCTCACGCACATATACGCTCGCACGATCCATACATGCACAGCTACTAACTACTGCATGTCGTGCTCCACGATCCACATGAAACGCCCGCTATCCTCTGTGCAGCTAACAACCCTGAGGAACGGCTCCAATTAATCCATGCAAAACACACACACTAACTAATTATGCACTAACAAATTAGCTAGTCTACCATGCAAACACATCTACACGTTGTTGCCTATACACAAGGATATATCACGCCTACTAGTCAAGATTAATACTAACAAATTTCCCCCTAATCTTAACTTTATTCTCCAGCGCTTCATCACAGGAGACACGGTTCGTCGTCCACCGTCGCGAGGAGGGCCTCTTCCTTCTTCGGTTTGCGGCACTCGCTAGCAAAGTGTCCGTGAATTCTGCAGTTGTAGCACTTGCCTTTCTTGTTGTCCGTCTTGCGCTCGCTGTTGTCGGAGTCGCTGCTTGTGCCGTCGTCGTTCTCGCGGCAACGCACACCAGTACGACCACCACCAGCCTTGCCGTGGCCACCACCACGGTTGTCATTCTTCTTTTCTTTCAGTGAGAGACTCTCCTGCTGTGCACTTGTGAGCAGCAAATGCTCACCCTCCAGTTCGCGACGCCGACCCTTTAAGATTCCTCGAACGGCCTCAAGCGTTCGATCGCCTCCGCCATGAACATCTTCGACACGTCACCCCATTGCTCGATGGTGCCAACAATGTGAAGAAAATTGTCGGGAACAACACTAAACAATTTCTTCACAACAACACTATCCTTTACCTTAGCACCAAGAGAACGCATCTCCGTACAAGCGATCAAATCGCCTCTTCAATGCTTGTAGCCGCGCCTTCTTGACTTGATCCTTGCCGACGTTCATCTTCTCTATAGCCTCCCAAGCCTCCTTAGCCGTGTCCTTGTCCGTGATGGCCATCATCACGACATCGGTACAGCTTGAGAGATGGCGGCGAGAGCTTCGATGTCCTTCTCTTCTCCGGCCGACGACCCTTCGCCAATTATTGCCGCCCATACACCAAGATGACATAGGATGATCTTCATCTTTACGGCCCACATGTCGTAGTTTGTGTCGCTTAGCATTGGGTAATGCATAGAGACAACCTTGGCGGCCGGTCGTGCCGACACCATAGCACCACCATGACCGCCGCCGCTGCCGCCACTCGGTGGCGTTCCCTCCGACGACTTGTCACGAGCCATAACCTCGCTCTGATACCAATTGTATGCTCTGCCCAAGGATGTGAAGAACTCACGGAGCAGCAAACTCACGCGAGCAGATGACACACACACGCTAGATCGACAATGGCGACACACGCGCACTCAGTTTTTCTCTCTATGGCTCAATGGGGATGAACAGAGGGAAGCTTTGCGGCAACAAATGTCTTTTTTTTCCGTGACTCACACCAAACACAGAATTTACATGGAGCTTATAAGGCCCAGGCGACGACGTGACTTACACGCCGAGCAACGTCCTGATGGCCGAGTCTCACGCACATATACGCTCGCACGATCCATACATGCACAGCTACTAACTACTGCATGTCGTGCTCCACGATCCACATGAGACGCCCGCTATCCTCACAACCCTGAGGAATGGCTCCAATTAATCCATGCAAAACACACACACTAACTAATTATGCACTAACAAATTAGCTAGTCTACCATGCAAACACATCTACATGTTGTTGCCCATGCACAACAAGGATATATCACGCCTACTAGTCAAGATTAATACTAACAATGCATCATGTTTGGTGATGAGTGACGGCTCGCCCTCCCTCGCCGAGGCTTCCAGCGCAGAAGCACACGATGACGCCCCCTCGCGCATTTCCGTCACCCGCCATCTTCGTCTCCAGCTCAGCGCTAAGGACATCCTTCTCCGCCAGTTGCATCACCAGGAACGGCGCCGCTTCCCCGCTCCCGCCACAAGGCCGGATCCCGTATCCCGGAGAAGCTCAACGTGCCCCTCAGAGGCCAAAACCACCGTGACCACCGCCGGCATGGCCCGGTTCGCATCATGATGTCCTCCCCACACTCAGTCGCCAAACTCCGCGCCACTGCCACGCCACGACGATGGAGCTAAATAAACTTATTTCCATTTCTCTATGTAGGCCTTGTGTATTGCTGGGCTCTTTTGTGTCAACAAAGGAATAAGTCTATTTGCCTCCCCTATCTTATGTCTCTGGTTGAATCGCATCCCTCAACCACAAAACTAGGTATAACCCGTCCCCAAACTCTCAAAACCATTGCAAATCGACACCCCGGTTGGTTTCGGAGGCGGTTTCGTCTGACGTGATAGTTCACTCACTGAGTCATCAGGTGGAACCCACTTGTCAGCGGCCTCCACCTCATCCAATCTTCCTCATCACCTCTCCTTTCTCTCTCTTTCATCTCTTCCTCTTTTCTCACCTACCATCAGCAGAGAGGCAGGGCGGCGGCAATGATGCACGGGGAAGGAGCTTGCAAAGTCGGCCAGCCGCACATGGAAGGAGGAGCTGATCAGCCGCGACGTGCGTGGGGAGGAGCTCGTCGGCCGGCCACCGCATGCATGGGTCGATGACCAGCCGTGTGGGGGAGGAGCTCGCCAGCCGACCACGCGCGGGGAGGAGCTCCTAATTGGCGGAGGAGTTCAGTGGGTCTGCGGCGGCGGCGGACGTTGAGGTGGTGGTGCTGTGGTGACGCCGCCCTCTTCCCTCTTCTCCCCTCTTCCCAGCTCGAGAAGGCCGCCGAATCTAGTCATGCGAGCGCATGGTGGCGGCCGACACCCTCGTCTATCTCCTTCGTCCTCAGATGGTGAAGCACTTCGATGACCGTCGCTCTTCTTTGTGCCTCCCTTCCGTCATCCCTCCCTGCCTCAGCGTTTGTGCGACGGCACCGGAGCTGGAGGCGGTAAGACCATCATCCCTCTCTGCCTCAGCCTGTCCCCAATGACGGCACCGAAGCTGGAGACGGTAAGAAGCGGAGGAGGAGCAATGCCACCCGTATCCCATCCCCCCGTGGTGGACCTGATAGGTGAGCCCCACCGTTTCCATTTTTATCCTTGTCAATGATATGTGAGTCCCACAAGCTGATTCATCCAGTCAACAGAGTCAAAGATGCCACGTCGGACAAAACTGTCTAGAGAGTTATTTGTGACGGTTTTGAGAGTTAGAGGACATGTTATATCTAATTTTGCAGTTGAGGGATAGGATTTAACCAGAGACATGAGTTGAAAGTCTCAAATAAAACTTGAGGGTCTCAAATAGACTTATTCCGCCAACAAAATGGCGATGCCCATATCCGGCACAACAAACTGGGTTAGAGTCGGTCGGAACGCTCGCGACGCGCGGTAGGCGAGTCAGCATTGGCGACACGTGTTGCATCGTTTGGTTAGGAATTCAGCTGAAACCATAATATTTTTTAGCCGTGTGTGTCACCTAGACAATCCCTTATTTTTATTCTGTATTTGCCGTGCTTATATTCTCTCCTCTCATGTTCTTAGGCGACGAGTAGTAATGTAGTAATTTAATGTGCCTAGCTCAGAGTCAGAGATGGTCGCACGATCACACAGCTCGCCGTTTTCCACTGTAAATTACAGTAGTAATTGGAGTGCCTAGTTAATGTTCCTGTCTACAGCAACGTTTTTTGGCCATCATGTTATGTCAACATATAAACTTGTATATGTGTACAAGATCTTTGAAACTCTGTTACCTTAATTTTCTTTGAATGCAAAAACCAACTATAAATTCACAAAAAGAGTAAATTATCATATTGAAAATAAAATGTACCTTATAATGTTGTGGATTGCATATCTATCTCATCACCAAGAAACCATGCCATCAGGGAAGAAACAACAAGTGCAAGCTAGCCTTTGGTAAAAGCAGAGACCAGTTCATCACTGAACAAATCAAACTCATCTTATTCTCTTAAGTACATCGCCAACAACGACGAGAAAGAAAAGCAAACGAAGCATGCAACTAGCACCGACGACGAGACGTCGTCGTGGCGCCGTGCACCTCATCAATTTAATTGCGAACACACGAGGCAGCTGGGGTCAGAACTGAAGACTCTCACACACAATTCTTGAATATACGCATGGTTGCCACGACGCATCCATGCATGGACTTATTCATCAACCATGGCGAGACTAGCTACCACTAGCTTAGAGAGATGGCCGGAGAGATCGGCGGCGGCCGGCCGGCTAGCTAGGTAGCTAGTTAGTACTAGTAGTGGCAGGCGAGGTTGGCCTTCTTGAACATGGCGGCCTGCTCGATGGCGGCGGCCTTGGAGGTGAGGCCGAGGAGGATGCACGACTTCACCTGCTGCGTGGTGTAGGCGAACTTGGCCTTCTTGGCGGCCATGGAGTTGATGTATGCGGCGGCGCCCTCCCGGAGCAGGTCGCCGTAGCCGTCCTTCCGGGTGTTGCACAGCGCGTCCTGCAGCGTCTGCAGCTTGCTCCCGAAGAAGCCACTGCACACGTCGCCGAACGAGCCCACGATGCTCCCCAGCGATCCGATGCACGAGATTATCTTGTCCGGGTGGCTCTTCCAGAAACTGTTCATCATCATCAGATGATCATTTGCAAGGTTAATTGCACTGGTGATAACACTCAGAAATTGATAGCTTTTTCTTACTCGCAGCTCCCGGTGAAGCCGGTCATCGGCGCCGGTGAGTAGCCGCCGCCGCCACCGCCGCCGCCGTACCCTCCACCGCTACTGCCGCCGCCGTACCCTCCGCCACCGCCGCCGCCTCCACTGTAGCCGCCACCGCCGCCGTAGCCGCCGCCGCCGTCTGCCAAGAATTGAGGTCGTCGGTACATGCATGCAAGAATGTATAGACACAGATAAAGTACAAATCACTTACACTTCTTTTCCGCAACGTGATGATCTCCGTGCAGGTCCCTGGTGGCAGAGCTCTGCTGGGAGGCAATGCCGACCAGGAGAGCAGTGACCAGGAGGATCTTGCAGCTGCCCATTCTTGCTCGATCTCGATCTCTCCCTAGCTCTGATCTCTTCAACTTGGAGAAGTAGCTAGTGAAGAGAGATGGTTGGTTTGAGTGAGTGAGTGTGAGGCACTGCTCCTGCAGGGTATATATACAGGTGAAGAGCTGCACCTACCGTGTTGCTGCATGCATGGACGGTGGTGTGTGAAGTGTGATATGATCTTGCTGCAATGCTGCCAAGGCATAAGGGCAGTTGGTCTCCATTGAATGCATCCGTTGATCCATCCAGCTCGATCGGTATACTACAGTCATCTCCTGGCAGCTGGCCTCACACCGCTAGGTGAATGATTTGCATGCATGTTTAATTAGATCACAGTTCTGTATTATGCCAAATTCAGAGTACCATCAGAATTCAGTAATGCTCCCGGCCCTGCACCCATGATCAGCTTGGCCGGTTGCCTACAAATTAACTGAGGTTACAGTATCAGATGGAGGATTAATTTCATAATTGGTAAATATTGCTATATGACACTTGAAGTTTGTGTAATTTGCTAGAGGACATTATAAAAACGTATTATGACCAGAGGACACTGAAAACATGGTAATTTGCCAGAGGACATGTCCAGTTCAGTTAGAAAGGGAAATTCTTCAATAAAATACCCCTCGGGCCACAAAACTTCTAACCTGACTTTGGAGTGGAAATTTTGAAATTGAGCAATTTTCATTCTGCCATCACCGTGTTTCATATTCACTCTACTGGTTAGAAGCTTATGACTCTAGGGGCATTATTGTCTTTTTATATAATTTCTCTTCAATTGGGCCAAACATATCACCCAGCAAATTACTAGCTTTTTTGGTAATCCAGCCATTACATATTTCTACGATATCCAGTAGCAAACTACAAAACTTTTAAAGGTCCTGTAGTGAAATTTGCATTCATAATTACACTAAGTTTACAGGATGAAAGTCCTGATATAGCTAGGTAGTTGGAGGCTTTGGTGATGATCACTAGGATATAAAGCACATGTTTCTACAAAACCTCTGATAGCTTCCTTGTGCAGATCAGTAGTACAAAACTGCTGATGCATGGCTTATTTCCTATGACAAGGGACATGCATGGCATGGCACTATCAGCACTAAAAATGGTGTACCCGACGGAGGGGATTAAATTGGATTCGGCGCTTGCCACCTACTCGCTATCTACTTAATCAGATCGGAGTATGCGCCCTTAATTAGCTATGGCCCTTTAATTTGCCAAAATGGAAGTTGCGACGTCGCATACGTACGTGTATTGCAATTGGTTCTAGGTATATATTGTAGAATGTTACTCATAATTGAAATATATATCTATCGTTGATTTTTTAGGGTTTTCTAGTAATCAATTGTTTTTCTCACGCCGAACTGAAAATGGCATTACATGATGTTGTCTGCCATTTTTTGGCTAATCCAGTGAATTTGATTCTATTATCACTAGTACATAACCTTTCATCCGTATTGGCCTGTAACATACTAGAATTAGTGGACCGTGACGGATGAGTCATCTGTGACGGGCCGAAAAATCGTCCGATTGAGATATGGTCGCACAGACATGTTAGATGGGCATAAAACTCAGGCCCGTCACGGATGATACCTATCAGTGACGGCCGTTGTTTAGGTCCGATTGAGATAATATTACATATCTCAATTGGGCACCAAGTTAGCGCCCGTCATGGATGACTCTCATCTCTGACGGACCTAGATTATAGCCCTTCATGGATAACTCTCATCTCATCTCTGACGAGTCTAGATTATAGCTCGCCACGGGGCCTAGATTATAGCCCGCCATGGATGACTCTCATCTCATCTGTGACGGGCCTAGATTTCCCGTCACGGATGACATGTCATCTCTGACGGGTTTAGATTATAGCCCGTCACAGATGACTTTTTTAAATATGACAACTTCAAACAACACTTTTAAATATTACATGATTTCAAATGGAAAAATTATCAACAACAAAGTTATATAACTTACGAAGATTTACAACTTTTATTTTGGTCATTTTTCTATATAACGTATTTTTGAATAATTTGAATTTGAATTTGAAAATATGACAACTTCAAAACAACATTTTCAAATACTAAATGATTTCAACTAAAAAGTCATCAACAACAAAGTTTTATAACTTATCAAGATCTATAACTTTTATTTTGGTCATTTTTCTATACAACTTTTTTAAACAGTTTGAATTTGAATTTGAAAATATGACAACTTCAAACAATATTTTGAAATACTAAATGATTTCAACTAAAAAGTCATCAACAACAAAGTTATATAATTCATCAAGATCTATAACTTTTATGTTTGTCGTTTATTCATCCGACAAAGTGTTAGTAACATTGTTCATAAAATTTATATATCTGTGTTATAGTTTATAAAACCAGATGAGAGATATGTAAATTTTATGAACAATGTTACTATCACTTTGTCGGATAAAGAAATGACCAAAATAAAAGTTATAGATCTTAATGAGTTATACATCTTTGTTGTTGATGACTTTTTCAGTTAAAATCATTTAGTATTTCAAAATGTTGTTTGAAGTTGTTATATTTTCAAATTCAAATTCAAAATGTTAAAATAATGTTGTATAGAAAAATGAGCAAAATAAAAGTTATAGATATTGATGAGTTATATAACTTTGTTGTTGATGACTTTTTCAGTTAAAATCATTTAGTATTTGAAAATATTATTTGAATTTGTTATATTTTTAAATTCAAAATCAAATTGTTCAAAAAAATGTTGTATAGCAAAAAGACCAAAGTAAAAGTTATAGATCTTGATGAGTTATACAACTTTGTTGTTGATAATTTTTCAATTTGAAATCATTTACTACCCAAAAAAATATTTGAATTTCTTATATTTTTAAAATTCAAATTTTATATAGTTCAATATGCGATCAAAAGGGATGTTATATGAATGTGGTTGTGTTAAATATATTGATGGTTGTGTATGTGAATGAATGTATATGAATTGGGGATGCTAGGGTGTGACATTGTGGTCCACAGGTTAATAGGATTAATAGAATACTTATACCAACAAACTATAATTTCTTTCTTGGAAACCAATCTCCAAAGAAGTATGAGGTTAATTGTGCTGGTCCTTGTGTAATTTCAGGATGGGTGACCTATCGGGAAGGCACACGAGTGAGGGCAAAGGCCAGAGGCTAACTCAAAAAATGAAATTTATTTTTTTATTATACTCATCCGTGACGGACTTATAATCTAGGCCCGTCAGAAATGAGAGTCATCCGTGATGGGCTGTAACCTAGACCCGTCAGAGATGAGAGTCATCCGTGATGGGCGGATGCCTAATTGAAATATTTTCTCACATCATTGACTTTTCATCAGTGACGGGGCCCTGCCCGAAGAGATGGTGCTTTAAGCTCGTTAGAGATAATCAAACCTGTTCTAGTGTATGATTAATCCAACATTGGTTTAGGTTTATGTACTCGCCTTCCGGGGAAAAAATGGCACTTCTCTACTAGTTGTTGCATTTGCAAATGTAAGATGTCCTGGTACCTATGTATGCATCCATCAATCCATGTTAGTAATGGCAAACATTATACTAACTGCTACCAGCAAAATCCTGCAGGTTTCCTGCCACTAGCTGCTGCCTGCAAATTAAGCTGCATGTCACTGCTACAATTCGAGCTGCAAATTAATGGTAGAATGGAACCCGCCGCCATTTTTGTTTTGAGGAAAGAGAAAGTACTAATGCGTTCACTTCTATAAACTTAACAATAAAGATATCCAAATAATAAGCTCACAAGATCATCAGTACAATATATAGAGTCTAAGTGAATTGACCTTTTCTCGTTACTTTTACTTTTGGATTTGAACCGGTACATGCAGCACAATATATAGTATCAAGTTCGAATATTGGCTGACACGTAATTAAACAAAATACAGCCCACTTCTATTAATTCCATCTTTAAGGCTCAAGGGAGTCTTCACCTGAGATGGAGAGTTTGAGTACTCCATCCGTTTCATATTATAAATTATTTTGAAATTAAAATTAAAATTTTACATATCAAATTATCACATCTCATCTTAACCTATCACGTCTCATCTCATCTCAATTCTATCTTTAATTGTAACTTAGGGGCGAAATGTACTTTTAACTTACCACGGGATGAATCCTTCAAGAGGCGTTGAGAGGATGGCAGCTGGCAGCACGTGACGAGGAGGTGGTTGGCGAGGACGAGGAGGACGAAGAGGCCGGTGGACAAGGGGTTGGCGTGGGGATGAACCTGACACCGGCAGTGGACGAGGCTAGCGCATGGACGAGGCCGACAAGGACGAGGAGGCGACAATCAATGGTGGTACGACAACGAGGTGACGGCTGGCACGGGGTCGGTGTGGCGTCGGTGGCGAGGAGGCGGCGACCGGTCTAGACCCAATGCAGCGGTCGATGGCGATGAGAAGGCACGAGGAGAGGTGGCGGCGGTTGCAGCGGCGTGACACGAAATTTTGACAGCTTAGCAACTAGGGTTTCACAGTCCCTAGGACTTGGAGAATTTCCATGTCCCACGCTCAGCTTTTATAGGGAGAGATCATCGTATATGGGCAGCTTAAGAGGCCAGATGCGAAAATCATTTTCGCATCCAGGCCACATAAGAGTCCCGCCTACGAAGATCATTTTCGCATGTGGACAACTTAACGTGACCGCATGCAAAAACATCTTTGCATGCGGGCCCTTAAGCCGCCCGCATGCAAAGATCATTTTCAGATTTAATGTTAGCTAATTAGTTAAAAATGCATAACTAGTTGGTTGCAATTGCATTTTTTTACAAATTATCTCCAAAAATTTGTAAATCCATACTGTTTTAAATCACCTTTAGAATTAGTAAACACATGTCCCTCCAAAATCACATCATCTCACATGTCCCTCCAATATTCATCTTAACAACTATTGACACCCAAATTTGGCATCTAGACATGAAAAAGGAAAACATGGCCACATTTGGAAGGACCCAGCTTCCACCACGTGAGGCTGGTCTGATCGCTGGTATGCAGCTAGTTTGACCGGCCACATGTGTCTGGTCAGACCGGCTGACTTCGACTCCAAGTTGAATTTCGTCAGTTCTCGGGTTCCCTTGCTTGGGAAGGCAATTTTCGAGTTCTAATTGGTTTCTACCTCGAGTAAGACATGGAGAGGGTCCTGTAGGAGGTAAGACCACCCTCCTTTATAAGGGCTAATGCCGATTCAATTGAGGCACCAATCTACTTTCAACACAATTAGCCAATTGAATCTCTTTTTGAATATCGCATATACTTTTTGATTAGTACTAGCTTAGTTTTTGTCCATCTTCATCGGTTTGCGCTGAAAGCCGTCTGCCCTCGGCGTGAGAGTGCGAATATCCCTTTATAGGTTTGTCCCATAAACCTTATGTTCACCCACGAAACAGGTGTCTATCCTTGTTCCATCTAAATGGGCTCCGCTAGCTGGTTCAATATTACAAAACCCATCTTGGTTTAGCTTTGTCTAGATCGAGCTGGTTGGCGACTCCATATCATCGCCAAGCATTTAGGTGTTTCGATCGTGTTTTGTGACTTGTCTAAAAAAGTTGTCAATATGATTTTTGGCGACTCTAGTGGGGACGACTACATCGATTACATCAACGTCATGGCCAAGCGTGAGGTCGATCCAAAAAATAGCATGCCTGTCACCATGGAGGATTTGCCCGAGGAGTAGTGCCAAGAGCTGGAGGAGGCGGTCCTGGCAAGCTACATGAAGACCCGTCAAGGAGTTTCATGAAGGACCAGTCCTCTACCCCGAATTGTCTCCAATGAGGTAAATCCCGATGACGTATCCCTCCCTATTCAAAAACTCGTAGCGAGTACCATAGATTGTGGGGGTTATTACCCCCGGGTAGCCCGCGGAGCGGAGTTAAAATTGACTGAAGTCGGACTGGTAATCCTTGGAAGGGGGTCATTTGCCCGACCTCTTCCTGAGGTCGACCGCCCCGACCTCCCCTCTATCCCAACTTTAGTGTTCTATCCCAACTACGAATCATTGGCCCGACCCCATATCTCCTCGGGAGGAAGGCTTGCTTTGCAAGGATCGCAGAGGAGACAATGAGGGGACAACCCGACAAAAGATGATGTCACCCGACAGGACTGCACAGAAGGTACCTGCGGAGGACGGATCCCCCAATGCAAGATGGAGCACGAGATACCCATGGCACGCATGACCCGAGGGATCTCTATGTACTTTTCAGATATTGTTTGTACTTATTTTTTAGCCTTTAGTCCTAGCTATCTTTGCCCCCAAGTCCTCTTGTAACTGTCCTCCTTGAACTATAAAAGGGAGGGTAGGTCGCGCGGGCGAGGGGGATCGATTCTTGGAAGGCCAGATCCAATCTCTAGAGCCCCAAGAACTCACACCATTGTACTCTGATTCATACACCACCCCAACAAAGAGCACATGACGTAGGCTTATTATCCTCCAGGAGAGCCGAACCTATCTAAAATCTTTGGCTCGCATTGTCTCTGATTCGACCATCGTGTCCTTTCGGTAGACACCCTGACCACTCTTTCACCTCCTCGGGTAGCCCCCTTGGAGGACTGATCGACCACCCGTCAACATAGATGAGACTATTAATGCTAATTATAACAACAAACTTGAGGCCGCTATGAGTTTCCTTTTTGATAGGAGAGTTGAATCTATTTTGAGTTCCAATTTTGGTCCTCTCATGACCGATTTGCTATCATCTAGTTCTATCGCAAGTACTAGTAAGGCCCCTGCACATCACATATATAGCAAAACCGATGGGCTAGGAAGGCACGCGACAAATATGCTGGGAGCAAGGCAAAGACTGGTCTGACTGGCTCTCCCAGCTTCGGCCAGACTGGCCATTAGGCCTAGCCGGTCTGACATCACAACCCACTATCGGTCTGACCAGCCCTCAGTCCAGTCTGGTGGCACCTGTGACCACAGGTCAGACCGAGCCCTAGTGCGGTCAAACCGGTCATATAGTCCCGATACAGGAAGTTGATCCCATTACCAATAATTCTGTTTTGCACCATTATCCAGCACCTAATCCAAATGTAGTTCCTGTTGCTAATTCTATTCCACCTATCCCTTCACCCATTCCCATTGTTTACAATGATACTAATCATGCATATGGGGGGTACCCACAAGATGCTTGATATGGCCAACATAATCATATTGCGCTGCCGCCACCAATTCCTAGGCCACAAAATCCACAACCAAGGCCTGAGAATATTGAAGAACGTGTGAGAAATATCATTAGAGAAGCATTTGAAATTGAGCCAAAGAATCGAGCTAGGGTTTACCAAAAGTCGTATCCTAATTATTTTGACAATATACCATATCCTTGTAGTTTCAGAGTCACCGACTTTACTAAATTCAATGGTGAAAATAGTAGGACCACGTTGGAACACATTGGCCAATTCTTAGCACAATGTGGTGAAGCTAGTAGCACAGATGCTTTTAAATTGTGCTTGTTTTCTTTATCTTTGTCCAGTACTGCTTTCACATGGTTTACTTCTTTGCCGTCAAATGTTGTTTACATTTGGGCTCAACTAGAACACAAATTCCACGATTAATTTTACACTGGTGAAACTGAGCTTAAGTTATTTGATTTGACATCGATTAGGCAAAAGTACAATGAATCTATCACTGATTATATCAAGAGGTTTAGGGATGCTAAAAACCAATCTTTTACTTTGAATATAACTATAAAGAGATTTGGCCAATCTTGCTTATGATGGTTTACTTGCTTCTATTAAAGAAAGATTAGATGACTAACAATTTTTTGATCTTAGTCATAAAAAGCTATGGCTCAAGAAATCCATTCTAAAGAGACTAAAGGATTTGTTAGATCTAGCGCTACTACTAATGAATGCTCTGATAATGATAAATCTGATGATGATGGAAGTTATGATATTTACACAGCCAAGTGGTCATGGACCAATAAATAAACCATTCGTTTGCTCTAGTTTAATGCCGACTCCTAGCAAGGATCGGGAAAGTGAGATAAGTATACTTTTGATGTGGCCAAGTGTGATAAAAATTTTTATTATCTTTTGCAAGAAAAACAGATTAAGTTACCCAAAGGCCATGTCATTCCATCTTCAGAGGAATTGAAACGCCGTGCTTGTTGTAAGTGGCTTGATTCTATTCTCATTCTTCTAATGATTGTAATGTGTTTCGTCGACATGTTCAATCGGCCATAGATGAAGGACGATTGAAATTTACCGAAGGTCCAAAGATGAAGCTAGATCATGATCCTTTCCCATGAGCACATCGGTTTTGATGACAAGAAAGTATTGATTCGGTCGTGTTAACACCAAAATTGGTACTGCTCTTTAATGGATTCGGCTAAGGAAAAAAGTTGATAAACCAATGAAAGTTTATCCAGAAGAGACTGTGTTCAAGAAGGAATCATGAAGACCATGAAATGTCAATTTAATTTTATCTATTAATTAGGTAGGATTTAGTAACTTACCTTTTATCTTCGGAAAGTTTCATCTAATGTCCGATCAGGACTTGTATCAACCGAAGGGTATAATATATACACACGGGTCTTTGTAAGACATCTCCACAAACCAATGCAATTACTTTCGGTGCATTACCACCCTTTTACTCTTGATGAGTTCTTAGTCTCGAGTTGGGCTATATCGGTTTTGATCTTCAGCGAGAAAGTAAGTCTATCAACTTCGCTTGTATCGGCGTGGCTCGAACATTCTCGGTTAGGTCCGATATTCTATACCAGTTGATGCAAGCGTTTCCTATCAGATATATCGATTCGATCTTCAACTGCATCGCTGTTTAGAGGCGTATCAGCTTAGTTAGGACTCTTGGTTACGTCTAATATTCTGGCTAAATTGATAGTTCTCTAATCGTACTACTGTTTTAGATAGATTTGTTATATTCATCTCGTTTCTGTAGATCTATCAGCTAAATAGGTTCTTCTTATTATCCTCAATCTTATACTGTCTCGATTAGGTCTGATCTATTAGATTGTTGCTAATGAGTTTAGTTCTAGCAAGCCGATAGGTTTTTATATAACGCTCAGCGGTGTTCTAGCCAATGAGTTATCGTTACTGTGGGGTTCAGCTATCAGAGGTATCGGTTAGTTAGCTGATATACAGTTTACCTGCATTGGATCTATAGCCGATGTATGCTTTAACCATCAAACTTATATATATATATATATCATGCTATATCAGTTTTGGCTAATTGGTTCATATTATATTATCTTGTTGCAATCTCTGAGTTATATCGCCTCATACTCAAACTTGTATATTCACTAGTTAAATCTCTCTTTACCAACTTTAATCTTATACTGTCTCAGTTCGGTCCGATTTATCAAGATTATCTTTTATAAAGAACGGTTTATGGATGATTATGCATAGTTTAGTTCCAGGCGATGATAACATAAATCTTATTGTTATATAATTATTTAAATCTACATTGGACCTATAGCCGATTGATCAAAACCCTATCGACATCAGCTGGTCTCGCTACACCACATCGGCCTATTGGCCGATCGCCTCCTTGATCTTATACGATCTGTCTATCTATCTTGTTAGTTCTAGGATTAAACTAACTGACATTCTCTGAAGTCAATAGATAGGACCTACACTGGAGTTAAGCAGATCTCTCAGGCGTTTGTGTGTCGTGACGAATTTCACTTCAACAGGCCAGAGCAAGCCGGATCCACAAAGGGGAAGAAGGTTGTCATAGGGGAGCCTAGGCCTAAGATGATTGTCCCAAAAGACCCTGAAATTGGAGTTTGGAAAATGAATAAGAGTGATTCTTCGAGCTCTAAACACCACAAAAGCCGAATGTGTCTTTTGAGATGCTTTTGAACAAGTATGAGAGAGGGAAGGATGGACAACATCCTAAGAAAGAAAAAAAGACCAAGATCACCTTCTAGAGAGAGATTTGGTCAATCACCGATGCAATTGGAGCCACCTTTTCCATATATTCCTCAAGTCATGCCATGGGGGCCTTGTACAATGCTGCCGCCGGGTTGCCCTTTTCCTTATTTCATGCCATAGGGGTCACCGCCGCCAATATATGAGCCAATGTCGCCAACGCCGCCAATGCAAATTCATCAAGGTTGGGTGGAGCCACGAAGAGTAGATGAACGTTTGTCTTCACCAAGCAAAAGTCGGTTTCAATTAACAAATCGATTTGAGGAAGAAAGAAGTAGATAGGAGCACATCAAAGTAGAGACAAGGAATTAAGGGATGATTACAATCAAGGTGGGGGTCCCATGAGGTTCCAATACCTACTGAAGACCCAACCAAGGTGGTCCAAGGTGAGAAAATTGAAGCCGGAGGCGACAAAGGATGCAACACCGGTCTGACCGACAACCATAGGTCGGTCTAAATACACCTCAGGGCTGGTCTAATTGACACTGATCAAGAACTGAGCTACCATGAGGGGCCGGTTTGACCCGGCCTCACGGCTGGTCTGACCGGGGTCATCCAGAGAGCAGTTCGGGGGCATCGCCTTCACGGAGCAAAAGCATCAGGGGTCAATACATCGCTCCTGGAACGAAACAAAAGCCAAGGTGGATGCCCGCGGACTTGACCTCTACTCAAAATAAAAGGTTACAACATCTTCGTGCTCAAGAATTAAAAGAAAAAAGCCTAAGAGTTGAGAGATAAAAGGTTCAATGAGTTTTGGCCGCTGCCAACACAAAAGTGGAGGCTTAAGCCAAGGGAGGTTGAGAAGCCGGTGATTGATCAAGATGATGAGGATAACAATGAAGAAGATGGATTACCGGTTATTAGAACTGATTTGCCACCAACAAAGAACATGGATATCTGTCACGCCCGATGTTCTTTCAGGATTTAAAAATCATTTAATAATGCATTTTTAGAATTTATATTAAAATTTAAAGCAATTTATCAAGTGAAATTAATGAGGGAATAAAAATTTCCTTTAAAATAGTGGCTGAATTTTTTTAAAATTATGCATGCACTAAAGTAATGTCTAGAGTTTAATTTAAATTTTAGTTTAATTTCCCTTCTTTGTAAGCGCCTTGATTAATGAATAAAGTTCTTCGGTTGTTTACACCGGTAGAATTATTTGCTTGTCTCCACTTGTGTGTTGTATTCAAATAAAGTCGCAGGTACAAAAATAAGTGTAGGGGTGTCTCTCGTTTTGATACAAAAAATCCCACAGACCACCACCACATCATTGCACAGTTTAGCACGG
Organism: Oryza australiensis; assembly: GCA_019925245.2. NCBI lineage: Eukaryota > Viridiplantae > Streptophyta > Magnoliopsida > Poales > Poaceae > Oryza > Oryza australiensis. The sequence continues at coordinate 823,307 of JAIFGZ020000326.1, read as the reverse complement.
GATGATTCAAGAAAACGCAGCGAGACCTACTATGGTTCAAACCAAATGAGATCTCGCTCGTAATCATTGCGCAGGTTTGCAACTCCTATTTTTCGTACCCTGCATACTAATTTTTCTAGCACTATGAGCATGAGCTTAGATGAAAATAATCTATCCTTGGAAACATGATACATTTTGGTTGGCTTACATACACTTTATTCCCATGAAATTCACTCATACTCTGTGAAATCAACCATTTAGGGAAAGCATGCTATCCGAGTTATTGATTTATGAGATATAGTCCGGTAATAATAAACTTTGTTTCATGCTGCATAAAATGCTTGGGAATTTTATTGTTGAATAATTCAAAAACTATAACTTTGCAACTCCTGAATGATGTTTTATTCATACCAAAGCCATATGCCGATATTCATGATTAAACCTTATACATATGCTACTTGCAATCATTTTGAGTTGGGTCAAATAGTTAGACCCTCGATAGAATCTTTTCATGTTTTTATTGATCAAAGTCTTGTGCATACCCACCATATAAAATTTGCTCTCCCTCTACATTGGAGGTTTAGCCAAAAATAATATCCATATTCTCCATTCCTGACCATATGCAAATTTCTACTCCGGGAGCTTGCATCCACTTTAGTCATCCACAAAATAAAGACTCCAATTATTATTGATCCTCCTATCCATGCCAAATGATACATGAGCTATAGGAATATATACAACATAAAAAGTTCATGATGCTCATGAAAAAATAAGAAACAAATTTTCTCGAGCAGAATGATTTACAAAAGGGAGAAGAGTATGTATTCATAGCCATGTTCTCTAAAATAAAGTAGGAGGAGGATCATACAAACAAAGGATTTATTGTTTTTTGTTTTCCAATTTTCCACTCATAAATTCCTTTAGAAATATGCACAAGCTTGATCATGATTACATGACTAGTTTTCTTCTTGGATCTTCTGTTTGACTTTATAAAATATTTGATGCATGCCTCATGATTTTTCCTACCTTGAGCTCCACATAAGCCTTATTAGAAGTAGGAGAAAATTAGGCAAGAATTGTCTTGGTGAGGAATCAAACACATTGAGCGACATGAGAGATCATCAGAGGAGTAAAGTTATGTTTTTGTTTTTGAAAACCTCTCGAAAACCCCATGTCATTTAAGCAGAAGAAATAAAAGTGACTTAAACCTAGACTGTTCCATTTTTTCAATAACTTAGGATATCATGGTAGACGCATCCAGATTCACATATATGAGTAGGTCTTGGAATAACTTTATTAACATTGTACCAAAATTTATCATGATCCACCTTAGTATCTTAATCTTTAATCAAGGATGAGCAAAGGGCTAAGTGTGGGGGAGCTTGTTGACGGTCCTTAACTGTCGAAATCTGACCGTCAAATCCTGCATAAACTGAACGAACAATGCACATCAATATAGCAGTAGGGTTATGTACTAACTCCTTCCATGGGTGTTGGTGATTATTTGTATGCAGGTGAATAATATATCAAAATGAAGTAAAAGTATGCTTTCGTGGCGAAGAAATACCACCCTAACTAATCGATGCTCGCCACATCAGCTTCCCGTGGATCTGAGGGCACACAAGTCAGGTGAAACCGACTTAAAGTAGGGCCAAACACTCGGGAACCGTCTTAGGGGCCCACATATCAGTGAGCTATGAAAGGCGGTGGAGAGGGAGATTGACTAGGGTTCGGCCAAACCATTGCGGTGGCCTCTGCCCTCCACCCAACACGTGGCGCCTCCCTAGCCTCTCACAATGGCGGTACAAACCGACCCCAAACCGCCATAAAGGAGGGCACTCACTTCATTTCAAGACACACTTCAAGAAGAATAGAACTTCACTCCAAAGGCGTAGTATTAGGTCTCTAGAGCTTAGAAAATAGGTTATAGAGTGAGGGGAAGCTTCGAAAGGAGTGCCCAAATGTCGAAGTTCTCTCCGAGGGGTAGTCCGGAGGAGTGTTGGGAATCTCGGCACCGACCTCCGACTTCGTACCTCGGCGGATGCTTTCTTCAATAAAGTAAGTGTTCGTGATTTACTATGGTAGTTATACTTTAGATTGAGTAATTTACTTTACCTCATTTACTTACGGGATCATCGTGCATTTGTGGATGCTCTAGTCTAAGACCCCTGATGAAGACGGGTGCTCTTGTCGAGACTAGAGTAGTATTCGATAGCGTAGACATGGTGTCTAGGCTAGAGTTTACCTTTGTTTGCCACGTACTCCACGGGTTGTAGAGGTAGGCGGCAGGTGGTGATAGTTTGTCCGTCCTTTGTAATCGTCCATGTTCGGGTATGTCATAGAGTTGTAGGCCGGAGTCACTCGGTAGACCGAGTGTAAGCCGACGCTCGAACTAAGTAAAGAAAGTAAAAGTAATTACCAGCTATCTAGAGCCACATCCATAGAAATCCTCTCTATACCTCTGCCTACCTATTCTTGGTGTCCTTGGATGAACCTGACCCTTTGATAATACACACCGTTCCTCGTGAATTCAATACCCTTGGAATACTCCCTGGGTGAAGTGTTACAACGGTATTTCATGTGTTTGCGGATTTTATTTGTGGTCATAAGAAATACCAACATTCTCTTGATGTCATCTCATCAACTCAGCGTTATTAGGGTTTGAGAATAGGTGCTTCATGTGATCTTTCACTGGTAGATACCATATCACCAGGGCCAGAATCTTTTTCTTTGTATGCAACGATGAATCAAGGTTGACAACCTCACTATCAGAGGACTCGTTACCTGTTTTGTATCGACTAGCCCCATAGGTTGGCAAACTGTCCAAGTCTACATATTTCTTATGGTATAGTACATAGTGATTTACACAAGCATGTATCTTGTGAACACCTAGCGATAATGGACATATGAGTTTGTCCGCTTTATACGTGTTGGATGGCAAGTAGTTAGGCTTAGAAAGCAAAACTCTTACGAGACCCAACAAATCATTGAAGCTACTATCGGACCATCCGTGTCTGGCCTTCAATCCGAGAAGTTCCAGCACCGAACGCAACACCGTAAAATCCTTATCACATCCATTGGATTCGTCGTAAAGATCCTTCGCCGACTTCTCTAACGTCTCCCAATTGTCTAACCCTCTTGTTGTACCCATTAGCACCTCTGGTTCATCATGATGCAGTATATCCTCTAGATCAAGATCAGCCTCGAAATCATCAATACCAGTGGAACAATCATGGGTCATGTCCTCGATTGTAAAATTTTTTGCCACATCCAACAGAAAAAAAAGTTTTTTCACATTCAACATTACCGTCACCTTCAGGAACAACGATTCCTCGTGATAGGTCCAAACCTTGTAACCTTTCATAAATACACGCTGCACTAAGTGCCCCAATATTGTACTAGGATCTCTCCATACTTTTTGATTCTTGTAATCAACGCAAGGACAAAAAATTTCCCTCTTATTCTCCCTCAAGCATGTGCATTAGCTTGGTCAATAAATTTAGATACTTCTAACATATATGACGGACGAACTCTTCAAGTCTTGAACATTGATGCCCGATCCATATGTAAATAATCACAATATGAATAAAAATAAACTGTAGGTGCTTCTACCGAAACATGAAAATACATGTATCTCCTTAAAATTAATGCAATATTACATTGAACTAGTATGAACTAGTGCTTACAATAACAATTTTACTCATCTAAACATTCTATTTTAACTAAAATATGCAAAAATATCTGATAAGAATCACCTTCTAAAATTGCAAAATTCTCCGCACTGCACTGATGAAATTTAAAAAAAATGGCGACAAATGGAGGAGGTAAGAAAGTATGAATGTTGTATATCAATTTGAAGTAAAGATTTTAAGTTGAAAACCTTCCCCTTTTGTTGTTTAGTTTTGGAGAGAGAAACTTTGGGTTAAAATGACCATAGCTTGAGCTAGGAGCAAGATATATGGGTCTATCATCGCATGCGGTCCTTTTAAGGGGCGCATGCAAACATTTATTGTCACATGCGGTCCCTTAAGAAGACTGCATGTGATAATGCGTCTGCGATAATACATTCTCGCATGTGGCCCTTGAACCGTTCCCGGGGAGCGATTTTTACATGGGGAAGCAATTATGACCCATCTATAGCTTGGAAGGTCTCGTTTGAAAAAATCGATTTTGTAGTAGGGTGAGTATAATTGAATTGGCTATCTTGAATTCAATCTTGGCTGATGCAATTAAAGAAAGAATTGCCCGCATTCTTATCAATCTAATATTTGGTTGAATCGACCAGTGCATGAAATTGACATGATATATATTTCAAACTAAATGTAATCATCATGATCTTTTGAAAAAAATGGATGCATTTTGACCGAACACAAAGGATTAATGAAATGGGACAATTAACCTCAGATTAATTTCTTCAATAACGAAATCATTTAAACCAGAGGGGCATTTTTTATTTGCTCCTTCATGTATGCACTTTATGACAAACGTTTCAAATGGGACAATTAGCCTCTATCAATTTCACCGACCTTCATATATGCATGACTAAATTATGGAGATAACAGGCCAAATTCATCATTTTTTTAAATAATCACAAATTGATCAATTAATTAAGGCAACTTCTAACAGCAATCGAATTTAGTGGCGGGGCATAAATACTAGCTATAAACTGGATGTGATGATACACTTAAAGATGGTGAGTTGACGTGAAGGGGACAGCCTGATCTAATCAGGACTTGAAACTCTTAAGTTAGCTGGGGCTCGTCTATACTCTACAGTACTTTCTTATTTCAAATAAGTACAGCCGTATCAATTAAACTATTAAATACAACCGTTTAAACTACACAGCTTTTATTTTAGGACGAAGATAATATATTTGGATATAATGCCCGTGGTCCATGGTGACAGGAAGATTTTGGTAATTGCGTAGTCTTTGTCCAAATAAGGAGCTTTAGTAAAATCTATGGAAGTAATCTATGTTTCTTTCCTCCTAGTATATTTTTTCCATGATCAATGAAACTAACACTTCAAATTTGTAAATTTGTTACAAGCAGTCACTCCTATCATTTTTTAATATATAATACCGTTAATTTTTTAAAATATGTCTAACCATTTATCTTATTTTAAAAATATATGTAATTATTATTTATTTTATTATGACTTTTATCATTAAATGTTATTTAAGCGTGACTTAAAATTTTTTTTTATATTTGTAAAAGTTTTGAATAAGACAAATGGTCAAACATTTATCAAAAGATCAACGACGTTGTATATTAAAATGCCAAGATAATATTAATTAATTATATATTAAAATACTGAGATAGTATTAATTAATTATACATCTAAATCTTTGACCATGTGATTCCTTGGTAACACTACTATATAATAATTGATAAGAATATTTGCAATAGTAGATACCAACCAAATACTAATAAATGGAGTACAGTGGAAGACCGAAAAGAATCTGTTGGAGTGTACTTTGCTTACGAAGATTTGCTTCAGACAGATGCGATCTCTCTATTACTGGTTGATGAAACAGTTCGGAGGGCCAGGGTTTCGGGTTAGAAACTTCGGCCAACGGATGCGTGGTTTAATGGTTTGTGTATTGATGTTCAACTAATGAGTACATTAGTATAATGAGTGTACGACATAAAATTTTATATTAAAAACCCTTACAAAAAATATCACGAACGCAAATCGACAATAATCACTATTAAGAAATTAATTATAAACATAGGAGAATAACTATAAGTTGAGCAAAAACGACTTGCATCTTCACTTACTATATGGAGAATCTTGTATCTCGATTCATGTCAAAACTTGGTTTCGGCAATAGAAAATTGGGGGTGCAGTCAAGATCGCCAAGCTCGATGGGTTAGGTAAAAAATAAGATTTAGACAGGTTCAAACCCTCTCATGAGGTAAAACCCTACTCCTGTTTCGGGGATTCGATCCGCCGAGTGTTTATTGATCTCAAGATCTAAAGCTAAAAAGCTGATAAAGCATAAAAACATATCCCTCAAGGGACACCCCTTATCCCCCTTATATAGTCTTGGGAGACGGGCTTACAAATCGGAAACCTTATATTACTCTAAATCGGTTTCCTCAATCTTTATCAAACCATGACTGTGAGCCGTTGCCTTATCTAACCAGCAACGTAATACCCAAGTCATATCCGATTTACATAATTGGCAAGCGCAACCTATCCTTATCTCCAATCGGATAAGCTTGCCATGTGGATATCCGATTGCCATAATCTCCACAGTAGCCCTCGAGTCCTTTGCAGTCGACGAGATTGCTCGGCTTCGAACCAAAATAACACACAACCAAACAACCCTTTGGCTAAGTGCTTCTGGCGCCAAGTGATTCCATCACCTCTGCTTGAATCTCCCGAGTAGCTCCAAAGACTGTGAAGGGCTAAAAACATCCAAAAAATTCTCAAAAATAAATATCTAGGTGTATCTCCTAATGCACCTAATTAGGTGTAGCCCCCAACTATGTGGTTAGTCAAAATCAGGCTAAACATATAATCAAGAATTATAAAAAAATCATTCTCATATAAATGCTTAGCTCATGATAAACCAATCATAAAAAATCTCATCACTCGGCAAGCTCTTGCTCATCCGAGCGAATCTGCCCGAGTCATCTCAGAACAAATAGTTCAATCAACCCACACGAAAAAGCACTCAGTAAGCTCATGTTTATCCGAGTGGATATGTCCGAGTCATCTCAAAACAAATATTTTAATCATCCCTCATGGGTAAACAAGTTTTTCAGTCATCTGAAAAGCATGACCAAAATATTAAATAGCTCTTGCCACAATATTGGTCTTAATCTTAAAAAGATCTTCACCAAAGTGGAAAAACAACATTGATATAATCACTTAATCAAATGCTTAACTGTCATCAAACAGTCCCTGTCATCAAGGCAGCCATGAAAAACTTCACTGTTTGTCACCTTTCAAATTGCATCGTGCCAACTTCTCATGAAGTTGTGTAAACCGCGGTATGAAAGGATTTCCAAAGGTACAAGGCACTCAGACACGTGCATATTGCCAAAGCAATCTGCTTAAGTTCATCCACTTAAGTCCTCAAGGACACGCGTCAGGCCACACCTTAGCTGAGCCGCAAGTCTCTCATGGGCTCGGCCCAATCGTGAGAAAACCTAGCGCAACCCTCAAATTTCTTACAAAGCCTCGAGGTCAACCCTGCCATTTCATCTTCCCAGAAAAAATTCCCCACACGCAACACTGTTCACCAGCTTGCAGCGGAAAACCCTAGGCTCGTGCGTGCACCCAATCCACCGATCCAAGAGCTCGCACTTCTCCACAAACTAGCTTCCGCATCCATCTCCACAGATCCCCATCCTAAATCCCCATCCTCTGAGTCAGATCCACTCCCCCAAAACCACATCCATGGCGGGAGAGAAAAAGATCCCCTTCGACCAATGGGCGACTTCAGATGTCAAGGAGTCCACTCTTAAGGAGATGGTGAAGCACGGAGTTCTCCCTCCCAAGGAGATCGTCTGCTGGCGCCCGACGGCGGATGAGGAGTTCCCCACTCCGAACACCGGTGAGCTCGTTGTCTTTACTTCTTTCTTCTATTGCGGTTTCAGCCTCCCCACTTTTGAGTTCTTTAGGGGTCTTCTCGACTATTATGGCCTTCAGCTTTACCATCTGAACCCCAACTCTATGCTCCACATTGCTCTCTTCATTCATGTCTGTGAAGCCTTTCTTGGCATCCTTCCCCACTTCCAACTCTTCCGATGCATGTTCTATCTCAAGCCACATCCAAACAAGGATGAGCCCTGCGTCGTCGGTGGGGCCGGCTTCCAGCTCCGCGGATCCCTCCGCCGAGACTACTTTTCTCTTCCCTTGAAATCTTCTAACAAGGGCTGGCACGCAAACTGGTTCTATATTGCCAACCTTGAACCCAGCCTGCCAAACTTCGTTGGCCTTCCCCCTGTGCCTAGACCCAACTGGAGCACCGTGCCAGTGGCCCAAGACTGGGACGAAGCCAACAAGCTTCTGGCGAAGATCTTGGAGATGAAGCAGAAAGGTCTTCGGGGCGAGCAGATCACTCGGCACTTCGTCAGGAACCGACTGGCCCTGATCAAGGAGAGGTCCAAGCCTGCCTTTGAGTACGAGGGCGAGAGGGACCCCAATCGGGAAGACCGCGACTCCCTCAGCTCCGAGATTCTGAAGATCCGTATGTACAAGATTTTCTCGACTGGGATTGCAGTCAAGCGCAGCCTCATGCTGCCGGTTCTTCTGTACAGCCTGTATCGCCCTTCTCCTCCGGTAAGTTAACTTGACTCTTTTATTGCCTTTCAATCTTGAAATCATAGTTCATAGTGTTTAAAGAATCTTTCTTGCAGGAAAATGCCTCCATTATCTCAAAGCCATATAAAATTCATCATGACGACGCGCCGGCTCGGCCTGCCAAGAAACCAGCGGGCAGCATAAAGATCCAGAGCGATCCGATTGGCAAAAGGGCCGTCCCGAGTGAAGACACCAGCAAGCGGGAGAGCAAGAGGAGGCTGATCATTGATGACTCGGACGACGATGTCCCAGCCCCTCAAGCTGAAGCGACCCCTCCAAGGCCGTCACCGAAAACGTCGCCCAAGATTCGCCGATCAACAAGGTATGTCTCATGGCTGAAGCTGTGCTCTTTGTTGAAAATTTCTTCGTCTTCATCCTGATTGCTCCTGTCTTTCTCTTTGCAGGAGGCCTCAAAACATTGATCCCACTGGGCAAAGTGAGGGCCCAACACCAACCGCAACAACTGAGGCATCAAAGCTTACGGAGCCAAGACCCCGGAGCCCTCTCCCGAGTGAGAGCGCTCCGAGTGAGAGGCCCTCACCTCCCAGTGAGGATGCCCCGAGGAAAGAGCCCCCGACCGTCAGCCGGGATACCCCGACTGGAAACCAGTCGACCGCAGGAGAGCCCCCGGCTGCCACCCAAAGGACCCCGACTGAAGACCGGTCGGGCAAGAGCCAAGAAGAAAAAGGCAGCCAGGAAGTGCCGGTTAAGGATTCGGCCACCGAAACTGGTAAGTCTTAAATCAATCTCTAGCTTTTTAATCTCCAGTCCATTTTTCCTGTATCTTCATTCGCTCCTTCTGAATCAATCAACCAAAGTAGAGGAGATCCCTAGGTTGCAGTCTTCCGAGACCTGGGTCCCTCCAATCAAGATCAAGTGGCGTGATTCAGAAGGCCAGAGACAGGGCATCATCCTGAACAAGCAAATGGAGAATGAAGAAAGAGATATGCTTGTAGACAGCCTGAATGAAGTTACACGACTGTTAAACGTAAGTTTTTCTCCTTTTCGGTTGTAGCTTTGTAATCGCTTTTCAGTCGATCAATCTTCAGAAATCGTGTGCAGAGTGTATTGCCGGTCGATGGCCAAATCCGATGCACTCGAGAAGTTGGTCCCGCACTTGAACTCCCTGAAAAACGTCCAGCAGGAGCTAGAGGCCACTCGAGAGGAAGCTGCATCGAGGGAAGCGGCTCTAAGGAGGGAAATAGCCGCACTCCGGGAGGAGAACCTCGACCTCCGGGGTTCAGTCGGGAGTAAGCTTGATCTCCATAGTCTTTTCATGCTTCTAGTTGCAGTCTTCTTTGGTCTTGGCCGTTGACAACATTTCTTGTTGCAGAGAATTCGTCGGAGGTCCACTCACTCCAAGCCCGTCTAGACGAAGCTGACGCCAGCAGAGCCGAGCTGGAGAGTGAATTTGAAGGTGAGCTCTTTCAAAACGGCATTCTTTGTGCTGCTTCATCTTTGAATGCTTTGTGTGATCGTATATCTTTGGCAGCTTACAAGATCAAGACCCGAGCTCAGTATGATGTTTTTGTTGAGAGGGTCAAAAAAGCCGAAAGCGTTAGGGAAGATGTTGCTAATGCGGTGACGCCGATCCTGTTGTCGCTGTTCCATAATGGACTCGAGACCAGCTCGTTGGACACCGTCGAGGTCTTGATAAGCTTAGGCGAGCCCCTGATCAATATTTGGCCAACATTTCCGAGGCAACCATCATGGGAGCGGGCTTCGCCCTTGCACAGACCAAGTCGCTCTACCCCCGAGTGGACGTTGATTCAGTCGGGGAGGGCTTCGCCGATGGTACTTCAGATGAGCAGGCCCTGGAGTTGATTAGTGAGGCGTAGGAGTCCGCCAAGAAAGTAGCCGCCGATGTAGTGAACCACTTTCGATCTTAATTTCCTTGTGGACATTGTATGCAACTTTCTGATGTGCCTTGTAAATATTCAGCTTATTTATGTTAATGCCTTGATCCGAGTTTTTATGTAAAATTTCTTAAGTAATTTTCGTCCGACTGTTACCAAGACTAAGCTTGATTAGGTCGTCAAAAATTTCTCAGTCCTTATACGTTGAACTCGAATCAAGGAGCATTAAACAATGATAAACCAAATATGCATAAGTTGCTGAGGAAAACTATGCTTTATTGACATATGTACAGCCCCCGACTGCTAACTCAAGAAGTCATCTTGCTTGAGGTTGGTAGTCAAGAAGAACATGAAACTTAAGGCAATTTAAGCATAGTATCGTCGAAGATGCTCGATGTTTCAGGAGTTCTCCACCATGGATCCGTCTTCACGCTTTAATCGATATGCTCCTGGCCGAGTCACCTCAGCAATTATATATGGTCCTTCCCATAATGGAGATAATTTGTGACGGTCCTTGGTGGTCTGAATCTTGTGTAGAACCAAATCACCAACGATAAAAGCTCGTGCTCGAACGTTGCGACTGTGGTATCGTCTGAGTCCTTGGAGATATCTTGCCGACTGTATCAAGGCTGCCTCACGGACCTCTTCCAGTCGGGAGAGGTCATCCACTCGGTCTTGATCATAGCGTTCGTCGTTAAAGCTGCGGACTTGGAGAGATTCGTACTCCATCTCGTTTGGCAACATAGCTTCTGTGCCATAGACCAAAAAGAAAGGAGTTTGGCCGATAGCCCGACTGGGTGTAGTCCGCAGGGACCATAGAACCGAGGGGAGCTCTTGGACCCATTTGCCGGCATAAGGTTTTAGCCGGTCAAACACTCGGGCCTTGATGCCTTGAAGAACCATGCCGTTGGCCCGCTCAACTTGTCCATTGCTTTTGGGATGTGCAACCGATGCGTAGCAGATTTTGATTCCAAAGTCTTCGCAAAATTCCTTAGAGATGACTCCAGTGAATTGAGTCCCATTGTCAGTCATTATTCTATTTGGGACGCTGAACCGATGCACAATGTTGAGGATGAAGTCTCGTGCCTTGTCAGTAGTGATCGTAGCAACCGGCTTAGCTTCGATCCACTTGGAGAACTTGTCGATCACGACGAATAAGTGTGTGAATCCTCTTGGAGCCTTTTTGAAAGGACCTACCATGTCCAAGCCCATACTGCAAATGGCCAGGATAGTGGAATCGTTTGTAGTTCTTGGGCTGGGACATGACTTTGGCGAGCAAAGAACTGGCAACCTTCACACGTGCGGGCCACCTTGTCAGCGTCAGAAACCGCTGAAAGCCAGAAGAAACCTTGTCTGTAGGCTTTGCCTACCAAGGTGCATGCTGCCGTGTGGCTTCCGCATATGCCCTAGTGGATATCTTGGAGTAGTTGTCGTCCTTCCTCAGGTGTGATGCATCTCATCAGGACTCCAGAGGGGCTCCTCTTGTATAAATCAGAATCAACCATGACATAAGCTTGACAGCGACGTCGGACGCGTTCTGCCTCATCCCGGTCTTTCGGCAGCTCCTGCTGAGTTAAAAATCTGATGAGCGGTGTCCTCCAGTCGGCGTCAAGCATGGCGACCTGATCTGGCGCTTGCTCGTTGGGAGTTGGTTTGGCTACAACAGTTGGCTCATAGAGATGCTCTACGAAAACGTCTGTTGGAGCGGCTTCTCGCTTGGACCCGAACTGTGCCAACTCGTCACCTGCCTCGTTATTATGTCTTAAGACATGGGATAGCTCCAGTCTGTCAAACCTGTCTTCAAGTTTGCGAACTTCTTGCCGGTAGGCCTCCATGGTGTTGTTTAGACAGGACCAGTCTTTCATTACTTAATTGACGATCAGCTGGGAATCCCCTTTCACGACGAGCCGACGTATCCCGAGTGAAACTGCAAGTCGCAGTCCATGTAGCAGGGCTTCGTACTCGGCGACGTTGTGAGAGGCGGAGAAGTGGAGGTGAAAAACGTATCTTAACCTCTCCCCAGTCGGGGAGATCAACACGACTCCTGCTCCCAAGCCGGTGATCCTCTTGGATCCGTCGAAGTGCATGGTCCAATATTGTAGGTCTTCTCGAGGTACATCTTCTTGTTGTTCGGTCCACTTGGCTAGGAAATGCGCCAGGGCTTGTGACTTTACCGACGTTCTTGCTTTGAAGGTTAAGTTCAGCGGCATCAGCTCCAGGGCCCACTTTGTGATGCGCCCAGTCGCCTCCCGGTTGTGGATGACATCGCCGAGTGGAAAGGAGGTGACGACTGTGACCAAGTGACCCTGAAAGTAATGTGCCAATTTCCTCGCGGTTATCAGAACACCATAGCAATTTTTGTACCCGAGGGTAGCGAATTTTGGCTCCTGCCAATACTTCGCTAACGAAGTAGATTGGCCTCTGAATCTTCTGGACTCGCCCTTCTTCTTCGCGCTCGACCACGAGGACCGTGGCCGACCACTTGGTGAGTCGGCGAGACGTACAGCAGTGTGGGCTCCCGAGGTTGAGGTGATTCTAGGACAGGCGGTGTTGTGAGGAATTCTTTAAAATCTTCAAAGGCCTTGTGGGCTTCGGTTGTCCACTGGAAGTCGTCCGTTTTCTTTAGCAACCTGAAGAAGGGCATGCCTCGTTCGCCGAGTTGAGAGATGAATCGCCTTAGCGCTGCCATGCAGCCAGTAAGCTTCTGAACGTCTTTCTGGTTACTCGGGGGCTTCATACTCAGGATAGCGTTGATTTTTTCTGGGTTAGCTTCAATGCCGCGATGTGACACCATGAAGCCGAGCAGTTTGCCTGATGGCACGCCGAACGTGCACTTCTCCGGGTTCAACTTCATCTGAAGGCCCGGATGTTCGTGAAGGTTTCTTCTAAGTCGGCGATCAAGTCTTCCTTCTGCTTGGTCTTGATGACGACGTCATCGACGTAAGCTTCCACGTTCTTCCTGATCTGCGTCTGAAAACATCTTTGGATCATGCGCTGGTATGTGGCTCCGGCGTTCTTCAGGCCGAAAGGCATCGTGATGTAGCAACAGGCCCCAAACGGCGTGATGAACGATGTTTTCAGCAATGGATTCCTTCAAGTTGATTTGGTGGTAGCCCGAGTAACAATCCAAAAAGCTTAGGAGCTGGCAGCCGGCCGTTGAGTCCACGACTTGGTCGATGCGAGGCAACCCAAATGGATCTTTGGGGCAGGCCTTGTTGAGGTCGGTGTAGTCAACGCACATGCGCCATTGCCCTGTCTTCTTCCGGACCAGAACCGGGTTAGCCACCCTCAGATGCGAACTTCCTTGATAAAACCGGCGGCTAAGAGCTTTGTAAGTTCTTCCTTGATGGCATCTTTTCGATCCCGAGCGAACTCGCGCAATCGTTGTTTGATTGGTTTTGTGTCATCTTTGACGTGTGTAAAGAGTGCTCGATCACCTCCCTAGGAATTCCAGGCATATCAGATGGTTTCCAAGCAAAAACATCTTTTATTATTTTGGAGGAAGGTGACGAGCGCGCTTTCCTATTTAGGATCTAGTTCAGCGTCGATTAGAGCGGTTTTTGAAGGATCCGATGGATCAAGGGAGATTTTCTTCGTTTTAGCGTCGCCTTGTCCCGACTTGGCTATCTTCTTTGCTGGGATTTTACCCTCTACGTGAAGTTGATGCAGCCAATCGGATTTCCTCTCGCCACGACATCTCTCGCGAGATTGGGCCATGTCGCAGCCTTTCCTTGTCGCAGTGAAGGCTTGTTTGACGTCGCTGCGAAGATTGATGACGCCGTTTGGACCCGGCATCTTCATGCAGAGGTAGGTATAGTGCGGTATCACCATGAACTTGGCGAGTGCAAGCCTTCCAATGATCGCGTGGTAGGCCATCTCGAAGTCGGCCACCTCGAAAGTGATATTTTCCGTTCGGAAGTTCTCACGAACTCCGAAGGTGACTGGAAGGGCGATGTGCCCGAGTGGCGTGCACGACAGCCCCGGGATAACTCCGTGGAAGGGGGCTGAGCTTGCCTTCAGTTCGGCTCTCAGGATTTACATCTCGTCCAAGGTCTTGGCGAACAGAATATTGAGGGTGCTACCCCCATCAATGAGGAGGCGCTTCAGCTTGATGTTGCGGACCACCGGGTCTAGGACTAGGGGATACCGCCCCGGGTGAACCACTCGGTCAGGGTGATTCGTGCGGTCGAACGTAATAGCCACCTCCGACCATCATAGGTATTGTGGGACCTCAGGTTGTGCCGCGTTGACCTCGTGGTCGGTTAGCTTCTGTTTCCTCTTGGATTCATAGGCTTGCGGCCCCCCGAAGATGTGATTCAGCTCGCCCACGGGGTCTTGAAAGGGCTCCGTATTTCCTGCCAGGGTTGTTCTTCTTAGTGCCCGATGGACCGGCTTCGTCAGTCGGCTTCTTGTTGAGTTGTGCCACATATTGCTCGGCGAATTGCTTGTAAATGAAGCAATCCTTGGCCGCGTGCTTGTGGTTGGGATGATGCGTGCACGGAGCGTTCATGATGGTGTCGTAGGCCGCGACTCGGGGACGGCGTTGAGAGTTGGACGTCGCGGCAACCAGGTCCTCAGGTCGGCGCTTGCGGTCCTTCTGGCCCTGGTTGTTGTTGCCATTATCCTTCTTAGGATGGCGGCTTCCTCCCGACTGCTTGTCGTCCCTTCTGTCAGGCCGGTCTTGGCGCGCCACTTTGATCGTGTCGCTGGACTTGGCGTATGAGTTCGCCATCTCGAACATCTGCTTCACCGTTTTCGGTGGCTTGCGCCCAAATTTTTCGATCAACAGTTCATCACGGACTCCCTTCTGAAAGGCGGCGATGATGATCTTGTCGATGATGTTGGGGATCTTGTTGCGCTTTTCGGAGAAGCGCCGGATGTAGTCCTTCAATGGCTCATCCAGCTTCTGGACGACGTTGTAGAGGTCGAAGTGGATCCCAGGCCTTTCGAAAGTGCCTTGGAAGTTGGCGATGAAGTGGTCCCTTAGCTCGCTCCACGAGCCGATCGAGCCTCTTGGCAAGCTTGTGAGCCAATTCCTTGCTGAGTTAGCAAGGGCAACGGGCAGGTAATTGGCCATGGCCTTGTTGTCACCTCCTGCTGCACGGATGGCGAGGGTGTACACAGTTAGCCACGACTCGGGGTCGGTCTTCTCGTCGTACTTCTCGATTTCTGTCGGCTTGAAACCATTCGGCCAATGCACTCAGCGCAGGTCCCGAGTGAAAGCGGGTACTCCATCGTCATTGATGTCGGGTGAGCCCCTTCGATCTTCGCGAGAGCGTTGATCTCGTTCTTGATAGCGTCGGTCAAGGACTTCCCGCAGATCGCTCGGCGGGGTCCTTGGCAGGCTGCTTCGATAGTCGGAGTTATTGCTGCGGCGGACCCGGTGGTGGACGGGTGGTCGTCCGTGCCGCTTCTCGCAGGATTTGGCCAATTGCTCCTGATGCTTGTGCGTGGTCTCGTGGCGAAGGTCTCTTGACCTAGTGGTCGTCCGGTCTTGCTCGGGCCTCTTGTAATCCTTTGACCTCAGCGGCGGGAGTCGGCTTCTGTCGGGCGTTTCTGCCACGGACTCAGTCGGTCTTCGTGCTGAGGTGGAGGGAGAACCATTGGTTGTAGCCGCGACGATGGTCTTGATCTTGTCCAAGATTGGCATCACGTCGAGGGGTGCCATCTCGATTACGGTGTCCAGAAGGGTGAGAGCGGCAACGGCGTTCTGCTGAGGCGTCTGGAAGATGTTGGTGTTGTGGATTCGCGTCTGAAGTATGGCCTCCCGAGCGGATCGTCCGGTCGCCCTCAGGTCCCTCTTTCTCCTGTTGGCTTCCTCCTTGCGCCTCTTCTCATCTTCCGCCAGCTTGCGCTCCTGCTCAAGCCTGGCTTGTTCTTCCTCTGCGACCGTGCGGGCCATGGCTGAGTCGGTCTCGGCCACCTCAGCCATAAGGACGTCGAAGCACTTCGGCTCGTAGTCCTTGTCGCAGTCGGAGTCGTTGGCCTCGTCTGAGGGGATGCCGTAGAGATCGTCAAAGCCTGAAGAGCTGAGGTATTCATCGAGCTCCGAGGATGAGCATGAGCCAAATGGTTGGAGGATGACGGCGATTTCCCACACGGGAAAATCGTTTTTCCATGCGGGCCACTTAAACCGCCCGCACAGGAATATCGTTTTTCCATGCGGGCCTCTTAAACCACCCGCACGAGAAGATCATTTTCCCGTGCGGGCTATTAAGCCGCCCGCACAGAATGATGGTGGCCTATATATACTCGCGCGCGGCTCCCAACTTTTTCTAAGTCCCCATGCAAAAATCCAAACAACCACCGCCCCGTCAGGTTGCCAAAATCTAGCGCCGCCGCCGGATCCCCCCCCGTTCACCATCCCGCACCGCCAGATCCAGCCGCCGCCCACCGCCGCCATCCCTAATCCACGCGCCGCGCCGCCACTCAACCTTAACCTCGCCTCACCGCCCCATCCTCTCTCTCCGTCGGCCGACAACAAGACTGCCGCGCCACCGTCCGTGCCCCTTCACCGACCTCACCGGCCGTTGTCCGCCTGTAACACCCTGAAAATCGAAGAACTTAAAATCGGAAATTAAAAATCAGAACTTACAAAAACTTTTGCTTGTTTCCTTTTTGCTCATGTTTATTGCTTCTTATTTGCCAGTATGGTTGGATGAATTTAAGTTGTGAACGATTCATCTCGAGGTTTACGAAAAACCGAATGATTTGGATTTCCATTGGAGGGAAAAATCTCGAAGTCTAGGGTTAGGAATTTTTTTTAGAATAAAATCGAAAAGAAATGCAGATTCATGAAGATAGGTGTTTGAAAAAAATAATAATAAAACATTAATTGGTGATTATAAAATATTAATTAAGAAATAAAATAGACAATAAAATTTTTAGGGATTTATATAAAATCTGAAAAATTATTTGAAATCAAAAAATGGTGTTTTATGAATTTAGAAAAAGGGATTTAATTAAATATGGAAATATATATTTGAAAATAAATAATGGAGATGGAGTGTTTGAAAATTTCTTTTTAATTAATTTTGGGAACACTATATGTTTATTTGGAATTTTTAGAGTGAAGAAAAATTAGAATTGGAAAATGGAGACGCCGTACCGTACCGTTAGACGCCGTCACGCCCGCCGCGCGCCGCGCCGCGCGCGCGCCCGCCGTACACGCGCCCGCACCCGCGCGCGCCACGCGCAAGCGCTCACGCCCGCGCCCGCCCCGGCTCGCCCGCATGCGCCTCCGCGCGCGCCGCCGCTCTGCCGCGCGCGTGTCGCCGCGCGCCACGCGCGCGCGCCGCGCGCGCACGTCGCTCGCCGCGCGTCGCCCGTGCGTGCCCACGCCGCCCGGCCCGCGCTCGTCGCCCCGCTCGCAGCCGCCCAGCGCGCGTGCGCGACCGCCGCGCCGACCCGCTCGCTCGCGCCACGCGTCCCCGCCGCGCCGGTCCCGCCGTTGCGCCCGCGTGTGCCACGCCCGGTCCCGCCAAACCGCGCCGCTGCGCGTGCCTCCATCGTACCGCCGTGCACCGGCCCCCCTTTTTTCCCCGTTTCTCTTGCTTGGTCGCGGCTATAAATGGGGGGCGAGGCCTCCCGTTTCCCCACCTCGCCGCCTCTAGCTTTCCCCTCTCTCGCCGGTTCCCTCCCCGAGCGCCACCGCCGCCGCAAGCCGCCGCGAGCCACCGAGCACCGTCACCACCGTGTGCCGGAGGTCCACCGCCCTCCCAAGCGCTGCCGTTGCCGGTAAGCCGAGCCGCCACCCTCTCCCCTTCGCTGCGCGCGCCGCCGACCGCAACAGAGAGAAGAGAGAGAGCGAGGTTCGGTCGAGCACCTAGCGGATTAATGAATAGTAAACGTAAAAAAAAAGAAAAAATAAAAGAAAAAGGAAAGGGAAAATAAAAATAGAAAAAATAGGGAAAACTTTTAGAAAATTAGGAAAAATGTTTTGAAAAGATTTGAGTGAAATTTTGGGCAGAAATATATTATTTTCTTGTATATTTTTCTCGAAGCAAATTCGGAAAATCGAAATCGGACTTTTCTAAGATTTCGTTTCGCGTTGTTTTTAAATCCGGATTTTGTTTAGTTCTTTCTCGCCATCTAAATTTGTTTTTCTTTTGTGCTCGAACCTTCAAAACCTCGAGTACAAAACCCCCCCTCCGTTGATATTCCTAAATTTATTTTCTCGATAGTTTCAATCGTCGTTTTGCGAAAACCCTAGGGCATCGACTCGATTTCAAAACTCGGATTTTTCCTAGCAACCCTCGTCCGAACTCAAGTAGAATTCTAGGCTAAACGTTTGGAGTCGTTTTCGTGATTTTTATGGTTCTTTTCGATCTCTTGATATTTTATTGAATTCTGATTGAATTCAGTTGATCTTTCGCACGTACGGATAGCACCTGAAGAAGCAGGCACCGACTCCATTGAAGACCCCGCTCAACAAGCGTGCGAGCAAGGCAAGTCATCACACTCTTTGAACATATTGATCCCAATTGCGAAATGATGTTTTTTTAAACTTTAAACATGCATGCTATACTCAAAGAATTACCTATACTTGTTATGCCATGCCTTGTTATTGATTACCTCTAGAATTATTCCTTCTAACCCTCGATGTGATACATACAACCGGAGAATAACTTTGGCAAAATGCTTAGCCATGCTATTATTAGATTCATGCATACTCATGCTTTTGCAAATAGCTACATTCTTGGGCAACTACCTTTGGGAAAGATAG
Organism: Oryza australiensis; assembly: GCA_019925245.2. NCBI lineage: Eukaryota > Viridiplantae > Streptophyta > Magnoliopsida > Poales > Poaceae > Oryza > Oryza australiensis. Next base: position 804,431 of record JAIFGZ020000326.1, on the reverse strand, counting down.
TTGAGATACGACATGTGAAGACATGAGCGCCACATTGCCATGAGAATGATAAAATGAGTTTTGATGAAAACTGAAAATATCAAAAAAATGTTTTAGACTGGGGCGGCTGGATGATTTGGGTGGATTCCGGAAAAGGCAAGTGCCGACCCTGGTCAATTAAGGACCGAGCCATGAGATAGCCGGGAAACGAGCCAGTACAACCGTACTTCTCGAATGGGTATAGACCTAGTGGAGTAGATAGCCGAGCGGAGGCGGTACCCCTGCATAGTGGTTCTTATGTATGAGATGAGATTGGAAATGGATGATTGAAAATCGGAATTTATTATAACTTGATGAATGAAGTCTTCCCTTACCTCGAGTGCGCCAGAACTCCTCTCACTGCTAGGAAATGACGACTAGAGTGCATGAGGGCTTAAGTTCAAGGAGCGGGTACTGCCAAAATGAGGTTATCGAAAGGCTTTGCCGTGACTGTCTTATGTGTTGGGACGTAGGCTCATTTGTTGGGCAGTCGCGGAGTACGTGTAAAGTGTACATCCACTGCAGTGTGAATGAATCAATCTATTCGAATAGCCGTGCTCGCGGATATTGAGCATCGTGACAAGACTTTCGCTTGGCTAGACTCTAAACTTTAAAATGATGGGATGGGTTTGCATGATGATTCTTACTCACTGGTGGATCAACTTCTTGAAAGGCGAGAATGGGTGGACTCCCCAGAAAACCATGATGAACCGGAGGCGGGAAGCCATCCTTGGAATCATGATGGATGGCAGACAGAACCGTCGCCGACTTAATGAATTGTGGAACTAAAACTTGACTTGGCTGGATGCTAGGTTTGTGAAAAGATTTATAAAGTTGGCTTTTTGCAAATAAACCTCGGCTTTACCTTGAAAATCCCTATCATATGCACCTTTCCGTATTGGCTTGCTGAGTACGGTTGGTACCCATCCTTGCTATATGCACAAACCTTCAGATGGTGGAAATGAAGACTTGGAGGACCCATATGCCTACTACCAGGAGGGCGAAGAAGCCGATGGCGCCTGCTACGTCTTAGTCTCCGGTCGTTGCCTGTGTCAATCGACAAGCCGTTGCCTTCATTCCGCTGTCTTACCTAATCTACTTTTGGTTGTATCTGGATCATGAGGTCCTATATGTTGGATATTGCCTTCGGGCCTATTATTGTAACAATTTCGATGTAAGACTATTCGTGCATTTGCAGCTGATTATCTAGTACTGTATTTCGTGGGTACCAAACTACTCGATCCAGGGAAATGGTACTATGAACACGAAAGATTCCCGTCTCAAAAACGGGGGTCTACAGAGCTGGTATCAGAGCAATGCGAATGTAGGATAAGACAAACTGGCGCCCTACCCCTGACTAGCTGGCTAAAGGGAAATATCCCTACGTAGGATCATTTCGCAAACTATTATTTTTGAAAGACAAACATACTTTTTCCTATACCTTTATCCCCATTTCTTTTACTCAAATTATTTTGATATTATCTCTCTCTGACCCTAAGTTGCCTTCAAAAGCAGATGTCGGACCATGTCGGAGTTTGGGAGATCATAGTTCCACGGGAAGAAGGATTCGTGTCGCAACTCCAGTTATTGCTATGGTGCCTAAGGTACCCAGATGCACCCACCTACCGGATTAGGAGGCATGGCACCGAAGGATACCCGGTATGGGAAGCAGCAGTTTCAGTTGAAGCTCGCATAGGGAACGAGACACCCTACTGCTTCCACACCCGTTACCACCGAGATCTGGTAGAAGCAGCTCTTCAGGACACAGCCCGTGAAGCATTTCTCCGCCTCAACTCCATCCACCGTGCTGAGCTCACCGTGACTGAGTTTGTACACCTCCCCTACCGTGAGGAAGGCAACCCAGTCTGCACCGTGGAAGCCACCCCCTGCTGCTATAATCCTATGATCACCCGTCTGTCCCGTTGGGCAGAAACAGCGGATGACTGCTATGAAGAGGCTTTGCTCGAAATTAACGACCAGCAACCGACGCCTCAATGATCCGGTCGAGGAACACCAAAACCGCGGGGATCGATCAACTTGCCGCAGACCTAGCTACAGGCTAACGGTGCCCAGTACGAGCAGCTCTCTGACCGTTACATGGCCCGTGGAGAAGCCTTGGTTGAGTTGGAAGAACAACTCAGGAAGAGCAAACAACAGGTCAACCAGCTGGAAGAGCAACTTCGCTCCAACCCTGTCCCTGCTACTGGTACTTCCACCGAAGTTGCACCAACACCCCCTGCCCCTGTGCCCGACCACTACTACCTCATGACTCCAGCATGCCTGAACACTTTTCAAGCCATGATGGAGCAGGCCTTCATGTTGAGCACAGAGTCAGCACCATACCTGATAGACCCCACTGCTGCTACCTCAATGGAACCCACCTCGAACTCCATGGCTGTACCATCCGAGCCTGGTTCGAGAGAGGAGAACCCCATCCAGATCAACACTAACTCCGAGTCCAAGATAGAGCCTATGGAGATCAAGTGGGAGTCAAGTGATACTGATCCAGCAGAGGAGGAAGCTCCTACTCATCGCCTGACTCACACCGAAGGTCCCATCACCCTTAGGACTGCCCGGAAGAGTACCCGACCACCAAGCAGGAAGATCAAACATGACTCCGAGGTCACTACCTCTGAGCCATGGGAACTTCAATTTGCTTCGGCTAAGTTCAATTTGCTTCGGCTAAGGACCACCCCCTTCCTGCACCTGGTTCCTACGGTTGGTTGGATGACTAGACGAGAGGTCCGCACCGGCTTTGACCTCGCTTTGGATGGTTTTTGGCAGCAAGGATCACACCCTCCCCCTAGTAGCCGATGGTAGTAGTGCGATGTTAGCTTTTGCATTGTGTTATGTGGGACTACGTATGTGCAGTCCATTGTATCCCCATTGATGTAATCGCTATGGACCTATGTAATGTTTTATGGTATGTTATTAATGAGTTTATTCCACCATGCTTGCTTTGTTCAAAGATCACTTAAAAACAACTTGAAGAGAAATCACTTAGAAACCATGACCTTAGTGGGTCCAATCTCTTAACTCATCTACCTCCTTCAGATGGCGCATCGTTGCAGAGCTTCAACATCCAACGAGAACCCACCAGAGCCTAATCCCTCCACCCTAGCGGAGGTCGTGGCTTTGCAAACCCAGTTGCTTCAAGCCATCGCCAACAACCAAGGGAATCGCGGAGGATCAAGCTTGGGAGAGTTTATGCGAGCTAAGCCGCCTACATTTTCTATGGCCGACGAACCAATGGATGCTGAAGATTGGCTGAGAGTAATAGAGAAGAAGTTGACCCTCGTCCGGGTACAAGAAGCCGACAGAGTCATTTTTGCCACCAATCAATTGGAAGGTCCCACAAGTGACTGGTGGGACACTTACAAAGAGACACGGGCAGAAGACGCCGGAGAACCAACCTGCGAGGAGTTCACAGCCGCCTTCCGTAAAAATTTTGTACCCGCCGCGGTCATGAGAATGAAGAAGAACGAATTTCGAAGGTTGCGCCAAGGCAACACCACGGTACAAGAATACCTGAACAAGTTCACACAGCTTGCCCAATATGCCACCGGTGACTTGGAAAATGAAGAAGAGAAAATAGATAAATTTATCAAAGGATTGAACGATGAGCTGAGAGGGCCAATGATCGGTCAAGACCACGTCAGCTTTCAAAGCCTTATCAACAAGGTTGTGCGATTGGAGCATGACCAGAAGATGGTGGAGAACAACTGCAAGAGGAGGCTTGCTATGGCCCGCCCACTTCAGGGTGCGTCTCACCGTCCCAAGGGAGCCACCCCATCTGGATGGAAACCAACCGTTGTGGCTGGATGATTTGGGTGGATTCCGGAAAAGACAAGTGCTGACCCTGGTCAATTAAGGACCAAGCCATGAGATAACCGGGAAACGAGCCAGTACAACCGTACTTCTCGAATGGGTATAGACCTAGCGAAGTAGATAGCCGAGCAGAGGCGGTACCCCTGCATAGTGGTTCTTATGTATGAGATGAGATTGGAAATGGATGATTGAAAATCAGAATTTATTATAACTTGATGAATGAAGTCTTCCCTTATCCCGGGTGCGCCAGAACTCCTCTCACTGCTAGGAAATGACGGCTAGAGTGCATGAGGGCTTAAGTTCATGGAGCGGGTACTGCCAAAGTGAGGTTATCGAAAGGCTTTGCTGTGACCGTCTCATGTGTTGGGACGTAGGCTCATTTGTTGGGCAGTCGCGGAGTACGGGTAAAGTGTACATCCACTACAGTGTGAATGAATCAATCTATTCGAATAGCCGTGCTCGCGGATATTGAGCATTGTGACAAGACTTTCGCTTGGCTAGACTCTAAACTTGAAAATGATGGGATGGGTTTGCATGATGATTCTTACTCACTGGTGGATCAACTTCTCGAAAGGCGAGAAGGGTGGACTCCCCAGAAAACCATGACGAACCGGAGGTGGGAAGCCATCCTTGGAATCACGATGGATGGCAGACAGAACCGTCGCCGACTTAATGAATTGTGGAACTAAAACTTGACTTGGCTAGATGCTAGGTTTGTGAAAATATTTATAAAGTTGGCTTTGTGAAAATAAACCTCGGCTTTACCTTGAAAATCCCTATCATATGCACCTTTCCGTGTTGGCTTGCTGAGTACGATTGGTACTCACCCTTGCTATACGCACAAACCTTCAGATGGTGGAAATGAAGACTTGGAGGACCCATATGTCTACTACCAGGAGAGCGAAGAAGCCGATGGCGCCTGCTAGGTCTTAGTCTCCTGGCCGTTGCTCGTGACAATCGACAAGCCGCCGCCTTCATTCCGCCGCCTTACCTAATTTCTACTTTTGTTTGTATCTGGACCATGAGGTCCTCTATGTTGGATATTGCCTTCGGGCCTATTATTGTAATAATTTTGAGGTAAGACTATTCGTGCATTTGCACCTGATTATCCAGTACTATATTTCGTGGGTACCAAACTACTCGATCCAGGAAAATGGTACTATGAACACGAAAGATTCCCGTCTCAAAAAGGGGCTCTACACCGCCCCTTCACCACCCCCTCTCTCTCTGTCGCCGTCGTCGGCCTGAAGACCGCCCACCACCGCCGGCCCGCCCCCACGGCCACCTTCACCGAGACCGCCGCCCCTCCACCACTTCACCGCCTCCTGCCTGCCCCACCACCGGCCTCAATCGACGCCCCTTCACCGTCACCCTCAAGATCTTCACCTTTATTGACGAGAAATCTCTCTCACGCGCTGACCTGGGAGATCTGCTTGACTCTAGTGCAGGTCCTTTTCGGCTGCCTACAACGTGCAGGGCGTGCCAGTTGATTTGATTTGTTAATCAACAAGAAAAACGAGAGAATATGCGTTAAGTGTTAGGTTAGATCCCCACAGGATCGGCTAAGGAAACCCATGGACGTATATATGCTATTCCAAGCTATATTTAGGCCAAGTGACTGGAATAGATCGGCTACACCGAGACAGCATCAGCCATTCGATCCAAATACAGTGAAGAATAATAAATATACGGATTGATAACCTAGCCGATACTGGAAAGCTAACAAAGAATCGGCTAGTACTCCGATGAATCTTATGTAAAGATAATATTCCTGAACCCAACGTACAACCTAGAAATCGGCCATTGGCTGCCCGGGACAGGCCGATTTCGGTCGGCAGCGTCCGATAGAAACACAATCTTAACATAAGAGGCAGTCCTAATACAAATCTAATAATAAGCATATTAAAAGAAACATATTAGGGTAGGTAAGGCTGGCTGAAACCCCGACACTGTCTCTAAATGATATAAATCTCAGATGAACAGATCGTTGACAGTTCTAAAGACGACTTAATAGTTCGAACCCGATGCAGCATTAAGCATAAAAAGAAACACCCGATTTGTTACAGCCGATTTATACTCCTCGAGACGGTGGATATCGCGTATAAACCAGCGAACCTTTAGATATAGCCCTATTGACCGCAAATTATCGCTAGAACCAGTCAATAATAGGATAGATCTAAAACATTGATCTAATTTATACATGCTATATGATAAATAACGCAGTATAAACCTTTGATTCTAATGTATCATTGCGATGGAAGCACCAGAAACAGTAAATCATACCGCTAATGATAAACATTTACCTGGACCTGGGGATCGAGACGATGCAGCCCGAAGCCAAACAAAGTGCTCGTCTAAAGAAAAGGTTGGCGATGCGTCGAAGGTTTGATTGATGTGAATGAATCATTTTACAAGGGGTCTCGGGTTCTATTTATACCCAAGATACAATTACCTGTACAAACCCTGGACTCTATCTAAACTACCAAATAAACACAACATTGTCCCTAACAGGGCCCATGCTGTGTTACGACTAATCAGCCTAAACAAACTCCTAGATTACAGGTACAATTGCCGTTATAGGACTCTATCCATAAGTGGCAATATCCTTTAACGCGCAATTAGCAACCGAATCTTCTATGTATCTTCAAGTTTCCATACTAGAAACGGTTTCATCTCTTCCGGACCGAGAATCGGCCGTCGGTTGCTCCCATTCGATCCATCCTCAGCCGATTAGCCCCACAGCCGATCACTCTTTTGGCCGATGCGATTCCTCTCTTCGGCCGATCCGATTTTGCTTTGCCTTTGCGGACTTCGGAACTCAATTACCAAATTTCAGTGTTAACAAACTTCACCGGCTCATCGTCGCCGCCGCCTTCAAGACCGCCGCCTGTCCATCCCCGCGCGACCTCCGCCGGCCACCGGTTAGTACTCCACCCCGGGAATGTGGATGTTTGCTATGTTCTTGCGAGAAGATGATTATGCTAAGTTGATTATATGGATGTGGATGAATGGATTATGGATGTGATTGTACTGTGATGGATGTTTTTGGGATAGTAGTAGAGTATAGAAAAATATGATGTGTTGATGAATGGATTTATAGAAAATGAATGTGGATGAATGGATTATGTATGAATTTTAGATCAATTTTGGATGAATGTTAGATAATTTTTTGATGAGTTTTTGATATAACTGTAAAATAAACTTTTATTTATTTGACGGAACTCTATTTAATATTGATGGAAATGTCAAATGGACTATTTATTTTTTTATGGATTTGTCGATGAATTTTTTATGATAAAATAATATTAAATGTCTTTTTTTCTCGTTCGCGAAAAATATATATTGATCCATTTAACATTACTGAGAAAGGAGAGGAGAGGGAAAGGACAGAGGGAGAGGAGAGAAGAGAGAGAGGAGAGGAGAGAAGAGAGAGAGGGATAATAGGGGGCTAACAGAACGTATACATAAAATAATGGGCACGACCATCTTCCCATGCGGTCGGCTAAGCGGCCCGCACGGAATATTCTATTATCCCGTGCGGGCCGCTTAAGCCGACCGCACGGGATAATCGATCTTTTCGTGCGGGCCGCTTAAGCCGATCGCACGGGATAGTTGATCTTCCCGTGTGGTTGGGCCGCCCGTACGCGAAAATGATCTTTTTCCAGACCATTTCACGTATGCGGGCAGGTCTTCCGTACGGGAAGATGTCTTTGGGCCCGTATAAAAAAACCATTTCTTCAGTAATGCTCGTCTCTCATAATCAAAATCAATAAATCACTGTCTCCCACGCACACAACATAAACCATGCTGCTGCCACTGCCAAATACAACGCTCTGCTGATGGATTCCGTTGTCAACCACCGGAAAACAAACCCCGATAGTACCCTTCTAATATTAAAGCTAATTTTAGTCATATAGCTTTTTCTCATGTTCGATAAGTTGCTGGTGAGCACCCTTACATCTATGGTTGTGCCCCTCTGCCATGCAACACTTCACTAGGATGTGGCTAAGCCATAAATCATCATCGAGCTTTATATGGTTGGCAAGTTTCTCATTGCGGGGCCACATGCAGGCTATTGGTTGCTGCTTTGTGCTTCACTTAGTGCGTTTTCAAGGTGTTGGTTTGGTTTACGAGAGAATCTATTCAATGTGAGTTTGAGTTCGTCTCAGTTAAACAATTTTGATTTATTTTATATTGACATCGTCTATTTCTATTTCTATAATATACTGATGACTTTACCAATTTTTCTATAATATATCGTTGGGTAGCTCTTTTTTTAAAAAAATACCTAAAATACCCTTATAGATTACAAGGATAACAATTAATTTCTTCTATTAGAAGTTTAAAAAACTATGATTTTTTATAGCCTATTTACATAATGTGAAAGTTTGTGTACAAGTTTCAAGATTTTTGCATTTTTATTTTTTTGTAAAATATAATTTATCTGTTATATGCTATATGGAATATATTTTAACTTGCTATTTTAATGTAAATCATCTTTTTATGCTACACACAATATTTTTGTGCTATTATCTTTTTTACCTAAATTTTGTGCTATTATCTTTTGGTTAAGCAATTTCTCTATCATATATTAGACAAAAAAAATTTAAAATAAAAATACCAAAAAATGAAATTTATATACATATTTCCATGCTGTGTAAGGAGGATACATAAAAAAAGATATATTTTTAAAAAATTTAATAGGATAAATTATTTTTAACCTTGTACGTGTTGAAGGGTATTTTGGGTATTTCTAAAAAGAGTCCAGCCCTCTGGCATATTGTAGAACAAATAATAAACTCGCTAGTATATTATAGAAAGAGGCAATATAAGTGATAAATCGTTAAGATGAGATAAACTCAATGTCATAGAATGAATTCTCTGTTGGTTTATTTATTTTAAAAATATCTTATATTACTACTGGAGAAACAATTTTTTCATACGGGCCAAAAGTCATCTTCCCATGCGGAAGGCCTGCCCGCATACGCGAGAGGGTCTGAAAAAAATCAAACTTTCCCATGCGGGTGGCCTAACCGCATGGGAAAATCGATTATCCCATGCAGGCCACTTAAGCCATCCGCATGGGAAAATCGATTTTCCCATGCGGTCCACTTAAGCCGTCCGCACGAGAAAATCGATTTTCCCATGCGGGCCACTTAAGCCGTCCGCATGGGAAAATCGATTATCCCATGCGGGCCACTTAAGCCATCTGCATGGGAAAATCAATTATCCTGTTGTTAACACTGAAATTTGGTAGTTGAGTTTCTAAGTCTGCAAAGGCGAAGCAGAGTCGGATCGGCTGGTTTGGTGGGGAAACAAAGGCCGCATCGGCTGAAGAAGTGATCGGCTGCGAGGCTGATCATCTAAGGTTGGATCGGACAAGGGCGGCCAATAGCCGATTCCAGGTCCGGAAGAAATAAAACCGTTTCTGGTGCAGTTGTTTGAAGATAAATAGAAGATTCGGTAATTAGATTGCGCGTTAAAAGATATTGTCATCTATGGATAGAGTCCTGTAATGGCAATTGTATATGTAATTTAGGGGTTTGTTTAAACTGTTAATTGTAATGCGGCGTGGGTCCTTTCCAGATAACGTCGTGTTTTAAACAGTAGTTTAGATAGAGTTCAGGGTTTGTATAGATAATTGTATCTTGGTATAAATAGGACCCGAGACCCCTTGTAATAAAACACAATCACAATCAATCAAACCTTCGGCGTATCGCCAACCTTTTTCTTCAGACGAGCAATTTGTTTAGCTACGGGCTGCATCCTTTCGATCTCCAGATCTAGGTAAATGCTTGTCATTAGTGGCATGATCTGCTATTTCTAGTGCTTCCATCGTAATGACATGTTAGATTCAGGAGTTGTACCGCGCTATTTATCATATAGCGCATACAAATTAGACCAATGTTTAGATCTATCCTGCCATTGGCTAGTTCTATCAAGAACTTGCAGCCGATAGGGCTAGATCTAAAGGTTGGCTGGTTTATATGCGGTATCCACCGTCTTGAGAGATATAAATCGGCCACGACAGATTAGGTTTTTCTTTTTATACTTAATGTTGCATCGGGTTCGAACTATTAAGTCGTTTTTAGAATTGCCAAAGATCTGTTCGGCTAGATTTATATTGTTTAGAGATAGTACCGGGGTTTCAGCCGGCCTTATCTGCCCTGATATGTTTCTTTTAATATATTTATTATTATATTTAAATTAGGACTGCCTCTTATATTAAGATCGCGTTCTTGTCGGACGTTACTAGCCGAAATCGGCCCGCCATCAGCAGCCGACGATCGATTTCCAGGCTACGTACATCTGGTTCAAGAGTGAGATTTTTTCATAAGATTCATCGGAGTACTAGCCGATTCATCGTTAGCTTTCCAGTATCGGCTAGGTTATCGATTTATATATTTATTATCCTTTACGGTATTTGGGTTAAACGACTGATGCTGTCTCGGTATAGCCGATCCATTCCGGTCGTTTGGCTTAAATATATTTTAGGATAGCATATATATGCTCATGGATTCCCTCAGCCGATCCAGTGGGGATCTAACCTAACACTTGATGCATATTCCCTTGTTTTTCTTGTTGGTTAACAGATCAAATCAACTGGCACACCCTGCACAGCACAGGCAGCCGAGAAGGACCTGCACTGGAGTCAAGCAGATCTCACAGGCCAGCACGTGAGAGAAATTTCTCATCAACACCTGTATAGGAAGAAACATTCGTCCTATATTACATACTGAATTTATTGAATTAAATCGACAACTAATATCACATCACAAATTGCGCAAAAATAATTTTACATCATCATCATAATTTTACCATATTCATATGTATAATTTTACAACAAAAATTTTACAAATTTTACAACAAATTTTACAACCGTGCGGGAGGAGGCGGCGGTCGTCGTCGCCGTCGCGATAGGAGGAGGAGGAGGTGGTTGCGGTTGCGACCGAAGGAGGAGGTGGTGGTCGCGGTCGCTGTCAGAGGAGGAGGCGGCGGTCGCGGTCGCGGCCGGAGGAGGAGGTGGTGGTTGCGGTCGCGGTCGAAGGAGGAGGCGGTGGTCGCGGTCGCGGTCGGAGGAGGAGGCGGCCGCGGTCAGTGGAGGCCGCGGTCAGTGGAGGAGGCGGCCGCGGTCGGTGGAGGTGATGGCCTCGGTTGAGGAGGAGACGGCGGCCGACGACGGAGGAGGAGGAGGCGGCGGCGGTCAGCGACGAAGGAGGAGGAGGAGGAGGAGGAGGAGGCGACGGCCGGTGATGGAGGAGGAGGAGGACGAGGAGGTGGTGGTGGTGGCGCTAGAAAATTTCGTGGGGAGTTAGAAAATTTCGGATCCCGCGCACACCTATATAGGCGGTGGTGATCATCGCGTGCGGGCGGCTTAAACGCCCGCATGAGATAATGGATTATCCCGTGCTGTTGCTTAAATGGGCTGCATGGGATAATGCCACATTATCCCGTGCGGTCCACTTAAGCGACCGCATGGGATAATCCATTTTTCCGTGCGGCCCACATAATCGGCCGCACGGGAAAATGGATTATCCCATACGGTCGTTTAAGTGGGCCGCATGGGATAATACCGCATTATCCCGTGCGGTCCACTTAAACGATCGTACGAGATAATCCATTTTCCCGTACGGCCGATTAAGTGGGCTGCACGGGATAATGTATCCTCGGTTTTCCCAGACACTGTCACTTATGATCCGTCTGGAACCTATCAAAGGCCTTATCTAGAAAAACCGTTTCTCCAATAATGTATTCGATGTCTCAAGTGATTTCTTTGAGAGTCGAAACGGGTATGGCCTTGGATGACGTGAAGAGTTAGAATATAATCTAAAATAGTATTTCTTTTTTAAACATAAAGGAAGTCAACGGGTCAAACTATTAATTGAGTCATAAAAAAAATAAACAATGGTGCAAGCTTTAGTTTCTTCACATTATATGTCCAGTTTAGCGCCGAATGTTAATTAACGTTTGTAAAGTGATACATGATGACACAATCTTCAATCTTGTTGTCATTTTTTTTATAAGTTCCGATAAGTTCCGATGTCCCTTTGGATGACATGCAAACGGTCCACCTAATATATCCATCTACAAGCTTCTTTTCTAAAAATATCTTTCTACAAATATCTTTCCAAGTTAAAATTATATGCCTATAAACTATCTTAATTTTCTGACAAACATCTACTGCATGCTAGTGAAGTAGTATAGGATGAAAAAATATAGTTACTTTGTTTTATAATTTTTCATATACGTCTGAATGTCATGCAAATGGTATCATAAAACTTAGATTAAAAGAATATACATTTTTACAAGTGAAGAAATTGGCAACACATGCATGTCTTAAATTCTAAATGTGATTTTAATCAGAAATAACATAATGGTGCAAATAGATAAATAATGAATGTATAATTTAAAATTTAAAAATTATGATTATTTAAAATATATTGTTACAAATAATATATAATTTACTATTTATGGTTATTTAAAATTTAATTGTAAATATTTTTATGAAAAGAAAAAAGGAGAAAAAGTAACTGAGAGAAGGTACGTGCGTGCTTGAAGGGATCTTTTCGCATGGGTGGTTATTATTACTGATGTTAGAAATAGTAAAATTTTAAACATTTGTTAAATATATGAAATTGTTAAATGTTTAATAGCCAAAATATTTTTTTATTTATACTTCTAAAAATCGAAATTAGTAACTAATTTATATACATTATCAAGAAACCATCATTGGTTGAAGGGGCAAAAAGCAGTAGTCCCGGTTTGAGTTGTACCGGACTAGAGATGATCTCTAGTCCGGTTTAAAATTCAACGGTCCTCTAGGAACATTAGTCCGCTCGTGTCACGAACCGGACTAAAGATCACCTCTAGTCTCGGTTCAAATGTTATCGCGCGTGTCGAGCGCGGGGACCTTTAGTCCCGGTTGGTAACACCAACCGGGACTAGAGGCTACCTCTAGTCCCGTTCGTGTTACCAACCGGACTAAAGGTCCCGGCGCTCGACATGCGCCGATAACATTTGAACCATCATCTCTAGTCCCGGTTTTTGAAACGAACCGGAACTAAAGGTCCTAGAGATTCGTTGAAATTTTTATACGGTTGCCTCGGGACTAGAGATGGCATCTCTAGCTAGGGACTAGAGATTTTATTTATATACTCCTTCCTCCTCCATCCCGAGCCAGCCACACTTGTACATCTTCAAAATTTTTCTCACTAGAGGTCCGGTCGCCAAGGTTAGCAACTTCTTTGGTGATAATACACAAATATTTGCTATCTATAAGGTTAGCAACTTCTTCCTTTTATAGATTTACGGTTGTTTTCTATATATTTTGCTATCTACATGTCATGTGCTATCTACAATCTTAGCACTTCGTATTTTGCAGTTATTTTATATACATTTTCATCTCTAGATTTGTATGCAAACATGAGGAGATGTTTTTCCGCCCACCGAAATTCACCTCTAGTCCCGGTGGTTTTAATATATAATTATAATTAACATATGTTCATATAATTAACATAAAATATTATAAATTAAAATAATAACATATAATTAACATTTGTCATATTCCAAACTATTTAAAATTTAAATAATAATATATATTTAACATATGGCCTATTTGAAAAAAATTAAATTAAAATAATAACCTATAATTAACATTTGTTGTATTTAAAACTATTTTAAACCATAAACCCTAAAACATAAACACTAAACCCTAAACCTTAAACCTAAACCCTTTTACCATTAACCCTTAAACTAAACCCTAAACCCTATTTTAAACCCTAAACCTTAAACTCTCGTGCGGCCTGCGTGATTGGCATGTAGAAGTACTGCGACACGAGCTGGAACGTCAATGCCTTCTCCTCTGATCTAACATCGTCTCTCATGCTGTTGGAGGCTGCTCCGTTCTCATCACTGTAATAGAGCAGTGGCAATCTTTTCTCACTTTGTTCTACCTTGTTCTCCGATTGCTCCATCTCATCCCAATACTTCAGCACATCATCTTCAAAGATGACACCAAGCTCGTCTTCATGGCAAGAAACAAGTGTCTAAGCAACACAAATCTAGAAAGCATCATTCCTTTTCGATTAGAAAAAAGAGAGCATCATTCTTGCGTTGATCCGAGTAGAAAGAAAAGAATCATAACTTGTAAAACGTTGCTTTGCATGACAGTGGAGCAGAATGGCTGGGAATGGAAGCTCGGGAAGGAGATACTGGAAAAGAGAGCTTCCTCCTCAAGCAGGTAACTATCAGTCCAAAGGCTAGTGCAATAAGGCCATCAGCTAGTTCATGAAAAAGGTTAGATCAATAATGTATAAACAAATAAACAAAGACAGCCTTGCACCAAAAGAAGCTACCGCTATAAAATTTTCTCAGCGATGAGCATGGTTAACCATATGCATGATGCAAGGCAAAACTGCATTTACCTATGTTTTTGGCTGGGCTCCATTATTTCGAGAGACATGAAGCAAATCTCACATTCCAATGAGTCGGGATCAATGAAATAGCTTATCTTAGTCGTCTCGTCCACATTCGCATCCAGTTTCTCCTGATGATCCGTGGAGAGGCCCCGACGTTTTCTTCCTGCCTTCTTCACCGATCTTGATCTTTTCAACATGTCATGATCCATCATAGTAGCCTTCTTCACCAATCTTGGTCTCTTCAATATTAAATATTGTTTAGGGTTTAGGGTTTATGTTTTAGGGTTTATGGTTTAAAATAGTTTTAAATACGACAAATGTTAGCTATATGTTATTATTTTAATTTAAATTTTTTTTCAAATAGGCCATATGTTAAATATATATTATTATTTAAATTTTAAATAGTTTGGAATATGACAAATGTTAATTATATGTTATTATTTTAATTTATAATATTTTATGTTAATTATATGAACATATGTTAATTATATATGAATATATGAACATATGTTAATTATAATTATATATGAATATAACACAATATAATTGGGCATCAGAATAATTAGTCCCGGTTTTGAAACCACCCGGGACTAGAGGTGAATTTCAGTGGGCGGGAAAACGTCTCTAGTCCCGTTGATGGCTTCAACCGGACTAGAGATGCCCACCTACCTGGGACACGTGGCTGCCCGCCATCTCTAGTCCCGGTTGGTGGATTCAACCGGGACAAAAGGTATGCTCTATTGTCCCGGTTGAATCCACCAACCGAGACTATATCATCACTAGTCCCGTTGGTGGCTTCAACCGGGACAATAGATGCCGTACCTATATATAGCAAGGGCTTCACTGGGATCCAAACACTTAGCCGCTGCACAACCGCATCGTCTTCTTCGCCGTCGCCGAGCACAAGGACGCCACCGCAGCACGCCGTCTCCGCCGTCTTCGCGCCGCCGCCGCGCGCGAGGGACCGCCACGCCAAGGTCTTCGTCGCCGTCGCCGCGCCGCCGCAGTTAGCCGCCGCCGCCCCTTTTTTCTCCGTGATGCACGCTAGGTTAGCCGCCGCCGTCGATGCCATCGCCATCGCCACCATTGTAGTCTCTGCCGCCGCCGTCGCTGTCGCCGCCGCCTCGTCCCCTTTCCGCGCACTCCCTAATCCCCACGTCGGCTGGCCACTCCCTAAACCCTTAAACCTTGCCTCCCCCTCCACGCAGCCGGCTGGCAGCCTGCATAATCGTCGCCGCCGTCGCCTCCTCCATGCCGCCGCCGCCGCCGCCGACGTGCTATATGTTTAATGAATATGAATGTGAATGAATTTTGTGAATTTTCTGAATTTTATGAATGTGAATGAATGAGGAGGATTTGAATATGATTTCGATGTGTATGTGTAAATTTGTATGGACTTTATATGTAAATGGACTGTTTATTTAAATTTTAATGCATGAATATTGTGAATTTAGAATTTTGAATGTGTATTTAAATTTAAATGCATGAATAGATTTAAATTTGAATGTGTATGTGACTTGTGAAGTTTGTATTTTTCAATGAACGAGAACGATAAAATCAACAAACGGATGTGAACGGACGGACGGACGAACGGACGGGCGGCCGTAGGACGTGGACGAACGGACGGACGCACGAACGAACACTCGCTTCGGTCGGTCGGTCGGTCGTGCGTCGTTCATTCGTTCGTTCGTTCGGTCGTTCGGTCATTCGTTCGTTCGTTCGGTCGGTCGGTCGTTCGTCGTTACAATGTGCATAGGCATGCAACGTCCTCTCTCTCCTCTCCTCTCCACTTCCTCTCATCTCGACCTTATCTCCCTCACATACATGATCATCTCTTTCTCTCCTCTCCTCCAGATGATCGTACTCACAGACGTCAACGAACGTTAGAACGAACGGACGATAGTTTAGGATTTGGGTTTGGGTTAGGGTTAAGGGTCCAAACGAATGGACGTGAACGAACGATAGGTTAGGGTTAGGGTTGGGTTTAGGGAACTGCATTTAGGGTTTAGGGTTTAGGGTTTAGGGTTTAAGGTTGAGGGTGAACGAACGAACGACAGAACGGAGACGTGAACGATAGATTGAACGAATGGTCGGTCGTTCGATCGGTCGTTTGGTCGTTCGGTCGTTCCGTGTAGATGTAATCCAGGAACTGACTTCTAAAAAAATATCACCATTGTGGATGTGCACAATTGGATCTGGTGTCTATCGGATTTCATCTATTTTTTCCATCTTCTTCTTTTCTGACTATGTTTTTTTTAACGTAGACATACATGATATTCCTAAATAATTGATACATGTATTAACCGTCAATAATTTTTTTTCAGAATTCTTTGATTAAGTCCTCAACCCACATCAATCAAATGGCGGATCGTGACGAGGAACAGTTTCTCCTTGATGAGATCGCATGAGGAACAGAGTTTTACAACGAGGAGGGACACGAAGATCCAGATCAGTGCCTCAACGAGGAGGGGAACGAGGGCGGAGACGAGCAGAGGAATGAGGAGAGGAATAAGGGCTCCGCCTCCACCTCCGCTGGACAGAAGAGGCCACGCAGCCTCAGCAAGAAAATAGAGGGTCGACATGTCATAACGGAGGTGGCACCTGACGGTCGACCAATTGCCCCAGAGGACGCCGCAAGGAAGTTTGTGGCGCACAGCGGATGGGTGGTGAGGGATCACGTGCCCATAAGCGTTGCCAACTGGAGGCGGTCTACCAAAGGAGGAGAGGAGCAGAGCTATCTCCCAGACTCAGAGAAAGAGATGCTGTGGACGACAATGCTGTAGACGTTCACCATCCCAGACTCAGATCAGGCAAGGGTCAAGGAATGGACGTTGAAGAAAATGGCAGAGCTCTTCAGGAACTACAAGAAACAGACATAAGAAATTACACAAGAAACAACACAAGAAATATATACGGACACGAGACTTTGACAAGTTCCCAAAGCTCGAGATCATTGGGATGCTTTTGTTGAGCACAAGACCAGTGAAGAAGCGCAATCAATCATAGAAAAGAACAAGGCCAACGCAACAAAAAAGAAATACCATCACAGGCTTGGGTCAGGCGGCTATAAAAAGCAATGGATAAATGGAAAAAAATGGAAGCCGACCTAGAAGCACGGGATATCGTTCCAGGCACAACAAACTGGCCGGAACGATCAAAGAACTGGTTCTATGCTCACGGCGGCTCACCAAATCCCGTCGATGGCATAGTGATCTTTGGTGATGAAATTCAAGAAGCCGGACGGAGGTTAGAGTAGGCGGTGCAAGCTAGTTCCTCGGGCTCGTTCAGGCCCGATAGAGAGAAGGACGAGCTAACGCTCGGCCTCCAAAACCCAGAGCACCTGGGGCGTACGCGAGGAAAATGCGTCGTCCCCTGGAAATACGGGTTCCAAGCTGACATCGACACATACAGGAGCCGAATGAGGTCAAAGCGAGAGAATGATGCTAGATTCGCTGAGATGGAAATGAGGCTCTCACAGATCGATCAGATTGTCGATGAAAGGGTGGCCGTAAGGTTGGCCGAGGAGCGGAGCGTGGGTTAGCCAACATGGATCCAACAACAACCGCACAACTCCAACAACAGCGCAGCAAGCTGCGCATCTACCGGTAATGAAGGCGAGCTGGCCCCACAAGCTCAACCGGGTCTGCCATGCCCCGTGGATGACATCACACAGCGGACCCCATGTGATCTGCACATCCTGCTGAAAAACATAACAATAAAGGTATGTTCGTACTTTTATGTTGTACGTATATTTTCTTGAATAACTTGTCAATCAACGTTCATTATTAACTAATAAGCAATCTTCTCGAATAGGTCGCGTCGGGCATGGCTATTCTAGTAGCCCGAGACGGCACCTACCACTCCCGGCCCGTTCCAACTTCGTACTCGAAGGTTGAAATTGAACAGTGGAATGCGGCTATGAAGATCCGAAGCTGGATATCCCCGAGGAGATGGGGAGACGACGCTAGGAGAAACGGCTCATGGAATATTTCTCTCGGAGGAAGATCTTCATAAAATTCCCTGACGAACAGCGTCTCCTATCGTTCCACCGCCCTCGTCTCCACGTGGGCCGTCTCCTCCGCCTCCTTCGCCGCCTCCGCCTCCTCCGCCTCCTGCGTCGCCTCCACGAGCACCGACTCCTAAACGGCCGTCTCCAACTCCACCGCCTTCCAACCCTCCTCCATCGCCACAACGAGCACCGACTCCTAAATGGTCATCATCCAAGAGCGCCGTCAATATCAAGCGGTCGTCCAAGAAAGACTCAGAGAATTGAGAAGACGCCGCCACCCGCACCAAAGCGGTCGGCCTCAAGCGGGCGAAGAAAGCGGGCAAAGATGTACCCCACTTGGCATGCAGCCACGAAGCCTATGGAGTTCAAAGCACGATCCCAAATGTTAAACCCGATTTAAGACAATTCATTCAAGAAGCTGGAATTAATATGGATCAATTACACGGCGTGCACCCCGCGAAGGCTCCGCTTAAATACAAGTTCAACCTTGGAAAGCCTCTCGTCAAGCCGGATCTCGTGAAAAGGCTTCCAACTCGATGTACCGCTTCCATCAGTGGTACATGCAATGATCCAGCAAGGGTGAAGACAAGATAACATGCAAATATTCAATTGACTACTTCTTCGATGGAAATGACTACCTTTATATTTGATTCGAAGATATATTCGACCTGTACCAACGTGATGCCCTTGACGTCTCACTTCTAACCGCGCAGGTTTTGTAAGTATCGCCCGGTTATTTCGTCTTTTACCTCCTTGAATTTAGCGACTAAAATTCTTTTAACCGTTGTAGAATGGCGATCCAATACGCAATAAGCACGAATGCACCAAGCATGGATTCATGGATCCACGAAAAATCAACGGCCCATTGGTTGATCAGTTTCCTAATGACACAGTGGACAACATATACAACGCGCTTGTGAAGCAACCCTTCTGGTCCTTCATCCTTCTGCCCTATAATACTGCGTAAGTTTTTTCTTTCTTTCCGAACCAATTTCAATCCCGTGCATACATAAGTTTCATATGTGTCATCTAAACCAATTTACAGATTTCACTGGATTCTATTAGTACTTGACATGGGTCAGTCAAAGATCCATGTCTTTGACTCAATGGATAAACCAGAGTCCACGTACTCCCACATATTTGAACTTTTTAACAGGTAATGCCATCTTACTTTTTATTGCATATATGCGGTTCTCGGATAATTACGTGCTAACTTTCAACTGCACGTAGGGCATGGGAACGATTTCGGGGTAATGTTCGCGGAAATTGGAAAGATAAGCTCTCTATGCGGATGAAGTTTCCAGTGAGTAACATGCCTGCTCCTAATTTGAGTTGAATCATTATTATGTTCTAAAATATGAAATGCATATTAAATATGTCGTCGTTTCTTTTTTAGTGTGCAAAACAGTCGCAGGCCACCAACCTATGTGGATATTACGTCTGCGACTACATTCACCCTTTGTGACCGAAGTCAAAACTGTCGATGATCTAGATGTACGTATAGCACCAATTCATACATTACGTCTCGATTTCTTATTCACTTCATATATTTATTTCTCATTTATTATAATTAATGATAGCTTATGCGAGTAAGAGACGACCTCCCCCACGAGACTTTCATACAAGCCGCTCAGGAAGATTTGATGGGATTTATTAACGAGCAGGTCGTTGATCCCGCGGGGGAGTTCTTCATTAGTTTTAGTAGCTAAACCACAACAAAGTAGATTAGAGACAATTCTTTATAAGCTAGCTAGGAAACATGTATGAATATTGTACATATTTTGATAATATATGTATATTTTCTTTCTTAAGTTCGTTTAAATGTGTGTAAATTATATATTTATGTGTAATATAATATATGTGTAATATATATATAGCTATACTGCTGGAGAAATGGCAAATTAAAAAAATTTGCATCTTTAGTCCCGGTTTAAGCCACCAACCGGGACTAAAGATTGAGGAGCCGGCCACGTGGCTCCGCCACCTTTAGTCCTGGTTGGTGGCTTAAACCGGCACTAAAGATGCATCTCTAGTCCCGGTTATTTAACCGGGACTAGAGATAGTCCATCTCTAGTCCCGGATTCGTAGTCCGGTTTGACAACCGGGATTAGTGAGGGTTACGAACCGGGACTAGTGTGTCTTTCTCCAGTAGTGATAGTCCATCCTAATATTTCTTCCGTTACATTCTATTGCATTAAATTATATTTTTTAAAAATTCAAAAGTAATGAATCCTCCACTTTGGACTCATGTTGTAGTCTTAATTTAGTATGTTCTTATAATTTACTTTAGAAATTTGGAAATAATAAGTGTCAAGCTGTACTCGGTTTTATAGTTTGTTTTATATCTTTCATGATACAATAATTCCTAAATCGTAATTAATAAATATTTATTTGTACTTGGTTTTGTAGTCTGAATTATATCCTTTCATGATATAATAATTCCAAAATTTTAACTAATATAAATTATTGAGTTGAACTTGGTTTAAAATCTCAATTATAGTTTTTCATGGTTTAAATGTGATAAAAATCACAATTAATTAATATAGAGTTGTCCTCAGTTTGGTTTCTCAATTATATAATTTTCATGATTAAATGATTTCGAAATTTGTAATTATTGAGTTTTATTTGGTTGAGACTATATATTGTGCAAACTTCAAGAGGTCAATTTGAATCTGCTGGAGAGAAAATGAGGTCCTTGTGAGGGTAAAGTTTGCATGAATATATTTATAGGAGTGAGTGTAAGCGTGTGTGTTTATACCATGTTTCTAAACAAAGTATATTATCATAGTTGGAGAGGTTGGAGGAAGACTCCCGTGATCCTCATATTGCTATACATCATCACGTACAGAGACGTGCCCTTCTAAGTTTTTGGAGATTGATACATGAAACATGCTTGTACA
The DNA here is from genome assembly GCA_019925245.2 of Oryza australiensis. Lineage (NCBI taxonomy): Eukaryota > Viridiplantae > Streptophyta > Magnoliopsida > Poales > Poaceae > Oryza > Oryza australiensis. The sequence goes on along the minus strand of JAIFGZ020000326.1, from coordinate 783,258 downwards.
ACTTAACGTGGGCAACTTCTTCGGAGAGAAACGTACACGAACTATGGAATTTCCATATAGTATGAATCAGATGGTGGCCCAAACGCCCGAACAAAAAGTTTTTGTTAAAAAAGAAGAGAAAATAAATCTAATCTAATGTTTTGGAATATTGGACCCACAAACTTTAATAAAAATCATTGGTCAAATATTTTGTTTTTATTAGAATCTCTAAGATTTTCTCGTGCCACGTAGTGGCCTACGAGCGTTTATAGAACATCACATGACAGTATACGCCACGTAGTGGCCTACGAGCGTTTATAGAACATCACATGACAGTATACGAGTATGACAGTTTACGAGTGTTTATATATGAAGTTTAATATATTTTAAGTATATAATAGATAGATTATTATTATCTTAAAGACTTACTACAGATATCGTGGAAACTAAAATAGTGGTGAAAACCCTTGAAGATAGTTATTCCTAAAATTAAATTCTAACTTTGAAATCTAATATATATATATATATACATATATATATATATATATATACTTACATACATACATACATACATACACATATATATATATATAATCTATATCTATAATCTATAACTATCTATAAAGCAAGTAGTGTTTCTATCCAAAATTTTTGTCCGTCTGTCTATTTTGCAGAAAACCCCTTTAATGTTTATAAAATTAACCCGGAGTCCCAATGCTAAAAAGAAAGTGAGGGCTTGGATGAAAAAAAAACCTCATGTGCCCCTTCCTCCCGTCCCCATCTATATCGCGCCCCATGCCGCGCCCGCGCCCTTCATCCCGTCACGCCGTAGCTCTCGTGCCGCCGCGTCCCGCGCCGCGCCCCTCCTTCCCGTCCCCATCCACGCCGCGCCCCGACTTCACCTCGTTACAAAACACGGGCACAGTTGCTAGTATATATATCTATATATATAATCTATAATCTATAACTATCTATAAAGTACGTAGTGTTTCCACCCAAATTTTGTTTTGCCTGGCTATTTTGTAGAAAACTCCTTGAGTTTTTCCGAAATTAACCCGCACCCGCCCGGCTATTTTAAAAACCCAGTTAAAGAAGAAAAATGAGTTATTTTGCAGAAAACCCCTTGAGTGTTTATAAAATTAACCCTAGTCCAAATGCTCAAAAGAAAGGGAGGACTTGGGTGAAAAAAGACCTTTAGCGTCCCTCTTTTCCGTCCCTATCCGCGCCGCGCCCCACGCCGCTCCTGCGCCCCTCTCTTCCGTCACCGCTCGGAGCTCCCGCGCCGCCCCGACCTTCGCCCTCCGCCTCGCTTCCCTCCCTACGTCATCGTCCCGTTGCAACACACGGGTATTTTGCTTATATATATATATATGCCCTAGAGCGAGTTAATTATTTTGCAATCCCAAACTCTATAAATTGTCTAGATTTTTATTTATATTTTAAGAATATGTAATGATATAATTTTAAAGTAAATTAGAAGTCATAAACTAGAAAATCATTTTCTTCAGGGTCTGACCTGTTGCTTTTTAGAATCTGGACCGTTAGTCCAAAGATGAGCCAAACATGTAATGAAGCAATATTTTTTATTTAGGATGATGACAAAGAGGAAGCAGACTATATTTCTAGGATGGTGACAAAGAGAGAGCAGAGTGATGATCAAGAAGGGAGTAGTTGGATGTTGACCAACAAATCCTTCACTTCCACTTTGGTCTAGAACTGACGATACAGATGATGCCTGCTACTCATGCGACCCTTGTATAGCACCGTAGTTGGGCAGAATTCCTGGATGAAAAGCGGAAAACTCTACTGTCCGGGCGTTTGCTACTTTGCTTGTGTAGGCAGATTGTACGTCCTCCGTCACGGTACGGTTACGAAAATGCTCGTGTACGGACGATCGATCTGATCTTAAATATCGGACGCTTACATCGTAGCCGTTGAATTCTTCCCATTTCAATCCAACCTCTCTTTCTTTACCTGTGAGTAAGGATGAAAACGGTCGGAAACGGTCGAAAAAAATCCTCTATTGTTTTCCATTTATATTTAAATACGAACACGAAAGCGGAAACGATATAGTCGGAAACGAAAACGAAAACGAACTTTTGGTGTTTCGAAAACGAACCAATTCGATCGAAATTAGGTCGAACACGGTCGGCATACGAAATTCAATACGAAATACAGACCCACGGTCCACAACTTTAAAAATGTCACATAATAGTTAACAAATAACGAGTGCATGACCTAGGGTCTTAACTCTTAAATATCATCATAGTTCACAAACATATAGTCGCCGACATGCTAGTACAAATTTAGATTAAGCAATTAATTAATAGGACGGAGATAGGATCATAGGACATGAACATCTACAGTTCATTGGCATCATCCATGATGTCAGGACTCAGGATCACTTTCGATGTCATTTGCTTCCTCAATATCCACCTCATCATTGTCCTCATCCCCCTCTTTGTTATTTTCCTACAAGTATGCAAAGTTAATTAAGTGTGCAGCTAGTATATAAGAGTGTGCAGCTAGTATGTTTCATAAGAAGTGTGCAGCTACAGCTAGTATATTTCATAAATGTGCAGCTAGTATAAGAAGGGAGCAGCCAATAACCATACCTCAATTTTCAGTTTAGCCACAACATTAGTCAAAGCATCAACCTCAAGATCACTCACAATTGATCCAAGCTTTTTAGAATCTGAAAAAATAAAGAAGGAAACAATTCCATGCATTATTTGACGGCAACTACAAGTATCTAAGTGAAAATAACAAGTAGAATTAGCACCTTTACTTGCTGCGGCAACCCAATCCTTCGTGCAAATTAAAGCCTGTACCATCTCAGGATCAAGACGACTGCGATAGGGATCAACAACACGGCCAGCAGCACTAAAAGCAGACTCGGATGCAACTGTTGACACTTGCATGGCCATTACATCCCGAACAATTTGTGAAAGGATAGGATACTATTCTCTCTTGTTTTTTCACCATGCCAAGATGTCAAACTCACCATAAAGTTTCACTAGTGGTTCTGCCATATACATTTCCAACTCATTTGACTCCAACATTCCAGGTTCACTTGCTTCATATAAGAATTCTTCTATGCCATGGTCTACATCTCCCATTAGTACATCAGTTATGTTACTAGCTCTAGGTGCAGGTGCAGCCCCTTGACTAGTTTTCTTTGATGATGCAGCATAAAAGTTGTACAGTTTCTTTATCACACTAACAAATTCATCAAGTTCAGCTTCATAATAAGCACCATGGAACTTCTTCATGTAGTATTCTATGCCCCTTTTCTTATACCTAGGGTCAAGAAAATAGGCTACAGCTAGAGCAATGTTAGACTGATCCCAATATTTCTCAAATTTTTCATTCATAGAAATTGCCATTTCTCTAATTGTAAGATTTTCATCATAGCACCACTGATCAAGCAAGACCCTTATCTCACAGAAACCTCTATAAAACAAGTTCGCAGTAGGGTATGAAGTGCCAGAGAGAATTTGAGTGACATCATAAAATTTCTTCAAGCAACCAAAAATTGTCAATGCATTGTCCCATTCAGCAGCAGATGGAGAAAGATTGTGATACTTACGGCGATTTGAAGACTTCAGCCTAATAAATGCATCCTTGTAGTACAAGGCATCTCGTAGCATTAGATAGGTAGAGTTCCACCTTGTTGAAACATCCATTTGAATACCTCTTTTTGTATCCAACCCAGCTTCAGTGGCACACTTCATAAGCTCTTCCCACTGTAATGGAGACCCTTTCATAGCTAGTACAAGTGCTTTGATCTTGCTGAGTGTTCCTGAAATGACTTTCAACCCATCTCTAGCAACTAAATTCAGAATATGACAGGCACATCTAACATGAAAAAATATCCCATCACAAACTAGGGAACCATTACCATTGTTTTTCAGATCTGAAATTATATCGTTGACAGCCACTTCATTTGAACTAGCATTATCCAAAGTCAAAGCAAACAGTCTATTCTCAATGTACCACTTAACCATAACTTCAGTGAATGTTTGAGACAACTTTGCACCAGTATGCCTACCTTTTACATTGAAAAAACCAATAATTCTCTTTTGTATGTGCCAATTATCATCTATCCAATGAATAGTAACACACATGTATCCTTTGTTTTGGCATGAGGTCCACATATCCATTGTTGCACTAAAGCGGCACTTCAAAGTTTTCAAGTGTGCATACAAAGTATCCTTTTCAGCAAGATATGTGTCCATTATTTCTTTCCTAACAGTGACACGGGATCTTATTGGAAAGCTAGGACGGAGAGATTTGATGAAATCAACAAGATACTCATGCTCAACTATATTGAAGGAATATTCATGCATGGTTATTGCCAAGTTTAATTTCTTTAAGCTAGCTTCTTGGTCATATTTGTAAGGCTGAACATGAGCAATTTCTGAACCAGGGTGCTTACCAACTTGAAGTCATTGTTTGTCCCTTCACAATACTATGTCTTGTTTTCAAATGGTGTTTGAATGAAGTCGTCCCATTGGTGCCCTCAGCTCTGTATTTGGTGTCACACCTAGCAAAATTGCAGTGCCCCCACAACTCCTCAACTAGCTTTCCTTCCACCTCTACATACTCTTTTTTCTTGGTGAAATATTGCCACACCCATGATGTGCATTTCTTATACCTCTTGCCAGAAAGGCGAGCCTGATCTGGATCGTCATCCTCTTGATCATCATTATCGACATCAATTGGCACTTGAGTACAAGGAGATGTCGTTGTTGGTGCACCACTACCAACTGATGGTGCCACTGATGCTGCCACTGATCCTAGCACTGATGCTGCTGTAGCTGGACTTTCACAAGTTCCACTAGATGCAACACTTTGAGATGCGGCCTTCTACTCCCATGATCCTACCAACGCCAAAGTGAAACATTGCTACATCAGTAAAAAAATATCTAAAATAGCCAAGTAATCAAGCAAAAAAGATCCCAAATCACTTATAATTAATAATTTTGAATAGAGAGTCGAGTCACTAGATTCGATTAGACAAATAGCAGTTCCACTATATTCAGCACTTTTCCTAAAAATTCTACACAGGAAACAGGTGCTTATATTCCTTTGATTAGGTACAAAAATCCCTTACAATTTTCCTCATCAAAATTAGTTAGTATCACGATCATCTAATCATATCAAAAGCACTTCAGGCTACAAGGTTCTTCATGAAGTCTCGTGTAATACTCAAAGGTGAACCTGTTGTTTGAGACGGCGTTCCTCGATGCTTGTACGGGCGGCGCTCCGGAGGCGACGCACGCTCTTCGTCTTGGGCTTGGTCCCCTTGCCCTTCGATCCAGGAGCGGAAGCACGGTCTCCAGCGGGCACCATCGACGCGCAGATGTGTCGAGGCCGGGCTAGCGTTCCCAACGGCCTCGCGATGAGCAGGGACGGACGGGGCACTGCTGCCGGCGGAGACCACGACGGGCGGATCCTCCGTACAGTCTCCGGGCCGGCGGCGCGGAGTCGTTGGCGCCTAGCACAGCGGTGTGGCGGTGGCGGCGGCGCCGACGCGCCCGGCGCGCGGCGAGGGCGGCCGGCCAGGCGGTGGAGTTGGGGAGTGGTGCGGTGGTGCTGCGGCGGCGGTGGAGGCGTGGAGCCTGCGGTGGAGCGTTGGTGGCTGGCGGCGGCAAGATGTGGCAGCGGCATCCCACTCGCGTCGCTCGGAAGAGATTAGGGCGCCGCCACTACGTCGCGTCTCGACTCGGAGGTGGAGACCGGAGGGGTGCGGTGCGGGTGGAGTGACGAGTGAGTAACTGGGTTAGGCTTGTGTACTTGTGTTACTGGGCTGGGCCAAAAACAAAAAAGTCTGACAGTAGGAGTGTGGGACTACAAATTATTGGGCCAAATTCGATTAGTTTCGAATTTCGAATACGGAAGATTTCGAATAAAATGTAGAAAAATAGAAATCGGTCGAAAAAAGGCCATATCGAATTCCGCACCGTTTTCGAATTTGTCTACCGTATTTCGTACCGTATTCGAATTATTCCGAAAAAACTGAAAACGATCGGGTAAAATGTAGAAAACGATGCGATTCAGTCGGGGATTTTCATTTTCGTTTTCATCCTTGCCTGTGAGTACAGGTTTCATTTTCGTTTTCATCCTTGCCTGTGAGTACAGGGAGATACGTGACTCCACTCAACCTTATCTCTTCATCCATCATTCTCATCCACTCGTTCCACCAACCTCCCCTCTCTTTCTTCCCCAAGCACTCGAGCTGCATGCAGTCCAAGCAACTAGGTTGCTGCAAGCTTCAGGGAGAGGGAGATCTGACGTTAAGACAGCATGTGATGGCAGCGTGGTGGCTAGCGTCCAGGAAGACATAGTGTGAGGCAGCTGCATGAGGCGACCTTCGCGTCGAGCTAATGAACCAGATGGTGGCAGCCCTTCTCCTCTTGCATTCAAGGAGGCTTATATTGATGTTTCAGCAATTGAATATCTGTTGACGGTAAAGTACCGATTGGGTGACGTCACATACCTCAAGAATAAAAAAAATCAGAATTTCTAATACGGATATAAGTTTAGAATTAATAAAATTTTATATGTTCATGAAGGTTATTTGAGTGTAGACAATTATACAAAGAAATAAGATGAAAGCACGTTTACGTGACAAAGAAACACACACTAATACAAAAAGCCTAATAGGTGTCGGTTTGAAACCCACAATAAATATCAGTTTCAGATCCAACATCTACTTATTAGGCTGAATAGGTGTCGGTTTCTATTGAAAACCGACTTTTATTTTTCTAAAAAACAAAAAATATTTAGCATAAAATTTGTGCAGTCATCAACAATATAAAACATACATAAACACTCACATAAACCCTCAGAACATACAATCATCAATCATCAGCACAATCAATTATACGATACCCACCAGATTAGAAGGAGATAGCACCATTTATGTATGGGTGACTCAATATTATAGGCATGCTTTCTTTTTCCTCTCTCCTTCATGATGACAGTCACTCTCCATAAACGGTTTGCAAACCACTTTTTATAGGACGTCATCTCTACAAGCTACACAATTTAAGTATAGAAGTATACGGTTTCGTCACCTTACAATTAGTTACCGAATTCGGAAAAAAATTGCTCAAGCCCAATATATATATATATAATAGATAATTTAGACTTACTTTAAAATAAGTTACAACCATTTCTTACAAAAATTTTAAATAGAGCAAAAGCAATCTTTTGTAAAAAGTAATTATGTACTTTCTTAATTTTGCCACGTAGGTCTATATATAAAGTTTGACAATGTCTAGTTAATTAGTGTGAATTTAAAATATATTCTCTTAGGAAAAAATGTGTAGACATGGAAAATTCGAAATATAAATATTGCTCAAAGTATCACATCAATTCCTACTGCCCTAACAAGTAGATAAATTATGTAACCATGGTTACATAAGTGACTACTTATGTAACCATGGCTACTTATGTTTCATTAGCATGAGACCTAAGATCTCATAGAGGACATGGAATATTACTCCACTAGTCTCGCAAGGCCTAACATATAAAACCCAAAGCTCGAGTAGAGAACATAGGAGATATTGCTGGGACTCAGCGTGCTAGTCAACTTCAGCCTGAGACGTGTCCATCAAAAAACACGAAGACGACAACCAGATGTGTTACACATCTCGGGAGACTTGACAAAAATTCACTTGAGCTCTACAATATCTCAAATGCTCTAAACTCATACTCATAGGAAAACTTTAGTTACACATGCTCACCTGTTGCTTATAGGGACAAAAACAACGATACCGGCCTCATTCATGTCACATCTAGTCGGTGAGATGACTTGTTGCTTTAAGAGATAAAAATAATAACTAGAGAAACTTAACATATGATTAGATAAGTGTTCAAGAAAACAAATAGATAAACATTAATAAAATATATAAACTTAAATCATGTTCGAGGCATCAATCCAAATAACCAATCTACAAGATACTTAAAAATATATGTTCTGCCCACTAATGCTTAGTCTGCATATCCTTTATCGTCGATCGACTATCCAAAGTGTCACTAGGGTCACCATCCTCAAGGAAATCCACTAACCCATATGGAGCTCTAGAAACGTGATGTGTGTCGTTCGACGAGATGACATGTTGGAAGATGACATGTGGCAACAACTAACTTATCGGGAGCTTTAATTTTTGTAAATGGAAGGATTGAATATGTCAAAACGTACTATGTGTTTAGAAACATGTATTTACGTCTTAATGGAATTTGCGAACCTTGGAATTCAATATATCCCTGATCATTCGAGCTAAGGGTAATAAGTAATGGAAAAATAACGAAACATAATTTACGGGTAAGACTAGCTATTATATATGTGTTATTAACGGTTTAAAAACTAATGCTTGCAACTAGACTATATGATGAAATAACTTAAATTTAACTTAAAGTTAAGTTTTAAATTTTTTTATTGCAGGTGATAAGCTAGAATAAGTGGACCATGGGGAAGGCATGGTTATAAGAAGTTTCTACGAGCAATCCTTATTGTGAATGTAAAAGTGGCATGGTTAAATTTCATGTATGTCTGAGGATTGAATTGAAAAAAGAAGTTACTCTAGCGAGTTATTTTTGTTATGAAATAATGGAAATGCATTATTCTATTTTTAAATATTTAAGTCGTTGGCATTATCATATGTATAGATATATTTTTAAGATAAATAAAACTACATAGGAACATTTGATCGCTGAGACGTGTTTTATACTAATTCTTGAGTGGCTGTATGTGACTTGGTGCCGTGCACTTACATTTCTAAGATCAATGATAGTGAACAAACAACAATACCATTTTCGATGTTGGTGGTGTTTGAGATTGGTTAAGACAGAGATGAAGGCAGGGCATGTAAAACAAGAAAACATGAAAATCTCTTGATGTTTATGAAATTTTTTGGAAAAACCTCCCCCCCGTTTGCTTCTACACATGAAGACACCCTCCAAAAATGAGCTAAGTGCTAAGAGGTGGTATATGTAGGTATGCGGGATATAGGCGTCGGTTTTTAACAAGAATCGACACCTATACTACGAATCTTATGATGGAAGAAACAATGTAGGTGCCAGTTCTTATTACGTACCAACACCTATAGTATAGGTGTCGGTTTTCCCTATTGAGGCAACACCTATTCCTATTGAACCGACACCTATTCGGGAAGTATAGGTGCCGGTTCGTAATAGGAACCAACACCTATAGCATAAGCGCCAAATCTACTGTTCATCCGACACCTATTCAGGCAACCGACACCTAAAAATATTTTGTGCGGCGGGGCATGCCTAATAGGTGTCGGATTTAGTTGAACCGACACATTTTGGACCGATACCTATGCACTTTTTTGTAGTAGTGACAACTCCGACCAATCGACACTCGCCACATCAGCATCCCACGGATTGGAGGGCTCACATGTCAGCTGAAACCGACTCAAATGAAGGGTTACGCGGAGGCTACGCTAGCCGAAAACAAAAACTTTCTACCGTGCAAACCAGGAACACTTGCAAGTAAGGGCTGATAGATCGTTACCGATTGGAGTATGCAGCGGAAATAGCCAATCAGGACTATCCGATCTGGAACTGTGCTGGCCGATGATAGCCGATTCCCGCAAGCCGACAGCCGATTCACTAATCAGCCGATTCGCCAAGGTCGCAGCCGATCCGAGTCGTCCGACTGCGTTCTCGTCGCCGATCTGCCATAGTCGCCTCGCTCCGATGCGCTCGACCGCAGCCGATTCGTAGCCGATCAACAGCGCCGCAACGTAGCAGCGCCTCTACCGGTATCCGCACGTCGGGGAACAAAACGCCTAACACTCGTGTGCTAGCACGCGATGCAAGGCTAGGGTTTGGCTCAAAAGTAGGGACGGTTTCCATGGAGATTGATCTCGGCGCAATGCAATTCAATATCGCAACTCTCCACCCCTCACCCCTTTATATAGAGTTGGCCCTTTGGGCCTAGAGGCCCATCGGGACTCTATTTTGAATCGGATCCTATCCGAATCTCATAGAGTTGGCTGGCTGGACTTCGTAAGCCCATGGGACTCTATCCGATCGGATCCCTATCCGATCGAGCCGTATTCGAGTCCAACTCGAATGCTTGTTCTTATCCCCTTAAGCGTGCGACCCTGTAGGTTCAGGTATACTCGATTTCGGCTATAGTCAACCTCAGCCGACCGTCGGCTCCAGTCTAACTCAGCCGACCTGTCAATAGCGACGCCTAGCAGCACATATTGACACCATAGCATACAAGAATACAATATCGGCTCGAACCGTAATGTGTACACAAATCCCTTTGCCTCACTATACCAATTAAGCTATAGGCAAGATGTGTGCCATCCCTTCAATAGCTTAACCATTCACTCGAACCGCATCTGGATTATCGTCCGTTGATTGACTCCTCAATCAACTTAGCATGGCCGTGCATTTCCATAATCCATTACCTCGAGGGCCAGAGATATCTCTCCAAAGGAGAGACAAATTCCATCTTGATCACTCACATCCCACTCCATGTTTCATAGCAAACCCAAAGACTACTTTTATAACTACCCGATTACGGAATAGCGTTTGGTAGTCCCAAAGTAGGCTACTACACATGTTGGAATCCATGGTGATCTCAGGTCTAAGGACTTTGTACCAACACTACCTGAGACCAACTAATGGCACATTAATTCCTATAGTGTCTCATGGTGGGTCTATCCAACAATGTGTTCTCTAACACATGTGTCCATGTTTATTGATTTGGTATCTCCATACCCATGATCTATGAGACATGATCATCAATCAATAAACATGCCGATCTTAGAATCATATTTGTTCCAACAATATGATATATGATCAGGGATCATTTAGAAATAGATTCATACATATAGAGTCTCATAAATAAGTCACGTACTTATTGATCAATACAAGATGTCTATTTCATGGAACTGAATAACACTTTATTCATAAATACATAAACATTGACCATGATATCCAACATCTCCATGTTGCCTCTAGGGCATATCACTAACAATCTCCCACTTGCACTAGAGTCAATCATGTAAGTATCTAATACCCATTGCTCTTGTGTGCGCCTCATGTTTTGGCTGAGGGAGAGGTTTTGTCAGCGGATCGGCTATGTTGAGATCCGTGTGCACTTTGCATATCTTGACATCACCTCTGTCCACTATCTCGCGGATGAGATGATATCGCCGAAGTATGTGTTTGGACTTCTGATGTGACCTCGGCTCCTTGGCTTGCGCAATGGCTCCACTATTATCACAATAGAGAGACATTGGACCGTCGTACTAGTTATCACACCAAGCTCGAAACGAACTTCTTGATCCAAACAGCCTCCTCTGCAGCCTACCGAAGCGCAATGTACTCGGCCTCCGTTGTAGAATCAGCAGCAGTATCCCGCTTGGAACTCTTCCAGTGACTGCGTCTCCGTTTAGGCAAAACACGAACCCAGATTGCGATCTATAATCATCCTTGTATATTTGAAAGCTAGCATCGGTGTAACCACTTACAACGAGCTCTTCTTCACCTCTATACACTAGGAACATATCCTTTGTTCTTCTTAAGTACTTAAGGATATTCTTTACGGCGATCCAGTGACCTTCACCGGATCGACGGTACTGCTCGTAGCACTCAAAGCGTATGAGACATCCGGACGTGTACAAAGCATGGCATACATGATAGATCCAATTGCCGAAGCATATGGAACCATACCCATCTTATTCCGCTCATCATGTGTCCGAGGACACCGATTCTTGCTAAGATTAATGCCATGTGACACGGGCAAGAAACCTTTCTTGGAATCATGCATGTTGAACCTTTTCAACACCTTGTCAATGTATGTACTTTGGCTTAATCCAATTAGCCTCTTGGATCTATCTCTATAGATCCGAATGCCAATATGTATGCTGCCTCCCTAAGTCTTTCATGGAAAAACTATTTTTCAATGAAGACTTGACGGATTCTAGCATAGGGATATCATTTCCAATCGTAATATGTCATCCACATATAAGATTAGAAATACAATTGCGCTCCCACCGACCTTTTTGTAAACACAGGCCTCCTCTTTGTTTTTGATGAAACCAAACCCTTTGATTACTTCATCAAAACGAATATTCCAACTCCGAAATGCTTGCTTCAATCCATAAATGGATTTCGTAGCTTGCATATGTTTCCGAGCGATTGTGGATCGACAAAACCCTCGAGGTTGTATCATGTATACATCCTCGCTTAGGTTTCCATTTAGGAAATCCGTTTTGACATCCATCCGCCATATCTCATAATCGAAATATGCAGCAATCGCTAGGATAATCCGAATAGATTTAAGCATTGCGACGGGCGAGAAGGTTTCATCATAATCAACTCCTTGAATCTGTTTAAAACCTTCGCCACCAATCGCGCCTTATAGATGTGAACATTTCCATCCATAGCGGCCTTTTCTTAAAAACCCATTTGCACTCAATGGTTTTGACACCATTAGGTGGATCAACCAAGTTCCAAACTTGATTGTCGTACATGGATTCTATTTCGGATTTCATGGCACCGAGCCACTTGTTAGAATCGGGTCCCACCATCACTTCCTCATAGGTCTTAGGTTCATCGTTGTCTAACAACAATATATCACGTTGTTCCGCACTGTGTACTCAAGCGCACGATGAGATCTTTCAAACCTCCGTGGGCTGGTGTATCTACAACCGGTGGCGCAACACTTTGCTCCTCTGTTGTGGTTACGTGGTCGCGAAACATTTTCTGGTGTTTCTTGAACTTTTCAAGATGCACCCTGCTCCCACTAACCCTTCTTGAAAGAAACTCTTTCTCCAAGAAAACACCATGTCAGGCGACAAACACTTTGCCTTGTTCCCGATTATAAAATCAATATCCCTTGGTTTCCTTAGGATATCCCACAAAGAAGCACTTGTCGATTTGGGTGTGAGCTTGTCGATCAAACGTTTTACATAAGCTTCGCATCCCCAAATTTTAGAAAAGACAAACGAGGGGTTGCCCTGTCCATATCTCATATGGTGTCTTCTCAACCGACTTAGATGGAACTCTATTTAGTGTGAGCGCTTGTTTCAAGAGCATACCCCGGAAGGATAACGGAAGATCACTTTGGCTCATCATTGATCGCACCATGTCCAACAAGGTGTGATTTCTCCATTCGGACACTCCGTTTCATTTTGGAGTTCCTGGCGGAGTCAACTATGGAACAATTCCACAATCATTCAGATGATTACCAAACTCTTGGCTCAAGTATTCCCCTCCATGATCGATCGTAGAAACTAGATTGTTTTCCCTAAATGATTCGTACTTCATTCGGATTTCTTTGAACTTTTCAAAGGATTCGGACTTATGCCTCATTAAGTAGATATAACCATATCTACTAAAGTCATCGGTAAAGGTAATGAAGTACTATAACCACCTCGGCCGTTGAGCTCATTGGTCCACATACATCGGTATGTACGAGTGCCAACAAGTCACTTGCTCTCTCACCGTGTCCCGTGAAAGGTGCCTTTGTCATCTTACCAAGTAAACAAGACTCACATGTCTCAAATGATTCAAAATCAAAAGAGTGAAGCAATCCATCCTTATGGAGCTTCTCCATGCGTTTCTTATTTATATGGCCTAAGCGACAATGCTAGATAAACGTGGGGTTTATATCATTAGAGAGTTGCCTTTCGTATTAATGTTATAGATGGGAGACACTTCAAGATTTAAAACGTATAATCCATTCACCAATGGAGCATGAAAATAGAACATATCTCGAGATATATTGAACAACCATTGTCCATTGATCTAAAATCATATCCTTCCGCTTGCAAACATGAAGCGGGAATAATGTTTTGACATAGAGTTGGAACACAATAACAAATATTTAATTCCAAAACTAATCCTGAAGGTAGATGAAGTTGAACAGTGCTGACAGCAACTGTAGCAACGCTTGCTCCATTGCCGACGCGCAGGTTCGCCTCGCCCCTTCTCAAGCCTCTACTTCTTCTCATTGCCTGCAACGATTTGCAAATATGAGCTACTGATCCGGTATCAAATACCCAAGAGTCAGTAGGTGAAGTAGGAAGATTAATGTCTATAACATTAATACCTAAAGCAGAAGTCACTTTGCTTCTTTTTGAGATCCTCCATGTACTTCTTACAGTTCCTTTTCCAGTGACCTGTGTCCTTGCAATAGAAGCAAACAACATCTGATGCCGTCGACCCCTTTTTGTCGTTCTTTGCATTAGAGGCACTCGCGATCTCATCGGGAGTTAACTTCCTCTTGGTGCAAAGTTTCTTGATAGGTGGTTTGCGCTTAGCCTTCTGCATCATCATCACATGATGACCGTTTTTCTGGATACTCTCCTCAGCCGTCTTTAGCATCCCATGCAATTCAGCCAAGGTCTTATCCATACTGTGTAAAATCAACGTGTGTTTGATTCTTCATTTGATGATGAACAATTGCCATCTGAGATTATTCCTTTTTGTGTTTTGATCTTTGGAGATTTATTGAAAAAGTGGTTTTGGTTTTCGGACGATGAACAGTGTTCAGTCGGCTGCCACATCCGGTCTGACCGGGCGTGTTCTACCGGTCTGACCGGAGGTGTCTGGGCGGTCAGACCGGGCAGTTGCCTGTGGTCAGACCGGCCAAGCCAGTCCGGCTGGTTGCCGATTTCGTTTTGGTTTTGGTTTCGGTTTGTTTCCTTATACATACATGGAAATTTCGTGTTTCTATGCACGTGTCTGGTTGTTTATGCTAACAATGAGTCAAGTTTGGATAGCTTGTGCTCGGATATGGTATTCTTTATTTAATTGTATGCAGGTATTCTTTACGCCTCGGGAAAGTGTTGCCGGTGATTGAGTCGGAGTCAACTTGGAGATAAGGTGACGTCCGAGATGGAGATCATGCGGGATGCTGAAGGGTAGAGATTAGTGCACATGATTGGAAAGTTTCCATATGGCATACAATGGAGATATTGTTGCATATGGAAAGCGGAATTTCGGTTTTAGGAAAATCGAGATTGTTATGGTTGTTTTATGTATAGTTTGTTTCTTGTACGAGAAGGTTTCCTAGTGGATTAGGGCTTCTTGTATGAGTAGGATTCCTGGCTCTTGGCTATGGATTTTGGGTATAAATAGTGAGGGGAGGCGTGGCCTCTCAGCATCGCTTTTATCGCTTCTATTGCTTGGAGTTCATGTTTTTAGGGTTTCAAGTTAGAGTTTAGCTTGAGATTTTGTGAGGAGTGCTTTGCATGCACTTTGTAAACACAGAGAGTTTCAATAAAGATCAATATTCTTGAGAATTCTTTGTGTCTTTTTCTTCCTCGGTGCAGCGGCGAAATTGTTGGTTCAACCGGATCTACTAACCAGTCAGACCGCAAATACTACGATAGTCAGACCGCGCCTTCTTCCCGGTTAGACCGCAAGTATATTGGCGTTCAGACCGGCGGACATCGGACTTCATCGACGTCAGCTACATCGACAATCGGCTGAGGCGATCGGCTACGGGCGGTCAGACCGAAGGTCATCAGGCGGTCAGACCAGCCAAACAGCACGGTCAGACCGGTATGACACCTGCGGTCAGACCGACTTCAGAAAACAGAGGTAAAGTTTTATTTCTGCTAAAACTTTGTTTTTGGGGTACTTAACCATTCACCCCCCTCTGGTTGGCTTTTCTTTGGGCATTCGATCCTACAACTGGTATCAAAGCCACGTTTCTCTGCTTTGGATTTTCTTTGATCTAAAGTGTTTTCATCTTGTCGGATAAATTTTCAACAAAACCGCATATTTTTGATGGCACCAATTTTGCGTATTGGTGTAGTAAGATGCAATCTTACATCATGGCTCAAGACTATGATGTGTGGCAAAAGGTTGTGCTTCCCTACACCATACCCGATGCCATTAATACTGATGCTTTGAAAACTGAGTTTAATAACAATTGCAAAGCTCGAAACATTTTGTTGAATGGAATTTCGCGTTCTGATTTTGATTGTGTTTCTCATCTTCAAACCGCTAATGAAATTTGGAACGCTTTGAAAAACTTTCATCAAGGAACTACAAACATAAAAGAACTTCATCGAGATCTTTTTAAAAAGTAACATATAAAATTTGAGATAAAACCTTCTGAAGCTTTGGATGACTATCTTGGTAGGTTTAATAAAATCTTGAGCAATCTTAGATCTGTTGATTCTTCTTATGACACTAATTATCCACAGTCTGAGATTTCTCGCCACTTTTTAAATGATCTTGATATTTATGTTTGGGAGATGAAAGTAACTTCTATTCAAGAATCTGTTAACATGGCAAATTTGACTTTGGATTCGCTTTATACAAAACTCAAAACTCATGAGATGAATATTCTTTCTCGAAAAACGGATTCTAAGTCAAGTGCTTTGATGTCTCCTTCGACTTCTTCAGATGTTGCTTCTTCGTCATCTCCAAATGCTCTTGCTTTGATTAACGCCTTGTCCGATGAACAACTCGAGCAATTCGAGGAGGAGGACTTGGCTCTTGCTGCTAACAAACTTTCCAGAGCTATGAACAGAGTTAGGTTCAGGAAGAAAGGAGGACCAACGCGTTTCTTTGAGTGCGGCGCCTTGGATCACATCCGCTCCAACTGCTCCAAGCTTGGGAGGAGCAAGAAAGAGGACAAGAGCGCCGAAAATACAAAGGATGACAAGCCCAAGGGTAGGCGCTCCAAGGAGATGATCAAGAAAGTGCTGAGTCAAGTCTATGCCGCTTTTGAGCCACTCAGCGACATAGACTCTGACAGTGAAGAGGAGAAGGGCAAGAACATCTCCGGCGTTTGTCTCTTGACGCGTGGAGATGAAGATTCTTCGATGAAGAAAACGAGGTAAGCTCACTTGAGGATGCAATTCTTTTTTAAGTGCTAAAAATAAGAAATGCGAGAAAATGTTTAAAAACAAGAATTTGTGATTGAATCTTTAAATGCTGAAATTGCTAGATTGAAATCTCGATTCCCAATGATGATAATTGCAAAAATTGTGAGGTTTTAATGCTGGAAATTTCAAAGATTAGAGATGTCAATAATTCTCAAGTTTTGGCTTCTAAATCTTGTTTAACTTGTGATGCTAATGAAATTGAAACTAAAAGATGCTTTAGCTCATGTTAAGC
This sequence comes from Oryza australiensis, assembly GCA_019925245.2. Lineage (NCBI taxonomy): Eukaryota > Viridiplantae > Streptophyta > Magnoliopsida > Poales > Poaceae > Oryza > Oryza australiensis. Next base: position 766,143 of record JAIFGZ020000326.1, on the reverse strand, counting down.
ACATGGATGAAATAGTTAAACAAGATGAGGTAGCTTCTTGCTCAAGATGTCACAAAGGCAAAGATGTTATAATTGATTGTGAAAATTGTGTTAATCTTGGAAAAGAAGTTTCTTACTTGAAAAGTTCTTTGCAAAAATTTTTTGATGGTAAGAAACAACTTAACATGATTTTGGACAAATCAAAAGTGTGCTGCGACAATAAGAGAATATATTTTGATGCTTATGATTATTTCACCAAAAATCCTCCAAATGTTTTAGGAATAACTGAAAACGGTGAAATCTTGACAAAACCTAACACCATGAAAACAGTTTTCAAGTCTGCTTGGAAATTTGCCATCTCTTTCGTTTATCTAAAAGAAACTAAACCTAATTCTTCAAAACCATCTTTACTAAAGAAAAGTTTTCTTGCTCTTTTTGTGGTAAAGATGGTCATCTTGTTGGTTTTTGTTTCGACTAGCACGAAAACACAAAAAGAAAAGAGAGAATAATTTTGCAAAATCAAAGTGGCAAAAATCTGGTTTTCCCTCGGAAAGGCCAGTCAGACCGCAGTTGGTCCACCGGTCAGACCGGCCCTGGCACCCGATCAGACCGACGACACTCCCTCGGTCGGCGGCGGCGCCCGGCCGGACCGACAGATCCGCAGTGGTCGACCGGCCCCGAAGGAATTTTTCCGAAAATTCGAAAACTATTTTCTCTCGTGGTTTTGTGCCTATTGGATCTACGGTCGTGTGTCTCAAGATCTTGGATTCCTATGTTTCTTTTAACTAACCCCGATGCGAGGCTTCGACATCCTTTGTTTTGTAGGCTTTCGTGGCGAGGAAGGAGAACGTGTGGATCATGGACTCCGTTGTTCGCGGCACATGACCGGTGATAAGATGTGGTTCTTCTCCCTCAAGATGGCATCCAAGACGGAATCAATAATCTTTGGGGATGCTTCAACAAGTGTCGTTATCGCTACCGGATCCGTCAAGGTAAGTGACAAGTTCGAATTGAAAGAGGTAGCTTTGGTAGAAGATTTAAAATACAATTTACTTTTAGTTTCACAAATTGTTGATGAAAACTTTGAAGTTCATTTTAAGAAAACTGGAAGTAAAATATTTGATTCTTGTGGTGATTCTGTTTTGAACATTTCTCGTTATGGGAGAGTTTTTAAAGCTGATTTTGAAAACCCTATTTCTCCTGTTGTTACTTGTTTAGTTGCTAAATTCAACAAAGATTCGATGTTCTGGCATCGTAGACTTGGTCATGTTGGATTTGATCATTTGACTCGTTTAAGTGGTTTGGATCTTGTTCGTGGTTTGCAAAACTCAAAAAAGGATCTTGATTTGGTTTGTGCACCATGTCGTCATGGTAAAATGGTTGCTTCTTCTCACACACCAATTCTTTCTGTGATAACGGATGCACCGGGACAGCTTTTACACATGGACACTGTTGGTCCAGCTAGAGTGCAGTCTGTTGGAGGAAAATGGTATGTGTTAGTTATTGTTGACGATTTTTCTCGATATTCTTGGGTTTTCTTCATGGCAACTAAGGACGAGGCCTTTGGACACTTTCAAAGTCTTTTTCTTCGCTTGAATTGTGAAATTCCCAACTCTTTGAAAACAATTAGAAGTGATAATGGTGGTGAGTTTAAAAATGCCTCTTTTGAACATTTTTGTGTTGAAAAAGGAATTGAACATCAATTTTCTTCACGTATTCCTCAACAAAATGGTGTTGTCGAAAGAAAAAATCGTTCTTTGGTTGAAATGGCCACTAGATGAATATCACACACCTAGAAAATTTTGGGCCGAAGCTATAAACACTGCTTGCTATGTTTCTAATCGCATTTTCTTGCGTTCTAAACTTGGCAAAACTCCTTATGAGCTTCGTTTTGGTCGTCAGCCTAAAGTTTCACATTTGCGTGTTTTTGGTTGCAAGTGCTTTGTGTTAAAATCTGAAAATTTGGATAAGTTTGAATCACGTTCAATTGATGGTTTATTTCTTGGTTACCCCGCACACACTCGTGGCTATCGTGTACTTCTTTTAGAGACTAACAAAATTGTCGAGACTTGCGAAGTCACCTTTGATGAGGCTAGTCCCGTAGTAGACCAGATTTTTTAGGCACACTGCCACAGGATCAGGGGGAGTTTGGTCGAATCTTTGAAGACGAAAGCGACGACGACGACGATGAGGTCGACCTGCCCGGTCAGACCGCCGAGGTGCCGTCGGTCGCAGCGAGCTGCCGTCGACCGACCGAGACCGTCGACCGGCGGGCGACTTCTTCGGACTCCGTCGATTCCAATCAAGAGGATTCTTCGGGGACCACGACCAGTGCTGAACCAGAACGTGAATCAACTTCTGAGATCACTGCACCCTTGCACATTCAGCAACGACATCCGTCGGCACAAATAATAGGTAATTTAAATGAGCGGACAACGAGATCTAAGGTAACGCGCATGACTCTGCGAATTCTGCTTTTGTCGCTTCTTTTGAACCCAAAGATGTTACTCATGCATTAACTGATGAATCATGGATTAACTCCATGCATGAAGAACTTGAAAATTTTGAAAGAAATAAAGTTTGGTCTTTAGTTGAACCTCCTTCTGGACATAATGTTATTGGAACCAAGTGGGTTTTCAAAAATAAACAAAATGAGGATGGTTTGATTGTTCGCAATAAGGCTAGACTAGTTGCTCAGGGTTATACTCAGGTGGAGGGTTTGGATTTTGATAAAACTTTTGCTCCTGTTGCTAGGATTGAGGCAATTAGGCTTTTGCTAGCTTTTGCTGCTTCCAAAGGTTTTAAATTGTTTCAAATGGATGTTAAAAGTGCTTTTCTAAATGGCTTTATACAGGACGAAGTTTATGTTAAACAACCACAAGGTTTTGAAAATCCTGATTTTCCCAACCATGTTTTTAAACTTTCAAAAGCTTTATATGGTTTGAAACAAGCACCTAGAGCATGGTATGACAGACTTAAGAACTTTTTGCTTGAAAAAGGTTTTCAAATGGGAAAAATTGATAAAACGCTTTTTGTTCTTAAGCATGGTGAAAATCAACTTTTCGTTCAGATATATGTTGATGATATCATCTTTGGTTGTTCGACTCACTTTTTGGTTGTAGAATTTGTTGAGACTATACGTAGGGAGTTTGAGATGAGTATGATGGGTGAGCTGTCGTACTTCTTGGGTTTACAAATCAAGCAAACACCTCAAGGTACGTTTATGCATCAAACAAAGTACACCAAAGATCTTTTGCGCAGGTTCAAGATGGAGAGTTGCAAGCCAATCTCTACACCCATTGGATCTACTGCTGTTCTTGATCCTGATAAAGATGGTGAAGTTGTGGATCAAAAGGAGTATAGAAGCATGATTGGATCCTTGTTGTATCTAACTACTTCTAGACCAGACATACAATTTGTTGTGTGTTTGTGTGCGCGCTTTCAAGCTTCTCCACGTGCCTCACATCGTCAAGCGGTCAAGCGCATCATGAGGTATTTGAGTCATACACTTGAATTTGGCATTTGGTATTCAACTTCATCATCTCTTTGCTTAAGTGGTTATTCAGATGCTGATTTTGTGTGTTGTAGAATTGATAGAAAAAGTACTAGTGGAACATGTCATTTTCTTGGAACTTCATTAATTGCATGGTCTTCTAGGAAACAGTCTAGTTTAGCTCAATCCACTGCTGAATCTGAATATGTTTCTGCTGCTAGTTGTTGTTCACATATTATTTGGCTGATTTCTACTTTGAAAGATTATGGACTTGTTTTTAAAATGTGCCTCTTTATTGTGATAATACAAGTGCCATTAACATTGCTAAGAATCCTGTTCAACACTCACGCACTAAACACATTGATATTCGTTTTCACTTCTTGCGAGATCATGTTGAGAAGAAAGATGTTGAATTGAAATTTTTGGATACAAAATTGCAACTTGCTGATATTTTTACAAAACCATTGGACACTTCTCGCTTTGCTTTTCTTCGAGGGGAATTGGGAATCATTCATCCTTTTGGCATGTTTTGAGGGGGAGTTTTGTGCTCCTTGTTTTATCAAGCTACATGATTAAAATAAATTGAAAAAGAGAGCTTTATCCATACATATTGTTGATCATGTGCATGCTAGCAATATTATGAAGGTTTATTTGTCACTAGCATAGCTTATATGTATTCTAGTATTTTTATGTGATCGAGATTTTATATTTAAGAGAAATAATGCATGACACTTTAAATTAATACTTGAATTAAAGAAATATGCAATATTGATACTCGTACTTGTATTGGATTTTAAATGCTTATATATATTATGTTGCTTTAATATTCCTCAAATTACTTAAAATTGCTCATTGTGAAAAGAGAATAAAAGATTATTTATGAGAAAAAAATGAATACCGAATCCTTGGAAACAGTCTTGACGACAATGACGTATTCAATGTGAGCACAAAAAATGAGTACCGAATCCTTGGAAACAGTCTTGACGACAAGGACGTACTCGGAATAATTGAGAGAAAAAAGGAGCAACAAATATGGCTCAAATCAATATGAAAAAGTTCTCTTGAATTATATGTGCAAAAAGGTATATTTGAGAAAGAATAAAGATTACAATAGGTATATATATTTGGGTTTATCTTTCAACCTATGTGCTTGTAAAGATGTTGCATTATAAATCATTGAAATTCATGAATTTTTATTGTGTTATTGCTCTTAATTTTAAACTATTTGATTCATGATCATACTTTAATGCATATTTGCTATCTAATTGATAAATTTATCTTCTTATTATTGCAACACATGACTTGACTTGCTTTATGTATGGTGCTAAGCTCTTAAACATTCATAAACATAATTCCTATGCTTGATGAATTCATTGTCAAAAGGGAGAGGACATAATGTTGTTTGGGGGACATTTGCATGGGAAGAACAACAGTGCAAGTTTACAAAGTTTTAAGTTTTCTTTCTTTTAAAAAGGGGGAGAAATTTTCTTTGATTTTTGAGAATTTCAATGCTTTTTACCATTTTTATTTTTACTTTTCCAAACACCAAAACAACACCTTTTATTTTGTTTGCCAATGTGTTCATCAAGGGGGAGATTGTAAAATCAACGTGTGTTTGATTCTTCATTTGATGATGAACAATTGCCATCTCAGATTATTGCTTTTTGTGTTTTGATCTTTGGAGATTTATTGAAAAAGTGGTTTTGGTTTTCGGACGATGAACGGTGTTCGGTTGGTGCCACGGCCGATCGACGGGCGTGTTCTGCCGGTCGACCGAGAGGTGTGCAGGCGGTCGGCCGGCGGTTACTGTGATCCCGAGGCCAGGCCAAGCCGATCGGCGATTCGGTTGCCGATTTCGTATCGGTTTTGGTTTCGGTTTGTTTCCTTATACATACATGGAAGTTTCGTGTTTCTATGCACGTATCTGGTTGTTTATGCTAACAATGAGTCAAGTTTGGATAGCTTATGCTCGGATATGGTATTCTTTATTTAATTGTGTGCAGGTATTCTTTACGCCTCGGGAAAGTGTTGCCGGTGATTGAGTCGGAGTCAACTTGGAGATAAGGTGACGTCCGAGATGGAGATCATTCGGGATGCTGAAGGGTAGAGATTAGTGCACACGATTGAAAAGTTTCCATATGGCATACAATGGAGATATTGTTGCATATGGAAAGCGGAATTTCGATTTTAGGAAAACCGAGATTGTTATGGTTGTTTTATGTATAGTTTGTTTCTTGTACGAGAAGGTTTTCTAGTGGATTAGGGATTCTTGTATGAGTAGGATTCGTAGCTCTTTGTTGCGGATGGGTATAAATAGTGAGGGGAGGCGTGGCCTCTCAGCATCGCTTTTATCGCTTCTATTGCTTGGAGTTCAAGTTTTAGGGTTTCGAGTTAGAGTTTAGCTTGAGATTTTGTGAGGAGTGCTTTGCATGCACTTTGTAAACACAGAGAGTTTCAATAAAGATCAATCTTCTTGAGAATTCTTTGTGTCTTTTTCTTCCTCGGTGCGGCGGCAAAATTGTTGGTTCAACCGGATCTGCTAACCGGTCAGACCGCAAATACTACGGTGGTCAGACCGCGCCTTCTTCCCGGTTAGACCGCAAGTATATTGGCGGTCAGATCGGCGGGCATCGGACTTCATCGGCGTCGGCTACATCGACAATCGGCTGAGGCGATCGGCTATGGGCGGTCAGACCGAAGGTCATCAGGCGGTCAGACCGGCCAAACAGCACGGTCAGACCGGTGTGACACCTGCGGTCAGACCGACTTTAGAAAACAGAAGTAAAGTTTTATTTTCACTAAAACTTTGTTTTTGGGGTACTTAACCATTCACCCCCCCTCTGGTTGGCTTTTCTTTGGGCGTTCGATCCTACATACTGTTCATGTGATAATTCAAGATGAATGGCTCGAAGCTCGGAGGGAGCGGCTGGAGAATCACGTCTGTAGCCAACTCTTGGCTAAGAGGGAAACCTAGTTTCTCAAGACTCTCGATATAGCCAATCATCTTTATCACATGCAGACTGACGGGATTCCCCTCAACAAGCCTGCACGCAAACAAGGACTTCGAGGTGTTAAACATGCCACGCAGTCCCTGAATAATAGTGTGAGCATCGCTGCTCTCATATTGCTTCGAAGCTCAGGGGACATTGTAGCAAGCATGAGACAACTTATATCTAGGGCATCATTTGTGTGCTTCTCGTAAGCCCTCCGTGCAGTTGCAGTAGCATTGTTAGGCAAATCATCCGGATAAGGTACTTCAAGAACGTACTCCTTACGCTCTTGCTTGAGAACAATTCTCAAGTTGCGATACCAATCCATAAATTTTGTTCCGTTTAATTTTTCTTTCTCAAGAATAGATCGCAAATTAAAAGCACTGGGGGTAGTATTAGCCGCCATTTATTCTAGAACAGAAAAAGCAAAGTTTAGCACAATGTTTATGCTATGTCTATTGTTAAACAATTTAACATTAGACTCCCATTACGTATTTTACACCTTCCCTCTAGGTTACGTATTGGGTCAAGATCCACATGTTAATTAATTTCTAGTGAGCTTTGGCATCACCGCTAGAAGATTAATAACATCGGTAAGCAACTCCTTGCTAATCACATCTCTATGTGACTCTTGTTGTTGGTGTGACATCTCCATACACCGGCGCCAACCTATGCCCCAAGGCCCAAAACTGTTTTGATAGCCTTGTTAAGTAAACCAAATGCTCCTGCTGTATATGTCCGACATATACCCCTTCGTGTTATGATAGAGAATGCCACTCTGCTTTGGCAGACCCACCATTGACGAGCATAACAATGACGGGTGCAACATTTGGAAGGGCATCATTGCTACTTAATATTGTGAGGGATACTATCCTATCAAACAAACATATCACATATATGAAAGCAGGTAGAATAGCATATAATGAAATAGTATGGCCCCCTTCACATGGCGATCTTCATCTCCATGCTGGCGCAGAGGATCTCCATCTTTGGCACCATCTTCCAATGTGGATGATGCTTGTTTTTTTTCAAACTAAGCTACTACTATAGAAGCTCTAATTGAAGATTACATCGACTCGTAGGTCGTGAAAGAATATTACAAGCATTGCACGTAAGAAAGAATATTACAAGGATTGCACATATGAAAAAATATTACACGCATCACATGCATCTCATACATACAATAGGGTCATACCATCTCAATGCATTCTCTGCAAAAACAAGTTAGGCGTAGAATTTTTTCTACCTATCACAGAGATACGGCATCGAGACGACCTATAAGGGGGGCGCACACGGCTTCCGGGCAGCGCCCAGAACACCACACGAAATTCATAGATCCAATATATGAAATCGCTTACGGAAACCATATCGGCATAATCACATTATGCCGTCCCGATACACTATCAAGGGAGATGGTTTGCGTAGACGCGAGGCAGCAAACAAAGTCAGACTACGAGATAGCTTCGGTATAATCACATTATACCGTTCCGATACACTATCAAGGAACACTATCCCGAAATCGACTCAAACCGAGTTCTATGGATATTGCTTCGACGTAATCACATTACGCCGTTCCGATACACTATCAAGGAACGCAATTACCATCTACTCTCCTCAACAGATCCCGTAAAACTGATTGATCTAATCAACCCTTGTGCAAAACTTGTTCCAGATCCAATCTAAAACCCGAACTAAGCAAGATTAGCTCTGATACCACTGAAGGGTTACGCGGAGGCTACGCTAGCCGAAAACAAAAACTTTCTACCGTGCAAACCAGGAACACTTGCAAGTAAGGACCGATAGATCGTTACCGATTGGAGTATGCAGCGGAAATAGCCAATCAGGTCTATCCGATCTGGAACTGTGCTGGCCGATGATAGCCGATTCCCGCAAGCCGACAGCCGATTCACTAATCAGCCGATTCACCGATGTCACAGCCGATCCGAGTCGTCCAACCGCGTTCTCATCGCCGATCCGCCGCAGTTGCCTCGCTCCGATGCGCTCGACCGCAGCCGATTCGTAGCCGATCAACAGCGCCGCAACATAGCAGCGCCTCTACCGGTATCCACACGTCCGGGAACAGAACGCCTAACACCCGTGTGCTAGCACGCAACGCAAGGCTAGGGTTTGGCTCGAAAGTGGGGAGGGTTTCTGTGGAGATTGATCTCGGCACAATGCAATTCGATATCATAACTCTCCAGCCCTCGCCCCTTTATATAGAGTTGGCCGGTTGGGCCTAGAGGCCCATCGGGACTCTATTTTGAATCGGATCCTATCCGAATCTCATAGAGTTGGCTGGCCGGACTTCGTAAGCCCATGGGACTCTATCCGATGGGATCCCTATCCGATCGAGCCGTATTCGAGTCCAACTCCAACGCTTGTTCTTATCCCCTTAAGCGTGTGACCCTGTAGGTTCAGGTATACTCGGTTTCGACTATAGTCCAACTCAGCCGACCGTAGGCTCCAGTCCAACTCAGCCGACCTGTCAATAGCGGCGCCTAGCAGCACATATTGACACCATAGCATACAAGAATACAATATCAGCTCTGAACCTGTAATGTGTACACAAATCCCTTTGCCTCACTATACCAATTAAGCTATAGGCAAGATGTGTGCCATCCCTTCAATAGCTTAACCATTCACTCGAACCGTACTGGATTATCTGTCTGTTGATTGACTCCTCAATCAACTTAGCATGGCCGTGCATTTCCATAATCCATTACCTCGAGGGGCCCAGAGATATCTCTCCAAAGGAGAGACAAATTCCATCTTGATCACTCACATCCCACTCCATGTTTCATAGCAAACCCAAAGACTACTTTTATAACTACCCAGTTACGGAATAGCGTTTGGTAGTCCCAAAGTAGGCTACTACACATGTTGGAATCCATGATGATCTCAGGTCTAAGGACTTTGTACCAACACTACCTGAGACCAACTAATGGCACATTAATTCCTGTAGTGTCTCATGGTGGGTCTATACAATGTTTTCTCTAACACCTGTGTCCATGTTTATTGATTTGGTATCTCCATACCCATGATCTATGGGACATGATCATCAATCAATAAACATGCCAATCTTAGAGTCATATTTGTTCCAACAATATGACATATGATCAGGGATCATTTAGAAATAGATTCATACATATAGAGTCTCATAAATAAGTCACGTACTTATTGATCAATACAAGATGTTTATTTCATGGAACTGAATAACACTTTATTCATAAATAGATAAACATTGACCATGATATCCAACATCTCCATGTTGCCTTTAGGGCATATCACTAACACCAAAGTGGGACCAAACACCCAGGAACTGAGTAAGGGGCCCACCTGTCATTCCCTGGCCAAAGGCCCGAACCCTGGCACCCCTGGCTCCCCCACTTCCACGTGGCGACTCCTCGTCCACTCCTAATGGCGATTATTCATGTTTGGCGAGGAGAAACAGACCTATCAACCGTCATTTGAAGGTCATAAAAGGAGAGAGCTTCACTTCATCCAACACACACCACAAGAGAGAGTTCCTACATTTCACTCTTAGTCTCTAGGCTAGTAGAGTTAGGAGTTAGGTTAGAGCTTCTACTCGGTTCCTAAGTCGTGTTTGGTGAGTTGGGTATGGCTTTTGTATCTTACTTACCTTGTACAATTTTGATCTATTTAATATATTATCTTCTCGTATAATTGAGTGTGGTCCATATGCTGGTTGGTTAGTTATATGTTCAATCCATAGTTTATATGATAATTATATATTGGTTAGGCGAGTAACTCTATTACCATGGTCACGGTCCAATGTGCAATTAGGATGTATGTGTGCTTTTGTCTTAGTCATTGACGCCATGGGAGGCAAGAGTATTTGTGGCAATGTAAGAACGATGCTTAGATTGTTTCATAGACATTGGTTATGGTCATATCCCATGAGTTATAGAGGTAGGCGGTAGGTGGTGACAACCCTGTCCGTCCTTTGTAATCCTTCACGTTCGGGTATGACGTTGGGGGGACGGTAAGAGATCGATTCTCAATGGTAGGCCAGGCCACTAGAGGCGGTACCTCCATAGGCCATGGGAGCATAGATCCGAGTAACTAATCATAAACATAATAGTTTGTATAATCTATGCAATTATATTAGAAGTACATTAGGAACTTAGCTGTGGAGATTATGGCAATCGGGTATCTACATGGCAAGCTTATCCGACTGGAGGTACGGATAGATTGCGTCTGCCATATCTGTAAACCAAACATGACTTGGGTGTTACGTTGCCGATTGAGATAAGACAATGGCCTATAGTCACGGTTTGGTAAGATTGAGGAAACCGACTTAGAGTAAGGTAGGGTTTCCGATTTGTAAGCCCGCCTCCCAAGACTATATTAGGGGGGTATGGGGCGTCCCTTGAGGGATATCAGAGATTAGATCAGAAGTTACATCAGCTTTTAGCTTTCAGCCTTAGATCTTGAGATCAATAAAGACACTCGGCGGATCGAATCTTTCGAAACAGGAGTAGGGTATTACCTCACGAGAGGGCCTGAACCTGTCTAAATCCTCTTCTCCAATCTAACCCATTGTGCTTAGCGATCTTGACTGCACCCCCAAATTTCTATTGCGGAAACCGAGTTTCGACAGTTGGTGCGCCAGGTAGGGGGCCGCGCGTCAAGACTTCTTCGACAAATCTCGCCGACAAGCGTGATGGGATCTTCTTCAGCATTCGGTGACTTCGTCGCTGACAACTTCGACAAGCACTCCTCCTTCGACTCGAATTCGAACCAATCGGAAGGAGAGACCCACTCGGCGCCGTTCGGGCTCCCGAATAGCGCCAAGATCTTCGACAACATCTTGGAGTCCAAGATGCAATCCGCCCACTCCGAGGAAGGAATTCACTCGGCACCGTTCGGACTACCGAACGCCGCCAACATCTACACCGATCTTCTCGTCTCCCCAACGGAGACGATCTACTCGGAAGAAGACCTCTCGACGCCGTTTGGATTACCAAACGCCGCTGAGATCTACGGCAAACTCCTCTCGCCCGAGTCGAGGTCGACCCACTCGGAGGAGCCCGCGTCCCCAAGCTCTGACTCGGACTGGAACGATCCAGACCCGAGCTACCCAGGGTCGAGGGAGGTCGCCGTCATCCTCCAGCCGTTCGGCTCATGCTCATCTTCGGAGCTCAACGAATACCTCAGCTCCGCCGGCTTTGATGACCTCTATGGCATCCCCTCAGACGAAGCCGACGACTCCGACTGCCACAAGGACTGCGAGCCGAAGTGCTTCGATGTCCTCATGGCTGAGCCGGCTGAGTCCGACTCAACCATGGCCCGCAGGCTTGCAGAGGAAGAGCGAGCCAAGATCGAGCAAGAGCGCAAGCTGGCTGAGGAGGAGAAGAAACGCAGGGAAGATGCCGACAAGAGAAAGCAAGATCTACGCGCGGCTGGACGATCCGCCCAGGAGGCTATCCTTCAAACGCGGGTCCGCAACACCAATATCTTCCAGACGCCACAGCAGAACGCTGTTGCTGCACTCACACTCTTGGACACCGTCATGGAGACGGTGCCCCCCGACGTGACTCCAATACTCGATAAAATCAAGACCATCGTCGCAGCCACAGCCAACGGTCATCCCTCTACCTCGGCACGAAGGCCGACTGAATCCGTGGCCGAAACGCCCGACAAAAGCCGACTCCCGCCTCTAAGGTCAGGAGACTACAAGAGGCCCGAGCTAGACCGATCGATGACCAGGCCAAGAGGCCCACGCCACGACTCCACGCAAAAGCATCAGGAGCAAACGGCCGACTCCGCGACAAACGACATGGACGTCCACCGGTCCACCACCGCGTCCGCCGCAACAACGGCTCCGGCTACCCAACCGCCAGCCGAGGACCCGCCGAGTGATGCGGGAGGTCCTCGATCGCCGCTACCGGGAGCGAGACCAACGCACTCGGGAAGATCGGAGGGGATCACCCGATAGCAACGACGACGGAGTGCCGGCTTTCACTCGAGAGCTTCGCCGAGTGCACTGGCCGAATGGATTCAAGCCCACGGGAATAGAGAAGTACGACGACAAGACCGACCCTGAGTCATGGCTTACCGTGTACACTCTCGCCATCCGCGCAGCAGGCGGCGACAACAAGGCTATGGCCAATTACCTACCCGTGGCCCTCGCCAACTCAGCCAGGAACTGGCTCACGAGCCTGCCAAGAGGCTCGATCGGCTCGTTGAGTGAGCTGAGGGACCACTTCATCGTCAACTTTCAGGGCACCTTCGAGAGGCCCGGCACCCACTTCGATTTATACAACGTCATCCAGAAGCCGGACGAGCCTCTGAAAGAGTACATCCGTCGCTTCTCCGAAAAGCGCAACAAGATCCCCAACATGACAGATGACATCATCATCGCCGCCTTCCAGAAGGGAGTCCGTGATGAGCTGTTAATCGGGAAGTTCGGGCACAAGCCACCGAAGACGGTGAAGTAGATGTTCGAAACAGCGAACTCCTACGCCAAATCCAATGATGCCATCAAGGCAGCGTGCCAAGATCGGCCCGACAGGAGGGAAGATAAGCAGGCAGGAGGAAGCCGGAATCCTAAGAAGGACAACGGCAACAACAACAGCCAGGGCCAAAAAGACCGCAAGCGCCGATCCGAAGATCTAGTGGCTGCAACCTCCAACTCTCAACGCCGCCCCCGAGTCGCCGCCTACGACGCCATCATGAACGCTCAATGCACTCATCATCCCAATCACAAGCACGTGGCTAAGGACTGCTTCATTTACAAACAGTTCGCCGAACAGTACGCGGCGCAACTCAACAAGAAGCCGACTGATGAGGCTGGTCCATCGGCGCCAAGAAAAACAACGCGGCTGAGAATGCCGAACCTTTCCAAGACCCTGTGGGAGAGCTCAATCACATCTTCGGGGGGCCGTTAGCCTATGAATCCAAGAGGAAATAGAAGCTAACCGACCAAGAGGTTAACGCGGCTCAACCCGAAGTCCCTCAGTACCTGCGATGGTCGGAAGTGGCCATCACTTTTGACCGCTCAGATCACCCTGACCGAGTGGTTCACCCGTGGCGCTATCCACTCGTCCTGGACCCCGTGGTCCGCAACATCAGGCTTAAGCGCGTCCTCATCGATGGGGGCAGCGCCCTCAATATTCTGTTCGCCAAGACCATGGACGAGATGCAGATTCCGAGGGCCGAATTAAAGGCAAGCTCAGCCCGCTTCCTCGGAGTCATTCCGGGGCTTTCATCTACACCACTCGGGCACATCGCCCTCCCGGTCACCTTCGGGGCTCGAGAGAACTTCCGAACGGAGAACATCACTTTCGAGGTGGCCGACTTCGAAACGGCCTACCACACCATCATCGGAAGGCCTGCGCTTGCCAAATTCATGGCAATCCCACATTACACCTACCCCTGCATGAAGATGCCGGGTCCCAACGGCGTCATCACTCTGCGCAGCGATGTGAAGCAAGCCTTCACCTGCGACAAGAAGAGCTGCGACATGGCCCAATCTCGCGAGAGATTGCGTGGCCAGCAAGAAATCCGATTGGCTGCATCGACTTCGGCAGAGGGCGAAGTCCCCATGAAGAAGATAGCCAAGTCAGGATCCGACGACGCCAAGACCAAGAAAATCTCCCTTGATCCATCGGATCCCTCGAAAACTGCTGTAATCGGCGCTGAACTAGATCCCAAATAGGAAAGCACGCTCGTCACCTTCCTCCAAAATAATAAAGATGTTTTTGCTTGGAAACCATCTGATATGCCTAGAATTCCTAGCGAGGTGATCGAGCACTCTTTGCACGTCAAAGATGACGCCAAACCGATAAAACAACGATTACGCAGATTCGCGCAGGATCAAAAAGATGCCATCAAGGAAGAGCTCACAAAGCTCTTGGCTGCGAGCTTTATCAAAGAAGTCCTACATCCCGACTGGTTAGCCAACCCAGTCCTGGTCCGCAAGAAGACGGGGCAATGGCGCATGTGCGTTGACTATACCGACCTCAACAAAGCCTGTCCCAAAGATCCATTCGGGCTACCTCGCATCGACCAAGTCGTAGATTCAACAGCTGGCTGCCAACTCCTGAGCTTTTTGGATTGTTACTCGGGCTACCACCAGATCAGTTTGAAAGAATCCGACTGCCTGAAGACATCGTTTATCACGCCGTTTGGAGCCTACTGCTACATCACCATGCCTTTCGGCCTGAAGAACGCTGGCGCCACATACCAACGCATGATCCAGAGATGTTTCCAGACACAGATTGGCAAGAACGTAGAAGCTTATGTCGACGATGTCATCATAAGACCAAGCAGAAAGAAGACCTGATCGCTGACTTAGAAGAAACCTTCGCAAACATCCGGGCCTTCAGAATGAAGTTGAACCTGGAGAAGTGCAGTTTCGGTGTCCCATCAAGCAAACTGCTCGGCTTCATGGTGTCACATCGCGGCATTGAAGCCAATCCAGAGAAGATCAATGCTATCTTGAGTATGAAGCCCCCGAGTAACCAGAAGGACGTCCAGAAGCTCACCGGCTGCATGGCGGCGCTAAGCCGCTTCATCTCTCGACTCGGCGTACGAGGCATGCCCTTCTTCAGATTACTAAAGAAAACGGACGACTTCCAGTGGACCGCGGAAGCCCACAAGGCTTCCGAAGATTTTAAGGAATTCCTTACAACACCGCCCGTCCTGGCCTCGCCTCAGCCCCAGGAGCCCCTGCTGCTGTACGTTTCAACCACTCATCGAGTGGTTAGTACGGTACTCGTGGTCGAGCGCGAAGAAGAAGGACGGGCCCAGAAGATCCAGAGGCCGATCTACTTTGTTAGCGAAGTATTGGCAGGAGCCAAAATTCGCTACCCTCAGGTACAAAAATTGCTTTATGGTGTCCTGATAACCGCGAGGAAATTGGCACACTATTTTCAGGGTCACTCGGTCACCGTCGTCACCTCCTTCCACACGGCGATGTCATCCACAATCGGGAGGCAACTGGGCGCATCGCTAAGTGGGCTCTGGAGCTCATGCCACTGGACTTGACTTTTAAGGCGAGGACGTCCATAAAGTCACAAGCCCTGGCGGATTTCCTGGCCGAGTGGACTGAGCAACAAGAAAACGTACCTCGGGAAGACCTCCAACACTGGACCATGCACTTCGACGGATCCAAGAGGATCACCGGCTTGGGAGCAGGAGTTGTGCTGATCTCCCGGACTGGGGAAAGACTAAGATACACCCTCCACCTCCACTTCTCCGCCTCACATAACGTCGCCGAGTACGAAGCTCTGCTGCATGGACTGCGGCTCGCAATCTCACTCGGGATACGTCGGCTCATCGTGAAGGGGGACTCCCAGCTGGTCGTAAACCAAGTAATGAAGGACTGGTCCTTTCTAAACGACACCATGGAGGCCTACCGACAAGAGGTTCGCAAACTTGAACACAAGTTTGACGGACTCGAACTGTCACATGTCTTGAGACACAACAACGAAGCAGCTGACGAGTTGGCACAATTCGGGTCCAAGCGCGAAGCAACCCTAATAGACGTTTTTGTTGAGCACCTCTATGAGCCAACCATCACGGCAAAGACAACTTCCAACGAACAAGCTGCAAATGAAGTCGCCATGACTGACGCCGACTGGAGGACACCACTCATCAAATTTTTGACACAGCAAGAGCTGCCGGAAGACCGGGATGAGGCAGAGCGCGTCCGACGTCGTTGCCAAGCATATGTCATGGTTGACTCCGACTTATACAAGAGAAGCCCCTCCGGAATCCTATTGAGATGCATTAGACCCGAGGAAGGATGACAGCTCCTCCAAGACATCCACTCGGGCATATGCGGAAGCCACACGGCAGCACGTACTCTGGTGGGCAAAGCCTACAGACAAGGTTTTTTCTGGCTTACCGCGGTCTCCGACGCGGACAATGTGGTACGAACCTGCGAAGGCTGCCAATTTTTCGCCCGACAAAGCCATGTCCCAGCCCAGGAGCTACAAACAATCCCGTTATCCTTGCCGTTCGTGGTATGGGGCTTAGACATGGTCGGCCCTTTCAAGAAGGCCCCAGGAGGCTTTATGCACCTATTCGTCGCAATCGACAAGTTCTCCAAGTGGATTGAAGCCAAGCCGGTTGCCACAATTACTGCTGACAAGGCACGGGATTTCTTCCTCAACATCGTGCACCGCTTCGGCGTCCCAAACAGGATCATAACCGATAACGGGACTCAATTCACGGGAGGCATCTTCAAGGAATTCTGCGAAGACTTCGGAATCAAGATCTGTTATGCGTCAGTCGCACATCCCAAAAGCAACGGACAAGTCGAACGGGCCAACGGCATGGTCCTTCAAGGCATCAAGGTCCGCGTGTTCAATCGTCTAAGCCCGTACGCAGGCAAGTGGGTTCAAGAGCTTCCCTCGGTTCTATGGTCTCTGCGGTCCACACCCAGCCGGGCTACCGGCCAAACTCCTTTCTTTCTGGTCTACGGCGCAGAAGCCATGTTGCCAAATGAGATGGAGTATAAATCCCTTCGAGTCCGCAGCTTCAACGATGAACGCTATGACCCCGACCGAGTGGATGACCTCACCCGATTGGAAGAGGCCCGAGAGGCAGCCCTCACCCAGTCGGCGAAATATCTTCAAGGGCTCAGACGATACCACAGTCGCAACGTTCGAGCACGAGCTTTCATCGTTGGCGACTTGTTCTGCGCAAGACTCAAACCACCAAAGACCATCACAAGTTATCCCCCTTATGGGAAGGACCATACATAATCGCTGAGGTGACTCGGCCCGGTGCATACCGACTAAAGCGTGAAGACGGATCTATGGTGGAGAACTCCTGGAACATCGAGCATCTTCGAAGATTTTATGCTTAAATTGACTAAAGTTTCATGTTTCTCTTGACTGCCAACCTCAAGTAAGATGACTTCTTGAGTTAGCAGTCGGGGGCTGTACATATGTCAATAAAGCATAGTTTTCCCCATCAACTTTTGTGCATGATTTGGTTTATCATTGTTTAATGTTCCTCGATTCGAGTTCAGTGTTTAAAGACTGAGAGTTTTCTAATGGCCTAATCGAGCCTAGCCTCGGTGACAGTCAGACGAAAATTACTTAAGAAATTTCACATAAAAACTCGGATCAGGGCATTAACATAAATAGACTGAATATTCACAAGCCTACATCAGAGTGCCATAATCATACAATGTTTACAAGACAATGTTCATAAGACGGACTAAAGCCGGAAGTTGTTCACTACATCGATAGCAATCTTCTTCGTCGACTCCTGCGCTTCACTAAGCATGTCCAGGGCCTGCTCATCTGAGGTCCCGTCGGCGAAGCCCTCCCCGACCGAGTTGACATCCACTCGGGGGTAGAGAGATCTGGTTTGTGCAAGAGCCAGGCCAGCCCCCATGGTAGCAGCCTCGGTGATGTTAGCCAAGTATTGGTCAGGGGCTCTCCGCAACTTGTCAAATATTTCGACCGGGTCCAGTGAGCTGGTCCCGACTCCATCGTGGAACAAAGACAGCAAGATGGGCGTTGCTGCGTTGGCAACCTCTTCCCGGACCTCTCCGGCTCGTTGGACCCTCTCAAGAAGCACGTCGTATTGAGCTCGGGTCTTGACCTTGTAAGCTGCCAAAAGAACGTGGTCACGCAAAGTACTCGAAGACAAAGCAGCACAAAGGATATTACTTCAAAGGAGCTCACCTTCGAACTCGGCCTCCAACTCGGTCTTGCCGAGGCTGACTGCCTCCAGCTGGACCTGGAGCGAGTGGACCTCCGACGAATTTTCTACAAACACCGAAGGCTATTAGCGACCGAGATCAGCACAGAACCCATAAAGAAACTGGGAAGATCGGACTTACTCCCGACTGAACCGCGGAGGTCGAGGTTCTCCTCTTGGAGTTCAGCTATCTCCTTCCTCAGGGCCACCTCCCTCGACACGGCCTCCTCTCGAGTGGCCTGCAACTTCCGCTGGACGTCCTCCAGGGAGTTCAGATGAGGGACCAACTTTTCCAGCACCTCGGACTTGGCCATGGATCGATAATACTCCTTCTGCACGCAAGATCCGAAATTGATCGACTGACAAGAAATGATAATGCAATAAGAGAAAAAGACTAAGGCTTATGTTGAGTAGCCGAGTCGCCTCATTTAGGCTATTGACAAGGGCATCCCTTTCTTTGCTTTCGGCTTGCTTGTCCAAGACGATGCCCTGCCTTTGGCCTTCCGAGTCTCGCCACTCGATTTTAATCGAGGGAACCCAGGTTTCAGAAGACTGTAACCTGGGGATTTTCTCCACTGTGGTTGGTAGATTAAGAAGAACAGATGAAGACACAAAATATTTAAACTAAGGAGTAAAGACAAGACTTTGATTCAAGACTTACCCGCTTCAATGGCTGCACTCTTGGGTGGAGCAGCCCGGCTAGCCTCCTTCTTCGGCTTTTCACCGGCGGTCCTCGGTCGGGGCTCTCGAGCCGCAGCCTGGGGTTTCCCGCAGCCAGCGGCTCCCGGTCGGGGCGTCCGGGCGCGGTCGGGGGCTCCTTCCTCGAGATATCCTTCTTCGGAGGCGAGGGCTTTCTGCCCGGATCACTTTCCCTTGGGAGAGGGCTGCGGGGCCTTTGTTCCACAGGCTTAGGCACCTCGGGAGCAGCAGCTGGAGTAGGCCCCTCACCCTTCCGGGCAGGATCTATGTCCTGGGGCCTCCTACAATAATGAATGCAGTTAGAGTGAAGACAAAGAAAATTTTCAACAAAAAGTTCGGACTTCAGTCATGAAGCATACCTGGATGACCGGCGGATCCTCGGCGCCGCTTTTGGCGACGGCCTTGGAGGGGTCGCTTCTGCTGGAGGAGCCGGGACATCGTCGTCCGAGTCGTCGATTACGAGCCTCCTCTTGCTCACCCGCTTGTTTGTGTCTCACTCGGCGCCGCTCGTTTCCCGACTGGGTCACTTTGGATCTTCACCCCACCAGTCGGCTTCTTCGCAGGGCGAAGCGGCACGTCATCATGAGGGACCTTTTACGGTTTCGAAATAACAGAGGCATTTTCCTGCAAAAGAAATCCTCACAATACTAAGGGGCATGACATCAGGATTGCAAGACAGTACAAAGAGGTCAGTCGGCTTACCGGAGGAGGAGGCCGATAGATGCTGAAGGGAAGAACCGGCAGTATGAGGGCGCGCTCGACTGCGATTCCAGTTGAGAAGATCTTGTACATCCGGATCTTCAGGATCTCGTAACTGAGGGGGTCTTGATCTTCCCGATTGGGGTCCTTCCCGCCTTCGTACTCGAAGGCTGGCTTCGACCGCTCTTTGATTGGAGCAAGTCGGCACCTGATGAAGTGCCGAGTGATCTGCTCGCCGCGAAGACCTTTCTGCTTTATCGCTAGGATCTTCGCTAGCAGTTTGTTGGCCTCATCCCAATCTTGAGCCACTGGTACAGTGCTCCAAGTATGCTTGGGTATAGGGGGAAGGCCGACAAAGGCTGGCAAGCTGGGTTCGAGATTGTTGATATAGAACCAGCCCACGTGCCATCCCTTATTGGAAGATTTCAAAGGGAGAGAAAAATACGCCTTGCGAGGGATCCGCGGAGTTGGAAGCCTGCCCCGCCAACGACGTATGGGTGGTCCTTATTCGGATGCGGTTTGAGGTAAAACATGCGGCGAACGAGTTGGAAGTGGGGGAGGATGCCAAGGAAAGCTTCACATACGTGGATGAAAAGAGCGATGTGAAGCATAGAGTTGGGGTTCAGATGGTAGAGTTGAAGACCATAATAATCCAAAAGCCCCCTAAAGAACTCGGAGGTGGGGAGGCTGAACGCGCAATAAAAGAAGGAAGTGAACATAACAAGCTCACCGGTGTTCGGGGTTGGGAAATCTTCACCCGCCGTCGGGCGCCAGCCCACGATCTCCTTGGGGGGAAGCACGCCGTGCTTCACCATCTCCTTGAGGACGGATTCCCTCACATCCTATGTGGCCCATTGGTCAAAGGGGATTTTCTTTTCATCCGCCATGAGTTTGGTTTGGGTGGGAAGTGGATCTGGTCAGAAAGGATGGGGATTTGAGCAGGGGATCTTGGAAGCTGGATGCGAAGGCTAGTTTGTGGCAAGGAGCGAGCTCCCGGGTGGATGGATTCGGCGCGCGCGAGTCTAGGGTTTTTCGCGAGAGCGGTGAACATTGTGAAAAGAGGAATTTTTCGGGAAGACGAAGTGGCGGGGATGACCTCGAGGCTTTATAGAAAGATTTGAGGGTTGCGCTAGGTTTTCTCGTGATTGGGCCGAGCCCATGAGAGACCTGCGGCCCAGCTAAGGTGAGGCCCGACGCGTGTCCTTAGGGACTTAAGCGGATGAGCTTAAGAAGATTTGCCTTGGCAATATGCACGTGTCCGAATGCCCTATGCCTTTGGAAATCCTTTCATACCGCGGTTTGCCTGACTTCATGAGAAGCTGGCACGATGCAATTTGGGAGGTGACCAACAGCTAAGCTTTTTATAACTGCCTTGATGACAAGGGTTGTTTGGTTTTTTAGCATTTGATTAAGTGATTATATCAATGCTATTTTTCCACCTTGGTGAAGATCTTTATAGATTGAGACCGGTATTATGGCAAGAGCAATTTAATAACTTGGTCGTGTTTTTCATACGATTGAAAAACTTGTTTGCCCATGAGGGACGATTAAAATATTTTTTCCGAAATGACTCGAGCAGATCCACTCGGATAAGAATGAGCTTGCCGAGTGCTTTTCCACCCATGAGGGTTGGTTGAATTATTTGTTCTGAGATGACTCGGGCAAATTCACTCGGATGAGTATGAACTTGCCGGGTAATGAGATTTTTATGATTGCTTTAGCATGAGCTAAGTATTTATATGAGAATAATTTTTTATAGTTCTTGACTATATGATTAGTCTGATTTTGACTAACCATATAGTCGGGGGCTACACCTAATTAGGTGCATCAGGAGATGCACCTAGATATTTATTTTTGAGAATTTTTTAGATATTTTCCAGCCCTTCACAGTCTTTGGAGCCACTCGGGAAGATTCAGGCAGAGATGATGAAATCACTCGGCGCCAGAAGCACTCGGCCAAAGAGGTTTTTGGCTGCGTACTGTTGTGGTTTGAAGCTGAGTTGTCTCGTCGACTGAAAAGGACTCGGGGGCTACTGTGGAGATTATGGCAATCGGGTATCTACATGGCAAGCTTATTCGACTGGAGGTAGGGATAGATTGCGCCTGCCATATCTGTAAACCAAACATGACTTGGGTGTTACGTTGCCGATTGAGATAAGGCAACAGCCTATAGTCACGGTTTGGTAAGATTGAGTAAACCAACTTAGAGTAAGGTAGGGTTTTCGATTTGTAAGCCCGCCTCCCAAGACTATATAAGGGGGGTAAGGGGCGTCCCTTGAGGGATATCAGAGATTAGATCAGAAGTTACATTAGCTTTTAGCTTTCAGCCTTAGATCTTGAGATCAATAAAGACACTCGGCGGATCGAATCCTCCGAAACAGGAGTAGGGTATTACCTCACGAGAGGGCCTGAACCTGTCTAAATCCTCTTCTCCAATCTAACCCATTGTGCTTAGTGATCTTGACTGCACCCCCAAATTTCTATTACCGAAACCGAGTTTTGACATTAGCTCTAACATTATACTCTCCACTTAGCATTAGTATATTATTTAGGACTTCTATGTGTGTGTCACACTACCCTTTTTATCATGTATCTTTTACCCCTGCTTAGACTTTGGCATCTCAACTATAACATATGTATATATATAGCAACTTAGTATTCTCTTCTTGACCGTCGTCTTTCCTTGGAATAAAACAAATACGATACCCCGGAATACTCCTGGATGAAATGTTACAATGGTATATCCGTGCACTCGTGGATTTATCTGTGATCGTAAGAAATACCAAAATCACCTGCATCTTCATAATTTTCCATGCAGCCAAAATCAAAAAGCTAACACTGCACTGTAGCATCCTCCCAAGTCTATGAACATCAAAGTCTAACAATTATGATCTCAGCATCATTTTGTTTATAACGTATAACATATATTGCCTCGATGCATCATTCTAGTATCAACTTGTTAACGCCAGAATTTGGTAAGCCCCAGAGTCCTCATCGACTAAGTGTTGATATCGGCTCAAAGCTAGTATCGTTTTGGAATTCTGCATCAGCCGATGAAGGTTTTTTGTAATCTAAATCTCTAGAAGTCAAATTCTTGTTAGATTCGGTTCAAGATCAGGTCTTATCCAGAGGAAACTGAGTCCAGAAAGGATGCGGCTTGTATTTATTAATTAGGAAGAGTTTGTTAACTTTCTATTTTATCTTTAGGAAAGTGTGTTAGTATCCAATAAGGACTCAATTTGTTTCCTTTTATCTTTAGGAAAGTTTTGAATTATAATTTGTTAGGATCTTTGTTAGCCTATGGGTATAAATATGTAAGCATGAGGTTCATGTAATCTAATCAATCTCTCGATCAATACAATTCGGCGCATCACCACCTTTTTCGTCTATTCTACTTTATCATCCGACGGAACTTGGCACCTGATGCGGGGCTGCATCGACTTCGATCTCCGACGAAGGGGTAAGTCCAAGGTCCCGCCAACTCAGGCAATCATATTGGCTACGTCGGTGTCGTCCAAGGCTGCATCAGTATATTCGATCTCTTGGATTGCTTCGATTCAGTTAACATCTTTGTCTTATTATCTCTGTTGAATCTAGTCCCAGTATCTCGATTTGGCTCAGTCGGTTGTCTCTCGATTTAGGGTTTCTGCCGATACCAGTTAAATCGTTAGATTAGATTAGGCATGCACCACCCTGAAAATCGGTCAAGGGCTTGATTGTATAGATATTACGTTTCTTTTCATACTTAGTGCTGCATCAGTTCAGTTTGATCTAATAAGTCGTGTTTAGAACCGTAATCTCTAGCCTACCTGTTGGCTGCCAATAAGGGTTTCATCGAGGTTTCAGTCGATGCGTTATCTGGATATTACATCGGCTATGTTATGAATATATATAACCTTTGTCTTGAGCTGATCGAGTAATTGTCAATCCCATGGACGTTGCATAGGCTTGTAAGGATTGCGTACGAATTGGTTTTTAGCCGATGACAATAGAGTATTCATTATTACATTATCATCAGCCGGTTGTCTTTATATCATTGTTTACACAATTGTTGGAATCTACATCGGAAATATAGCCGATTATTCAAAACCCTAACTGCATCGGTTGACATCGGCATCGGCTGAAATCACTCTTTTGGCTTATCAGCCGATCGGCTATTAACAGATTGGTTGTTTCGTTTATCGGCTTATCGGCCAATATGCTTTATGTTTTGTTGTTTTGCATATCTTGTCGGTGGCAGGATGAAACTGACTGGCAGGCCCGTGCTTAAACGATTTTAGGACCTGCACTGGAGCTAAGCAGATCTCCCAAGCCAGCGTGTGATTTGACGCCAACACATCTTTTGGCACACCAGTGCCGGTACAGATTTGGCGTCAGCACATTTTTGACACGCCCAGTGGGACCATGTTTTTGACAATAGAGTTTTACACGGCTCATGGGACTCATAATTTCAACAAGATGTCTGATAAAGAAGTCAAGGTCAAGGAAGAACAATCTCTCAAGTCGATGAATGAAGACAGGGAACAATCTACCAAGCGAGTGGACGACAAGACACTTCAAGAGATAGTTCATAAAGCCGTTCATCATGCTGTGATTGATCAATTTGGAGTTTTGACAAGTACATTACGTGGTTTGATCGAGGAGATGGTTCCCAAGGTAACTGATGAGCGATTTCAACATCATCGGCGACAACAATATTGGCTCGGGGGGCAAGTTGATCAGTATCAGCATGGAGGGCCACAACAATAGTGTCGACCACAAGAAATTCAAAGATATCAATCTGAAGAAGATTGGGCCGATATAATTGCGAAAGTAATGGAGGAGCAGTTTGGAATTAAGCCAAAAAATCGAACTTCTGTGTATCGGTTGCCATATCCTGAGTGGTTTGATAGGGTTCCACTTCCAAGCCGATACAAGGTTCCAGACTTCTCCATGTTTTCAGGGCAAGATGATGTATCTACAATGGAACATATTAGCCAATTTTTAGTCCAATGTGAAGAGGCATCGACTGAAGAAGCTCTGAAAGTTTGACTTTTTCCATTGTCTTTGATTGGACGGCTTTCACATGGTTTTCATCATTGCCGCCAAACTCTATCAGAGGTTGGGCCGATCTTGAGAAGCAATTTCACCTGTACTTCTTTGCTGGGGTCGATGAGTTGAAGCTTGTAGATTTGCTATCAGTTAAACAGCAAGAAGGGGAATCGGCTAAAGAATATATTCAAAGGATTCATAATGTCCGCAGCCGATGTTATAATTTGAATTTAAGTGATGAGTAGCTGGCAGAGCTCGCAATCCAAGGATTGTCAGTCCCAATCAAAGTTAAATTTTTCTTCCATGAGTTTGATAGCCTGGCTCATCTAATACAGAAGGTATCGGCTTACGAGAGCCGATGTCAAGAAGAAGAGAAGAATCAGTTTTGGGGCGATCAAGACAAAGATAATTTTGAAGCATGACTTCTCATACTCCAAAACTGGGGGCATGTATTAACGCCAGAATTTGGTAAGCCCTAGAGTCCTCATCGCCTAAGTGTTCATATCGGCTCAAAGCTAGTATCGGCTTGGTGTTCTGCATCAGTCGATGGGGGTTTTCTGTAATCTACATCTCTAGCAATCAGATTCTTGTTAGATTCGGTTCAAGATCAGGTCTTATCCAGAGGAAGCCGAGTCCAGGAAGGATGCGGCTTGTATTTATTAATTAGAAAGAGTTTGTTAACTTTCTATTTTATTTTTTGGAAAGGTTGTTAGTATCCAATAAGGACTCAATTTGTTTTCTTTTATCTTTAGGAAAGTTTTGAATTGTAATTTATTAGGATCTCTGTTAGCCTACGGGTATAAATATGCAAGCCTGAGGTTCATGTAATCTAATCAATCTCTCAATCAATACAATTCGGCGCATCGCTACCTTTTTCATCTGTTTTGCTTTATCATCCGACGGAACTTGGCACCTGACGCGGGGCTACATCGACTTCGATCTCTGACGAAGGGGTAAGTCACTACCGGAATCCCGACGTTTGCCTAGTGCCCAGAGGTTTGCCGAGTGCATAACCTCGAGCACTCGGCAAACAACGTGTTTGCCGAGTGCCTCTCGGCAAAGCCGAACACTCGGCAAACATCCTTGTTTGCCGAGTATGGCTCTCGGCAAAGCAGGACACTCAGCAAAACTTAACCGTTGCTGATTGTCCCACCAAGGCCCTCGGCAAAACTTCCCTTTTGCCGAGTGTCGCAGTGAGGCACTCGGCAAAAGGTGCTATTTGTCGAGTGTCTCCCCTATGCACTCGACAAAGATTATTGTTTGCCGAGTGCTTCGCTGATGCACTCAGCAAAATTTTAAGATTTTGTTGTATAATACCCTCCAAACATTTCCACGCCTCCATATACAACATGAATTACTATATGTTAAAATTTGAGATATTTTTCTAATTGTTTGCTATATTAAACAATTTTTTGTATATATAGGAATTTCTTTAATAGTGCCACATTTGAACTACAGGTGATTCGAATAATGGAATAAAATGTGTTAAAAAATGATATTCATGTTGTTGAGTCCATTTTGAGGCCATATCTAGGAAATAGATAGTAATTTCAAAGATCTTATTCAGGAAGACCGTGAGTCAAATAAAGTCCACTCGGTTTTTAAATTATTTAAAAAACAATTAAAGTCTGAAAATCACAAGATTTGTTAGAGTATCATGAAATCGGACATTGAGGCTGTGGTAAAAAATTGAAAATGTTTCGTACATTTTGTCACGTACGGCGCTTATAAACCGAAGCATCTCTGAATAAGAATATTAGAGTTTATACTCATCTCACACATTTAAAGCCATAATGATGATCAAATTTATAAATTGGCGACAAAACTTTTTATGCACGTAATATATAACATACATGGCACCATGCCAATTTATGGGATTTTTCAATCAATTTAAAAATTTTAAATTATTTTTTCCATGTACTAGGTAATTACTTTGCCGAGTGCCTCATAAAAAAGCACTCGGCAAAGCCTTTGCCGAGTGCCGTCCTAGGAGGCACTCAGCAAAGATTGACACGTGGCCTCTACCTAGGTCGACGGGGAAAATGTTTGTCGAGTGCCCGAAATAAAGCACTCGGCAAACCTAAAAAATATTTAAGTTTGTCGAGTGCCCTTCCAGGTAGCACTCGGCAAAGCTTTGCCGAGTGCCTCGGACAGGCGCACTCGGCGAAAATAAAAAAATTATTTAAATTTGCCAAGTGCCCTTCCAGGTAGCACTCAACAAGGCCTTTGCCGAGTGCCTCGCACGGGCGCACTCGGCGAACTTACAAAAAATATTCAAGTTTGCCGAGTACCCCCGTACAGCACTCGGCAAAGCCTTTGCCGAGGGTCGGATCTAAGGCACTCGGCAAACTCGTCATACACGTAGCAAATTTTGGCTGGCCGCACACAACACGCACAACACAACACAAAACAACACAATACACGCGCGCGCCGAGCTCCGTCCGCCGCCCGCCGCCGCTTCCCGCCCCCACGCCGCTCGGCCCCGCCCCGGTCCGTGCCACCCTAGCCGCCCCCGCCCGCCCGGTCCACTCCGCCCAACGCTGCCTCCGTCGCCTCCGGTCCACGCCGCGCATGCTGCCTCCTCGTCGATGCCGCTCGGTCCCAGCCGCGCAGCGCCGCCCCACCGGGCCGCGCCGCCACGCGCTCGGCCGGTGCCGCTCCACCCCATTGGCCTGCCCCTGGCCACCCCGGCAGGACGCCCCGACCGGCGCCCGTCCTCGCTGCCCCGGCCACGCCCACCGCCACCGCCCCGGCCTCCTTCCGGCCGTCCCTCCCGTAGGACATTATTTCGAATTTTGAGAGATTGCATAGCACAAATTACATAGCATAATATGTTGGCTGAAGCCACAATCAACTTCTATTGCTATAGACAAAGGAAAAAGAAGCATATACAAGAGATAACTAGGTCTTAACTAATTGCTGATTAATTGCCAAAGCCAATAACCACATTAGCATGAATTGCAAAAGAAAAGGAGGGACTAGGGAGAGGGACGAGCTCTATTGATCTTGCGGGCTGATGGCAACTAGAATGTGGTGCATATATGTCTTGTTATATGTGTATGTGGTTGTCGGCCATCGTGCCGTCTCGTTTGTTGTAGGTTTTGGAAACCTCCCCATGCAGGGGAGGTGTTGTCGAACTTTTTAATTGACATGACTATGTTTCTTTAGTACAGACCTGTGGACCCTCGTTTTTGATGACACGAATCATTCGTGTTCATAGTACCATTTCCCTGGATCGAGTAGTTTGGTACCCACGAATACAATACTGAATTACGAGGTGTTGTTGACGCGAAAAATCAACACGCCGGCCTGGGAGATCTGCTTAGCTCCAGTGCATGTCCTAGAATAGATGAAGCGCGGATGTGCCAGTCAGTTGGATCCTTCTACTAACAAGTTATGCAAAACAACAAAACATAACTCATGTCGGCCGATAAACCGATACCCAAAAACTAACTGATTGGTTGATAAGCCGATGGTGCAATTTCAGCCGATGCCGATGCCAACCGATAGTGTTAGGATTTGACTCCATTGGTTGTGAGCTGAGCAAATATTTATATAAAAGCGATCGGCCGATGATAACATGATGATATAACAATGTAATATGACACAAAGCAATCACATGATATAATAAATACTGATTTAAAGATTAGAGCGCACATCGGCTGGAAGTCTGATGTCATTAGATCCAAATGATTAAATATTCAATGAGGCCTCTGCCGCAATCGGCTAGATCCAACTTGTGTATATTCCTTGCAAGCCGATGCGAAATCCGGATAACTCACCGGCTGAAACCCCGATGAAACCCTTAGTGACAACCAACAGGCAGGCTAGAGATTACGGTTCTAATCACGACTTAGTAGATTCAAACTGATGCAGCACTAAGTATGAAAAGAAACGCAATATCTAGACAATCAAGCCCTTGGCTAATTTTCAGGGTGGTAGATGCCTAAGCTAATCTAATCTAATATAACGATTTAGCCGGTATCGGTAGAAACCCTAAAACGAGAGACAACCGATAGAGCCAAAAATCGAGATACTAAAATTAGATTCAACAGAGACATTATAAATATTCAGGCAAAGATATCAACCGAACCGAAGCAATCCAAGAGGTCGAATGTACTGATGCAGCCTTGGACGACGCCGACGTAACCAATACGATTGCCTGAGCCGGCGGGACCTTGGACTTACCCCTTCGCCGGAGATCGAAGCCGATGCAGCCCCGCGTCAGGTGCCAAGTCTCGCCGGATGAAGAACAAAGTAGAAAAGTAAAAGGTGGCGATGCGTCGAGGTTGTATTGATCAAGAGATATATTATACATGAACCCTGAGCTTACATATTTATACCGTAGGGTGACAAAGATCCAAACAGATTACAAAACAAACTTTTCTAAAGATAAACTAGGAAACAAACAATCTCTTCGTAATTAATAGATACAAGCCGTATCCTCCCTAGACTCGGTTTCTTCTGGATAATATCTTCTCAAACCGAATCTAACAAGAATCTGACTACTTAAGATATGGATCCTCCATCGGCTGATGCAAAACTCTCAGCCGATTTTGCTTCGAGCCGATACTAACCCTTAGCTGATAAGGACTTCGGGGCTTACCAAATTTTGGCGTTAACACATGCCCCCCAGTTTTGGAGTATAAGAAGTCATGCTTCAAAATTGTGCTTGTCTAGATCGCCCCAAAACTGATTCTTCTTTTCTTCTTCTTGACACCGGCTCTCATAAGCCGATACCCTCCGTAATAGCTGAGCCAGGCTGTTGAACTCATGAATGAAAAACCTGCTTTGGTTAGCTGCCGACAACCCTTGGAATGCAAGATCTGCTATCTGCTCGTCACTTAGGCTCAAACTATAACATCGGCTGTGGATATTATGAAACCTTTGAATGTATTCCTTAGTCGATTCCCCTTCTTGCTGTTTAACTGATATCAAATCTGCAAGTCTCAACTCACTAACCCCAGCAAAGAAGTACATGTGAAGCTGGTTTTCAAGATCGGGCCAACTTCTGATGGAATTCGGTGGCAATGATGAAAACCATGTAAAAGCCGATCCAGTCAAAGACAATGGAAAAAGTCTAACTTTCAGAGCTTGTTCAGCCGATGCTTCCCCACATTGAGCTAAGAATCGGCTGATATGTTCCATTGTGGATATACCATCTTGCCCAGAAAACATGAAGAAATCTGGAACCTTATATCGGCTTGGAAATGGAACCCTATCAAACCACTCAGGATATGACAGCCGATACACAGAAATTTGATTTTTACGTTTAATTCCAAATTGCTCCTCCATTACCTTTGCAATTATATCGGCCCAATCCTCTTTGAATTTCCTCCGGCCGATATTGCTGAAGTGGCTCTGCACACCGATATCGATCAACATGCCCCCCGAGCCAATTTTGTTGTTGCCGATAGTGTTGAGATTGCTCACCAATTTGCCCCCCATGCTGACTTCTTAAAGCAATTACCTTAGGAACTGTTTCCTCAATCAAACCATACAATGTATTCATTAAAACTCCAGATTGATCGAATACAGCACGATGAACTATCAACCATCTCTTGAAGTGTCTCATCATCCATCGGCTCAGTCGGTTGTACCCTATCTTCATTCATCAGCTTGAGAGATTGTTCTTCCTCGGCCTTGACTTCATTATCAGACATCTTGCGGCAACTGTAGGTCCCAATAGCCGTGTAAAAATCCTATTGTCACAAACAAGGTCCCACTAGACGTGCCAAAAAATGTGTTGACGCGAAAAATCAACACGGCGGCCTGGGAGATCTGCTTAGCTCCAGTGCAGGTCCTAGAATAGATGAAGCACGGACGTGCCAGTCAGTTTGATCCTTTTACTGACAAGTTATGCAAAACAACAAAACATAACTCATGTCGGCCGATAAACCGATACCCAAAAACTAACTGATCGGCTGATAAGCCGATGGTGCAATTTCAGCCGACGCCGATGCCAACCGATAGCATTAGGATTTGACTCCATTGGTTGTGAGCTGAGCAAATATTTATATAAAAGCGATCAACCGATGATAACATGATGATATAACAATGTAATATGACACAAAGCAATCACATGATATAACAAATATTGATTTAAAGATTAGAGCGCACATCGGCTGGAAGTCCGATGTCATTAGATCCAAATGATTAAATATTCAATGAGGCCTCTGCCACAATCGGTCAGATCCAACTTGTGTATATTCCTTGCAAGCCGATGAGAAATCTGGACAACTCACCTGCTGAAACCCCGATGAAACCCTTAGTGACAACCAACAGGCAGGCTAGAGATTACGGTTCTAATCACGACTTAGTAGATTCAAACTGATGCAGCACTAAGTATGAAAAGAAACGCAATATCTAGACAATCAAGCCCTTGGCTGATTTTCAGGGTGGTAGATGCCTAAGCTAATCCAATCTAATATAACGATTTAGCCGGTATCGGCAGAAACCCTAAAACGAGAGATAGCCGATAGAGCCAAATCGAGATACTAAAATTAGATTCAACAGAGACATATGATAAATATTCAGGCAAAAATATCAACTGAACCAAAGCAATCCAAGAGGTCGAATGTATTGATGCAGCCTTGGACGACGCCGACGTAACCAATACGATTGCCTGAGCCGACGGGACCTTGGACTTACCCCTTCACCAGAGATCGAAGCCGATGTAGCCCCGCGTCAGGTGCCAAGTCTCACCGGATGAAGAACAAAGTAGAAAACTAAAAGGTGGCGATGCGCCGAGGTTGTGTTGATCGAGAGATATATTTTACATGAACCTTGGGCTTACATATTTATACCCGTAGGGTGACAAAGATCCTAACAAACTACAAAACAAACTTTTCTAAAGATGAACTAGGAAACAAACAATCTTTCCTAATTAATAGATACAAGCCGTATCCTCCCTAGACTCGGTTTCTTCTGGATAATATCTTCTCAAACCGAATCTAACAAGAATCTGACTGCTTAAGATATGGATCCTCCATCGGCTGACGCAAAACTCTCAGCCGATTTTGCTTCGAGCCGATACTAACCCTTAGCCGATAAGGACTTCGGGGCTTACCAAATTTTGGCGTTAACAGGCGCAAAGTGCACGAATAGTCATACATCCAAAAGTAGATTACAATAATAAGCTCGAAGGAAAAATCCATCACATATAGGTCCTCATGGACCAGAACAACCAAATACAAAAAGTAGGTTAGGCAGCAGAATGGAAGGCAGCGGCTTGTCGATTTGCCACATGCAACGACTGGGGACTAAGACCTAGCAAGTGCCCTCGTCTTCATTTCCCTCCTGGCAGTAGGCATAGGGATCCTCGGAGTCTTCAATCCCACCATCTGGAGGTTTGTGCGTATAGCAAGGGTGAGTACCAACCGTACTCAGCAAGCCAACACAGCAAACATGCATATGATAGGGGATTCTCAAAGGATGGCTCTGGTTCATTTGCACAAAGCCAGTTTTGTAATTCTTTTTACAAACCTAACATCTAGCCAGGTCAAATTTTATTTCCATAGTTCATTAAATTGGCGACTGTTCTGTCCATCATCCATTGTGATACCAAGGATAGCTTCCTGCCACCGGATCGTCATGGTTTTCTGGGGAGTCTCCCCCTTCTCGCAGTTCGAGAAGTTGGTTCCCAGCACATAAAATCATCATGCATGCCCAACCCATCATTTTAAAGTTTAGAGTCTAGCCAAGAGAGAAACTTGTCACGCTGCTCTATATCCGCGAGCACGGCTATTCGAATAGATTGATTTACTCACACTATAGTGGATGTACACTTTACCCGTACTCCGTGACTGCCCAACAAATGAGTCTACGTCCCAACACATGAGACGGTCACGACAAAGCTTTTCAATAACCTCACTTTGGCAGTACCCGCTCCATGAACTTAGATCCTCTTGCACTCTAGCCGTCGTTTCCTAGCAATGTGAGGAGTTCTGGCGCTCTCAGGGTAAGGGGAAACTCACTCAATCTTTAAGTTATAATTAATTTCCGAATTCGATTCATCCCTTCAACACTTAGGTCGCAGCCCCATCTCAACATCACAAATCACATCACAACACTAGAACCACTACGCAGAGATACTGTCTCCGCTCGGCTATCTACTCCGCTATGTCTATACCTATTCTAGAAGTATGGTTGTACTGGCTCATTCCATGTTATAAGTCTCATGGCTCGGTCCTTAACTGACCAGGGACGATACTCGCCTTTGCCGGAATCCACGCAAATCGTCCAGCCGCCCCAGTCTAAAACATTTGTTTGTTTTAGTTTTTCATCAAAGACTCATTTTATCCTTGTCATGGCAAAGTGGCGCTCATGTCTCCACTTGCCGAACGTCAACCACCTTCCCCAAGGTAGTTGCCCAAGCATATAGCATTTTGATAAATATGAGTATGCAAGAATCTAATTTAGCATGGATAAGCAATACCGAAGATTCTCTTCAGACACATCATGTCGTGGGTTACAAAGAATATTATATTGGTATTCAATATCAAGGCATGGTATAGCAAGAATAGGAATACTTCGTGTATAGCATGCATGTTTAAGTTTAAAAGCAACACAAGTTCGCAAATAAGCTCAATATGTTCAAAGGTAGTGATGACTTGCCTTGCTCGCGACCTTCTTGACCTGTGTCTTCAGCGTATTCAACGGCTCCCTCAGATTCTATACATACGTGCGAAAGATCCAATTGAATTTGATCAGAATTTAAATAAAAACCATCAAAACCAAAAGAATCACAAAAGTGGTCCCTAAGACGAATCTAGGTTTTAAATAGGTTTAAGTTCGAGTTTCGCTAAGTTCGGGTTGAAGCGAGTGAGTTGCATTAATTTGAACTTTTACGTTTTCTATAATTTAACTTATATGGGGTGGCCTTATCCCCAGTTAATATAAGTGTAGAGGCATTATAATTGACGGTCCAAAATGTTTATTTCGCTAGCGGTTAACTAGAGCGTTTACGTCGATCATTTTGTTGAATCTAAATCCTTTTGTGAGCTTGGTGTCATGGTCCATTGATAATTGAAGTGAGAAAGATTTTATGGAGCAAAATTAAATATAATATTTTTATACGTATAGGAAAGAGTTGATTAGGAGTTATAAAGATAGTTTTATAGTTCTTGAAAAAGTTCTTATTTGTGAGTATAAAACTAAGTGAATAAATGAGCTTCTCAAGATATAAAACTTTGGAAATTGGATAGGTTAAAAGTTTGAATCTAAGTAATTATAAAACTATAATTATTTGCAAAGGAATTTTAAAGTAAATAGATAATAAGCCTCTTTAAAAGATGTAAAATCTATGTAAATAAAGTTTAAAGGAGTTAAATAAAGTTTAAAAATTTTTCAAAAATATTGCGTAAGCAAGGTATCAAACCTATGACCTCTCTCTCTTGGCTTAGCCCTCTCCACTGGGCCACCAAGCCAATCTTTCCCTCTCTTTCCTTCTTTTTCTTTTCTTCCTTCCTTTTCTTCCTTCTTCTTCCCCGGCGAGGCTGACAACGGGGCGAGGGCGAATGGCAGCTAGGGCGGCCGTAGCTCGGGATATATTGGGCTCGAAACCATCTACGTAACATGGGGAACTCATTTCAAGGCATGGCCAGGCCGGAGAGGTGGCAGAACGAGCCGGCGGCGGCGGCCTAGCTGCTGTGGCAGAGGCGCATGGTGCGGCGGTGCTTCGGTGATGGTGCGGCCGAACCAAGGGGTCCTAGAGCATCTACGAGACACGTGTGTGCTAGCTAGGGGGTTGGCTTGGTCGGAAAAGCACGGAGGCGGCCTGGCGACGTGCGCACGGCGACGGGCAGAGCAGAGAAGCTCGGCGGTGCTCATCGCCGACGAGTTTCGGTGTCAAATTAACTCAAACAAGCTAGGGAAAAGAAATACTAGAGCATGTATATCATCGAAGTACCTTTAATTTGGGAAGAAATCAACCGAGGATGTTAAATTTTGGGTTTTTGCTTCGGGCGGCCGGTTTAGGGTTCTTCGGTGTTTTGCAAATTTTGTGCGTTGTGGTGAATGGATTTTGGGGAAAATTGGGAGGGAGCTAGGTGAGGAGATAAGGAACAAGTTTCGTGTTTTGAGTTTCGGCCGAAGAGCTCTATTTATAGCGGTCCGCGCGAGCTCGAGCTTGGCGGCCATGGCGGTGCGACGCGGGGATGGCGGCACACACGGAAAGGGGGAGGGGAGGCCGACGCACAGCGGACATGGATACAACACGGGCGGCATGGGCACGGTGGTACGGCACGGCGTGGGCTGACGTCATGGTGGTACGTACGGCACGGCGGCACGGCTACAAGCGGCAACGTTGACGCGGGCGCGCACGTGGTACGGCGACGTGACGGCAAGGCGACGATGGAGTACGGTGTGACATGGGCGCGGCGCTGTGGCTGACGTCCGTGGCTTGGGCGCGGCGTATGGCGCATTGACGCCGGGGCGGCGCGAAGGGACGGCGGCATGGGCGTGACGTGGTGAGACGACGGCGGGCGCACGGTGCGGCGTGGGCGCAGCGTGGCTGACGGCGGTGCAACACGGGCACAGTGCGGCCGACGCGACGGCGTGGTACGGCGTGTTGATGCGGGGAGGGCCGAGAACGCACGCGCGTGACGCGTGGCGTCGCGGCGACGTGTGTTAGTGATATGCTTACTTTGGGACTACCAAACGCTATTCCGTAACTGGGTAGTTATAAAAGTAGTCTTCGGGTTTGCTATGAAACATGGAGTGGGATGTGAGTGATCAAGATGGAATTTGCCCCTCCTTTGGAGAGATATCTCTGGGCCCCTCGAGGTAATGGATTATGGAAATGCATGGCCATGCTAAGTTGATTGAGGAGTCAATCAACAGACAGATAATCTAGTACGGTTCGAGTGAATGGTTAAGCTATTGAAGGGATGACACACATCTTGCCTATAGCTTAATTGGTATCGTGAGGCAAAAGGATTTGTGTACACATTATAGGTTCAGAGCCGATATTACATTCTTGTATACTATGCTGTCAATATGTGCTGCTAGGCGCCGCTGTTGACAGATCGGCTGAGTTGGACTCGAGCCGACGATCGGCTAAGTTGGAGTATAGCCAAAACCGAGTATACCTAAACCTACAGGGTCGCACGCTTAAGGGGATAAGAACAGGCGTTCGAGTTGGACTCGGATACGGCTCGGTAGGATAGGGATCCGATCGGATAGAGTCCTATGGGCTTACAAGTTCGGCCGGCCAACTCTATGAGATTCGGATAGGATCCGATTCAAAATAGAGTCCCGATGGGCCTCTAGGCCCAACCGGCCAACTCTATATAAAGGGGGTGAGGGGTGGAGAGCTGTAGCATCGAATTGAACCGAATCAATCTGATTTGGAGCAACAAGTCGGCGAGATCAATCTCCACGGAAACCCTCCCACCTTCGAGCCAAAACCCTAGCTTTTCATCGCGTGCTAGCACGGCTGTTAGGCGTTCTGTCCCCGGACGTGTGGATACCGGTAGAGGTGCTGCTACGCTGCGGTGCTGTTGATCGGCTACGAATCAGCTGCGTGCGAGCATGATCGGACGACTCGGCGAATCGGCTACTGGGTGAATCGACTGATTGGCAAATCGGCTGTCCCCGGGAATCAGCTGTCGGCAAATCGGCTGTCATCGGCCAGCACTATTCTAGATCAGATAGCCCTGATTGGCTAGTCCGCTGCACTCTACTCCAATCTGTAACGATCTATCGGCCCTTACTTGCAAGTGTTCCTGGTTTGCGCGGTAGAAAAGTTTTTGTTTTCGGCTAGAGTAGCCTCCGGGTAACCCTTCAACGTGCGCGCGGTACGGCAAGACCGGCGTCGAACACCTGGCGCCCGATGAACAATGTGTTTTCTCTTTTTCCCTATTTTCTTTTTTCTTTTTTTAATTTTTTTATTTATTCATTTTTACATTTCACCCATAATATTAAAATATAATTTGGCCCAATTATAAATTTAATTTAATTCTAAATTTTCAACCCTTTTGTCCAACTTTTTTATTATATATTATATATATTTATATGTATATATCTTTTTTATTTACACTCTTACATATTATTTTATTTTATTTTATTTTGTATTTTCCGGAGTATAGTTTTGATCCAAAATAAATTCTTATCAACCTTAGTTTTTCATAATTACATATTTTTATAATTTTTATTTCTAATATTTATTTTGGAGTTTCCTTTTCGTTTAGGGTTTCCAGAACCTTTTCGACATTTCCATCATTTATTAAGTATTTCCTTATTTATAACACACAAGAAAACTTGTAGAATAAGAGGCAAATAAATACGACTAGATGCAATAATCCAAAAGTTTTTGTAAGTTCCAAATTTTAGTTTTTGATTTTTAAATCTCTGATTTTCAGGGTGTTACAAACCTACCCCCTTAAAATAAATCTTGTCCCCGAGATTTGGGTTGGGTTGTGGTTGGAAGTTTGTTGGCTTATATAGGATTGATCTATTTAGGACTTCATCCCAACAAACGATTTGTTTAGGGTGAGGCGGAAATCTATCACGGAGTTCTTAAGGTGATCCTACTGTATCTTTGTGATTCTTTGTTTCAGATAACTATGTTATCCATCTTTCTTTAAACCTTTCTAGGTACTCTAGACTTAGGCTTCTATTAATTTAATCTTCGCAAGGAATCTTTTGATGTGTGCCCTTGCTTCATTTAATAAGGAAAGGGAGAGAGAGGTGGCTTGTCTCTCACACTTGTCCCGGCTAGTAGATTGGAGAATGAGTGGAGGCGAAGTAGCTCGAGTGAAGAAAGGATGGAGCAAGGGTCACATAACGAAGGCGAAGTAGAGCGACGGCTTCCTGGCAGAGGCGGACTTCATCGGCGGTTAGGGCTTGCAGCCGCAGGGTCCAGGATGGAAGGAGATGTTTCCTTATCGGTTCAGGCAATGGGTAGATTCCTTGCCGGAGATGATGCTTGGAGGATAGTGGTGCCATGGTGCTTCGGTCGCAGAGGCTGCATTATGGCGAAAGGGGCTGCTGCTTGGCGATGGGTGTTGGCAAAAGTGCGGTATGTCGGAACGGCTATTAGTACCTTACTGGCTTGGGTGCTATGCCCGCTGGATTTTATCTGGAGGCTGTGGTGGGATATGATAGAGGATGGTTTCCAGGATTTCCTCTGGGAGGCGGTTTATCTTCTTGTCGTGTTGGCACCTATTGTCTTTCTCTCTTTTCTGGGATTACTAATAGATTAGGTAGTCAATGGATGGTCCCTAGAATTTGTCCCCTTATGTATGGATCTGGCGGCCACTGCCTGAATCTCTCTCTTTTTTATATTGGATTTTTGGTTTAGATTGGTGCTCGGGTGATTTAGGTTGTTGTTGGGTTTTGCTTGTCAGAAGAGTGGTTGGATGGCATCGATTGTTAGGATTGCGACTTGCATCCCAACTAGTATCCCTTGTAAAGCACATGAAACTAATTTTGTTTTGAGGAGACTTATATCTAATTACACCTTGTTCTGCTGAGAACAGGGCGTAATGTCCAATTGACTAACAGGTGGTGGCGGTGTCTGTCTAAAGAACGTTCTTTCAAACATATAAGATTTAGAATGCCTAATGTTAAGCTTTTCTTAAGTTGTATAATAGACTTTCTATTTTTAAGTTTTAGAGACCTTCATTTCATAGATGGATAGTGACCCTATATGGTATGATTATGATCCAGGGATTTTGTGGTTGATGGGAGACCATCAGAAGAAGGTTTGGTTTCATCTAGCTACAACATGGGGCACAATTTAAGGATCCACGGTCATGTCACTCTACTCCCCTTAAATAAAATTTAAGCTTTGCTTTAGGCATTATCAGCAAATCCTTAGGAAATACGTCCGGGTAATCCTGAACTTACTGGCGTACCGGTCATGGGTAGTGGGGTAAATATTCCCGTGGCTCGCTCACACAACATCGAGTCTCGGTCCATGGTTAGGCTTATCGGTGAAGTCCATGGGGTGGACAGGGTGACTTCTCCTTCGTCCAAGTCTATAACCCCCTTGTTTTTAGTCAACTAGTCCATCCCGAGAATGACATTAAATGTTTGTGGTGGTAGTACCATGATGTTTGAAAGAAATCCTATGTCTCTAATTCGAACGGGCACATTGATGCAGGTATGGGGTACGGTTTTATCTCCCCCGGGTGAATGTACTAACATGGGTCTCTTAGGTTCCACCCGGTGTAGGTTGGGTTGTTTGCTTATTTTTGCTAATATGGACGAATGCGATGCTCCGGAAACAAATAAGACATTAACGAGGCGAAGTTGATAGAAAGCATACCCATTAGCATTCTCTGATCTTCCTGTGCCTCTTTCGCGTGCACATGATTCACTTGTCCATGACGTGATCTGGTAGCAAATTCATTGGGTTGCAGTGTCTTGAACAAAACACGTCTAGCAGCAGAGGTAGTAGTTCCACGTACAGCCGTTGCATTGGCACCGGTACGAAGAGGGGTGCTGCGTGGCTTGGGGCAGCGGTTGGCAAAGTGCCCAAACTCTCCACAGTTGAAGCAGTTCACATTCTTCCTTCTAGGAGCGGCTAGAGTCGGTGTCGGAGTGCGGAATTGGGTCGCATTTGGCCTGTTGACATTGTTAGGTGCAGCAGGATGACTAGTTGCCACGACAGTTGGCTTCCATCCAAATAGGGTGGCTCCCTTGGGACGCTGAGACGCTCCCTGAAGTGGGCGGGTCATAGCGAGTTTCCTCTTGCGATTGTTTTCCACTATCTTCTGGTCGTGTTCCAGCCTTACGACCTTGTTAATCAAACTCTGAAAGTTTGCATGGTCCTGTCCGATCATATGCCCTCGTAGCTCATCATTCAATCCCTCGATGAACTTGTCGACCTTCTGTTCTTCACCCGTCAAGTCGCTGGTCGCGTAGCGGGCAAGCTGGGTGAACTGGTTTAGGTACTCCTGCATTGTGGTATTCCCTTGGCACAATCTCCTAAATTCATTTTTATTCATGCGCATTACTGCTGCTGGCACGAAGTTCTCGCGAAAGGCGGTGACAAATTCTTCCCATGTTGGTTCTGCAGCATCCTCTGCTCGTGTCTCCTTATAGGTATCCCACCAGTCACTAGCGGGTCCTTCCAGTTGGTTTTCGGCGAAGATCACTTTGTCAGCTTGACGCACACGCACCAGGGTCAACTTCTTCACTATGATGCGTAGCCAATCTTCCGCATCCATAGGTTCCTCCGCCGTAGCGAAAGTGGGTGGCTTGGCCCTCATAAACTCGCCAAGGCTTGAGCTTCCACGGCCTCCTTGATTGTTGGTGATGGCCTTGAACAGCTGGGTTGCACAGCCATGACCTCTGCCAAAGTGGTGGGGTTGGGCTCTGGTGGGTTCTCATTGTCGGTTGATGCCCGTCGACGGTAAACCCTCATCTATAGCCGGAGAAGACAGGGGATTGGAAAGAAGAGGTTAACTAAAGATGAGACCTTAATCTGCTTACTGCTGATCTGGTGTGAGTATACTTTTATTGTTTCAGTTGATTAAACAAACGACCTAGTATGGTCACATCCCCAACACTGATGTAAACCATACACCTGCACACAGCAAACAACACCTGGCCTAGGAACTATCGGTGCTACTCTTCCGGGAAAAGGTTGGGCTTTAGGGTTTAGGTGAGCTCCGTGAGACTTCGCTTGATCCTTGAGAAGCGTTGATTCGGGGTGGCTTGGCTTGATCGGCTGCTTGAAGCTTGGACTTGACTTGGCTTCCAGATGGTGCTCTAGGCTTAGCAACGAGAGGATTTGGGAAAGGAGAGAAATTTGACAAATTATTTTGCAATGACCTTAGAGTCAGGGAAAGGTGAGAGCAAAACAATTTTACAAAGAGATAAGGGGTTACGGGTATAAGGAGGACATATTTTGTTTTTATAGACATAAAATAATTCCTAAGTGGGGATCTTTCCCTTTAACCAGCTATAAAGGGGGTGGGGCACCATTTGGTCTTATCCTACAGTCGCACTGCTCTGATACCAGCTCTGTGGACCCCTATTTTTGAGGACGGGAATCATTCGTGTTCATAGTACCATTTTCCTGGATTGAGTAGTTTTGTACCCACGAATACAGTACTGAATTATCAGGTGCAAAGTACACGAATAGTCATACATCCAAAAGTAGATTACAATAATAAGCCCGAAGGCAAAATCCATCACATATAGGTCCTCATGGATCGGATACACTAAATACAGAAAGTAGGTAAGGCAGCAGAATGGAAGGCAGCGGCCTGTCGATTTGCCAGAGGCAACGACTGGGGACTAAGACCTAGCAAGCGCCCTCGTCTTCATTGCCCTCCTGGCAATAGGCATAGGGATCCTTAGAGTCTTCAATCCCACCATCTGGAGGTTTGTGCATATAGCAAGGGTGAGTACCAACCGTACTCATCAAGCCAACACAGCAAAGATGCATATGTTAGGGGATTATCAAAGGATGGCTGTGGTTCATTTGCACAAAGCCAGTTTTGTAATTCTTTTTACAAACCTAACATCTAGCCAGGTCAAATTTTATTTCCATAGTTCATTAAATTGGCGACGGTTCTGTCCATCATCCATTGTGGTACCAAGGATAGCTTCCCGCCACCGGATCGTCATGGTTTTCTGGGGAGTCTCCCCTTCTCGCAGTTCGAGAAGTTGGTTCCCAGCACATAAAATCATCATGCATGCCCAACCCATCATTTTAAAGTTTAGAGTCTAGCCAAGAGAGAAACTTGTCACGTCGCTCTATATCCGCGAGCACGGCTATTTGAATAGACTGATTTACTCACACTGTAGTGGATGTACACTTTACCCGTACTCCGTGACTGCCCAACAAATGAGCCTACGTCCCAACACATGAGATGGTCACGACAAAGCTTTTCAATAACCTCACTTTGGCAGTACCTGCTCCATGAACTTAGATCCTCTTTCACTCTAGCCGTCGTTTTCTAGCAGTGTGAGGAGTTCTGGCGCTCTCGGGGTAAGGGGAAACTCACTCAATCTTTAAGTTATAATTAATTTCCGAATTCGATTCATCCCTTCAACACTTACGTCGCAGCCCCATCTCAACATCACAAATCACATCTCAACACTAGAACCACTACGCAGGGATACTGCCTCCGCTCGGCTATCTAATCCGCTAGGTCTATACTTATTCGAGAAGTATGGTTGTACTGGCTCATTCCATGTTATAAGTCTCATGGCTCGGTCCTTAACTGACCAGGGACGATACTCGCCTTTCCCGGAATCCACCCAAATCGTCCAGCTGCCCCAGTCTAAAACATTTGTTTGTTTTAGTTTTTCATCAAAGACTCATTTTATCCTTGTCATGGCAAAGTGGCGCTCATGTCTCCACTTGCCGAACGTCAACCACCTTCCCCAAGGTAGTTGCCCAAGCATATAACATTTTGATAAATATGAGTATGCAAGAATCTAATTTAGCACAGCTAAGAAATACCGAAGATTCTCTTCGGACACATCATGTCGTGGGTTACAAAGAATATTATATTGGTATTCAATATCAAGGCATGGTATAGCAAGAATAGGAATACTTCGTGTATAGCATGCATGTTTAAGTTTAAAAGCAACACAAGTTCGCAAATAAGCTCAATATGTTCAAAGGTAGTGATGACTTGCCTTGCTCACGACCTTCTTGACCTGTGTCTTCAGCGTATTCAACGGCTCCCTCGGATTCTATACATACGTTGAAAGATCCAATTGAATTCGATCAGAATTCAAATAAAAACCATCAAACCCAAAAGAATCGCAAAAGTGGTCCCTAAGACGAATCTATGGTTTTAAATGGGTTTAAGTTCATGTTTCGCTAAAGTTTGGGTTGAAGCGTGTGAGTTGCATTAATTTGAACTTTTACGTTTTCTCTGATTTAACTTATATGGGGTGGCCTTATCCCAGTTAATGTAAGTGTAGAGGCATTATAATTGATGGTCCAAAATGTTTATTTGGCTAGAGGTTAACTAGAGCGTTTACGTCAATCTTTTGGTTGAATCTAAATCCTTTGTAAGCTTGGTGTCGCGGTCCATTGATAATTGAAGTGAGAAGGATTTTATGGAGCAAAATTAAATATCAAATTTTTATACGTATAGGAAAGAGTTGATTTAGGAGTTATAAAGATAGTTTTATAGTTCTTGAAAAAGTTCTTATTTGTGAGTATAAAACTAAGTGAATAAATGAGCTTCTCAAGATATAAAACTTTGGAAGTTGGATAGGTTAAAAGTTTGAATCTAAGTAATTATAAAACTCATAAGTATTTGCAAAGGAATTTTAAAAGTAAATAGATAATAAGCCTCTTTAAATCTTTGTAAATAAAGTTTAAAGGAGTTAAAAATATTTTTCTAGGATTTTTACTAGGCTTATTCTTATTTTTAATTCCTTAGAAGTATTAAAATAAAAATTTTCCAAAAACTTTGCCTAAGCCGGGTTTCGAACCAGCAACCTCCCTCTCTCGGCTCAGCCCTCTCCACTAGGCTACCGAGCCCATGTTTCCATCTCTTTCCTTCTTTTTCTTTTCTTCCTTCCTATTCTTCCTTTTTCTTCCTGGCGAGGCCAACGGCGGGGCGAGGGCGAACGGCGGCGAGGGTGGCCGGAGCTTAGGATCTATTGGGCTCTACACCATCTCCGTCACATGGGGAACTCGTTTCAAGGCATGGCCAGGGCGGAGAGGCGGCGGAACGAGCCGGTGGCGGCGGCCTAGCCGCGGCGGCGGAGGCGCATGGTGCGACGGTGCTCCGGTGACGGTGCGGCCGAAACAAGGGGTCCTAGAGCATCTACGGGACACGGGTATGCTAGCTAGGGGGTTGGCTTGGTCGGAAATGCACGGAGGCGGCCTGG
This sequence comes from Oryza australiensis, assembly GCA_019925245.2. Lineage (NCBI taxonomy): Eukaryota > Viridiplantae > Streptophyta > Magnoliopsida > Poales > Poaceae > Oryza > Oryza australiensis. Next base: position 722,751 of record JAIFGZ020000326.1, on the reverse strand, counting down.
CGACGTGCGCACGGCGGCGGCCAGAGCAGAGAAGCTTGGCGGCGCTCGTCGCCGGCGAGTTTCGGTGAAAAATTAACTCAAACAAGCTTGGGAAAAGAAAGCCTAGAGCATGTAGATCATCGACGTACATTTAATTTGGGAGGAAATCAACTGAGGATGTTAAATTTTGGATTTTTGCTTCGGGCGGCCGGTTTTAGGGTTCTTCGGTGTTTTGCGAAATTCGTGCGTTGTGGTGAATGGATTTTGGGGAAAATTGGGAGGGAGCTAGGTGAGGAGATAAGGAACAAGTTTCGTGTCTTGAGTTTCGGCCGAAGAGCTCTATTTATAGCGGTCCGCGCGAGCTCGAGCTCGGCAGCCATGGCGGTGCGACGCGGGGATGGCGGCACACACGGAAAGGGGGAGGGGAGGCCGACACACAGCGGTCATGGCTACAACGCGGGCGACATGGGCACGATGGTACGGCGCGGCGTGGGCTGACGTCGGCTACAGGCGGCGGCGTTGACGCAGGCGCGCACGTGGTACGGCGACTTGACGGCTAGGCGACGATGGAGTACGGCGTGACATGGGCGCGACGCTGTGGCTGACGTCCGCGGCGTGGGCGCGGCGTATGGCGCGTTGACGCTTGGGCGGCGCGATGGGACGGTGGCATGGGCGCGGCGTGGTGACACGACAACGAGGCGACGGCGGGCGCACGACGCGGTGTGGGCGTGACGTGGCTGACGGCAGTGCGCCGTGGGCATAGTGCGGCCGACGCGATGGCGCGGTACGGCGTGTTGATGTGGGGAGGGCCGGGAATGACGCCCGCGCGACACGTGGCGTCACGGCGACGTGCGCGCGGTACAGCAAGACCGGCGTCGAACACCTGGCGCCCGGTGAACAGTGTGTTCTCTTTTTCTCGATTTTCTTTTTTTTAAAAATTTTTTATTTATTCCTTTTTACATTTCACCCATAATTTTAAAAATGTAATTTGGCCCAATTATAAATTTAATTTAATTCTAAATTTTCAACCGTTTTGTCCAACTTTATTATAATATTATATATATATATATATATTTATATGTATATATCCTTTTTATTTACACTCTTACATATTATTTTATTTTATTTTATTTTGTATTTTCCAGAGTATAGTTTTGATCCAAAATAAATTCTTATCTTAGTTTTTCATTATTATATATTTTTATAATTTTTATTTCTAATATTTATTTTGGAGTTTCCTTTTCGTTTAGGGTTTCCAGAACCTTTTCAACATTTCCATCATTTAGTAAATATTTCTTTATTTATAACATACAGTAAAACTTGCAGAATAAGAAGCAAATAAATACGACGAGATGCAACAATCCAAAAGTTTTTTTAAGTTTCAAATTTTAGTTTTTGATTTTTAAATCTCTGATTTTCAGGGTGTTACAAGCCCTTTGCACCTACCTCGACTTGTGTAGCCGTGACCGCTCCGATACCAGGGGTGTACTGTGAGTTCATCGCCGCCTCCTTGTACTACACGGCTTCCTCGCTGCCTTCACCGACACTGTCGTCCGTCTAGCCCGAGAGGCACCTAGGTGAGAGACCCCGGTCTTCTCTTGCACACTTACATTAATTAGATATAATGTAGGTGTATCACGTAACCTACCATCTCCCATTCGAAAGAGATACGATTGGAGTAGATATGTATATCTTTGCATATCTGAAACCGTATCTGTTTCGAATTGTCCATGATTTTTGGACAGCTCGAGGATGTGTAGAGCGGTTTAGTTTTCATGACTTACTCTAGTCCGAGACAGGGTTTCGACAGCACCTCCCTGTTGTTCTCTGGATACACAATCTCCCTGACGGGACGTGTATTCGAAGAACAGCAGGGAGGTGTGCGCTGTCTCGGACCGGAGTAGGGCATGAAAACTAACACCGTCTACACATCCTTGGGTGGGATTAGGACCTATCCTCACCTATTAGAGAGTATAGACACTCGGTAGATTCAAACAATTCTTATATTATTCGCTGATTTGTTAGAGGATGGATGATCGTGAGTGGATGTACACGGGCCGCCCAAATGTGTCTGGGATGACTCTTGAATGGATTAACAAGACCAATTCTTTCATCGAGGGGGCTTTTGCCAAGCTTAATGGGAAGCCTACTACTTGGTGTCCATGCGCCGATTGTCAAAACAAGTGTCAACAATCAAAGAAGCGGCTGGGTGAACATCTTTTGAAGAATGGATTTATGCCAAAGTATACCCGGTGGACCTTACATGGTGAGCACTATCGTGCGAGAGAGGAGGTCGTGAGACAACGAATCGATGAATATGATTCTGATGCCAGGGTAGGAGATATGTTACATGCCTATGATGAAGGGTGTATGAAGGACGAGCCAGAGGAAACCGCAAAGGCATATAACCAAATGTTGCAGGCAGTACAGCAACCTCTTCATGGGCATAATAAGGTTTCTCAACTAGAGTTCCAGTTTAGCTGGAGTAGAGACGTCTTCGATGCTATCTTGTCAATATTTGGTGGTTTTCTTCTGGAAGGTCACATTGTGCCTAAGAGCATGTATGACGCACAAAAACTCCTTCGTGTACTTAAGATGCCATACGAGTAGATACATGCTTGTCCGAAGGGATGCATCTTATTTAGGAAAGAATATGCAGAAGATAAGTACTATCCAAAGTCTAAATCCTCTAGGTACGTAGAGGTAGACTCTGGTGATGGTGAGAAGAGGCAGCTCCAAATCGGCGAGAAGATCCTTAGGTACCTTACGTTCATACCAAGGATCCAACTGCTATACATGACCGAGGAATCCACGAAGAATATGACATGGAACAAAATGGACGTCGATACAAACTTGATATTGTCGGGACACCTTCGGACCTCTTGATATAATTAGGATCCGAATGGAACTCATCCATTCTTCTCCAAAGTATAGCAAGACATCCGACGCTCCAAGAGAGAGATAACTGAGACATCGCTGGGCCTTTAGCCTACCAGTCAACTTCAGCCTGAATTGTGTCTGTCAAACCACTCGATGGCAGCGACTACATAACCGTGAGCATGGCTAACCGATTAGTTTTAACTCTGCAGAGTGTGTACACTTTACCCATATGATGTGACATAATAATCACGCAAAGCATGGCACACGATACATAAGTATCCGATTTATTATACACAACAAAGCCCTTCTAGTATTCGTGATTTAGCCTTACACCAGCACGATATGTGTTTCCTTCATCCTATACCAATTTGGAAGTACGACATAGAACCATTAAGTGGCGAGCCCACACCTTAACTTAACGCTGTGGGGGCAGACATGACAGGAACCCACCCACATGGCACAATACCATTGTATTGGACAGGCTTAGTCACCTAACTACCTCGTCGGGGCATTAGGAAGCTCCTCTGAGTTATACGAACTCATACACTTCAGCCTACCTAAATGTAAGGCTAAACCGCAAATTGTATACTAAGCTAGGCTATCCCATACTAGCACATGTGGTTATACTGTATTCGAGATGAACATTTGTGGAGTGAAGTCCTTAGGATAGTCTGGGCACACACTCCCCCTATCGGTATAGAACTAAATACCATATGTATACCACCTATGTCCCAAACTTGAAAACCAAGTTGTACCATATTTTGTTTTCAACACAAAGCATACTTGTCATAACATAGCTTTTGGAAAATAGAAGCTTTGCAAGTAAAACATCGGTACTTAGCCCAGTAGTCATCGGAAAATGTATACTACAAGCAAACTAAGCATGGGGGTAAGTAATTCATTAAATTCCAGATTGGTTCACTATGTATTAGCCTCTGATCATTTCTAAGGTTTGGAATTGGCTAATGTATTAAGTGGAGTTTTCAGGGGCATGCAACATCGGGTGTAGTACTAAACATGCTCATATCAAGTTTTTAGTGTTATTCATCAAATATCATGCAAGTTCCCAACCCTTTTAAAATAACCTCCATAAAACTAGGATCAATTTGTTCAAAGGGGGAGGCGAGGACTTGCCTGGTTCTCCTTCCTCCGAATCAGTACGCGGGATCATTGAACGGTGCCGACGGTTCGTCTAATGTATATGTACAAAAATTTTAGATTTTGAGCATTTATGAGAACCTTAACGAACTAAGATGAATGCATATGAGATGCAAGTGTTTTAGCTTCAGATTGATATATTAAGTAGGGTCTCTATTAAGTCCTTTTCTTCCCCAAGTGAAAGGCTTATTTATAGTCTCTTTTATAGTGTAGGGGTTTAGTGTTGCAAGCTTTCTAAATTTTTTGAAGACCAAAATATGGGCTTCTGGTAGGTATTTTATTTTTAGTTGATAGAACACAGAAGGATGGTCCTAACAAAATTTAGTTTGCATTTTTAAGAATTTTATTGGGTCCACTATGTTTTTTGGAAGTCGGGGTGCTCTAGAACAACTCTTTTATTAAATAAATCTATAAGTTGTTTTCTGTCACAGAAAGTATATGATTTCCTATTTTTCTATTAATGTAAATCTTTCACAGTTTCTACAGAGTCTTGATTCACTTTATTCAGAGTAAGGATGATTTTCCTATAATTTTTACAAGTTAAACCTACTCTATTTGGCGGGTTAATAAAAAGGATTTTTCTAAATAAATCTGCTACTGTGTGCAGTTGTTTTTATTCGACAGTACCAAAGTTTATAAACTTTTGGATCTAACAAAAATTTTTCCAAGACAAAATGTGTTGTTTTCAATTTTCTAGGGATTTTCATAGTCTAGCTACTTTTCTGTTGGAAAACCCTTATTCGGATTAATCTTTTTATTTCGCGTGGGTCCTACATGTCAGCGGCAGCCGGTGTTTAAACAATCTAATGGCGCGCCTGTAAGTGGGCCCCGGTTGTCAATGGCTCATGGAGAGGGGAAGAACAGGGCAGCGGCGTGCGGCGAGTTTCTCGCCGGCCGGCGGCGAACGGCGGTCCATCTCGAGTTACGACCAAAAAGGAAAAGCTAGAGGAGGCTAAGACGAAGCTAATGGTGGGCTTCTCATCCACTGCCGTCACCGGAATCATTGCCCGCGATGGTGCGGGCGGCGCTAAGGTTCGGGTAGCCGATGCATGTCAGTTTTTAGCCTTGATTTAGTTATGCACGGGTAATATAAAGGTCTTAGGGACTGCTAGGATGCTTACCGAGCGATTGGTTTGCTGTGGAGTGACTTGGACATTGGTGTCGACTAGTGGGGCTTCCCGGCGGCGGTGCTTTTCCCTTCGGGTGAACGTCGGCAAGGCGCCTCGGAGGTCGGCTGCTAAAATCAAGTATGGGACTTTATTCGAGAGGGTTTGGTGCTGTTCTGGGTAAAAGGAATCGACCCGTGGCTTACCAGAGAGGGAGAAAGATGAGATCGACAGTGGTGGCCGGAGTCGGGGAAGAAATGGGGATCTCATCACCCGGTTCACCTCTCTGCAATTCCCCTCGTTTACACCATTGTCAGATGCTAGGGAACTTGTTGGCGAATGGGTTTTGGCAATGGTTTACCGTGAATGGCTGGCGAGGAGCGAGATCGTGGCGGCGGTCGATACAGAGCGCATCGTGTCCTTGCTTTGGCGCGGTGGCGTTCCTGGTTGTTGGCTACACTATTGGCGATGAAAATGGGTCATCAGAGAGAGCATGGAGTGAGGGTTAGGGAACAGGCATTGCTCGAGGAAGAAGTTCACCATGCGTCAATGGCAGTCGGGTTCTTGCTTGCCGGCGACGAGGTCCTCTCGGCTGTTCCCATCGATTTCAAGGTGAGCGGCCTCGGTTCTTCCGTGGGGTGAGACAAGGGTGAGAGAGGGAAAATTTGTCGGCCGGTCGGCCTTATATTATGTTGCCGGCGAGGAAGGGGAGGAGAGGCTCGGCGTGGCGGTGGTCGACGCGTGCTCCCGTGTGTTCCTCGCGTGCGACGCGTGCTCTTTGTGCGTGGCGCGTGCGTCCTGATGTGTGGGACCGTGGAAACAGGTTGTGAGGATTATGTCATGGGCCCACCAGGCAGTATGGCCCACATGGCAGTGAGGGAATGGAAGGGGAGTTGGGAGATACCGAAATTTTCCAAGTCTCGTCACAGTGATGACTTTCCAACTTTGGGTCTCGTTTAAATCTATTTCTAGGCAGATTCAGGGGTGGTGAGTCAACCTGCCATGTGGGCATTTACCTAGGATGAAACCACCTTCCAAATCTTTGAAAGACTTGATTTGCACTTGTTTTGATAGTTGGAGGACACTTTATATCTGGTATTATGGTCGCAGGACGTGAATGATACTTGACTCCTAGTTGAGACATTCAAAGTGGACCTTTTTCCCGCTCCCAACTGCAGCACGGACTGCAAGAACCGTGATGGGTTTTAGCACGAGACTGGCGTATGGGCTTCTGTTCTCCTCTAAGGCCTTTTGGTCGTTTGATATTGGGCTCTATGCAGGTTACTGGCCATCTATTGAATCTCAGTTCTCAGGCAATTTGATTACTGGCCCTCATCTACCGATGAGCTATACCTCTCCCACTTGAGTGCTTGCCAGCCACAGGGAACGACTCTAGGACGTTTCCCAGTCCCTATAGCATTTTTACTAGGGTTTTTTTCATTTTGGAAAAATATATATGAAAATGCTTAACATCCAGAATGTCGACACTGACGGTAGCAAATATGTCATTTCACCTAAATACTTTGGTTAAGGAAGCAGCAAAACATCCTCTGATAAGGGTAGGGGCAATTTTTTACATTTACATATAGGACGGCACATGATAAAATCTGAAATCTCTTTTTGGCTTATTTATTGGATTATTGAAACGGATTATTTGTTTCGCCGTGTGACACGCTCTTCCTTCGGAATCGTCCTCTCCTAACGCTGTACACGCTGGTGGCTTGCCCGGCCCCGGCCGGCGACAGTGATCTGACCAGCCTTTTGCCGTGCGACGGCCCCGCGCGCGCGCGCGTGCGTGCATGCATATGCACTGCACACGCGAGGGCAAAAGATCAAATTTAGTTGGATGATCGCTTCATCCTCTCGTCGTCATCGCTAATTACTGCACATATATCACCTTTTCAAGATGATAATGGAAGATTTGATCACCAATCGACGAGAACATCCGGCCTCATCGATGTATCGACGAGCTGGGCCAGTGAAAAGCTATTCTTTTGACCGGCGCCAGTAGACGATACGGCGCTCTGTCACACGACGATTGGTTCCGCCGGGATCAAGATCAAGGTTGATCGTAGAGTGTTCTACTTTGTCTGAACATGTGTAGATCATGGTAATCAGGTATCTATATAGCAAGCTTATCCGACTGAAGGTAGGGATAGATTACGCCTGCCATATCTGTAAACCGAACATGACTTGGGTGTTACGATTGTCGATAGGGATAAGGCAATCGGCCTATAGTCACGGTTTGGTAAGATTTAGGAAACCGACTTAGATTAAGATAGGGTTTTCGATCTGTAAGCCCTCCTCCCAAGACTATATAAGGAGGGTAGGAGGCGTCCCTTGAGGGATAATCCTATGCTAGATCAGAAGTTAGATCAGTTTTTAGCATTGAGCCTTAGATCACGAGATCAATAAAGACACTCAGCGGATCGAATCCACCGAAACAGGAGTAGGGCATTACCTCATAAGAGGGTCTGAACCTGTCTAAATCTTCTTTTTCTCCTAACCCATTGTGCTTGACGATCTCGACTGCGACCCCAGAAATTATATTGCCGAAACCAAGTTTCGACAGTTGGCGCGCCAGGTAGGGGACCGCGCGTCGAGACTCCTTCAACAATCTCGCCGACAAGCATGATGGGATCTCCTTCAAGATTTAGCAACTTCGCCGCCAACTTCGTCGACGATTCCTCCTTCGACTCGGATTCGAACCAATCGGAATGAGAAACCCACTCGACGCCGTTCGGACTCCCGAACAGCGCCAAGATCTACAACGACGTCTTGAAGACCAAGATGCAATCTACTCTCTCCAACGAAGGATTTCGCTCAGCACCATTCGGATTACCGAATATCGCCGAAATCTGCGCCAATCTTCTCGTCTCCCCGACGGAGACGATCTACTCCGACAAAGACCTCTCAGTGCCGTTTGGGTTACCAAACGCCGCCGGGATCTACAGCAAACTTCTCTCCCCCGAGTCGGGGTTGATCCACTCGGAGGAGCCCACATCCCCAAGCTCTGACTCGGACTGGAACGATCCAGACCCGGGCTACCCAGGATCAAGGGAGGTCGCCGTCATCCTCCCGTCATTCGGCTCATGCTCATCTTCGGAGCTCGAGGAATACCTCAGCTCTGCCGGCTTTGACAACCTCTACGGCATCCCCTCAGATGAAGCTGACGACTCCGACTATCACAAGGACTACGAGCCGAAGTGCTTCGATGTCCTCATGGCCGAGCCAGACGAGTCCGACTCAACCATGGCCAGGAGACTTGCTGAAGAAGAGCGAGCCAAGATTGAGCACGAGCGCAAGACGGCCGAAGAGGAGAAGCAACGCAAGGAAGAAGCTGACAAGAGGAAGCAGCATCTACGCGAGGCCGGACGATCCGCCCAGGAGGCTATCATCCAAACACGGGTTCGCAACACCAACATATTCCAGACGCCACAGCAGCACGTTGTTGCCGCGCTCACGCTTTTGGACACCGTCATGGAGACGGCACCCACCAATGTGATCCAATACTCGACAAGATTAAGACCATCGTCGCAGCCATAGCTAACGGCCACCCCACCACCTCGGCACGAAGGCCGACTGAATCTGTGGCTGAAACGCCCGACAAGAGCCGACTCCCGCCTCTAAGGTCAGGAGACTATAAGAGGCCCGAGCCAGATCTGTCGACGACAAGGCCAAGAGGCCCACCCCACGAGTCCACACAGAAGTACCAAGAGCAAACGGCCGACTCCCGCGACAAACAACACGGACGTCCACCCGTCCACCACCGCGTCCGCCGCAACAACAGCTCCAGCTATCCAACCAGCCAACCAAAGACCCCGCCGAGTGATCTGCGGGAAGTCCTCGATCGCCGCTACCAGGAGCGGGACCGACGCACTCGGGAAGATCGGAGGGGATCACCTGATAGCGACGACGACGGAGTGCCGGCTTTCACTCGGGAGCTTCGCCGAGTGCACTGGCCGACTGGCTTCAAGCCCACGGGAATTGAAAGGTACGACGGCAAAACCGACCCCGAGTCATGGCTTACCGTCTACACTCTCGCCATCTGTGCAGCAGGTGGCGACAACAAGGCTATGGCCAATTATCTTCCAGTGGCCCTCGCCAACTCCGCCAGGAACTGGCTCACAAGCCTGCCAAGAGGCTCAATCGGCTCATGGAGCGAGTTGAGGGACCACTTTATTGCCAACTTCCAAGGTACCTTCGAGAGGCTCGGCACGCACTTCGATCTATACAACGTCATCCAGAAGCCGGACGAGCCTCTGAAGGATTACATCCGCCGTTTCTCCGAGAAGCGCAACAAGATCCCCAACATCACCGATGACATCATCATCGTCGCCTTCCAGAAGGGAGTCCGTGATGAGCTGTTAATCGGGAAGTTCGGGCGCAAGCCACCGAAGACGGTGAAACAGATGTTCGAGACGGCAAATTCATACGCCAAATCCAACGACGCCATCAAGGCCGCCCGTCAAGACCGGCCCGACAGGAGGGAAGACAAGCAGGCAGGAGGAAGCCGGAATCCTAAGAAGGATAACGGCAATAGCAACAACCAGGCCCAAAAGGATCGCAAGCGCCGATTTGAGGACCTAGTGGCCGCAACCTCCAACTCTCAACGCCGCCCCCGAGTCGCCGCCTACGACGCCATCATGAACGCCCAGTGCACTCACCATCCCAATCATAAGCACGCGGCTAAGGACTGCTTCGTCTACAAACAGTTCGCCGAGCATTACGCGGCGCAGCTCAACAAGAAGCCGACTGACGAGGCTGGTCCATCGGGCGCCAAGAAAAACAACGCGGCTGACAATGCCGAACCTTTCCAAGACCCAGTGGGAGAGCTCAATCACATCTTCGGAGGGCCGCTAGCCTATGAATCCAAGAGGAAACAGAAGCTAACCGACCGAGAGGTCAACGCGGCTCAACCCGAAGTCCCTCAGTACCTGCGATGGTCGGAGGTGGCCATCACTTTTGACCACTCGGATCACCCTGACCGAGTGGTTCACCCGGGACGCTATCCACTCGTCCTAGATCCCGTGGTCCGCAACATCAGGCTCAAGCGCGTCCTCATCGATGGGGGCAGCGCCCTTAACATCCTTTTCGCCAAGACCATGGATGAGATGCAGATCCCGAGGGCCGAACTGAAGGCAAGCTCAGCCCCCTTCCACGGAGTCATCCCGGGGCTATCATCCACACCACTCGGGCACATCTTCCTCCCCGTCACCTTCGGGGCTCGAGAGAACTTCCGAACGGAGAACGTCACTTTTGAGGTGGCCGACTTCAAAACAGCATACCATGCCATCATCGGAAGGCCTGCGCTCGCCAAATTCATGGCGATCCCGCATTACACCTACCTCTGCATGAAGATGCCGGGTCCCAATGGCGTGATCACTCTTCGTAGCGATGTGAAGCAAGCCTTCACCTGCGATAAGGAGAGCTGCGACATGGCCTAATCTCGCGAGAGATTGCGCGGCCAGCAAGAAGTCCGATTGGCTGCATCCACTTCGGCAGAGGGCGAAGTCCCCGCGAAGAAGATAGCCAAATCAGGATCTGGCGATGCCAAGACCAAGAAGATCCCCCTTGATCCGTCGGATCCCTCAAAAACTGCTGTAATCGGCGCTGAACTAGATCCCAAATAGGAAAGCGCGCTCGTCACCTTCCTCCAAAATAATAAAGATGTTTTTGCTTGGAAACCATCGATATGCCGGAATTCCTAGGGAGGTGATCGAGCACTCTTTGCACGTCAAAGATGACGCCAAACCGATAAAACAACGATTACGCAGATTTGCGCAGGACCAAAAAGACGCTATCAAGGAAGAGCTCGCAAAGCTCTTGGCTGCCGGCTTCATCAAAGAAGTTCTCCATCCCGACTGGTTAGCCAACCCAGTCCTGGTCCGCAAGAAGACGGGGCAATGGCGCATGTGTGTTGACTATACCGACCTTAACAAAGCCTGTCCCAAAGACCCATTCGGGCTGCCTCGCATCGACCAAGTCGTAGACTCAACACCGCGCCAACTCCCGAGTTTCTTGGATTGTTACTCGGGCTATCACCGGATCAGCTTGAAAGAATCCGACCGCCGAAGACATCGTTCATCACACCGTTTGGGGCCTACTGCTACATCACAATGCCTTTCGGCCTGAAAAACGCCGGCGCCAACTACCAACGCATGATCCAAAGATGCTTCCAGACGCAGATCGGCAAGAACGTAGAAGCTTATGTCGACGACGTTGTCATCAAGACCAAGCATAAAGAAGACCTGATCGCTGACCTAAAAGAAACTTTTGCCAACATCCGGGCCTTCAGAATGAAGTTGAACCCGGAGAAGTGCACTTTCGGCGTTCCATCAGGCAAACTGCTCGGCTTCATGGTGTCACATCGCGGCATTGAAGCTAATCCAGAAAAGATCAACGCCATCTTGAGCATGAAGCCCCCGAGTAACCAGAAAGACGTCCAGAAGCTCACTGGCTGCATGGCAGCGCTAAGCCGCTTCATCTCTCGACTCGGCGTACGAGGTATGCCCTTCTTCCGATTGTTAAAGAAGACAGACGACTTCCAGTGGACCGCGGAAGCTAACAAGGCCTTTGAAGATTTCAAAGAGTTCCTTACAACGCCGCCCGTCCTAGCCTCGCCCCAGCCCCAGGAACCTCTGCTGCTGTACGTTTCAGCCACTCACCAAGTGGTTAGTACGGTCCTCGTGGTCGAGCGCGAAGAAGAAGGACGGGCTCAGAAGATTCAGAGGCCGATCTACTTTGTTAGCGAAGTTTTAGCAGGAGCCAAAATTCGCTACCCTCAGGTACAAAAATTGCTCTATGGCATTCTGATAACTGCAAGGAAATTGGCATACTATTTTCGGGGTCACTCGGTCACCGTCGTCACTTCTTTTCCACTCGGCGATGTCATCCACAACCGGGAGGCGACCGGGCGCATCGCCAAGTGGGCTCTAGAGCTGATGTCATTGGACTTGACTTTTAAGGCGAGAACGTCCATAAAGTCACAAGCCTTGGCGGATTTCCTGGCCGAGTGGACTGAGCAACAAGAGAACGTACCTCGGGAAGACCTCCAACACTGGACCATGCACTTCGACGGATCCAAGAGGATCATCGGCTTGGGAGCAGGAGTTGTGCTGATTTCCCCGACCGGGGAAAGGCTAAGATACGTCCTTCACCTCCACTTCTCCGCCTCACACAACGTTGCCGAATACAAAACTCTGCTACATGGACTGCGCCTCGCAGTTTCACTCGGAATACGTCGGCTCATCGTGAAAGGCGACTCCCAGCTGGTCGTCAACCAAGTAATGAAGGACTGGTCCTGTCTAAATGACACCATGGAGGCCTACCGATAAGAGGTCCGCAAACTTGAAGACAAGTTTGACGGGCTCGAACTCTCACATGTCTTGAGGCATAACAACGAAGCAGCCGATGAGTTGGCGCAGTTAGGGTCTAAGCGCGAAGCTGCCCCAACAGACGTCTTTGTCAAGCACCTCTATGAACCAACCATCACGGCAAAGACAACTTCCAACGAAAAAGCTGTGAACGAAGTCGACATGGCTGACGCCGACTGGAGGACGCCGCTCATCAAATTCTTAACTCAGCAAGAGCTGCCGGAAGACCGGGATGAAGCAGAACGCGTCCAACGTCGGTGCCAAGCATATGTCATGGTTTACTCCGATTTATACAAGAGGAGCCCCTCTGGAATTTTAATGAGATGCATAACACCCGAGGAAGGGAGGCAACTACTCCAAGACATCCACTCGGGCATATGCGGAAGCCACGCGGCAGCACGCACTCTGGTCGGCAAAGCTTACAGGCAAGGTTTCTTCTGGCTTACCGCGGTCTCCGACGCGGACAAAGTCGTACGAACCTGCGAAGGCTGCCAATTTTTCGCCCGACAGAGCCATGTCCCGGCCCAGGAGCTGCAAACAATCCCACTATCCTGGCCGTTCGCGGTATGGGGCTTGGACATGGTTGGCCCCTTCAAGAAAGCTCCAAGAGGATTCACACACCTCTTCGTCGCAATCGACAAGTTCTCCGAGTGGATTGAAGCCAAGCCGGTCGCCACAATTACTACAGACAAGGCATGGTATTTCTTCCTCAACATCGTGCACCGCTTCGGCGTCCCAAACAGAATCATAACTGACAACGGGACTCAATTCACGGGAGGCATCTTGAAGGAATTCTGCGAAGACTTCGGAATCAAGATTTGCTATGCATCAGTTGCCCATCCCAAAAGCAATGGACAAGTCGAACGAGTCAACGGCATGGTCCTTCAAGGCATTAAGGCCCGCGTGTTCGATCGTCTAAACCCTTACGCGGGCAAGTGGGTTCAAGAGCTTTCCTCGGTCCTATGGTCTCTGCGGACCACACCCAGTCGGGCTACCGGCCAAACTCCCTTCTTTTTGGTCTACGGCGCAGAAGCCATGTTGCCAAACGAGATGGAGTACGAATCCCTCTGAGTCCGCAGCTTCAACTATGAACGCTACGACCCCGACCGAGTGGACGACCTCACCCGATTGGAAGAGGCCCGTGAGGCAGCCCTCATCTAGTCGGCCAAATATCTTCAAGGGCTCAGACGATACCATAGTCGCAACTTTCGACCACGAGCTTTAATCGTTGGCGACCTGGTTCTACGCAAGATTCAAACCACCAAAGATCGTCACAAGTTATCCCCCTTATGGGAAGGACCATATATAATCGCTGAGGTGACTCGGCCCGGTGCATACCGACTAAAGCGTGAAGACGGATCTATGGTGGAGAACTCCTGGAACATCGAGCATCTTCAACGATTTTATGCTTAATTTGACTAAAGTTTCATGTTTTCCTTGACTGCCAACCTCAAGCAAGATGACTTCTTGAGTTAGCAGTCGGGGGCTACACATATGTCAATAAAGCATAAGTTTTCCTCATCAACCTCTGTGCATGATTTGGTTTATCATTGTTTAATGTTCCTCGATTCGAGTTCAGTGTCTAAGGACTGAGAGTTTTCTGACGACCTAATCGAGCCTAGGCTTGGTGACAGTCAAACGAAAATTACTTAAGAAATTTCACACAAAAACTCGGATCAAGGCATTAACATAAATAAACTAAATATATCACAAGTCTGTGTCAGAGCATCACGATCATACTATATTTACAAGCCAATGTTCACAAGACGAATCAAATCCGGAAGTTATTCACTACATCAACGGAAATCTTCTTCGACGACTCCTGCGCTTCACTCAGCATGTCCAGGGCCTGCTCATCCGTGGTCCCGTCAGCGAAGCCCTCTCCGACCGAGTCGATATCCACTCGGGGGTAGAGAGACTTGGTCTGCGCAAGAGCCAGGCCAGCCCCCATGTTGGCGGCTTCGGTGATGTTGGCTAGATACTGGTCAGGGGCTCGTCTGAGCTTGTCGAAGACTTCAACCGGGTCCAGTGAGCTGGTCCCGACTCCATGGTGGAACAAAGACAGCAAGATCGGCGTCGCTGCATTGACGACCTCTTCCCGGACCTCTCCGGCTCGTTTGACCCGCTCGAGCAAGACGTCGTATTGAGCTCGGGTCTTAACCTTGTAAGCCGCCAAAAGAATCTGATCATGCAAAGCACTCGGAAATAAAGCAGCGCCAAGGATTTTACTTCGAATAAGCTTACCTTCAAATTCGGCCTCCAGCTCGGCCTTGTCGAGGTTGATTGCCTCCAGCTGGACCTGGAGCGAGTGCACCTCTGACGAATTTTCTACAAGTAAAGAAGATCATCAGCAACCGGGGTCAACATGAGAATCATAAAGAAACTCGGAGAGATGAGCTTACTCCCGACTGATCCTCGGAGGTCGAGGTTCGCCTCCCGAAGCTCCGCGATCTCCCTCCTTAGAGCCGCCTCCCTCGACGCAACTTCCTCTTGAGTGGTTTTCAGCTTTCGCTGGACGTCCTCTAAGGAGCTCAGGTGAGGAGCCAGCTTCTCCAGCACCTCGGACTTCGCCATGGAACGGCAATACTCCTTCTGCGCGTGAAATCCAAAGAGTGACCGACTGAAAAAAGATGATAACACAATAAGAGAAAAAGACTAAGGCATACGTTGAGTAGCCGAGTCACTTCGTTTAAGCTTTCGACCAGGGCATCCCTTTCTTCCCTCTCGGCTTGCCTGTCCAAGACGATGCCCTGCCTCTGGCCTTCCGAGTCCCGCCACTCGATCTTGATTGGGAGAACCCAGGTTTCAGAAGACTATAACCTGGGGATTTCCTCCACTGTGGCTGGCAGATAGGAAGAACAAATGAAGACATGAAAGGTTCAAGATAAAAGAGCAAAGACAAGACTCGATTCAAGACTCACCGGCTTCGATGGTGCGCTTTTGGGAGGAACGGCCGGCGGCCTCCTTCTTCGCTCCTTCGCCGAGTGACCCTCGGTCGGGGCGGCGGCCGCGGCTGAGGTTTCCCATTGTCGGCGGTTTCCGCTCGGGCAGCCGGGCGGTCGGGGCTCCTTCACGGGGCATCCTCTCTTCGGAGGCGAAGGTTTTTGCCGGAGCGCTCTCGCTCGGATGCGGGCTCCGAGGCTTCGGCTCTGCAGCTTGGGCGCCTCGGGAGCGCGGCAAGAGTCGGCCCCTCATCCTTCCCGGCAGGATCTATGTCCTGGGGCCTCCTGCAATGACGAATACAACTGGGATGAAGACAAAGAAAGTTTTCAACGAAAAGTTCGGACATCGGTCATAAAGTATATACGGACGATCGGCGGATCTTCGGCGCGCCTTTGGTGATGGCCTTGGAGGAGGAGTCTCGACGGAGGAGCCGGGCGTCATCGTCCGAATCCTCAATGATGAGCCTCCTTTTGCTCGCCCGTTTGTTTGTGTCCACTCGGGACCGCCCGCTTCCCGACTGGATCACTTTGGATTTTGATCCCGCCAGCCGGCTTTTTGGCAGGGCGACGCGGCGCATCATCGTGGGGCACCTTGTACGGCTTTGAGGTAACAGAAGCATTTTCCTGCAAAAGAAGTTCGCACAACACTAAGAGACAAGATGTTAAGGTTGCAAGACATTATGAGGCGGTCGGTCGGCTTACCGGAGGAGGAGGCGGTGAATGCTGAAGGGGAGAACCGGCAGATGAGGGCGCACTCAACCGCAATTCCATCGAGAAGATCTTGTACATCCGGATCTTCAGGATTTCATAACTGAGTGGATCTTGGTCTTCCCGATTGGGGTCCTTCCCGCTTTCGTACTCAAAGGCCGGCTTCGACCGCTCTTTAATTGGAGCCAGTCGGCACCGGATGAAGTGCCGAGTGATCTGTTCGCCACGAAGACCTCTTTGCTTCATTGCTAGGATCTTTGCTAGCAATTTGTTGGCCTCGTCCCAATCTTGAGCCACTGGAACAGTGCTCCAAGTTGGCCTGGGGACAGGGGGAAGGCCGACGAAGGCTGGCAGGCTGGGTTCAGGGTTGCTGATGTAGAACCAGCCCGCATGCCATCTCTTATTGGAAGATTTTAAGGGAAGGGAAAAGTACTCCTTGCGGAGAGATCCGCGGAGTTGGAAACCTGCCTCGCCAACGACGCATGGGTGGTCCTTGTTCGGATGCGGTTTGAGGTAGAACATGCGGCGGAAGAGTTGGAAGTGGGGGAGAATTGCCAAGGAATGCTTCACATACATGGATGAAAAGAGCGATGTGAAGCATGGAGTTGGGGTTCAGATGGTAGAGCTTGAGACCATAATAATCCAAAAGCCCGTGGAAGAACTCGGAGGTGGGAAGGCTGAACCCGCAATAGAAGAAAGAGGTGAATACAACGAGCTCACCGGTGTTCGGGGTTGGGAAGTCCTGACCCGCCGCCGGGCTCCAGCCCACGGTCTCCTTTGGGGGAAGCACGCCATGCTTCACCATCTCCTTGAGGGTAGATTCCCTCACATCCGATGTGGCCCATTGGTCAAAGGGAATTCTCTTTTCCTCCGCCATTGAGTGTGGTTTAGATGGGAAGTGGATCTGGTCGGAAAGGATGGAGATTTGAGCGGGGGGTTTTTGGGAGATTGGCTGCGGAGGCTGGTTGTGGCAAGAAGCGAGCTCCTGGATGGATGGATTTGGGAGCGCGCGAGTCTAGGGTTCTTCGCAAGGAACTGGTGAACAGTGCTGCGAAAAGAGGAATCTTTTGGAAGACGAAGAGGCGGGGACGACCTCGAGCCTTTATAGAAAGATTTGAGGGTTGCGCTAGGTTTTCTCGTGATTGGGCCGAGCCCATGGGAAAATCTGCGGCCCAGTTAAGGTGTGGCCCGACGCGTGTCCTTAGGGACTTAAGCGGATGAGCTTAAGCGGATTTGCTTTGGCAATATGCGCGTGTCCGAATGTCCTATACCTTTGAAAATACTTTCATACCGCGGTTTGCTTGACTTCATGAGAAGCTAGCACGATGCAACTTGGAAGGTGACCAACAGCTAAGCTTTTTATAGCTGCCTTGATGACAAGGGCTGTTTGGTATTTTAGCATTTGATTAAATGATCATATCGATGCTATTTTTCCACCTTGGTGAAGATCTTTATAGATTAAGACCAGTGTTATGGCAAGAGCTATTTAATAACTTGGTCATATTTTTCATACGATTGGAAGAACTCGTTTTCCCATGAGGGATGATTAAAATATTTGTTCCGGGATGACTCGGACAGATCCATTCGGATAAGCATGAGCTTACCGAGTGCTTTTCACCCACGAGGGTTGGTTGGGTTATTTGTTCTGAGATGACTCGGGCAAATTCACTCGGATAAGCACAAGCTTGCCGAGTAATGAGGTTGCTTTAGCTTGAGCTAAGCATCTACATGAGAATGGTTTTTTATAGTTCTTTACTATATGCTTAGTCTGTTTTTGACTAACCACATAGTCGGGGGCTACACCAAATTAGGTGCATCAGGAGATGCACCTAGATATTTATTTTTGAGAATTTTTTAGATGTTATCCAGCCCTTCAAAGTCTTTGGAGCCACTCGGGAAGATTCAGGCAGAGATGATGGAATCATTCGGCACCAGAAGCACTCGGCCAAAGAGATTTTTGGTCGTGTACTGTTTTGGTTTGAAGCTGAGCTGTCTCGTCGACTGAAAAGGACTCGGGGGCTACTGTGGAGATCATGGTAATCGGGTATCTACATGGCAAGCTTATCCGACTGGAGGTAGGGATAGATTGCGCCTGCCATATCTGTAAACCAAACATGACTTGGGTGTTACGATTGCCGATAGGGATAAGGCAATCGGTCTATAGTCACGGTTTGGTAAGATTGAGGAAACCGACTTAGAGTAAGATAGGGTTTTCGATCTGTAAGCCCTACTCCCAAGACTATATAAGGGGGGTAGGGGGCGTCCCTTGAGGGATAATCCTATGCTAGATCAGAAGTTAGATCAGCTTTTAGCTTTGAGCCTTAGATCACGAGATCAATAAAGACACTCGGCGGATCGATTCCACAGAAACAGGAGTAGGGTATTACCTCTTGAGAGGCCTGAACATGTCTAAATCTTTTTTTCCTCCTAACCCATTGTGCTTGGCGATCTCGACTGTGACCCCAGAAATTATATTGCCGAAACTAAGTTTCGACAGAACATGAAACTGTGGCCTTTTTCAGAGAGTGTCGAATCTATTGCGATTGTTTACTGACCACAGCTATGGCCAGCCTCTTCTCATTAGCGGGCAGTCAACGGTAGCTGCAAAAAGATTGTCTCCTTTGTCGTTATATTTACTTACTTTTAATGCTCGTTGGAATGTGCCAAATTGTTACTGTTGTCCATTTGTCTAGTGGTTGGATGCCGAAATGCATGCGCATTGCAAACGCGGCGCGGTTGAAACCCAGCCACACAAGCCATACTGGTTGGATGTTGAATGCATGCATGCACACTTGGCCGGCGGAAGCCTTGTGTGTAAAATTTTGCAATACGTGTCGTGGATAGTTTTGTCAATCAAAACATGCGGAACATCTTGTTTTAGACGGTTTTTGATGGAACCATATGCAAGTATTAAGAGATAATTTTGTAGTACATGTTTTTTATATATAAATAGTACCAACAAACTTAATCGGCATTGCTAAACACCGGTATCATATAGATGAAAAAACGGTCCACCCAGCACGACCCAGCCTAGCCTGACCAAGACATGGCCCGATAAGACTCGGGCCGTGTCGTGCCCACGGGTTGCACCTACGGCCCAGGCACGGCTCAATAAGACTTGGGTCGTGCCGTGTTGGCCCGAAGACACGACCAATCCATCGTGCTTCTTCTTACAATAAGTCTATTTTGCTTTCCTCATGGGTCGTGTCATACATGGCTAGAATAAGTCCGTCATCTCTTCGGACAATGCCTTATATGACTCGAATAAGTCTATTTTGCCTCTCTAATCTATTTTGCCTCCCTAATCATTGTGCTAGGCCGGCATGTCCTGCCAAGGACAAGGCCCAAGCATCGCCCAACGGTCGGGCCTTGCTGTGCCTGGGCCAGGCCAAATCTCCATGCCATGGGCCAAGCCGTCAGGCTACGGGCCGTTTGCCCATCTATACCGGGTATCCCATCGCCACAGTATCCAAGACGTCCGCCTCGTCCCTGTCGAACCTGCTCTCCATCCAACTCACTTGCCCTCACCAGCCTCCAAATATGAACATGCATGGCGCTATATATGTATGCATCATGGAGCATGGTGATACTATTCTCACTACGTATGTATACGTCTATGGATCATGGATGGTCTGAGGCCTCTTCTCTTCACTGGACACCAGCCCTACCGCCTCTCCATATCATTAGGATAAGAGGCATGTGTCGTCTTGCTACGTCGCCGAGAAGCATGTCATCGGTTGTTGTAGAAGGGGAGCTCGCTGAAGAAGGATCCAACCACCTCACCGTGCCATCAAAGCATGTCACCGAAGAAGAGGCTGTGCTACCTTGTTGCATCATCGGAGAGGAAAGTAGGGAAAGGAATGAGGTATGGGTTCGGCACCACCAGGGAGCACGTCACTCTCGCCAGATAGGGGAGAGGCTCCGTCGAAGAGCACATCACCATCGTTGAAGAAGGGATCAAGGACAGAAGAAAAGAATACTGGCTTGATACTGACCATGTATCAGCTAGTACTGATAAGTATTAGCCAGTCGATGAGGTACCATATCTTATACCGACAAGTATTGGCTTATACCAATAAGATATCAGATCTGATACCGACAAGTATCAGCTGGTGTCGACAAGTATCGGCTGATACTGATTGGGTATCAGATCTGATATAGACAAGTATCCGTTGGTACTGATGAGGTATCGAAATCTGATACCTGCCTGGTATCATATCATTTTGACGGGATTCCTTCGTATAGCAGTCCCCAATTATTATGTCTCCAAGATTATATTTTCTCCTCTACTCTGTGATGGGTTCAATTGGAGCCTGTTCTAGATGTGGTTGTGAGACATGGCCTGTCATAGATAAGGGCTCATCTATGATCGCCCCATATGTGGACCTGACACACAATACCTTTGACAAGCCCACATATAGGTCTGTCTGTGACGGGTAAAAAATATAAGCCGTCACACGTGAGGACCCTCATTTCATACGGCTCCATTTTCTTACCCATCATAGCTCTCTCTCGCACCAAAAGAAATCAAAGCCACCACTGAATCCTTCCTTATCCACACATCTCTCCCCTCACTCTATCTCCACAACCAGTCAACCATAGCTCTCCCTCTAGAGCTGAGCGCCCCACATGGCCTCTCAGCTCCTGAGCGCCAGTGGCCGCCTCCTTCACCCTAAGCTCCGACCACCATCGTCATCGTCTCGTCAACCACCGAGCATCGGCAAGCTCGCCTCTTCGCCCCTGAGCTCCGGTCACCACCGCTGTCGTGTCCTCGTCGCATTGACCACCGAGCGCCAGCGAGCTTTCCTCTGTGGGGGTGTCACCCCGAGGTACCCCATGGACTAGAATCTAAGTCCAACTGAAGTCAAAACCGAGATATCTCGGGATGTGGTCGATGGCCCGACCCCCTTCTATGGGGTCGAACATCCTGACCTTTCCTCGAGTCTGACCTCGGTTCTCCTCTCTCCACCCGAACAACCACAACCCGACCTCGACCATCCTCGGGACAAGACTTGGCGCACAAGATGGAAGAGGAAGGGGACAACCTGGTAGAGACTAACATCACCCGACAGCACAGTACAGGCGTCTCAGGTGGAGGAGTGATCCCAAGGCAAGAGAGAGGGAGCACAAGACGCCCACGGTGTTTTAGGACCTAGCAGACCGTTTTGTATCTTTTCAGATGTTGTTTGTACTCACCTTTTAGCACGTTAGACATAGCTTCCTTGGCCCCCAAGTTCTCCTGTAACTGCCCTCCTTGAGCTATAAAAGGGAGGGCAGGGCGAGGGGACAAGGGAGGGAGAGAGGATTCCAAACGAACCTCTAGCCTCCTCGTTTTGAGTTCTTGGCCGTCTTGTTCTAGGGCCTCAAGAACTCTTCTTTCTAACTCCTGTTCATCATACACCCCAACAAAGAATACTAGATGTAGGCCTATTATTCTTCGGACGGGCTGAACCAGTATAATTCTCTGCATCTTTACTCTTTGGCTTGTCTTAAGACTCAAGTCGACCATCGGATCTGTCGCAGGACAGCTTCTCTACCATTCTCTTTCACCTCTTTGGGCACCCCGCTCTGAGGACTGCTGACCCATCCATCGACACTCTCCATTCCAAGATCTATTTGGCACCGTCATCGTCTCCTCGTCTCGTCCACTCTCGAGCTTCGACCGCTGCCTCATGCACCCTCCATCCCAAGGTTGTCGGTGCCCGCCTCTTTGCCCCAAACTACGAGACGCAAGATTCAGTCTCTAGGAGGTTAGGGACCATTGGATCTGAACGCCCTCAAGCTCCGGTCGCTGCCTCCTTCGTCCTCTGCCACATGGTAGCCAGTGTTTGCCTCTTCACTGCCTTTGAGCTCTCGAACATCAGATCTGGTCTCCAAGCGGTTGGGGACCTTCGGATCTGAACACCCCTAAGCTCCCGCTGTTGCCTCCTCCATCCTCCACCCCAAGGTTGCCGGTGGCCACCTCTCTACCCTCTGCTCTAAGGTCATCGTTGTCATCATCGGACTTGCCAGCCAGCGCCTCCTCCATCCCCGGGCACACACCACCGTGGCCTCTGCCTCCGCCCGCCTCCTCTCCAAGCTCCTTGGATTCACCACGTCGTTCGTCTGAGCCTTAGGTCACCAAGGCCACCAAGGATTTTGCATGTGTTTAATGTGTTTGTATCATGATTTGATTTTGGATCTTGCAAGTGTTTTCTGTGTTTGTATCATATTTTGATTTTGGATCTTGCAAGTGTTTGATGTCAAATTTCTTATTGAGGTGTGTTCTTCTTGAAGCCAACTAATTTGTGTTGCTGGATATTAGAGAGGCAGATGACTGATTATAGAAGAAGAGTCAGGTCATTTGTGTCTTGTTTTTCTTCTACAAAGAATTAGTCTAAACTAAAATGTTTTGGGTTAATCACCATGGATCTGTTACTGTTAATACACCTCTTGCTTCCTATTGCATCTGACCACCATTTTTAGTTTTTGTTTTTTTCTAAGTTTTACACACGTGTGATGGGTCATAGGTTATTTTTTTCTGGGTTACACTCAACACTGACGGGCCACAACTTGTGAGCCATTTGAGATTGAGTCATATGTGATGGGTTCTAAACGTGGCCTATCAGAGAAGTTAGTCACTACTGACGGGCATCCACCCATTAGAGGTAAGTAGAGTCATCACTAATCACTAATCACTACTAAAAAACACTCATAGGGACTGGGTTATAGGTGTCGGTTTATTCAAAACTGGCACCTATTGGTGTTTTCCCACCTCCTGCGGGCTTAAAAAATAAAGAACCGACACTTTTAAACAACAATAGGTGCCGGTTGTAACGAAAAACTGGCACCTATACTATTGGTACCTGTTTTTTTAACAAAAACCTACACCTATAATATATTATAGGTGCCGATTTTCTTATGAAACCGGCACCTAAGATTTGAGCCGAGCCGGCGAGGCCCGCGAGGAGGTAAGGTCGATCGTGCGAATGTCACTTGCTCTCGATCTCTTTCGGTCCCCTCTCCCTCTCTCTATCGCTCTCCCCTCTCTCTTTCTCCACCGTCTCGCGAGTTCTCATCCCCTCTCCACTGGCTCCATCTCTCATCCCTGCCCCCTCCCCCTCTCTCCTGCCTTGCTAGCAACGGATCCGGTAGAGGCAATGGCGTTGACGGCTCCTACTGGCCGGATTCGGCGGTCCGCTACCCCCTCCCCCTCCCCCTCCATCCCCATGCTTCTCTGGCGGGTGGATCCGGTGAAGGTGGCGGCGGTGGCGTTTACTGTGGATGGATTGAGCGGTCCTCTACCCCATCCTCCTCCCCCTTCGTCCCAAGCTTCTCCTACGATGGTGACGGTGGCATCGGCACCCTGCGGGTGGATCTTGCAGAGGCAACAGTGTTGCCATTTCCGGCATGCGGATCCAGTGGTCCTCTACTCCCTCTCCCTTCTCTCCATCCCAAGCTTCTCCTGTTGCGGCGGCGGTGGCATCGGCGCTCCCATGAGCGGAGGTGGCGGTGGCAGCGTTTTCGGTGAGCGGATCTAGCGGTCCTCTACCCCTCCCCCTCCCCCTCTGTCCCAAGCTTCTCCCGCGGTGGGTCCGACAGCGGCAACTTCTACCGTGACGGACACTACGGTGACGACGACATCGGCGACTCCCATGGGTGGATCCGGCTTGACTGTTGTTGTGTTGTGATACGTGATGATATTGTTGTTGTGTTGTAGTGATGGTGATGATTTTGGATTGATTGTTCGCTGTGGATTGATTTTGGGGGTGATTTTGGAAGCAAAGCAGGAGAATGCGCTCGATGCATCGGCTAGATTCAAGCCGATACATCGAGCTGTTTTTTTTCATTCTGGGAACCTTAAAGGTGCCGGTTCTTAAACCGACACCTTTTAGGAGACTTAAAGATGTCGCCTTCTAGGTGCCGGTTGGAAAATCCGGCACCTATGACCGATTCCCAACTGGCACCAAAGGCCTTTTCTGTGCCGGTGAATCTATGACGAGGGCCGACCCTGTTAAAGGCAACGCTATGGGTCCGTCAATTATGATTTGACCCGACGTAGTGATATGCACATATGGTTCCTATTTTTTTCCTATGATTGATATAACATTTTACCTTCAGCCAGCTGATTCAGCAAAATTTTAGCATGCTGTGAAGAGTCAAGTTTCCTCAAAGAGAATCTTTCCAAAAAAAAAAGAAGGAAGGCGTAGTATCCATGCACATTGACCTGTGAACAAATTTAGGACGTACGTCAACCAGTCCACATATGAAACATCCCTACACATTAATTTCACTGTTGTACCAACCAATCTAGCTATATATGATCATAGTACAGATTCATCTACTAGCTTGTTCTACAACAATAGGCCATTTTAAGGCCTCTCCCTCTAATGTGCTAGCTAGATGCATCTAATTTAGCTATATATCTACTAGCTAGAAAAGTAATTAAGCAAACAGGACAAAGGCCCGTTCGAAAATTCAGATATTTTACCTCAAATTTTATATCATATTTTTTAAACTACTAAACGATAACTATATGTTCCATACGAAAATTTTTATGTAAAATTTGTTTCAAAACATCAAATATTTTTATTTGTTAAATTTATAATAATTAAAGCTTAATTAATTATGTGTTAATGATTTTTTTGTTTTATGTGTGCTAATTTAATTTTTATCATCATCAGTATTCCCTCAAATAAAAAAGAGACAGTGTCCATGCGTGGCCAGCGGCAGTCCAGGATGGTCGTCACTGTCGCGAGCTCCAGGGAACGCGTCTCTCATGCCTCACCATTTACTCCCTACGTGTGCATGCAAGCAAGCGCGCAATCAAGTCAAAATCACAGGGAAAAAGATAGCTAGGACGGGAACGTACCTTAATTTGTTCGGCTACCGATGATGAAACTTAGTTCTTTGGAGTTTAAGTGTTAAATTGGTGTTTGTATTTACAGTTTATTATTTTTCTCGATGATAGCCGATATATTTGTCGATATTTATGATTATAATTTTATCAATTTAAAGATGTGTCAATCAGGACTTCTAAATATACTCAGAGAGGAAAATAGGTTGTGTGCTCATAGATATGTGTGCATATAAATGGGCGCCTATACCTGCGGTTAATATGTTTCCAAGAAAAAAGGACGATCGATCCAGATCGAGACAAGGGGCATGCGGCATTTATGCACAATGAACTCAAGGAGATGGTCGATCGTCGATCAAATCGATCCATCGATGAAATCATCATGCATTGCCAGTGGACACGACATATGCATGTTCGGAGCCAGCCATCTCGGTCGATCGATCGATGGATTGGTCATTTTGCAGTGGAAACGATGTGAGAGCGATCGATCGAGGGCATCGTCTTGTGCGACGACACGACGACGAAGATCGGACAAAGCTTCGTACTTGTGCTCATGTGCGCATAGCTAGCGGTCCTGACGCACGCCAGGTCGTACACAGGGGCCCGGGATCGATCGATCGGTACGTGCACACCTGGGGGTTTTCTATCCACACCATGGATAGGAAGAAACACAGGGAAACACAAGGAACAGTGAAATGACCATGGCAATTAAGGGGGCTCCACATGCATGGCGGTGACCTCTGTGGTGGAGTAGTACTAAATCATATAAAAATCGTTGCTCGATGTATAATATAATATCTATGGGAATAATAAAGGTGAGATTGTTAGTAGTTGCTACAATATATATAATCCTAACATTAATTATACGACTACTTGATAATACAACATTAGTTATAATAGTTGCTATAATATATAATTAAAAATTAGCATTAATTATACAACTAATTGGATAATAAGATAAGATATAATTGTAAAAAAATCGTACCATTAATTACTTGAATTCTATAACTACTATGGGTAGAATCTCACATGAGCTCACACATATTAAAATAATACGTCATTGATTTTCAACACATGTTTGACCATTCGTCTTATCAAAAAATATAATTATTATTTATTTGTGATGAATTACTTTATTTCTAAAAGTACATTAAGTATGATTCATATCTTATACATGTATACGAGTTTTTTTAATAATACGAATGGTCAAACACGTGTTTAAAAGTCAACAGCTTCATCTATTATTAAAAAATAGAGCATGTGTGATATTACTGTTGGATGTATTCTTTTTGTTTCATGTTTCATGCATGTAATTATTAATGTCTCTGTATGTGTAATGTTAGATTGTTGGGTATTGTCAAGATGCACTACTATTTAGAAATGGCCTTACTCTGTTTGGGGATAAAAACCGATAGACTGATACTATCACTATTGGAGAAACCTTGGTTGAAGTGCCAAAATCTACAATAGTCCGGTTGAAGTTATACGCGAGACTAAAAAATATTTTTAGTCCCGGTTTAGAAAGGCAACGGCTCTTTAGGAACTTTAGTTATTTAGTCCCGGTTCAAATCCTGTCATAATCTGTCAAGGCGCCTCGGGTCTCTAGTCTCGGATGGTAACACTAACCAGGACTAAAGATAATTTTTTTGTCCCTGTTGGTAACATCAACCGGGACTAAAGATGGGGTTTCTTTTTATACTTCTTCCTCCTTCAGCCTGAGCCAGCTCCACTTATCTTCAAACTTTTGCTCTAGCCAGAGGGGAGGTGCTGCCAAAATTTGTTGTGATTTTGTTTTGGTAATAATACACAAATTTTTGCTATCTACAAGGTTAGCAACTTCTTCCTCTTATGGTCTATGCTTAGCACTTTGTTTTTTGCGGTTGTTTTTATATATTTTCATCTCTAGATTTTTATGAAAACATGAAGAGAGAGAAAATTTATTTGGACTAATTATTTTACTAAGCACATTACATTGTGTTGAGAAAAATGTTTAGGAAAATAAAGAGGAAGAAAAGTATGCTTAGCATGTTACATTTGTTGAAATTTAGTACGTATAATTTTATCTCAAAAAATATTTATGGAAAATGATAAGAGAATCTTTCGGACAAAAAAGTTATAAAATAGATGACAAAGAAAAAATATAGAAAATTTTATAGTAGATTAGAAAAGTAAGGTAATTTTAAAATCGTTAAAATAGTTAGAAATATATACACTACGTACATTAAAAAAACTTTTAAAATAATTAATTAAGTTTATGTTTACCACTTTAAAAGACCTTTTAAAAATAATTCTAATTTGTGACCGTACAACCCACATGTTCCTCTCAATTTCTCCCATTCTCCGCAACACACCCGTCCCGTCTCCATCTACCCACCACTTCTTCTTCTCCTCCATAGCTTCCCGCTGTTGTTGTTTTTGGCCTCCGGAGCTGCAAGCCGCAACCATTTGCGACTGAGAAAAACCATATTTTGAGGTAAGCGAATCACCTCAGGTTTCTCTAGTTTGTGTTCTGTTGTTGCGCGACATGTTCTTCCCTACAAGTAGCAGTATCTACACTTGCTCGATGGTGTGTGTCAGCGGTAGTATTGCGTATGTGTTGTTTCGATCTTTAGTGTTGGTTGGTAACACCAACGGGGGCTAAAGATGGGGTTCCTTTTTATACTCCTTCTCTCTCTTTCAGTACATATTATCTGATTACATATATATATAATTATTGTAATAATATTTAAATGGTTTGAATTTTGTGGATTTTTCTTATGATTTTTGTGCATTCCATGTAGATGGATCGGCAATGGATGTACTACGCGGATCGACGGTCGCAGAGTTTATTCAAGGCGTGCATTATTTTTTGAGTGTGGCCGATGCCAACAAGCGAAGGATTTCATACGTTGTCCATGCAAAAAGTGTAAAAATGAGAAGGAGTATTCTACATCAAGAATTATTCATGCCCACTTGTTTCAGTCGGGATTTATGCCTCACTACAATTGCTGGACATCGCACGGAGAGGTGGGGGTTGCAATGGAAGAAGATGAAAAAGACGAGGACAACATTCCGGGTTGTGATCAATACGATGGGTTTGAAGAGAATACAGCAGGCGAGGCGGGCGGGAATGCTGAAGAAAACGACGGTTTCGATGACCTTGGTCAAATGTTGCGCGACATACAAGGGGACTACGAAGGTGAAAAGGCGGTGCAGAAATTGGAGCGTATGTTGGTGGACCACAAAACGTCCTTGTACCCAGGTTGTGAACAGGGGCACAAAAAGTTACGTACCACGCTAGAATTCTTGCAATGGAAGGCCAAAAATGGTGTCAGTGACAAGACATTTGGCGAGTTACTAAAACTCGTGAAGAACATTCTTCCAAAGGGAGACGAATTGCCGAAATCAATGTACGAGGGTAAGAAGTTAGTCTGCCCTCTAGGACTGGAGGTACAGAAGATACACGCATGTCCTAACGATTGTATCCTCTACCGTGGTGAGGAGTACGAGAACCTAGAAGTATGTTCGGTTTGTAAAGCTCTTCGATAAAAGATCAGACGAGATGATCCAGGCGAAGTTGATGGACGGCCTTCGAGGGGTTCCTGCTAAGGTGATGTGGTATTTTCCTATAATACCACGGCTAAAGTGTCTGTTCAGGAACAAGGAGCATGCAAGGATGATGCGCTGGCACGCGAAAGAACGCCTACAAGACGACATGCTGAAACATCCCGCCGATGGGTCATAGTGGTGAAACATCGACAGAACATTTAAAGACTTCGGCGAGGATGCAAGAAACCTAAGGTTCAGCTTAAGTACGGACGGCATGAATCCTTTTGGAGAGATGAGCAGTGGACATAGAACTTGGCCTGTAACGATGTGTATCTACAACCTCCCGCCTTAGCTATGCAAGAAGCGGAAGTACATTCAGATGCCGGTTATTATTCAAGGTCCGAAGCAACCTGGTAACAACATCAATGTGTACCTGAGACCGCTGATCAAAGATCTAAAATGGCTGTGGAAGCAAGCAGGTGTCCCTGTGTGGGATGAGGATAAACAGGAGCAGTTTAACCTACGAGATTTGTTGTTTGTTATCATCAACAATTGGTCTACACTTGGCAACCTATCCTCACAGTCAAACAACGGTACAACGCTTGCACCCATTGTTAGGATGAGACCGAATGTACGTACCTGAAACATTGTAAGAAGGTAGTGTACATGGGCCATCGTCGTTTTCTTGTTGCAAGCCACCCTATCTGGAGAAAAGACAAACATTTTAATCAAAAGGCAGACCATCGTACTAAGCCAAAGCATCAGAACGGCCGTGTTTGCCATGGTGAAATACCTCAAAGTAGTATTTGGAAAGGGATCCGGCAACTAACCTATAGCAAGTGAAGGTGGCCACGTGGTGATGTGGAAGAAGAAGTCATTTTTTTGGGAGTTGCCCTATTGGGAAGTCTTGGACGTCCGCCACGCAATTGACGTGATGCACCTCACTAAGAACCTTTGCGTAAACCTGCTGGGCTTCCTAGGTGTATACGAAAAATCAAAACGTACACTTGAGGCACATAACGTTCTGAAACATATGGCACAACGCGACGGCCTTCACTCGCAACCAAAGGAGAAAGGAGCCCACTACCTAAGTCCAGCCAGCTACACTCTAAGCAAGGCAGAGAAGGAAATAATGTTTGAATGCCTGGAGAGCATCAAGGTACCGTCTGCATACTACTTGAATATAAAGGGAATAATAAGCATGAAAGATAAGAAGTTCACAAATCTAAAGTCCCATGACTGCCACGTGCTGATGACACAGTTGCTTCTTATTATAATTCGGGGTACCCTTCGCGATAATGTTCGGGCATCAATAACAATTCCTGAACGCAATTTCACACGGGATCATCAATTCAGACAGACTAGAAGACTTTCAAAATGATGTGGTCCAATGTCTTGTCAGCTTTCAGATGATCTTTCCGCCTTCCTTCTTCAATATCATGACGCATCTCCTATGCCACCTTGTCGAAGAGATCTGTATCCTCGGTCCGGTATTCCTACACAACATGTTCCCTTTCGAGAGGTATATGGGCGTTCTAAAGAAGTACGTCCGTAACCATTCTCGTCCGGAGGCCAGCATCGCCACGGGATATGGAACAGAGGAGGTGATTGAGTTTTGCATCGACTTTATTGAAGACCTTCGTCCCATCGGGGTGCCTGAATCAAGCCATGAAGGTATACTATGGGGGAAGGGAACTCTTGGAAGGAAGGCAATAATGAACATAGACAATGACTTGTTCAGGAAAGCACATTGGACCGTGTTGCAACAATCTTCCTTGGTGGCTCCTTACATCGAGGAGCACTTGGCGATTGTTCGCTCGGAAAACATCGATAAGCCGGATGCCTGGATTACACGCCATCACATCGATGCGTTCCCTGCTTGGCTGCGAAAACATCTCATGGGCAATGCTAGAATTGACCAACAACTAGCCTTCTTGGCGAGGGGACCATCTTGCTCGATCACCACATTCCAGGCATATGAAATCAATGGATGTACACATTTTACCCACGGGCCCAAGACTTTAAGAGCACGAATCAGAACAGCGTTGTCCGCATCGATGCCGTAGGATACAATGGTACGGCTAGCATATATTACGACAGCATCGATGACATATGGGAGCTGGACTATGGACCTCTGAAGGTCCCTCTGTTTCGGTGCCAGCGGGTTAGGCTCAGTGGTGGAGACGTAACCATTGATGCAAGTGGGATGACAACGGTTGACCTGAGCAAGGTTTGATACTCAGACGAACCCTTCGTCCTTGCCAATGATGTACGACAAGTTTTCTATGTCAAGGACATGTCTAGCAAAGCAAAGAAGGGGAAAGGGTCCGACGAGCCAAAGCGTCACGTGGTTCTCCCAGGAAAAAGAAAAATCGTGGGAGTCGAGGAAAGAACTGACGAAGATTACGATCAGTTTGACGGGCAATCTACGTTCATGGTGGCGGTTGACCCGAGCATCCTCCTACCAAATGACACTACTACAGATCCTATCATCTGTGACGGGCCCAAATATGCCTGGAGCACTTGGGCCGTCAGAACGAAGTCATCTCAATTGGGCCGTTATTTGCACCGTTATAGATGTACTCGTGCAGCCCCAATTGCGAATAGCCCATCAGCGATAAAACTCATCTATGACGGGCCCAGATGTAAGCCCGATTGAGATGACCTAGGATATCTCAATCGGGCCATAATAGCGAGCACGTCAGAGATGAGGGCCATCAGTGACGGGCTCAAAAATAAGGCCCGATTGAGATGACTTTATAGCCCGTCACCGATGACTCATATCGATGTCGGACTTTCATTGACACCCGTTAGAGATGTCTGTGCCCCGTTACAGATGTCGTTTAAATGGCCCGATTGAGATATAGTTCGGACACACTATAAATGCACCAGCAACCGCTATCTGAATTCATCCCACTGTTCACTTTTTTGTGGGAGGTTGAAGGGGGCGAATTTTTGTTATTTTTTTAAAAAACATGAATATATTAGAAGTAAGTATAAAGGTTGATTTTCTTTACAATTTAGTAGTGTCGATCCCCGTTTTTGAGGACGAGAATTATTCATGTTCATAGTACCATATCCCTGGATCGAGTAGTTTGGTACCACGAATACAGTCTGAATTACCAGGTGCAAAGTGCACGAATAGTCTTACCTCGAAATTATTACAATAATAGGCCCGAAGGCAATATCCAATACATATAGGACCTACTGGTCCGAATACAATCAAAAGCAGAATTTAGATAAGATTAGCAGTCGGAAGGCAACGGCATGTCGATTGCCACAGGCAACAACCGGGGACTAAGACCTAGTAGACGCCTTCTCCTCCATCGCCCACCTGGCAGTAAGCATAGGGGTCCTCCAGTTCTTTGTTTCCTCCATCTGAAGGTTTGTGCGTATAGCAAGGGTGAGTACCCAACATACTCAGCAAGCCGACATGGAATGATGCATATGATAGGGTCATTCAAAGGATGGTTGTGGTTCATTTGCACAAAACCAATTTTCACAAATCATTTCACAAACCTAATATCTAGCCAAGTCATGTTTTAGTTCCATAGTATGTTACAACGGCGACGGTTCTGTCTACCATCCATCGTGATTTCCAAGGATGGCTTCCCGCCTCCAGTTCGTCATGGTTTTCTGGGGAGTCCACCCCTTCTCGCAGTTCGAGAAGTTGAGTCCACCAGCACACAAAATCATTATGCAATTCCATCCTATCATTTTAAAACTTATGAGTCTAGCCACGGGAGAAACTTGTCACATCGAATAGATTGATTTACTCACACCGCAGTGGATGTGCACTTTACCCCTACTCCGCGACTACTCATTGAATGAGCTTTCATCCCTTCATATGGTATGGTCATGGCAAAGCCTTTCGATAACTTTGCTTCGGCAGTACCCGCTCCATGAACTTAAATCCTCTTGCACTCTAGCCGTCTTTTCCTAGCAGTGAGAGGAGTTCTGGTGCTCCCGGGGTAAGGGAAAAACTTTCACAACATTCTTATTCATTACTCAACACTTAGGCCGCAACCTTATCTTAATAACCAGAAACACCTCTTCACTCAAGAACCACTATGCAGGGATGCTGCCTCCACTTGGCTATCTACTCCGCTAGGTCTATACCCATTCGAGAAGTACGGTTGTACTGGCTCGTTCCAGGTTATAAGTCTCATGGATCGGTCCTTAATTGACCAAGGACAGTTCTTGCCTTTACCGGAATCCACCCAAATCCATCCATTCGCCCCAGTCCAAAACATTGGTTTTGTACTTTTTATTTTTCATCAAAACTAATTTCATCATGATCTAGGCAATGTGGCGCTCATGTCTCCACATGCCGAGTTCCAACTACCTTCCCAAAGATAGTTGCCCAAGCACGAAGCTTCTTTGTAAAATCATGAGTATGCACGAATCTAATATAAGCAGAGCTAAGCACTTTACCAAAGTTATTCTCTGGTTATATCACATCGAAGGTTACAAAGAATAATTCTAACGGTAATCAACATTAAGGCAGGGTATATCAAACATAGGTGTTCATTTGTGTATAGCATGAAATTTGTAATTTAAATCAACATCATTTCGCAAAGTAGGATCAATATATTCAAAGGGAAGTGTTGACTTGCCTTGCTCGCACACTTGTTGGCCGGGGTCTTCAACGTAGTCAGTGCCTGCTCCTTCGGTTGCTATCCGTACGTGCGAAAAGTCAATTGAATTTGATCAGAATTCAATAAAATACTGAGAGATCGAAAAGAACCATAAAAACGACTCCAAATGTTTAGCCTAAAATTCTACACAAGTTCGGACGAGAGTTTCGGGATGAAATCCGATTTAAAAAGCGAGTTTGAGATTTTAGGGTTTTTGCAAAATGTCGATCCAATTAATTAAGGGATAAATTTAAAAGCGCTGATCAAAAGAATTAGTGCTCGAGGTCTTGGAGGTCCGAGCACCCAAAGATTATATTTTCAATGGCGAAAAGAAAAATAGATAAACTCCGGATTAAAACAGCGCGAAAACGAAATCTTCGAAAATCTGATTTTGATTTCCGAATTTGCACGGAGAAAATACACGAGAAAACAATATATTTTTTCCCAAATATTTTCCCAAATATTTTCTAAATATTTTTCATAATTTTTCAGAATTTTTCCATTTTTTCCTTTTCTTTTTTTTCTTTTTTTCTTTTCCCTTTTCCTTTTTTTTCCTATTCCTCTCCCTCTCTCTCGTTCGACCGACGCTTCCTCCTCTCTCGGCCGACTACCCGCAAACGCGAGGGCGGCGGCCCGAGGACTTACCGGCGGCTATGGCGACAAGCGAGGAGGCGGCGGCACTCCGGCACACGCGGCGATGGCTCGCGGCGGCTTCGGCGCACGGCGAGGGAGGGTTGCGGCGAGGAGAGAATGGCGAGGAAGAGGGGGAAACGAGGTGGCGAGGTGGGGGAAACGGGGAGGGCTCGGCCTTTTATAGCCATGGCGAGAGAGGGAAAAAGAAGGGAGGGGGACCGGCGCGGCGGCGGTACGGTGGGAGGCACGCGGCGGCGCGGGATGGCGGGGACGGGCGCGGCGAATGCGGGCATGCGCACGCGAGGACGGCGGGGTGCAGCGCGGGGTGACGCGTGGCGTGGCGCGGGCGTGGTCCGGCGCGGAGTCGAGGCGCGGGCGCGGCACGGCGGCGGGGACCAGGCGCGAGGTCGGTGCGTGGCGTGCGTGGGCGCGGGGCCGGTACAGGCGGGCGACGCGCGACACGGCGAGGGCGCGCATGGGCGGGCGACGCAAGGCGAAGCGAGGGCGCGGGTGGACGGTGTCGACGAGCAGCACGCGCGGCGAGAGCGGCGCACGGCGGGCGGGGTCCGGCGCGGCGCGCGCGCGGCGCGCCGAGCGAGGTTGGGCGTGGGCGGCGCGGCGCGGAGCGTGGCGCGCGGGGCGGGCGCGGTACGGCCGGTACGGCGTCGAACACTTAGCACATGATGAATAGTGACATTTCCGATTTTCCCCGATTTAATTTCTAATTTCCAAATCCTATTTTCTTTCACCCCCAAAAATTGAAATAAAATATAGTATACCCAAAAATTAAGTTGTAAAATATATTTTCAACCTTTTCACCCACTTTTATTATTTTAAAAATATATCGACATATTTAATTTAATTCTTTCTCCTAAATTCCAGAAAATGTAATTTTGATTCCAAATAATTTCTTAACTTCATATACATCCTTTAAAATATTTTATTGCCCATTTAATTTTCTAATTAGTATTACACAACCACCAAAATGACGTTTTGTTCCTAATTATATATTTTTATAAATCCATAACCCTTTTCCTATTTTATATTAAAATTCCCAACTCTAAACTCCAAAATTTTTCTCCCCAACGGAAATTCAAATCGTTTGGTTTTTGTCAAACATCGAGATGAATCGCTCACATATAAATTTATGCAACCAAGCTGGCAAATAAGAAGCAATAAACACGGTCAAGAAGCCACAAGCAAAAAGTTTTTGTAAATTCCGATTTTTAATTTTTGGTTTTAATTTCTCTGATTTTCAGGGCGTTACAAGTAGTATGATAACTAATGTTTTATTAAATTTTGTAGCGTTGGATCGAAGTTGGATGAATGCGACAACTTTGAAGCGTCATTGCAAGGAGTATAGAGATGGCGTTTTAAGTTTTATGAACGTCGCGGAGGAGGATAGGAGAAGAAGAAATAGTAAATACATGTGTTGTCTATTCGGAAGGCATATCCTTGTAATAGAGTCTTTGTAGTAATATAATTTGTAAATTGATGTAAGTAATGAAGTATTTTATACCTCAGATCGAACCGGTGCCTTAATGAATGATCTACATATCTTTCATGCAAAAACAAGGTGGCTTACTTAGCTTGGTGTAATAGGGAATGCGATCCTCTACACTGCACTATAAATACAGGCCCATAGTATTCCTATGGGTTGCATCTAGCTAACCAAGCTCCATCCATAGTAGGTTGCCAATACAGGCCTATAGTATTCCTGTGGATTGCATCTAGCTCCTATAATATTTCATCTGTTAATTATAATATTTTTTAAAAATATAATCCCAATTGTAAACTAATTTAATAATACATATTTTAATTTCTCATGGGTTTTTTAAATTTAATGGCAAATTTACACTATATAAATAATTCATCTGTTAATTATAATAATTTTTAAAAATATAATCCCAATTGTAAACTAATTTAATAAGGCATATTTTAATTTCTCATGGGTTTTTTAAATTTAATGGAAATGTTACACTATTTAAATAATTTATCTGTTAATTATAATAATTTTTAAAAATATAATCCCAATTGTAAACTAATTTAATAAGGCAGTGGATGCGGATGACACTTATCCGTATCGGGCCTACTATCATTGCCCAATGCGGATGACAAGCATCCCTATCGGGCCTTCGTTAATGCCCGATGCGGATGACACTCATCCGTATCGAGCTTACACAAAGGCCCGTTAGAGATGACTCATCTGTATCGGGCTTTAGTAGTACGCCCGTCAGAGATGTCGTTGACTAGGGTTACTTAGTCAATCGCTCTCTCAGATCCGGATCCATTCATGCCTCCTCTCCTCCACGCTGCCGCTTGCTGTCCTCCACGTCGACCCCGAGCCCGGCCGTCTCCTCGCCTCCACGCCGTCGTCTCTCAGATCCACACGCGCCATCGCCGCCGCCTTCTCTCCTCCTCTCCTCCACGCCGCCGCCTCCTCTCATCCTCTCCTCCACGCCTCCGCCTCCTCTCATCCTCTCCTCCACGCCGACCGCCTCCTCTCCGAGCCCGGCTGCCCGTTGCCGTCCTCGACCCCGAGCCCTCCATCCATGCCGACCGCGTCGACCACGAGCCTGCCACCGCCTCCCTCGACGCCTGCCGCGTCAACCCAAAGCCCGGCCGCTCGTTGCCGCCAAGATCGACGTCGAGCCCTCCCTCCACGCCAGCCGCGTTTACCACGAGCCCGCCGTCGCCTTCCTCCACGCCTGCCGCGTCAACCCCGAGCCCGGCCGCACCATCGCCGCCTCGACCTCGAGCCCGTCCTCACCGGTTAGTACCCCTCTTCTCTCCTCTCATCACCGGCGGCGGATTCTTGATGCTATGTGATGCTATGTGATGCTTTGTGATGCTCATCCACTGCTAGTATCTTGTAATTTCTGTTCATCTATTGTTGATTTTCTCGTGTGCTTGAACTAGATTTAAGAATGGTTTCAGTGGAAATTTTGGTTGGTTGTGCGCTAGGGTTTCGCTGTTTGGTTGTCATTCTGTGGCTTATATTATGATGAGATGAGATCTTTAGGGTTATATTTAGGGTTTAATCTTTTTGTTATCTTTGAAGCTTTATTTAGGGTTTAATCTGTGGCTTATATTTAGGCTTATATTTAGATGTATGTGTTGTCACTTGTCATATATGCATATATGTCAATCTTTTTATATATGTAAGTGGAATACTTGTTCCTGCACCTCTTCATTTGTGTGGTTTTATGATAGTTGATCCATAATATCCTACGGCTACTACTACTACTACTACTCTACTGCCTGGCACGGTCAACATTAAATTGTTTTCTTTTTTGATTGAAATAGTCAACTTTGTTGACTGACACTCTAATTTTAAGTTGATTTCAACTTTAGTTTTTGGCTTATCAACTGTAACTATAGCTATCTTGCTATACTGCTATGATGCACAATTTTTTGGTGCTGATATGGCTATGATATAATGCTTGAATGATACTCTTGGTCCTAACTTGTTGTTCCTTCCCTCACCTTTCTTCTCTCCACTTCCCTGGATTTCTTCTCTACTCTTCCTGGCCAATGATGAATGCTCAAGAATAGACCATAAGAATGATAGCTTTGTCCTGCTACTGCTACTGTTATCATTCAAGCAAGATAGCAGTGGCTGTGATAGCAGTGGAGTGTGTGATTTAATTTTGTTTGATGCACAATTTTATACTGCTATACTGCTTTGATGCATAATTTTATACTGCTATACTCTATACTGCTATGATGCTACTGCTACTGCTACACTTGTTCTTTTTTGGGGGACACTATACTTCTCTCTTTTTGCAAAAAAACAGCCATGGACACTTGTTCTCTTTTTATGATAAGAACAGACCAGCTACACTTGTTATTTTGTTTGGGGGAACTACACTTGTTTTTTTGATAAGAACAACCATCTACAATTGTTATTTTATTTTTTTTGGGTTCTACACATGTTCTTTTTTGCAAAATTGATCCATTCACAGCCACAGCCACAGCCAAGTTGTTATTTTGTTTTTGGGAACTACACTTGTTTTTTTATAAGAACAGACCATCTACATTTGTTCTTTTTTTGGGGGCACTACACTTCCTCTTTTTTTGATAAGAACAGACTATCTACACTTGTTCTTTTTTTTGGATCTACACTTGTTCTTTTTTTGTATCTACACTTGCAAATGATTGTAATTGATGCATAATTTCTGAGCAAAACTGAGGCCACATCTAATACTTTCACCTTCCAATAGTTTAGTAATATGTAAAAGTTTAGTAATGTTTTTTTTCCTCGATACAAAATGTCGGCGACTACAAGTGGAACCACAACGAGTCGGGCTCCAAGGTCCCAGAATAAGATCCCTAAGGAAGTGTATAGAATAACAGAGGTGGAAGAACAGAGATTTCCTACGGCCCCAGAGAAAGCCGTCAAAAAATTCGCAACAATCTGCGGATTCTTAGGGAGGCGGAACTTCATAATTCTGGCGGACCACATCGATC
The DNA here is from genome assembly GCA_019925245.2 of Oryza australiensis. Lineage (NCBI taxonomy): Eukaryota > Viridiplantae > Streptophyta > Magnoliopsida > Poales > Poaceae > Oryza > Oryza australiensis. The sequence continues at coordinate 684,498 of JAIFGZ020000326.1, read as the reverse complement.
GGGTCCCACAGGAAGAAAAAGATGAGGCCTGGAGAGAGTTCAAGGAGAGCTTCGAGTACCCAGAAGAGGCCGAGGAAAGACTGAAGTGGCGGGCTATCCGCAAGATGGGCAACTTATGGAAAAATTTCAAGACCACGCTCATCACCGACTACGTCCTCAACCCATCCCAGCCAGAACCATTTAAGAAGTACCCATTCATCACCCAGGCCGTGTGGGACGAGTTTCATGCCGCCAAATCAACCCCTGAGTCTCGGGCAAAAAGCGAGGCCTATAGGGCGTTGCAGGCAAAAAACCTTCACCCACACCGGCTTGGTATGGGAGGATACGCCGGGAAGCAGCAGGAATGGCAAAGGAGGATCAAGTTGCCGCGGAATCTAACACCCCGCCAATTCTTAGTGATATCCCGACTGCCCAAGCAAGGAACTGGGCAAGGGCAAGGGCGAAGAAGAATAGTGATGGAACACTGACGTTCCCAAACCCCGAAGAGCAAGCGGTGTACGATAAACTTGTAAGTTTAACACATAAAATATCTTTCAATAGGTTGTATCGTCCTATACATTTAATTAATCCTAACTGTACGGCAGGTCCAGCTGACTGCTGAGAGACATTCCTCCTCCGAGGTCTGCTCACAAAGGCGCGAGGATAACATCCTCACAAAAGCCTTGGGAAACGAAGAACACCATGGACGGACAAGGGGCATTGGCTCTGCTGTCCCATGGAAGTATGGGTTTCCCCAATTTGCTTGGCAGTACAAGAAGCACAAGCTATCAAAGATGGAGAAACAAACACGCCTTAAGGAGCAACTTCGAGAGGAGCTTAGAGTCGAGCTCGCCGAAGAATTGAATGAGAAACTGGCACGAGTGGAGGCTCGGGTGGAGACATATGAGAAGTTGATCGTCGAAGCTCCGGCCGCTGCAGCTCTATTGATGAGAAATTTCTCTCACGCGCTAGCCTGTGAGATCTGCTTAGCTCCAATGCAGGTCCTTCTCGGCTGCCTGTGCAGTGCAGGGCGTGCCAGTAGATTTGATCTGTTAACCAACAAGAAAAATAAAGACATATGCGTTAAGGGTTAAGTTAGATCCTACAGGATCGACTGTGAGAGTCAATTTACATATATATGCTATCCCGAAGTGCATTTAAACCAAGTGACTAGAATAGATCGACTGTGCCGAGACAATATTAATCACTTAATCCAAATATACGATGGGATAATAAATATATGCCTTAATAGCCTAGCCGATACCGTAAGACTAACTGTGAATCGGCTAGTACTCCGATACATCTTATGAAAAAATAAAAATATTGATCTAAGCTAATGCGCTAAACCTAGATCAGTCGACTGTCGGCTGTGGCTGACAGACTGATTCTGGCTTAGGGCATTTAACTAGAGCAAGATCTTAATATAAGAGGCAACTTTAATAAACCTATAGTAAATATACCAAAAGGAGATTAAAACAGATAAGGCCGGCTGAAACCCCGGCACTGTCTCTAAGCATATACATCTAGCCGAATAGATCATAAAAGCTCTAAAAACAACTTAATAGGTCAGATTGATGCGACATTAAGTATAAAAAGAACAATCAGATCTACTATAGCTGATGTAAATCCCACGAGACGGTGGATATCGCATATAATCTAGGCCAACCCTTAGATCTAGCTCTATCGGCTGCTGATTCTTGACAGAAACAAGCCGATGTCAAGACAGATCTAAACATCTTTCTAGGTTATATGTGATATATGATAACTAGTGCAACATAAATCATCGAATTTAGAGTATCATAGCGATGGAAGCACTGAATCCGACGAGATACACCACTAATGACAAACATTTACCTTAATCGGGGATCGAAACGATGCAGCCCGAAGCCGGATCAAGTGTTCCTCTGAAGAAAATAGGAGGCGATGCGCCGAAAGTTGTATTGATTGTGTGTTTTTATTTACAGGGATCTTGGGTCCTATTTATACCCAAGAATAACATTACCCATGCGAACCACGGTCTCTATCTAATCTACTATTTAAAATACGACAATATCCTGGGATATGGTCACATGACACATTACAATAGAATATCTAAACAAATTCCTAATTTACAGATACAATTGTCGTTACAGGACCCTATCCATGGATGACAATACCTTTTAACGCCCAATTTTAGAACCGAATCTTCTATTTATCTTTAAGCACTTTCATCGGAAACGGTCTTATCTTCTTCTCTGACTCAGCATCGGCTATCGGCTATCCTTGTCCGACTCAACCTCAGCCGATTAGCCTCATAGCCGATTGTATCACAGCCGACTTGACCTCTGTTCTTTCGACCCGATTCCGTTTCTATCTCGGCAGGGACTTAGAGATTTGGTTACCAAATTTAGCCGTTAACAAGCTCCCAGAGTAGAAGTGAGCCCCACGCAAAGGCATAGCGGCTGCGCATCAACTGAGGCGGGGGCAGAACAAGCACCAATCCCCACCGCGGTGGACCACATGACGGTAACAAAATTCAACAAATGTATATTTTGTATTAGCACCAAAGTACACCCTAGTAGTAATGACACGTACAATTCTATATCAGGAACCCACATCATGCACCCTAGTTGTTAGGGTGACCCAATCATTTGCAATTCCGGCTGCAGAGGGTCTTGCATTCAAGCCTACCCCCGAAACCCGGGTTCATGGGACGCAACTGCTAGCTGGACATGCAAAAGTCCAAGTAGACTTAGTGAAGCCCGATTGGGTGGGCTTCACTCTCCAGCACCCACCGAACGATGAGGTTCTGACCCTTGGAGCTGCACGTGGGACCTTTATCCAATGGCCCAAGCAGAACATTCAAATCAATGTAACTCCTAGGCCAGCACCAAGTTCTCGTCCGGTACCATCACGTGCACGTTCAGATATTGTAGTTGCCCCTCAAGCTAGAGAACTTGTAGTTGCCTCTCAAGCCAGAGAACTTGTAGTTGCCCCTCATGTCGTTGAAAAAGATCTCCAATTACAATATGATACAGATTTTGGGGACGACGGTATGGAGGAGGACAGCAGGCCGCACCAACGCCCTCCTGCCAAAATGTTGAAGAAGGCCAGATCTTCTCCTGCCGACATCGGCAGAAAGGGGAGAGGAGTAGGCAAGGTGCAAGGGGCCAAGAAAAAGCTTGATCTTGGCAAGGCGTCATCAGTTCCGAATACTTTCATATTAGGCATGCCATTGGTCGGAGACGACACCTTATCAAGGATGGGGCCTGCATGCAAGGAGTTGCATGGGTACTACATGGAGAGGACCAACACAAAGAGGAAGCATAGAGAGACCTCCATGTTGGGCTACCACGATAGTCAGCCGTTCCTCGGCCCTGCTAGCTTCATCGCCGTAGACTTCCAAGATCTATGGGACCTCTACAGGGTGCGAGCGGTTGACACCAACCTCCTTAAGTGCTACTCTTTGTAAGTATTTGTGGGTACGAGAAATGATAATAACTGTCCATATCTGACGCTAACCCAGACTCTGGTCTTGCTTGTAGGTTTACCTGGAAGCAGGTCCAAAAAAAATCACCCTTTGTTGCCTTTCTCAATCCATCTATCGTCAACGAGACAAATATGCAAAACGATCGAGCTGGCATGGTGGAATATATCAAGGACTGCTTGTATGCCCGTCAAGACAAGGACTTCCTTATGTGTGCCTACAATCAATAGTAAGCGTGTACCCTACTTAGAATCAAATGCGCGACTGGTATAGCTCTTGTATTTACCTTGCAATTTAATAATGTCGCAGGGTCATTGGATTCTTCTGGTAATAACACCGAAGTGTAGTTTGGTACACTACTTAACTCCAATATCAAGCCAAAAATATAAAACTGGTCCGGCATCGAAGCTGTCTTGAATGAGGCATGAGACCTATAGGTGGCAAAAGACGGGAGGCATAAGGATGGGCATCCCAAACTCGGTCACAAAAAAGACTTCCCAATTAAACAACAAGTGGGTGACCAGTGTGGGTTCCACATCTGCCATAACATGCGAATCTTAGCATACAAGGTGACATTGCCCGACCTTGAGGTGTGTTATACAATTGTTTATATAAATAAGACGACAACTTTCCAAGTATGTAGACTAATTTGGTGCCTCACATGCAGGTTAAACTATCAAACATTCCGGATAACAACTTCGATATCATTAGAGAGGAGATAGCACAATTCATACTAGATGATATATTGTCTCCGAAAGGAATGTTTAGAGTAAGGTCATGGGTAGCTCGATCGACTCTGAATGGTAGAACATTTGCAATGACAGTGCGACAAACATTTGATTTTGTTAAATATTCTTTGTAATACAATTCTGCACGTTGTTTCTGTATATACTTGCTTTTCTTTGTAATACATTTTTGTAGGTTTTGATGCATCTGTAACTAAATTATTTCGCTCGATGATGAACTGGAGCCGTTCAGACATGTTGCAAATTGCAACATCCAAAACAAGCTTCGAATTATTTAGGTGTGTTGTAGGCTGGGTGGCTACCGAAGATCTCCGCATCAAACCTTGTGTCACAGGGCACAGCGTAGATCTTTTGGTAGCCACCGAACCTACCACAACGCCTCATACCATTACATATATAGTCTAGTAGGTCTGAGAGCAAAAAGTAAAGACCATTTTGGAGCTACACTTGTTCTTTTTTTGGAACTACACTTGTTCCTTTTTGGAACAAAACAGACATCTAAAATTGCCTTTTTGAGCTGTACACTTGTTCCTTTTTGAAACAAAATAGACCATTAATTTTTTTTTGTTCTATACATGTTCTATTTTGCAAAAAAAAAAACAGCCATCTATACTTGTCTTTTTTTCTGTTTTTGGGGTTAGTACACTTTGTTATTTTGCTGTGGCTGTGGCTATGGAATATATACGTGATGAATATATCTGTAACTAAATTATTTCGCTCGATGATGAACTGGAGCCGTTCAGACATGTTGCAAATTGCAACATCCAAAATACAGTTTGAATTATTTAGGTGTGTTGTAGACTGGGTGGCTACCGAAGATCTCCGCATCAAACCTTGTGTTACAGGGCACAACAGAGATCTTCTGGTAGCCACACAACCTACCACAATGCCTCATACTATTACATATATAGTCTAGTTGTTCTGAGAGCAAAAAGTAAAGACCATTTTAGAACTACACTTATTCTTGTTTTTTGGAACTACACTTGTTCCTTTTTTAAACAAAACAACCATCTACAATTGTCTTTTTTTGAGCAGTACACTTGTTCCTTTCTTTTGGTTCTACACATGTTCTTTTTTGCAAAAAAAACAGTCATCTATACTTGTCTTTTTTTCTGTTTTTGGGGTTAGTACACTTGTTATTTTGCTGTGGTTGTGGCTGTGGAATATATATGTGAATGGATATGGCTGTGGCTGTGATGAATATATATGTGAATGGATATGAATATGGCTGTGGCTATGATGAATATATATGTAAATGGATCAACTTGCTGCTGTGGCTGTGATGAATATATATGTGAATGGATCAACATGGTTGTGGCTGTGGTGAATGGCTGGGGCTGGTGCTGGGGCTGGGCTGTGATGATATCTGTCATTTTTTACAGCGGGCATGGCTAGCAAAGGCCTGAGGCTAGCCAAAAAACAAATTTTATTTTATTTGGATAATAAACTCATCCCTGACGGGCATTGTCGAAAAGCCCGATAGAGATAGGACATCTGTAACAGGCTCAACCTAAAAGCCCGATAGAGATAGGACATCCGTGACGGGCTCCTTACTTAAGCCCGTTATAGATAGGTCATCCGTGACGGGCAACAAACCGAGACATTATTTGACTCCGTGTTTGGTCAACCCTATCGGTGACGGCCTAGTAACTACGGCCCGTTAGAGATGAGTTGTCATATGTGACGGGCTTAGAACTAGGCCCGATTGAGATGTGTCATCCATGAGGAGCGTTCAACACCATGGTTTGACCTTCAAACTCATCTGTGATGGGCATTTATTATGGCCGGATTGAGATAATGTGCATCCGTGATGGCCTTGTGCCCGTTAGAGATATTTTCTCACATCATTGACCTTTTCACAGTGACGGGGGCCCAACCCGATAGAGATGAGGGTTAATGGCCGTTAGAGATAGCCGATGCTGGCGTAGTGTGTGGACAGCCCTTACTCACGCAACGATCATAACGAAGGAACAATTGCGCGAAGAAAGTACGTGAGGACAACCATCACTTAGCTAAATTTTTGTATGGACAATCTTAATTAAATTGAATTTTTGAATATTATTGTAACCATTTGAATTTATCGTAAATTATTGTAAATTATTGAATCTTATTGTTAGAATTTAAAATACGACAAATGTTAATTACTTATGATTGTTAGAATTTAAAATACTTTTAAATAGGTCAAATGTTAATTACATGTGATTGTTAGAATAATTTTGAATACGGAAAATATTAATTATATATTATTATTTAAATTTAAATAGTTTTGAATATGACAAATGTTAATTATATGTTATTATTTATATTTAAAATATTTTTAAAATTGGCCATATGTTAATTATATTTAAAATATTTAATTATATATGATTGTTAGAATTTAATTATATATATGTTAATTATATATTATTTATTAAATTTAAAATACATTATAATAGGGCACTATTTAAATATTTAATCCCGGTTTTTAAAAAAACCGAGACATTAAATGAATTTGGAAAGACGGGAAAATATCTTTAGTCCCGGTTGGAGCCACCAACCGGGACTAAAGATGCTCACCTACGAGGGCCACGTGGTTGCTCCGCCATCTTTAGTCCCGCTTGGTGGCTTCAACCGGGACTAAAGATTTATCTTTACTCCCGGTTGAAGCCACCAACCGGGACTAATGTATCTTTAGTCCCGGTTCATGGCTTCTCCACTACCGCCGCAGGAGGTTAGTCGATTCGGCCGATCTCACCCAATTTTCCTCTATGCGTGTGTGCCGTCGCTTAGGGCTTAGGCTCCAGTCGTCGCCATCACTGCCATTGTCGCTGTCACCGCCGCCGCCGCCTCCCGCTAAACCCTAAACCCTAAGCTGCCGCTGCCGCGCTCCTAGCCGCCCCCTCTGGCTCCTTCCTCCTAGCTGCCCCCTGGGTCCAATCGACCGGCGCCGCCGCAGCCGCCCTCCGCCTCCGCCGCCGCCCCCCCGCATTTTATGTATAAATGTGAATGTACATGTGAATGGACTTGTATAAATGGACTTGTTATTTAAATTTGAAGAATGATTGTGAATGCGAATTTTGAATGTGTAAATGGATGAATTTTGAATGTTTATGTGTAAATGGATGAATTTTGATTTTTTTTTAAATTTGAATGCATGAATAGATTGTGAATGTGAATTTTGAATGTGTAAATGTGAATGTGAATTCGAATTCAAACATGAAAATTCTGTATTTACGAACGAACGAGAACGATAAAACGATAGAACGGACATGAATGAACGACTGAACGACCGAACGATCGATCGAACGAATGAACGAGTTTATTCGTTCGTTCGGTCGTTCGTTCGTTCAGTCGTTCGTTTGGTCGTTCGTTCGGTTGTTACAACGTACCTCCACCTAATCTGTTCTCCTCTCCACTTCCTCTCCTCTCCACCTTATCTCCCTCACGACATCCTCCTCTCTTTCTCTCCTCTCCTCTCCACTTCCTCTCCTCTCCACCTTATCTCCCTCACGTCATCCTCCTCCAGACGAACGGACGTGAACGTATGATAGAACGAACGATAGAACGTACGGTAGAACGAACGGACGTGAACAAACAAATGTGAACGAACGAACGATAGTTTCATGTGCTCGTTCGGTTTAGGGTTTAAGGTTTAGGGTTAGGGTTAGGGTGGAGCGCTGGGTACCTCAACCAATGGCATACATGATTTTGTCTATGTTTTTTTTTCTAGGTAGATATACATGATTTCACTGAATAATTGAGACATGTATTAACCGAATAATTTTTTTCTTTTCAGAATTATTTCATTAAGTCCTCGAAATACAACAATCAAATGGCTGATCGTGACGACGAACAGTTTCTTCTTGACGAGATCGCACACGGTAGCACCCAGTATTACACTGAGGAGGGGACCGAGGATCCAAATCAATACCTCAACGAGGAGGGGAACGAGGGGGGAATGAGGAGGGAAATGAGGAGGGTAAGAAGGCTTCTCATCCGTTGGACAGAAGAGGGCACACGGGCAATGCGGTGTCACCAAGCGCATTGAGGGTCGACATGTCATAACGGAAGTAGCACCGGATGGTCGACCAAGTGCCCCAGCGGATGCCACAAGGAAGTTTGTGGCACACAGCGGATGGGTGGTGAGGGATCACGTGCCCAACAGCGTTATGAACTGGAGGCGATCAAGGACAGGAGGAGATGAGCAGAGCTATCTCCCGGACACAGAGAAAGAGATGCTCTGGACGACAATGCTGCAGACGTTCACCATCCCACACTCCGAACAGGCAAAGGTCAAGGATTGGCGTTAAAGAAGATGGCTGAGCTCTTTAGGAACTATAAGACGGTACACAAGAAATACGTCCTGAAGGGCCAGAACCCAGACTTTGACAAGTTCACAAAGCTTAGAACAAGTTCCCAAAGCTCACTGGGAGGCCTTTGTGGAACATAAGACCGGGGAAGAAAGGCAAGCCCTCATTGAAAAGAATAAGGCCAACGCAGCCAAGAAGAAATACCATCACAACCTTGGGTCGGGCGGCTATCAAAAAATAATGCAGAAATGGGAGAAGATGGAAGCCAACCTGGAAGCGCGAGGTATCGTTCCGGGCACAGCCAACTGGCCAAAACAATCAAAACATTGATTCTATGCTCACGCGGATCGCTTAATCCCGGAGATGGATCAGTTATCTTTGGTGCTAAAATCCAAGAAGCCGGACGAAGATTAGAGGAAGCGCTGGAGGCTTCTGCCTCGGGCTCGTTCAAGCCCAACAGAGAAAAGGACGAGCCAACGCTCGCACTCTAGAACCCAGAGTATCCGGGGCGAACGTGAGGAAAAGGCATCGTTCCTTGGAAATACGGGTTTCAATCGGACGTCGACACATATAGGAGCCGCATGAGGTCGAAGCGAGAGATGGATGCGAGGTTCGCAGAAATGGAGATGCGGCTCTCGCAGATTGATCAAATAGTCGACCAAAGGTTGACCCAAAGGATGGCAGAGGAGCGGAGCCACTGGGTTATCCAACAGCCAGATCTAGCAACAACAGCTCAACTACAGCAGCAGCGCTTCAACAGGAAATGAAGGCGAGTTGGCCCCACAAGCTCAAGCATGTCCGCCATGCCCCGTGGATGATATCATGCAGCGGACACCGTGTGAGCTGCACATTCCACTCAAGAACATAACAATAAAGGTATGTTTGTAGTTTTATGTTGTATATTTTCTTGAATAACTTGACAATCAAGGTTCATTACTAACTAATAAGCGCCATTCTCGAACAGGTCACGTTGGGCATGGCGATTCCAGTAGAACGAGACGACACCTACCACTGCAGGCTCGTTCCACCTGCGTACTCAAAAGTGGAAGTTGAACAGGTGAAACATGGATACGAAGATCTCGAGCTGGATATCCCCGGAGGAGACGGGGAGACGTGGCTACGAGAAACAGCTCACGGGATATTTCTTTGGAGGAAGCCCTTCATCATATTCCCAAGTGGACCGTGTCCTCGCCCTCCTTCGCCAACTCCGCCTCCTCCGCCTCCTACGTCGCCTCCATGAGCACAGACTCATAAACGGTCGTCTCCCACTCCACCGCCTGCTCAGCCTCCTCCGTCGCCACAACAAGCACCGACTCCTAAACAGTCAGCAACTCATCCTACTTCGCCTCCTCCGTCGCCTCCTAAGCGCAGGTGGACCAAGCAGCAAGAGGCCTAAACTTGACCCACTCCCACCAGCCCCAAAGAAAACGGCGTACAACATGACTCTAGAGGAGCTGCACGAGGCCGTCCAAGCTAAAGTCAAGGCCCACTTCAAAAAGAAGTCTCCTGAGAAGCCCCTGAAATCGCCTAGGCGACCAAGGACTTTCTTAAGAAGACGTACCTAACACCACAGCCTAAACTGCAACCTTAACCACAGTCCGACTATCACAGGACTATCCGAAAGACTGCTGGCAAGGCGCAAAGAAAGGGCAGAGATGTACCGCAGCTCGGCATGTAGCCTCAAAAACCCCTGGAGTTCCGCACGGTTCCAAATGTTCGAACAGAGTTAAGAGAATTTATGGAATCTGCTGGAATAACAATGGATCAATTATCCGGGCGTGCTCCCCTCGCGAAGGCTCCGCTGAAGTACAAGTTCATACTTGGAAAGCCTCTTGTAAAGTCGGATCAAGTTAAACAGCTACCTACACAGATGTACCGCTTCCATTAGTGGTACATGCAAGAATCCAGCAAAGGTACAGAGATGGTCACGGGCAAATACTCACTGGACTATTTCTTCGATGGAGGTGACAACTTCTTTATCTGATTTGAAGACATATTCGACTCGTACTAGCTTGATGCCCTCAACGTCTCTCTTCTAGCCACACGGGTCTTGTAAGTATCGTTCAGTTATATTTATTTCATTCATCAGCTCCTTGTATTTAGCTGACTTAAATTCTTTTAACCGTTGCAGAATGGTGATCCAATATTGCAACAAGCAAGAAGATCCCAAACATGGATTCATGGACCCCACGAAAAATCAACACCGTGATGGTTGATCAATATCCGGAGCAAATAGAGGATAATATATACAATGTGTTGGTGCAGCACCACTACAAGACATTCATCCTTCTGCCCTACAACACAGCGTAAGTTTTTTCTACCTTCCGTACCAATTTCAATCCCGTGCATACATAAAGTTTCATATGTGTCATCTGAACCAATTTGCAGATTCCATCGAGCTCTGTTCGTAATTGACATGGATCACTCGCGGATCCTTGTCTTTGACTCCATGGATAAACCAGAGTCCACGTACGCAGAGATATTTGAACTACTAAACAGGTAATACCATCTTACTTGTTATTGCATATATTCGGTTCTCGGATAATTACTAGCTATCTTTCAACTACAGGTCAGGTATGGGCATGGTTTCGGGTGAATGTTCGCGGGAAATGGAAAGATAAGCTCTCTGAGGATGAACTTTCTAGTGAGTAACATGCTCCAAAATTGTATTGAATCATGAATTTGTTCTAAAATATGAAATGTATATTCAATCTATCATCGTTTCTCCTTTAGTGTGCAAAACAGGCGCAGGGGACCAACTTATGCGGCTACTACGTCTGCGACTACATTCACCGCTTTGTTACCGAAGTCAATAGTTTTGACGATATAGATGTATGTATAACAGCCATTCATAAAATTACGTCTTGATTTCTTATTTATTTAATATATTTATTTCTCGTTTATTCGAATTAACGATAGCTTATGCAAGTAAGAGACAATCTCCCCCACGCGACTTTCATACAGGCTGCTCAAGAAGAATTGATGGGATTTATAAACGAGCACGTCATTGATCCCGCGGGAGAGTTCTACTTTAGTTTAATTAAATTTACCACTGGATCCACAAAGTAGACAATTTTTTATAACATACGAAAAATATGTGGATATTGTACATATGAGTATATATTTTGGTAATATATGTATATATTTCCTTTATTAAGTTTATTTATATGTGTGTAAATATATATTTATACATATATATGCATGTTGCATATATATATATATGTATAAATATATGTGTGTAAAATACGTATGCATAATATATATAATTGAAAGGCAAAGCTAGCGGCAAAGCAGCAAGCTAGCAGCTAGCAGAAAAAAATTAAAAAAATCTTTAGTCCTAGTTGGTAACACCAACTGGGACTAAAGATGCATCTTTAATCCCGATTATTCCAACCGGGACTAAAGATTTCGACCTTTAGTCTCGCTTTTGTAGTCCCGGTTCGACAACCGGGACTACAGGAGGTTACGAATCAAGACAATAGTGGGTTTCTCCACCAGTGTATGTATTATCACCATCAATTTAAAAATCAATACAGGCAATGAGCCCGCCGATGAATCACCTATAAAGAGGTCGGATTCTCTTCTATTCCTCTCTACCTCTCTCCATTCTCGCACTCAGTGGCGAATCTAGGATTTTAGCTTAGGGTATGCTGCCAAAACAATTTTAACACAAGATTTGATGAATCCATTCATATGATGAAAAATCTAGGATCTAAAGGAATAGGCAAACAAGGTTTGTATTTCTTACTTGTCTCGTGGAAGTCTTCATACCAACACATTTTCCTTTCCTTTGTGAGTCTAAATCAATATTAGCACCATCCTCCTTAGCTTCATCCTTGGGGTTTGTTTATAGAATCTAAACAGTTGAGAAAAGCAGAAACCATACGATTATAATACCCAATTGTTCCAAAGCAAAAGGTCAGTAAATAGTGAAATAGCAATTGCAGGTAATAGCACTTAGTTATCACATTGCTGAATCAATAGAAGTGGTTTACTTTTAAACACCTTATCTATGATGCATCGTACCATATTGCAAGGCAAGTAGGAGTGCAGATACTCAAATGCATCATACGTGATTAGATCTATAGAACTACCAGAGCTACTAGCTTATGCAAATTTATGTTAATCTACTCTGTAAAATCAAAGTGTGTTTGATTCTTCTATGGTGATGAACAATTGGCATTTGTGATTATTGGTTTTGATATTTGGAGATTATGGTGAAGTGGTTTTGGAGATGATTGGATTTTTAGACGATGAACAGTGTTTCAAAGTCCGGTCAGACCGGGTGTGTGCCATCGGTCAGACCGAAGGTCTGTGTGCGGTCTGACCGGCCGACTTTGTCCGACTGCAGGCTGACTATGTGTCGGTTTCGGTTTTGGGATGTTTCCTTGCATATCCATGATTATTTCGTGTTTCTATGCGTATGAATATTGTTGTGTGCTGACAATGAGTCAAGTTGGAGATAGCTTGTGCTCGGATATGGTTTCCTTGTTTGATTCATGTGTAGGTAATCTTTACGCCTCAGGAGAGTATCGCCGGTAATAGAGTTGGAGTCAACTTGGAGATAAGGTGACGTCCGAGAGAGATCATGCGGGATACTAAGGCTAGAGATTGATGCACGTGGTTGTTGAAGTTTCCATATGACATACGATGAAGATATTGTATACGTATGGGATGCAGAGTTGTAATTATGTAAAGAGTTCAAAATTATGACAATTGGAATTTGTAAAGTTTGTTTCTTGTACGGGAAGGTTTCCTAGTGGATTAGGACTTTTTGTATGAGTAGGATTCGTGGCTTTGGGTTGCCTATCTTGTGTATAAATAGAGAGGAAAGGCGTGGCTTCTTTGTATGAGTTTTAGAGAGAGTTGAGTTGATAAAAAGTTAGGGTTTCAAGTTTAGTCGAGATTTTGTGAGGAGTGCTGTTGTTGCACTTTGCAAACACAGAGAGAAGTAATATATTTTCAATCTACTTTGAGAGTTCTTCAATTTGTGTCTTCTCGGGTGCTACGGTCCAACCGACGGTTAGACCGACGGTTTCTCACCGGTTGGACCGGAGCAACAACTTCGGTCAGACCTGGGCTCATCGGCTATGTTCGGCAGATCGGCTATGTTAGGCGGTCAGACCGGAGCTAAATCACCAGTCAGACCGGAGGCGTCTTCAGGTGGTCAGACCAGCGCGATAACTTCGGTCAGAACGCGCGACGTCGAATTTCGTGGGTAAATTTTATTTCAGCTGAATGTTTGGTTTTTGGGGATACCAACCATTCACCCACTCTGGTTGGCTTAGATTGGGTATTCGGTCCTACAAGTGGTATCAGAGCCTCGTTTTCTTCTTTGGAGTTTTATCGATCTAAAGTTTTAAGCCATGTCTGATAAATTTTTAACTAAGCCACATGTTTTCGATGGTACAGATTTTGCTTATTGGTGTAGTAAGATGCAATCTTGTATCATGGCTCAAGATTATGATGTTTGGCAGAAGGTTGCTATTCCTTATGAGATCCCTGAGGTTATTAATACTGAGGCTTTGAAAACTGAGTTCAATAACAATTGCAAAGCTCATAATATTTTATTGAATTAGATTTCTCGTCAAATTTTGATCGTGTGTTACATCTTGAAACCGCCAATGAGATTTGGATTGCTTTGAGAAACTTTCATCGAGGAACTAACAACATTAATGAACTTCGTCGAGATCTTTTCAAAAAGGAGTACATAAAATTTGAGATGAAACCCGCGAAGCTTTGGATGATTATCTTGGTAGGTTGAACAAAATTCTGAGTAATCTTAGATCTGGTTATTGTGCTTATGATACAAATTATCCACAATCTGTGGTTTCTCACCACTTTTTGAATGGTCTTGATATGTCTATTTGGGAGATGAAGGTTACTTCTATTCAAGAGTCTGTCAATATGTCTACTTTGACTTGGATTCGCTTTACACAAAACTCAAAACTCATGAGATGAATATTCTTTCTCAAAAAACGAATCCTAAGTCCAGTGCTTTGGTTTCTTCTTCCACTTGTTCGGACGTTGTTGCTTCTTCATCGACTCCCACTGCTATTGCTTTGATAAATGCCATGTTCGATAAGCAACTCGAACAATTTGAGGAGGAGAACTTGGCTTTGGCTGCTAACAAAATTTCTCGAGCTATGAATAAAGTCAGGTAGAGGAAAAGAGGTGGACCAGCTCGTTGTTTTGAATGTGGTGCTTTAGATCACATTCGCTCCAACTGTCCTAAGCTTGGGAGAGGCAAGAAAGAAGATAAAGGTGCGGGAAGACCAAGGACGACAAGTCTAAAGGGAGGAGATCCAAGGAGGTGATGAGGAAGGTGCTGAGCAAAGTCTATGCCGCTTTTGAACCATTAAGTGACATAGATTCTGACAGCGATGAAGACAATGAGAAGGACAAGAATATCTCCGGCATTTGTCTCATGACACATGGAGAATCAGATTTTAAGGATGAGGACAATGAGGTAAGTTCTCTTGAGGAAGCTATTATTGTTTTAAGTGCAAAAAATAAAAAGTGTGAAAACATGTTTAAAAAACAAGAATTTGTGATTGAATCTTTAAATGCTAAAATTGCTAGATTAAAATCTCTTATTCCTAATGATGATGAGTGTAAAAATTGTGAGGTTTTAATGCTTGAAATTTCAAAAAATATAGAGATATCAATAGTTCACATGATTTGAATACCAAACCTTGTTTAACATGTGATGCTAATGAGATGAAACGAAGGATGCTTTAGCTCGTGTTAAGCATATGGAAGAAATTGTTAAACAAGATGAAGTATCTTCTTGCTCCAAATGTCGTAAAAACAAAAGGTGTCATGGTAGATTGTGAAAATTGTGCAAATTTGGAAAAAGAGGTTTCTTATTTGAAAAGTTCTTTGCAAAGATTTTCGATGGTAAGAAATAACTTAACATGATTTTGGATCAATCTAAAGTGACTATCTACAATAGGGGTATAGGTTTTGATGCTCATGGTTATTTCACCAAAAATCCACCCAATGTTTTGAATATGACTGAACATGGTGAAATTTTGACAAAACCTAATGATGTGAAGATAGTTTTTAAATCTGCAGAAATATGCCCTCTTTTTTGTTAATCTAAAAGAAACTAAAACTAATATTTCAAAATCATCAACTTCTAGGAGAAGTTTACTTGATCTTTTTGTGGTAAAGATGGTTATCTTGTTGGTTTTTATTTCAGATTGGCACGAAAACAGAAAAAGGAAAGAGAAATTAATTTTGCAAAATAGGCAGAAATATGGTTTTCCCTCGGGAAGACCGGTCGACCGTTGGATCACCCGGTCGGACCAAAGGCTGGCACTCGCCGACCGACGTGCACCGTCTCGGTCATACCGACATTTGTCACGTGGTCGACCAAAGACTCCAGCAGCCGACCAGCCACTATGTGTCGACCGGGCCACCGCATCGCCGACCGATCTCAAAGGGATTTTTGTGAAAATTCTAAAGTTGTTTTTGCACGTGGATATATGCCTGTTGGATCTACTAGTCGTGTGTCTCAGTACTGGATTCCTAAATTTCTTTTGACTAACCCCAGTACTGAGGCTTCGACATCTTCTTGTGCGTAGGCTTTGGTGGCGAGGAAGGAGAATGTGTGAATCGTGGATTCCGGTTGTTCGCGACACATGACCGGAGATAAAAATTGGTTCTCCTCCCTCAAGATGGCATCCAAGACTGAATCGATTATCTTTGGAGATGCTTCTACAAGTGTTGTTCTCACTACATGATCTATCAAGGTAAGTGACAAGTTTAAATTAAAAGAAGTAGCTTTGGTTGAGGACTTAAAGTATAATTTGTTTTTAGTTTCACAAATTGTTGATGAAAACTTTGAAGTACACTTTAAGAAAACTGGAAGTAAAATATTTGATTCTTGTGGTGATTCTGTGTTGAATATTTCTCGCTACGGTAGAGTGTTTAAAGCTGATTTTGGAAATCCTGTTTGACCTGTTGTAACATGTTTGGTTGCGAAATTCAACAAAGATTTAATGTTTTGGCATCGCAGACTTGGACATGTTGGTTTTGATCATCTCACCAGGCTAGGTGGTTTCGATCTTGTTCGTGGGTTGCCTACACTTAAGAAAGATCTTGATTTGGTTTGTGCACCATGTCGTCATGGTAAAATGGTTGCGTCTTCACATACTCCTATTATTTCTGTGATGACGGATGCACCGGGACAGCTTTTACACATGGACACTGTTGGTCCAGCTAGAGTGCAGTCCGTTGGAGGAAAGTGGTATGCGTTGGTTGTTGTTGACGATTTGTCTCGATATTCATGGGTTTTCTTCATGGCAACTAAGGATAAGGCTTTTGAACACTTTCGGAGTTTGTTTCTTAGATTGAATTGTGAAATTCCCGGTTCTTTGAAGAGAATTAGAAGTGATAATGGTGGTGAATTTAAGAATGCTTCTTTTGTACAATTTTGCAACGAAAAAGGTATTGAACATCAATTTTTTTCTCCTCGTGTTCCACAACAAAATGATGTTGTTGAAAGAAAAAATCGTTCTTTGGTGGAGATGGCTAGAACAATGCTTGATGAGTGTCACACTCCTAGGAAAATTTTTGGGCCAAAGCTATTAACACTACATGTTATGTTTCCAATCGTGTTTCCTTGAGATAAAAACTTGGAAAAATACCTTATGAGCTTCGTTTTTGGTCATGAACCCAAAGTTTCACATTTGCATGTTTTTGGTTGCAAGTGCTTTGTCTTGAAATCTGGAAATTTGGATAAATTTGAATCACGTTCTACCGATGGTTTGTTTCTTGGTTACCCCGCACATTCTCGTGGCTACTGTGTACTTATTTTGGAGAGTAACAAAATTGTTGAGACTTGTGAAGTCACTTTTGATGAGGCTAGTCCAGGTTCTAGAGCAGAACTTGCAGGTACATTGTCACAGGCTCAGGGGGAGGATGGTCGTATTTTTGAAGACGAAAGCGACGACGACGATGACGAGGTCGACCTGGCCGGTCAGACCGCCCGAGTGCTGTCGGTCAGACCGGAGTAGGAGGCCCGGTCAGGCCGGTAGGAGGCGCAGTCAGACCGGTAGGGGCCATCCACCTCGGGTTCTGTCAATGCAAATCAAGGTGATTCTTCGAAAACTACAACCAGTGAAGGTACAGAACGTGAATCAACTTTAGAAATCACTGCTCCTTTGCACATTCAACGACGACATCCTCCAGAACAAATAATAGGTAATATAGGTGAGCGGACTACAAGATCAAAGGTAACTACTCATGATGTTTGTGCAAATTCTGCATTTGTTGCTTCTTTTGAACCCAAAGATTTTACTCATGCATTGACTGATGAATCGTGGATTAACGCCATCATGAAGAACTTGAAAATTTTGGAAGAAACAAAGTTTGGACTTTAGTGGAACCACCTTCAAGACATAACATTATTGGAACCAAGTGGGTTTTCAAAAATAAACAAAATGAAGATGGTTTAATTGTTAGGAATAAAGATAGACTTGTTGCTCAAGGTTTTACTCACGTGGAGGGTTTGGATTTTGATGAAACTTTTGCTCCTGTTGCTAGGATTGAGACAATTAGACTTTTGTTAGCTTTTGCTGCTTTGAAAAGTTTTAAATTGTATCAAGTGGATGTTAAAAGTGTGTTTCTAAATGGCTATATATAGGAGGAAGTTTATGTTAAACAACCACCGGGTTTTGAAAATCCTGATTTTCCCAATCATGTTTTTAAATTGTCTAAAGCTTTGTATGGTTTGAAACAAACATGGTATGATAGACTTAAGAACTTTTTGCTTGTAAAAGGTTTTCAAATGGGGAAGATTGACAAAACGCTTTTTGTTCTTAAGCATGGTGAAAATCAACTTTTTGTTCAGATCTATGTGGATGATATCATCTTTGGTTGTTCAACTCACGCTTTGGTTGTAGAATTTGCTGAGACTATGCGCAGGGAATTTGATATGAGCATGATGGGTGAGTTGTCATACTTTTTGGGATTGCAAATGAAGCAAACACCTCAAGGTATGTTTGTGCATCAAATAAAGTATACCAAGGATCTTTTGAGACGTTTTAAGATGGAGAATAGCAAACCAATTTCTACGCCTATTGGTTCTACTGCCATGTTGGATCCTGATGAAGATGGTGAAGCTGTGGATCTTTATTGTATGATTGGATCTTTATTGTATCTAACTGCTTCTAGGCCAGACATACAATTTGCTGTGTGTTTGTGTGCATGCTTTCAAGCTTCTCCTCGTGCTTTACATCGTCAAGCGGTCAAGCGAATAATGAGGTATTTGAATCATACACTTGAGTTTGGAATTTGGTATTCTACTTCATCTTCTATATGCTTAAGTGGTTATTCCGATGCTGATTTTGCGGGTTGTAGAATTGATAGGAAAAGTACTAGTGGAACGTGTCATTTTTTTGTACATCATTGATTGCATGGTCTTCTAGAAAACAATCTAGTATAGCTCAATCAACTGTTGAATCAGAATATGTTGCTGCTGCTAGTTGTTGTTCTCAGATTCTTTGGCTTATTTCAACTTTGAAAGATTATGGACTTACTTTTGAGAAGGTTCCTCTTTATTGTGACAATACAAGTGCTATTAACATTGCAAGGAATCCTGCACAACACTCATGCACAAAGCACATTGATATTCGCTTTCACTTTTTGTGGGATAATGTTGAAAAGGGAGATGTTGAATTGAAATTTTTGGATACTAAGTTGCAACTTGCGGATATTTTTACTAAACCATTGGATTCATCTCGCTTTGCTTTTCTTCGAGTAGAGTTGGGAATTATTCATCCTTCTAGCATGGTTTGAGGGGGAGTTTTGTGCTCTTGGTTTTATCAAGCAATTTTTGAATAAAGTAAATTAAAAAAGAGAGCTTTGTTTATACATATAGTATTTTCATGTGAATGCTAGCAATAATATGAAGGTTTATTTGTCACTAGCATAGCTTGTATATATTCTAGTATTTTCTGAGGCTTAGACTTTACTTTCACTACATAGCTTGTATGTATTCTAGTATTTTCTGAGGCTTAGACTTTACTTTTAAGTGAAATGATGCATGACACTTTAATATCATACTTGAATTAATGAAATATGCAATGTTGATACTAGTGCATGTTTTGGATTATAAATGCTTATATATATTGTGTTGAATTATTATTCCTCAAATTGCTTTAAATTTGCTCATTGTGTAAGAGAACAAAATGTTATCTATGAGAAAAAAAAGAATACGGAATCCTTGGAAACAGTCTTGATGACAAGGACGTATTCGATGTGAGCAAAAATAATGGGTGCCGAATCCTTGGAAATAGTCTTGACGACAAGGACATACCCGGAATAATTGAGAAAAAAATATGAGCAAAACTTGGCTCAAATAAATATGAGAAAAATTCTCTTGATTATTGTGTGCAAAAAGCCAATTTGAGAAAGAGTAATGACTGCAATAGGTATATATATTTGGATTTATTTTTCAACCGATGTGCTTGTAAATATATTGCATTATAAATCATCTGAATACATGAATTTTTATTGCATTATTGATCTTAATTGTCAAATCTTTGATTCTTGATTATACTCTAATCCATATTTGCTGTATAATTGATGGGTTTATCTTCTTATTATTGCAATACATGACATGACTTGCTCTATGTATGGTCCTAAGCTCTTGAATATTAATGAACATAATTCTTATGCTTGATGAAATCATTGACAAAAGGGGGAGAACAAAGTTAAAAGGCAAGTTTTTTAAGGGTCAAGAGATTTTCTTTCTTTTCAAAAGGGGAGAAATGTTCTTTGATTTTTTGAGCACTCCGATGCTTTTTACCATGTTTGTTTTTCATTTTCCAAACACCAAAACAAAATATTTTTACTTGGTTTGCCAATGTGTTCATCAAGGGGGAGATTGTAAAATCAAAATGCGTTTGATTCTTTTATGGTGATTAACAATTGGCATCTGTGATTATTGGTTTTGATATTTTGAGATTATTGGCGAAGTGGTTTTGGAGATGATTGGATTTTCAGACGGTGAACAGCGTTTTGAGGTCCGGTCAGACGGGGTGTATGCCACCGGTCAGACCGAGGGTCTGTGTGCGGTCAGACCGGGTGTGTATCACCGGTCTGACCGGCCGACTTTGTCCGACTGCAGGCCGACTCTGTGTCGGTTTCAGTTTCGGGATGTTTCCTTGCCTATCCATGATTATTTCGTGTTTCTATGCATATGAATATTGTTGTGTGCTAACAATGAGTCAAGCTGGAGATAGCTTGTGCTAAGATATGGTTTCTTTGTTTGATTCATCTGTAGGTAATCATTACGCCTCGAGAGAGTATGATCAGTGATAGAGTTGGACTCAACTTGGAGATAAGGTGACGTCCGAGAGAGATCATGCAGGATAGTAACGCTAGAGATTGATGCACGTGGTTGTTGAAGTTTCCATGTGGCATACGATGGAGATATTGTGTGTGTATGGGATGCGGAGTTGTAATTTTGGAAAGAGTTCAAAATTGTGACAATTGGAATTTGTAAAGTTTTTTCTTGTACAGGAAGGTTTCCTAGTGGATTAGGACTTCTTGTATGAGTATGATTTATGGCTTTGGGCTGCCTATCTTGTGTATAAATAGAGAGGGACCGCGTGGCTTCTTGGTATGAGTTTTAGAGAGAGTTGAGTTGAGAAAAAGTTAGGGTTTCGAGTTTAGTCGAGATTTTGTGAGGAGTGCTGTTGTTGCACTTTGTAAACACAGAGAGAAGTAATATATCTTCAATCTACTTTGAGAGTTCTTCAATTTGTGTCTTCTCAGGTGCTACGGTCCAACCGACGGTTAGACCGACGGTTTCTCACCGGTCGGACCGGAGCAACAACTTCGGTCAGACCGGGGCTCATCGTCTACGTTCGGCAGATCGGCTACGTCAGCCGGTCAGACCGGAGCTACATCACTGGTCAGACTGGAGGCGTTTTCAGGCGGTCAGACCGGCGCGATAATTTCGGTCAAACTGCGCGACGTCGAATTTCGAGGATAAATTTTATTTCCGTTTAAAGTTTGGTTTTTTGGGATACCAATCATTCACCCTTCCCCTTTGGTTGGCTTAGATTGGGTATTCGGTCCTACATACTCAGGATGAACTTATTCAGACACTGAAGCTCAGGAACGCTAAGAATACTGACTAGACTGGTAATCAAGTTGAAACACTATTGGATGTTAGTAATCCTGGCCAGATAAAATTGTTACAGTCCTAAAGATCAAAGTCACATAATTTATACCTTATAGAGTTATTATGGCTGCAAATGCATGCTAACACTTAGATAATGTGAAGGAACAAACAACGAAAATAGCAAAAGCAAAATCAAAGGAGCACAGTATCAGTCTTTTCTTACAAGGAATTGTGGATCTTCTGAACACAGCGAGCTAAGACAAATTATTGAATTACAGAACAATGTTGAGAAGAATCAGGATGAATCAGACCAAAAGCAATTTATGCCGAATTGCCCCACACTAAAGCACCAGTAACACACATAAAAGGCTTTTCTCTTACGCACTACCCATATGATCTCATATCAAACTAAGAAATATCTAAACACAATAGAAGATCCGATCTGGTAAATTAGGATGACATTTTCTGTTTGTTACCTCAACGATGTTGCCGACAAGGCAGGGAAGCTGCTTGTTGAGCTTAATCTTCTCCTGGTTCTCCTTAATCTTCTCCTTGAACGATTCTAGCTCCAAGTTGGTCCGCTGTAGCTCATCCAGCGCCCAAAATCACACCAAAACCCCCACCAATCAGACAACCAGGAAACCCTAACTCAGAGCATAGATTCCAAACTATTGAGGAGGCAAGCCTCGGAGAGAGGGGGATCTAGGGTTAGGACTCAGGGCACGGGCAGCCGGCGGGGCGGGCGGTCAGCGGCACGAGCACGAGTGTGCGGGGGCGTAGACGGCCGACGGCATGAGTGCGAGGGCACGGCCGGGTACGGCGGCTGCTGCAGGCGTGGCGCGTCGGCACAAGCGCGGGCGATCGGCGGCACGGGCGACCGGCGGTGCGAGGCAAGGGCGCGGGTGGCACGCGTGCAGTTCCGAGGCGACGAGGAGATCGGATTCCGAGGTGACCGTTTGTTTCTTTTCCAATATGTTTTTTATTTTTTAACAGACACACACATATATATATATACTATATCCCTTTATGTGTGGGCCTCAGGGTATGTAAGGGCCACCCGGCATACCCTGTGGATCCGCCCCTTCTCGCACTTGATACCTCTTTACGCTCAGCCGCCCTCTCCGTCTCTGGCTTGACAACCCCTCTCTCTCAAGTGCTGCCTGTCTCCCCTACCACAACTAACAAGCGCGGGCAATTGAGATAGATGAGAGGAAAGAAAGGGAAATTTAACTATTTGACACTTTTACATTTGGTAATTTTTTAAATACTCTTCTTAATTTTACATTTATATATTTAGCACTGTTTATCACTTTTAACACTGTGGACTGTCACATATGTGCGCCATCATGGATAGGGCACAGAAAAATGACCACTTTACCCCTGATAGCTAAGCTGTGAAAATCTAGCAATTGGCTGCAATATAGAACTGCAACAGAAATGACATTTGGGCAAAATGATACAACCATGTATTACTAGCATATTGAATAGTTCATTGTGAGAAAAATTTGACAAACTCAACCAGTTCATGACAACATGTATACAAGGATTAATCAGGGGGTTGATGGCTAGGCTTGGGGTCGGTAGGCATTGACCTGACGTCAAGATCTGCCCATCGACAGCAGCGGTGGAGAAAGAGAGGGTGGGAGGGGACTTGGTTGTCAGGGAGAGAGGACACATATTGATTTAGGGTTCTCAGGATAGGGGTAGAGTGGTGTTGACGTGAAATTCGTCGTTCCACATGAAGGTCTGAGACATTTGCTTACTCTAGTATAGGTCCTGTCAAATCAAGTTCAGCACATGTCAATTAGTTTAATCCAGTAACTAACACGAATAATATAAGGAATATTATGTCAAAGAGCCAATCGGCCAAGAGGCCGATATTGTATGGTTCGCCTAAGCCGATGTCGATAGAATTTCGGATCGATCGGCTATAACCGATAGAATTCATATATCAAAGTGATAAAACATCATCGACCGAAACTTAGATACAATATATTTACAAAATATAACGTTATTACAATCAATCTTGATAGATTAGACTTAACCAAGATAGTATAAGATTGACAGTAATAGAGTAAACATGAGTAAATATATTATATCTTTGGATATGGGCCGATGTGTTGAAAATAAAACTTATCAATGCTCTATAAAGAAGCAAATAAACTAATATCAAATATAACAATGTAAAATATAAATTACTAGTAATTTATGACTATTAGCTATAATCTAGATAAATTAGACCTTACCGAGACAATATTAGATTGAAGATAGTAATCACAGTAACTAGCCGATTATACTAGATCTTGTAAATTTAACTGATATAGCAATTTATAATATGATAGGCAAATACCTTATCGGCTAAAACTTTGCTGAAACAATTATTAACATCTATGGACTTGAGTAAATCTAGCCAACAAATTATAATTCAGAAGATTGGATTGGATTTAACAAAAACAGTTCGAGATTACTAACAAGTTGATAGATGTGAACTAGTGGATTGATGCTATCCAAAGAGATTGAATCTAACAAAGAAAGCAAAGCAATCTAAGAAAGAACTGACAGATAAGCAACACGAGCAAAGACTAAATTATTATATCAGACTGAACCAAGGAAGTATTAATTCCACCGATACAAGCAAAGTTGACGGGACTTACTTTCTTGCCGGAGATCGAACTTAACCGATGCGGCCCAAACTCGAAAACAACAACTCATCGAAAATAAAGGGTGGCGATGCATCGAAAGTTGTGCATTGAACTGTTGTTAATTTACAAAGACCCTGAGTGCACATATTTATACCCATTGGCTATACTAAGTCCGATTCTATTATGATCGGATCAACTCAAGACTCTATCTCTTATTAAGGAAACTACAATTACAAACTCCAACTTAGATACGACTTTGATCGGCTAACATAACAAAATAAACTATCTGAGTTCGATTCGAACACAACTCCATCAGCTTAGGGCTCTATTAATAGAAATAGAAACAAAGATACACCTTCCTTGTTACGGAAGTTTGATGCAAACCTGGATATACTTGCCAACCGAATCTTTTATCACGACATGAATTCCATCTTTGACCCAGTCTTCAACTAACAAAAATTAACAAATTTCGCCATGAACACATGCTCCCAATTCTGGATTATGGATAGACATGCTTTGGAATTCCTTGTACGACCCATTTAACATGATCGGCCCATTAGGTCATCGGCCCAAAACAACTCTCCACGCACTGAACAGTATAAAAGCCTTCAATCTCCGTCGGTCATAATCACAATGTCACAATCTCTTTGTCCTTATGATAGCGAGCTCTCCTCTTCTCTCCTTTGTCTCCGGTGACTTCTCTAAGCAAGCTTCCCTCAGATTAAAACTCCTTGTTACACCACAAATGGCCACCACAACTGAAATTCCCATGGTAAGAACCTTCAAAACTCCTCCTTTTCTTGATATTTGTACCGTATTATTCTGGTTTAGACATAAGTTTTTCATCTTCGCATCCTGTGTTCTTTGTGTTCTTCATCTTTTACTGTTTATTTCACTGTAGCACCTGAGAAACCAAATAGCTATTCCCATACTTAATCAACTGCTATTTTATTATCTAGGGCCAATGGGTGATGAATATCCTATTTTATTTTGCAACATCTGATATTGAGGTAAACACTCCTATTAGCTTCTTGGTTTCTGTTCATATTACTTCATACTTTTCTCACCAAGTTATTATTTTTGGTCTGCCAATACTGATTGTTGGTATTTCTTACGACCACAGACTAATCCGCAAGCGCACGGAATATCGTTGTAGCACTTCACCCAAGGGAGTATTCCAAGGGATATCGAATCCAAGGAACGGTAGGGACTATCTAAGAGAAAGGAACATCCAAGGACATCCAATATTAGGTAGGGATAGTATAGAGAGGATTACAGTGGTTGCGGCTCTAAAAAGCAGGTAAATTACTCTAGCTTTTCTCTTGCATGCTTCGGGCACTGGCTTACACTCAGTCTACCGAGTGACTCTGGCCTACAGCTCAACGCCGTACCCGAATGTGGAGGAATACTAAGGACGGACAGGGTTGTAACCACCTGTCGCCTACCTCTCACCCGTGGAGTATGAGGCAAACAAAGGTAAGCTCTAGCCTAGACACCACATCTAAACTATTGAAATACTACTCTAGTCTCAGCCAAGAACACCCGTCTTTATCAGGGGTCTTAGACTAGAGCACCCAACTTAGGGCAGTGATCCCACAAGCAAAATTAAAGAATTGTATGTAAGCCAACCAATCATGTGTCATGTCTCCAAGATCATGTAGGTTCATGCTAAAATACTAGCACATTTTATTAGTATGCATGATGCAAAAACAAGACTGCAAACCTACGCAATGGTAGAGTATGACGAAGATGTCTTGCGCCACCATTGTGCTAGAGTGTGCAAAGTGTAGAAGTAGTTTGAGGGATGTGTGTGTTAGAACGAGGGACGCCCCCACACTTGTTTTTGTACCTGCAACTTATTAGACACAACACAAGTGGAGACAAGAAAATAATCCTAACGGCAAAGATCGCCGCAATTTATTCAATTAAAACATGGCGCTTACATGAAAAGGGAAATTTGACTCCTAACATTTAAGCAAAGCATTTAATCCTAAGAATTTAAACTGAATTTAATCCTAAAATTTAAACCTAATTAAGCGCCACATCCTAAAAATGTACGATACACGGGAAGGTCTTCAAGGATTTTCAGCGTAATAGAGGCCTTCCTTCCCTACGGCCTTGAAAAGTCTCTTGATTTTAGCACCTAGGCCACGGCGGAGAATATCCATGCCACCCTGAGATCAAGAATATCAATGGTGTTCTCCGCGTTCTGATCATGTAGCACGCGATTCTCTGCTTGGAGCTCATGGATCATGGTCAACAGCTGTCCCTAGGTAGGAGTGGCTGGGGGCTTCTCTTCATCACTCTCATACATCCCAGGTGCCCTACAGATAGGTGGCGGCGAAGTGAATCGCTTAATCTTGTTAGTTGTGGGCAAGGATTCAGCTGACGGGACCGACAGTTTCTTCTTTGGAACAGGGAGTGTCTTCAAGGATTTTCCACAGCCTCTAGGGGTTCGCACTCTGAAAACTTGAAAGCGAAGCTGCGGTGGTGGACTCTCCAAAAAAAAGACGTCGGGTTGGATGGCTCAGAAGACCGTCCCGATTCCTCGTCTTGGAAAAGACTTACTTTCAACAACCGTTTTGGTCCTGGGGCTGAAGGAGTAGTAGGACGTCCCTAGGGAGTGGAGCGGGACTGTCCTCTTGTGATGGAGTACGTAGGACCAATTGGGATGACAGGGGCCGACGGTTGCGACTTGGCTGAACCGACGGTCCAGCTAGATCATCGTCATGTCCTCCATTTGTAAGTGGCATAATGGCAAGGGGCTCAACGTCGACAAGCAAAGCTTCTTCTAACAAGTAATCATCAGCGTCCATCTGGTTGGCGGCTGACGGCTCTCCTTCAAGATCAAAAGTTGAAGATGACGACGTGATTCCCTTGCCTTTGCCAGCCATGGGAGGAATTTTCTGGATTTTGGCTAGATGGAAAGTTGGTGGAGTTTTGAATATGGAAAGTGGCGAAATCGGTTGGGTATTTATAATGTAATTCATGGGTCCTGAAGTCCAAACGACATCGGACCAAGCCTAACGTGTGGGGATTGGAGTTCTAAAGAGATAAGGAAAATTGGCGGCGAATCGGACTCAACTTTGGTTCGGCCGAACTAGGGTTCGGCCGAATCCTCCGTGGGCCCAATTTAACTCCAATTTCACAGGATAAAATTTCAACATAATGGGATAATGAAAAGGCAGGTCCAGCTACGGATAAACTAGAGTACTCGGACAAAGCTTCTAGATCAATCAAATCTATCGCATCTACCTCGGACTCTAAATTATCAACGGGATCAAGAAAAGCTTTTAAGCAATGACCATTTACCTTAAAAATGTTACCTTCATCATTTTGGAGTGTGATTGCCCCATGCAATGACGAGTTGATGATGGTGAATGGTCCTTCCCACTTGCTTCCAAGTTTTCCATGCCCGAATAGTTTGACCATGGAATTAAAAAGTAACACCTTGTCCCCAGGCTTCAACTCCTTTGGCTTGATTCTCTTGTCGTGTCATCGCTTCGTTCTTTCCTTGTAAATCATGGCATTATGATAGGCCTTGTTTCTCCATTCTTCTAACTTCAAAAGTTGCATCTTTCTACATGCTTCGGCCTGTTGAAAGTCCATATTCCACTTCCGGATCAGACAGTAGGTCCTATGCTCCAACTCGACCGGTAGATGGCATGTTTTTCCATAAACAAGTTGATAGGGTGACATGCCGAGGGGCGTCTTATACGTAGTTCGATATGCCCAAAGTTCATCGGGTAGCTTCAACTTCCATGATTTCCCCATCTCATGAATAGTCTTCTGCAAAATATTCTTGATCTGCTTGTTAGATGTTTCTGCTTGACCACTGGTCTGAGGGTGATATGGGGTTGCTATGTTGTGCTGGGCTCTAAGCTCCTTAAAGAAGTTCCAGAAAATCTTATCGATGAAATGAGACCCTCCGTCACTTACCACCATCCTCGGTGTTCCATACTGAGGGAAGATGATCTCATGAAACGTCTTTCTCGCATGCTTGGCATCAACAGCTCTACAAGGCATTGCTTCTACCCACTTGGACACATAATCGACAGCCACCAGGATGTACTCGCAATCATAGGACCTTGGGAAAGGTCCCATGAAGTCAATACCCCATACATCAAAAAGTTCCACTTGAAGATTGTATGCAAGGGCATTGCATCTCGAGCAGTGATCCCGCCATGTTTCTGGCATTTATGATACCTCCAAATAAACTCCTTGGTGCCTTCATACATGGTTGGCCAGAAAAACCCACTTTGCCAAAAAAATTTGCCTGTGACCGGAATGCGCCGTAGTGTCCTCCGTACGGGGCCGCATGACATTTTTCTATAATTTGGGTGGCTTTGGCAGTCGGGATGCATCTTCTTAACAGTCCATCATAACACTCTGTAAAGGTACGGTTCCTCCCACAAGTGACATCGACTCACATAGATGAGTTTTCTTTTGTTCTCCCCTGGCGGGACATATCCAGTGACTATAAAGTTCACTATGTCCGCATACTAAGGACTAGAGTCCGTCACTTTAAGTAGCATATCGTCTCGTATAAAGTCATTAATGGGCAGTTCCTGCACGTTAGTATAATGCATATGAGACAAATGGTCTGCTACTGAATTCTCTACTCCCTTTTTATCTTTAATTTTAATATCGAATTCTTGGAGCAAGAGAATCCATCTGATTACCCTTGGTTTTGCATCTTTCTTAGAGAGCAGGTATTTTAAGGCTGTATGATCGGTGTATATTATTACCTTAGCTCCAACTAAAAAGGATCTAAACTTATCAATAGCAAAAACCATAGCTCTTTTTCAGTGGTTGCATAATTAAGTTGGGCTCCAGTTATGGTTTTGCTAGCATAGGCTATAGCATGGCTCCAGTTATGGTTTTGCTAGCATAGGCTATAGCATTTTTCTTTTTATCCTTGGTCTGGCCAAGGACTGCTCCTACAACATAGACGCTAGCATCGCACATTATTTCAAATGGCAACGACCAATCTAGCGGTTGAATTAAAAGAGCATAGATGAGTGCTTCCTTAAGGATATTAAAGGAACGCAGACACTCATCATCAAAGTCGAAGGGAGCATCTTTGGCTAACAGGGTTGTGAGGGTTCTAGCGATCTGAGACAAGTCCTTAATGAACCTACGATAGAACCCTGCATGACCTAGGAAGCTACGGATTCCCTTGACATTGATAGGAGGTGGAAGCATTTCTATGACATCAATCTTAGCCTTGTAGACCTCTATCCCTCTCTCAGACACAAGGTGCCCAAGAACAATGCCTTCACGGACCATGAAATGACACTTTTCCCAATTAAGCACCACGTCCTTCTCTTGGCATCTTTGTAAGACCTTGTCTAAATTCTCAAGACAATGATCAAAGGTTTTTCCATAGACGGAGAAATTGTCCATGAAAACTTCCATGATTTGCTCAATCATGTATGAGAAAATAGGTATCATACACCTTTGGAATGATGCGGGTGCATTACACAACTTGAATGACATCCTGCGTAGGCATACGTTCCATAGGGACATGTGAATGTGGTCTTACTTTGATCATTGGGCTGGATAGGAATTTGATGATATCCGGAGTACCCATCAAGGAAACAGAACAAAGAATGATTTGCTAACCGCTCCAGCATCTCATCGATGAAGGGAAGCAGAAAGTGATCTTTCTTTGTTGCCTTGTTAAGATTCCGATAATCTATGCACATCCTCCATCCCGTGAGAGTGCGTTGCGTGGAATTAATTCATTTTGGGAATTGGCAACGACCGTCATTCCTCCCTTCTTCGGCACTACCTGAATTGGGCTGACCCACTCATTGTAGGGAACAGGACAAATTATCCCGACATGAAGGAGCTTTAAGACCTCCTTTTTTTACCACCTCTCTCATTGCATTGTTCAACCTCCTTTGAGGCTCCCTAGAAGGTGTAAGACTTGGAGCAGTAGGGATGCGATGGGTGTAGAGAGTGGGACTGATTCCCTTGAGGTCTTGGAGTGAGTAGCCTAGAACAGATCGATGCTTTTCTAAAATAGAGATGAGTTTGGAAGTTACAATCTCGGAAAGCTTGTCACTGATGATGATAGGTGATTCCGCATCTCCATGAAGAAAAGCATATCGAAGGCTAGA
This sequence comes from Oryza australiensis, assembly GCA_019925245.2. Taxonomy (NCBI): domain Eukaryota; kingdom Viridiplantae; phylum Streptophyta; class Magnoliopsida; order Poales; family Poaceae; genus Oryza; species Oryza australiensis. Next base: position 654,110 of record JAIFGZ020000326.1, on the reverse strand, counting down.
ATGTAGAGGTTTGAGCTCTATTGGAGGTCGTGATGGTGGTTCTGACATGGGTAGCTCAATTGTCTCTCCAGAGTCATCTGGTTCTTGAGTAAAAAGGTGAGCTTCTTTCTCAAGGACGGACTCTGGGGATTCAAATGGAGAAACTTCCAAAACTTCCTCGACAGGCTCATACTCAGGTGAGGGCTCAACTATGGAATTCATAGCTCTGGATATAAGAACTGAGAATGAGTCCCTCCCGAGTTTGATATTGAGGACTCCTAGAGTCAATGCATCTAAGAAGAGCTTTTCAAGCGGATGCCCAACTAGAATATCAAAGTCTAACACTTCGAACACGTGAAAATCTAGGATTGCCTCAAGCTTTTCGTGACTTAAAGTCATGTTCTTCAAAATCCCATAACTTTCTAAGATATCTCCATGAGGAGTGTTGAAAGTTTTAAGAGTCGGGTTCAAAGGTTCGTCACCGAGAAGTGCGAACGCAAGGGAATCAGAAATGATATTTGCCTCGACTATGGGATTATAAAGAACATTGACCGTTGTTCCCCTTATGTTGCAATGAATGGTTGACGAAGGTGAACAAATCCGAATTACTTCAGACGATAATTCACACTCCTTCAACCACTCATGGCTCATAATAGACGTTAATCCCTTCATAGTCTCTCTATGAAATTTATCCTCGAGAGGCACAGGTGGGGCAATCTTAAAGGGTGGTCTCTTTTTGAAGAAGAAATTCGAGGTATTTCCATAATCTTTGAAAAGATCGTCCTCAAAATTAAAAGGAAACTCCGAAGTTTGAATTGCTTCATCCTTCAGTGTTTCAGGTTCGGGTGAGGTTTCTATAGCCACGTCTTGAGATATGCAAACTAAAGCATGAGACTCAGCCAGAGGGTGATCCTCAGCGCTTTCCTTGTTTGCCGGAAGTGATTCACGATAATCTTCGACGAAGGAGGTGTTCTCTCAGATATGACTTAGGATTTCCCTTCCTTTCGCCGGAGTCTTATGTGAAAACGAACCACCGGATGCGATATCAAGGTATAGGGTAGACTCTTTGCCAAGACCGGACCAAAAATGCTGCAACAGCACATGGTCGGGTAAAGATAGGTCGAGGCCGGAATGAACGAGTGTTGAAAACCTGGCCCACGCTGCACTTATAGTTTCCTTCTTAGTCTGCTGAAAGATGAGAACTTCTACGCGAAGAGATGTAGTACGGGTTAGCGGGAAGAAAGAGAGACAAAACTTGTCTCTGAGTTTTTCCCACTCACCATGCGTTTTCTCTACGGTAAGAGTGTACCATTGCTTCGCCCTTTTGACAAGCAAAGGGAAACAATTTCCACTTCAAAATTCTTTGTGTGTCATGCCTGGAATTGCCACATATGAACACAATTGCTCAAACTCTCATAGATGATGGTATGATTCTCATGGTCTTGCCCAAACAATGGCTATAAAGCCTGGGCAGAGTTCAAAGCCAGTTGAAAGAATCGTCTCAGAAGATGGTGGTGGCTCAAAGAACTCGCCCTTTGGATCGGATAAACTTTGGATATATTGCTCCATAATCTAGGGGATAAAAGGAAAACAAAAAGATATGAGGATGACCTAAGCTCTAGGATAAATCAACAACTGTTCCCTGGCAACGGCGCTAGAAATGTTTGTTGGTATTTCTTACGACAATAGATTAATCCGCAAGCACACGAAATACTATTGTAGCACTTCACCCAAGAGAGGATTCCATGGGATATCGAATCCAAGGAACAGTAGGGACTATCTAAGAGAAAGGATCATCCAAGGACATCCAAGATTAGGTAGGCAATAGTATAGAGATGATTACTATAGTTGCGGCTCTAAAAAGTAGGTAAATTACTCTAGCTTTTCTCGTGCTTGCTTCGGCGCCGGCTTATACTCGGTCTGCTGAGTGACTCCGGCCTACAGCTCTACGTCGTACCTGAACATGGAGGAATATTAAGGATGGACAGGGCTGTCACGACCTGCCGCCTACGTCTCACCCATGGAGTACGAGGAAACAAAGGTAATCTCTAGCCTAGACACCACGTCTAAACTATTGAATACTACTCTAGTCTCGGCCAAGAACACCCGTCTTTATCAGGGGTCTTAGACTAGAGCACCAAACTTAGGACGGTGATCCCACAAGCAAAATTAAAGTGAAATAAAGTACTCAATGTAAATGCTTAACAACCAAAGTAAACACGAACAATTACTTTATTGAAGAAAGCATCCGTCGAGGTACAAAGCCGAAGGTTGGCACCAGGACTCCCGGCACTCCTCCTCACTACCCCTCACAGAAAACTCTGACATTTGGGGCACTCCTTTCAGAGCTTCCCCTCACTCTCTAACCTATCTTCTAAGTACTAAAACTAGCACTACAACCTTTGGAATTGAAGCATTGATCTTCTTGGAGATGTGTTGAAGTGAGTGATGAGCTCCCCTTTTATAGGCTTGGTATGACGGTTGTATGGCTGTTAGAAACCGCCATACCCACCTAAACGTCATTAAGGAGGCTTGAGTGGGCCCCACGTGGAGTTTGGGGGGAAATGGTGGCCGAGCTGGTTCGGCCGAACCCTGGCTGGCGCCTTCCCCCACCGACTTTCTGCTGAGACTGAATTGTGGGCCATTGAGTCGGTTCCCAGATGTTTGATGTTGATTTAAGTCTGTTTCACCCGACTTGTGGGCCCTCCGATCCGTGGGAGGCTGACGTGGCGATTGATGGTTAGTTGGAGTTATGTTCATCGCCATGGAAGCACGCCTTTCACTTCAATTTGGTGCACAAGTCACCTGCATACATTAATTTACCAACACTCGTGGAAAGGGTTAGTTTATAACCCCTACCGCTACGTTGATATGCTTAGTTCATTCCACTTATGCAGGAGTTGATGGTCTGATTTAAGGTGATAACGACCGTCAACACTGATCCCCTACTGTCACTGTTAGTAGGCTCCCAAGGCTTCCTCCAATCTTGGTGCTGGCGCCCCTCCTCCAACATCCTTACTTCGAGGAGTGATTCGAGAACCAATCACACAAGAGGCAAAATAAAAAAGGTCGCGATGCACTCAAAGAGAAAGAAGCCCAAAACAATCGACTCACATGGCGCAACAGAAGATCTCCCTAAAGTTGATCCCGAATCGGGTGCCGCTATTGATGAAGCCGTTGCGTCAGAAGAAATGGCTGAGGCAATTGACGCTGCTGCTGACACTATCCAAGATATCAAAGCCGACACAGTTGATATAATCACTTCTCATGCCAATGCCGATGAAGCTTTTGACACAGAACATGAAGCCGCCAATTCTCAAATAAGTGATGCAAACACTAATCCAGAACATACTACTCCACCTGCCACTCCTCTTGCATCGTTAAGCTTTTCCCATGCATCTCCATTTCATAAGCCCCTTTTTTCTTAAAACTTGTTTACATTTTAGCCTGTGATCTAATTGGCTTCATCTCATCAGCGGGATTCAAGTGAACATACATTGGACAATCCCCCTCGCTCAACTACCGATAGCCATCATGCCAATCAGGCTCAACCTCATACTGCGCCAATCCTTCTGGTAAACTTTAATCCTCCGATTTCTTTTAATCACTTACATTTGTTCCTAACTCCAATTTTCAAAAGGAAGAATATAGCCAATATGTTCTCTTTAAATGTTGGCCAATTTTTGGATGACGATGAAGAAGAAATTTCTAGCAAAGCAAGCTCTCCTCCCTCTGAAGCCCTCAAAAGCCAATTGCTTCACATCATGAATCGACTCAATGCATCACTTGATGCCTTAGTTGCAAACAACGACCCTATTAGAAATAGAATAAAAGAGATCCAAGGCCAATTACCCGATGAGATCATCTATGCTTTAACTCTAGCAGCCTTCCTCGAATCTAATCAGTTCCAGGTTCTTAGAGCTCGCCAACGGATTGCTGATCGTATTGAACTCAGATCCTTAGAAGCAACACTCCAAACTGATTGGCAATTTGTCCAAGCAGAAAAAGCTACCTTGACGAGCTAACTGCTGGCCCAAACTCTACAAAGCATCGCATCAATGAAGTGAAATAGCAAGAAGCTGATTTCTTGGCCAGACTATAACAAACCCACAAAGATTTAGCACTCGAGGAACAAAATTTTGCCACTCCCAGAAGCTATTGAAGACCAACGGACCAACCTTAAAGCATCTATCCGTCAAGCAACTGACAAGCGCAAATCCATCAAGCCAGTGCCAGGAACCAACGCCGATGATCTCCGCACCATAGAAGAGACTGGTCAAATTCGCCTGCGTGTGATATTGGCAATCCAGAAATTCCTGCGTTGATGTAATAGGTTTAAACACTTGGAATATTTTTGCTCGAAACATTCAACACACCTTGTAACATATTTATTAGCTCACATGTAGTTCTTCGTCTTCACCCAATTTCATTTGTTGTTACTTATTCGAAGGGAAATATCAAATATCAGCCATCTTAAGGCGATGTTTATTCATCGGCTATCATCCAACCAATTATGAATTAATCAAACACTAGGATAATACTTCTTCAAATATTTCCCATTAAGTGCATTACCAAATACTTCTCCATCAAGCCCTTTAAGCATGTATGCATTACGCGGTACAAAATGATGTATCCGATAGGGTCCTTCGCAATGAGGCGACCATTTTTTAAATTTATTATCTCTTGTCCCTACCTGCAAAATTAACTTCCAAACCATTTCTCTCTGTTCAAAATACTTTGGTACCACTTTCTTGTTATAATTCCTTCAAACCCTTTCTTTATCTCTTTTAATCTTCTCTTATGCACGTAATAGATTTTGAGCCAAATCTTCTAACTCATTAGTCATCAAATTATAATACTCATAGGTCATTAATTGATCCTGTAGAGAAATCCTTCTTGAGCCGATGTTTGTTTCCCATGGCAAAACAGATTCATGGCCATAAACCAACTGATAAGGCGGTACTTGGGTAGAACCATGACACGCCATCCGATAAGCCCATAATGAGTCGGCTAATGTAGTATGCCATTTTTTTGGTTGTTCATTAATTTTTCTCTTAATCAACTTGATCAAACTTTTATTTGATACTTCTGCTTGTCCATTGGCTTGCATACAATAAGGAGAACAATTCAAAAACTTAATTTCCATCCTATCGACAAATCTTATAAACTCATCGGCTACAAAAATATATCCCTTATCAGTCGTCATTATTTGAGGAATTCCAAACCAATAGGTAATATGTTCTTTGATAAACTCAACCGCATCTTTGGCATCAACCCATTTCAAAGGAATAGCTTCAACCCACTTCGTGAAATAATCGGTTGCCACCAATATATACTTATGTCCTTTACCTGATGGTAAATTAATCTAAACGATCATATAAATACCCCACCGTCTGAATGACCAAGGCTTTATTTTTGAATTCATAGTCGATGCCAGTGTTTTTTAATTGCTCCAAATTTCTAACAATCCTGACAACCCTTGCAATACCTGAAACAATCTTCAAACATCGTTGGCCAAAAATATCCAATTCTCCAAAGTGACCACTTCATCTTATAAGCCTATTGCTGTGTTCCACAGATACCTTCATGAACCTCAAACATAACTACTCTGGCTTCCTCCAAATTCAAACATTTCGGAAAAACACCATCAATCATCTGGTAATACAAATCATCATCAATCAAAACATATTTAAGAGCCCTGTACTTCAATTTTCTTGTTGTCAATTGAGATGGATTCAATCATCAGTATCAATATTGGCAATTTCTATCCTGTCAAATCCTGGAAAATCTTGGAATGGAAGTAACAAGAAGGTTGAATAGTGTAAATTTTGAACCCAAAAACTTTCTGTTGATCAAAGAGCGAAATGTGGTTTACATGTATAGGGTGCATATACGTGGTAAGGTAAAATTCCTTTTCGGAATATTGTTGAAAGGAGCCCTAGAAAAATTGAGTAAAATACCCAAATACTTGCAAAGCACCTCAGCAAACAAACTCTAAAGATTGGAACACATATTAGAGTTGAAAATGGTGAATTTGTACAAAGCCTAGATATGACCATAGTGAATTTTTCTAAGTGCTAGAGCTGGCCGACACAGAACTCTGGAGCCGACTTTGAACCGTTGCCAAACTTAATCCAGAAATCCCCAGGCGGTGAAACATGGCAGTATTGTAGACTGAGTCACGCTTTACAAGTTTGCCATAGGACACTGCCCCTGGATCGGCCTGGAAGTATTTCTAAATGGAGCCCAAAGATGGAAAATCAGCATGGTGTCCAGACGTGGAAAAATTCTCAGCTTTCCATCTCTCCTTTCTTTGCCCACTGACAAGTGGGCCATACTGGCTCGTGGGACCACATTGCCAGCGTCACACCATGTCCCAGCTCGTCTCACTCACACTGGTGCCCTCGCCACGCACACACGCACGCGTCGCGTGTGAGGAACGCACTGCGCACGCGTCGCCCCGAGCTCGGCATCCCACTGCGACGTCGGCATGCAAATAAAACTCGACCACCCGACCAGCACTACTCCTCCCCTCATTCCACACACGTTCCATGAGGGAGACCGAGCTCACCGTCCTCGAAGCGTCGAGAAACCTCCGGTGACCTCTCTCCGCCGTCGAACGAGATTCGCTCGCATTGTCATTCTGGTGAGCGAATCCATTGGCCAATCTCCGTTCTCGATTCTACGACCTCTGTTCTCTCTAATCCTCGAGTTTTGCTCGAAATGGTGCAGCCATTGATTGGGAACGCTGTCAAGCCGAGGCCGTGAACCGTGCGCTTTGCACCGACTACCGCCAAACCACCCGCTCGTCGCCAGCCATCTACGATGAGCCATTGTCTGAACCCTTTCGCCACCGTGATCCTTGATGTCTAATAATGGTTGAAACCAAAGGAATTGACCGGAGAAGCACTGAGGAAGGAAAACCCCTTTTCGTCTCCAACTCCAGCAGCCACCGTCGAACGCCTCTCTTCTTCTCCTTGGTAAGCTATAGTATGATTCCTCTCGGTTCAAGCTTCCCCAGTACTCACTTGACAAGGCCCCACGCTCCCATTTCCCATCCGACCACCGTAACGCTCGTTGCCGTTCACCCGAAGCAAGGACCGCCGCCGCCTTGGAACCCCGCATGGCGCCACCGTCACGTCGACCTCGCCAGCACCCCGCTGTTGCTCGGTAAGTTTCCTCAGTGCCCCTAGTAACAATTTCCATCACATGCACAGCCAAACCATAGAAACGCACATGCATGTAAGTCTCAAACCTCACCGCCGCCCGCTCCATCACCGGCCACTATTCCGGCCATGGTAACGAGCAAAAGAACCACCTATAGACTCGCCAAACTCCCTGCTACAATTTCTCTTTTGGTTGCGGCCCGGGATAGGCCGCCGTTGGCCGCCGGCGTCGGCGAGAAGCTCGCCACGCGCCTTTGCCGTGCTTTCCTCTCTCGCTGTCCCACTGACAAACCAGACCAAAACGTCAGGCGCCAAATCGTGTTTAAATCCTAACCCGTCGCTGACAACTGGGACCCACCAAATCAGACGCGCCATTAGTCTCTTTAAAACGCCTGCTACCGCTAACTTGTAGGACCCACACCGAAGTACTAAAAATAATTCTAAAAAGGTTTTTCCACACAGAAAGATCACCCAAATTTGAAAATCTATAGAAAATTGAAAACAACAACTTTTTTACTTGAAACAGATTTTGTTAGATCCGTAAGATTATGTACTTTAATGCTGTGGAATAAAAATGACTACTCCCGAGCAGCATTTACCTAAAAATTCATTTTGCAAACACTGCTAAATAGGGTAGGTCAAACTTTTAAAAATTATAAGAAAATCATCTTAGCTCGAGAAAATGTGAAACAAGACTCTGTAGGAACTGTGAAAGATGTACCCTAAGACAAAAATAATAAACCATATGCTTTCTATGGCAGAAAAACCACTTATAGATTTATCTAGCAAAAGAGTTATTTTGGAACACCCAGATTTCCAAATATCATAGTGAGCCCAATAAAATCCCTAAAAATACAAACTAAATTTTGTTAGGACCATTCTTCTGTGTACTACCAAATAAAAATAACACACTTACCAGGAAGCCTATAGATTGGACCTGAACAAATCAGAACGACACAAGGCTATGTCCTTATACTACAAAATCGGCCATAAATAAGCCTCTCACTTTAGAAGAGAAAAAGACTTAATAGAAACCACACTTAAAATGCCAATCTGAGACCAAAACCCTTGCATCTCATATGCATTCATCCTAGTGCATTAAAGATTTCCTGAGCACTTAAAATCTAAGACTTTGCATATTTACCTTAGACGAACCGTCGGCATCGTTCGAGGATCCCGTACACTCGTACGAACCGGAAGAAGGAGAACCAGGCAAGTCTTACCTCCCCCTTTGAGCACAATGATCCTTGTTTTATGGAGGTTATTTCAAACAGTTGGGAACTTGCATGATGTTTGATGTATAAACTAAAATCTTGATACAAATGTGTTAGATACTACACCGATATTGCATACCCCTGAAAACTCCACTTCCCACCTTAGCCAATTCCAAACCCTAGAAATAATCAGAAGCTAAATTATAGTGAACCAAACTGAAGTCTTATGACTTACTTATCCCCATGCTTAGTTTGCTAGTAGTATACATTTTCCCATGATCTTGGGCTAAGCAACAATGTTCTATTTGCAAAGTTTCCATTTCCAAAAATTATGTTGTGACAAAGTATGCTCTATGTTAAAAATAGAAACATGGTAGAACTTGATTTTCAAGTTTGGGCCGCAAGTGGTATACATATGGTGCTTAGTTGTATACCGATAGGGGGAGTGTGTGCCCAGACTACCCTAAGGACTTCACTCCACGATTATTCAACGCGAATACAGTACGACCACATGTGCTAGTATGGGATAGCCCTAGCTTAGTACCCTATTTGTGGTTTAGACTCACATTTCGGTAGGCCGAAGTGTATGAGTTCGTATAACTCAAAGGAGCTTCCTAATGCCCCAACGTGGCAGTTAGGTGACTAAGTCTGTCCAATACAACGATAATGTGCCACGTGGGTGGGTTCCCTGTCGTGTCCGCCCCACGGCGTTAAGTTTAAGACGTGGGCCCGCCACTTAATGGTCCTATACTGTATCTCCAAAATAGTATAGGATGGAGGAAACACATATCGTGTTGGTGTAAGGCTAAACCACAGATAGTTGAAGGGCTTTGTTGTGTATAATAAATCGGGTACTTATGTATCGCGTGCCATGCTTTGCATTATTATTATAACACATCATGTGGGTAAAGTGTACACACTCTGCAGAGTTTAAACTAATCGATTAGTCATGCTCACGGATACGAGCATCGTGTGAATGTGTCATGGGTATAGTTTTCATGTGTTTGTGAATATTTGTACAATTTTCTTTACCAAAAGTATTCAAAATTTCTTGCACTCTAATTTATTTTCCTTGCTGCCCCGACAAGGCAAAGGATGAATGGTTTATGAACGATATACTCCTTTGCTGCCCCGTAAGGCAAAGTGAGGAGTAATTATGAGCAATACTATGTATTAATGCCCGATTTAGAGAACTACTTGCTCGCTGAAATTTATTGTTCAAACTTGGGTATTTACAATTGGGCTTTGCTAAAACAAAGATAGCTTTGTGCAAAAATGATACCCCACATGAGCTTCTCCCTGATTATACCGTTCATATAGTACTAGGCTTGATTGGGTGCTTGCCAGTACAATTCCTTGTACTGATTCTTGCTATTTGTGTCCGTACTTGCTTGTGCATAGATATGAATGCAGGGGAAATTCCTCCCGAGGTGGAAGAATTCGTCGAGGAAGAACCATTCTACCCAAATGGTTCATACTAGGGCACTCCCTAGTCGGTTGGAGAAAGATCCTCGGGAATGTTGTATGCTACCGTTGCTATCTATATAACTAATAGGCCTAATGGCCATATGTATCTCTAATACCTGTTATGTTGTAATAGCTTATGACCCATAATAGGTCGTTGAAAGTTACCGATACCATATGCTTGGATGAAAGTGGTTAGCCCGTTCCTTTTGTTAGGAACGTATTAACCACGAGTATGAGTTGAATATAATTGAGACAACGTAGATCTTTAGCCATTTGATGTCAAGTCTCCTGATTATGTAACACATCTGGTCACCACCATCGAGTGGTTTGACGGGCACAATCCAGGCTGAAGTTGACTGGCATGCTAAAGGCCCAGCGATGTCTCGGTTATCTCTCTCTCGGAGCATCGAATGTCTTGCTATACTTTGGAGAAGAATGGATGAGTTCCATTCGGCTCTTAATTATATCAAGAGGTCCGAAGGTATTCCGACAACAAGTCGTATCAGAGCCAAGGCTGACTATACGAACATTTTATGAACTGGGCGATACAATGGTTTCAAAAGAAAAGTAATTTGGAGAATCACTCCCTTACAAAAGTATTTTCGAAAGATGAAATCTAGTCTTACACCTCATCTCTCTTTAGGGAGGTATCTTTCCTACTTACTCTATATTTTGGTTTGAAAAATCTCATCTTGCTTCTAAAAGGCCGGGAAAGAACCCTAGAAATATAGTACATATGTGCTAGTGATAAAGGAACCAAAAATTTGAAATGATGGCAGCCATGGGGAGTTTCTAAAGACCTCTGTTAACAAAGAAAAATGAATGCCCACTCTTCTGGATATGAAAATTCAAAACCCAAGTTTTCTGCATTGAACCTAGAAACGGGGTAGAACGGGACAGGAACAAAATTTGTGTATCAAAGCCCTAAATTCTTTGACATGTAGAGGCCACAAGATGTTGTGAATCCATTGCATTAACCCTATTTTGTAGCTTGACCTGAGCACGAGAGGTTTTGCATACATGCATCATGTTTTAAAAGGCCGAAAACTTGAAACCCTGTAGATTCCAGAACTCATAGCCGTCTGCCTTCACAATTTTATACAGACCAGTCGTGAAAATTTACCAGTGGCTACTAAACTTGATCCTGAAACCCCAGAAATTTTTCCATAATTTTTTCACGACTGGAGAATAGGGTAAAAATTCGACCAGTATCACCTGTATTGCAATTTCCAGAACTGCATCCCTTAGGTTCGACGGCCATTTGAGGGAATTTCAGGCACCCAAAATTTTGAAAACTAGGATTAAAACGTGGGATTATAATTAGAGAAACCCCAAGTATAAATTCCACAGCAAGAAGAGTCCCCCATACGTCATAATAGAACTCACTACCACCATTCTAGCATCCAAGACAGATTTTGATTCGGTCCTTCCAAAAATTAATTCTAAGCATTGCTAAGCCTTGACCAAGTTTCTAAACAGCAACAATACATTCTCAAATGTTGTAGGTGACTACCATGTGGCAACCACTAGGTTATTCCTGTTGGCAACTTTTTTGGCAAGAAGACAATCACGATCGGGACACCTAAACGCCTTGCGGTGAAATTGGAGTCGCCAACCACCTTGATCTAGCAAGTACTAAAACAAGATGGGTTTTGTAGATTAAACTGGCTAGCGGAGCCAATTTGAGAAAAACAAAGGATAAACACCCGTCTCGTGGGCGAACGGAAGGTTTTCGGGACAAACCTAGAAAGTGATGTCGCACTCTCGTAGCGGCGGTGGATGATTTACGGCGCAAATCGACAAAGATGGACTGAACTAGGTAAAGTAGAAAAGATGGCTGAAAAGTAAAAGTAAAAGAAAGATACAATTGGCTAGATTAGATTGATTGTAGTCCAAGCTATGGACAGGTACCTTGCAAGCGCCATGTCAGAATTGCAAAGGTTGATAGCAAGGGTAGTAAAGCTAGATAGGCATATAGAGCCACTTGGACATCAAGTGTACTTTGACAATGCCACCATTTATGGAGATCGAGATCTTCAGCCACTTACCTAGACTTTGCCATCTCCAATGGGCATATACCAAAACATAAACACTCGAGCCCGTATGAGGGTTGGTTTTCATCACAACCGTCGCACCATGCTAGACCCCGCCCTTGTTGGAGATCCAGAGCTGCTAGGAGAGCGGAATGGAAGGCGGTACCGTTTGACTATGGCCACTCCAACTACCATGGAGCCACACCCTCCTATTGGATTCTCCCAGACTTTGTAGGAGAGAAATATCCAGAAAAAAAAAGAAGTATCGGATGTTACTTTATATTTCTTCATTTCCACAAGATGTATGAGATGACATCCTACTATGTAACCCTTGTATGGTCAAAATTTTGTAACACCTAGTCGTGTACTTCGTGCTTATGACCATTATTCCATCTCTATGCAAAGTATTGAATGCTTGCCTCCTTTAAGAGCTATGTATCGGAATGGAATGTATGTTTTTCTATATAAGTTGCTTGCTGTCCAAAGATTTGTTCTATATGGATATACAAAGGATAACTTGCATACTCACGTATTGTACTACATTCCAATCTACTTTGCGCACCGAGGGTATGTATATGTCATTTCTTTGCACAAGGACTCATGTACTGTTGTACTCTAAGTGCAGGATGACGCATACACGCTCTGGCGCATATTCCACAGCTCGTGCCAGAAACACTCGCAGCGCTGCTTCGTCCGAGCTACGTGATGATGATCCGACTCTTGCACAGTTGTTGGCCCAACAAAATCTCCTATTCGAATGAATGGTGCAAAACTCTGAAAATATGGGGGCAGCAATGGCACATCATGCTAATCAAGCGCCCTCCAAATTGTCAGATGTTCAGCGAACTCACCCGTCGCATTTCTCTTCAGCAGCCGATCCTCTTGCTACGAACGATTGGCTGCGAGATATTGAGAATAAATTGGATCTCTGCCAGTGTGACCCTATTGAGAAGGCCACCTTCGCTGCTTACTATCTCCAAGGTGTTGCCGCCGCCTGGTGGGAGACCTACAAAACATTGATTCCTTCTGATGAACCCATTACATGGACTGTATTCCGGGAAGGGTTCCGCTCTGCCCATATTCTAGCTGGTCTCATGGAAATCAAGAAGAAGGAATTCCTCAACCGAAAACAACGAAGAATGTCCTTCATGGAATTCATGGAGCAATTCAACTATCTCGGTAGGTATGCCACCGCCGATATAAACACCGAGGCCAAAAGGGTCGAAGCGTGCAGGGCCAAATTGTCACCTGAACTTAAGCATGCCTTAGCTGCTCATGAAATCAGTAGCATGAAGACCTTGTTGGATAAAGCCCTTCGGGTCGAGTCCAACAAGAAGGAAGTGGTCGAGGACCGCAAACGCAAATGGGCCGCGAAGAAATTCGCGGGAAGCAGCAGCTCCACTCGTCCTCGGCTGATTTCTCCTCCAGCAAACATGCCCATGTTCTCGCAACCACCGAGGCCAATGTATGCTTCACCACGACCGCCAGTTTTGGGATATCATCAAAATCCTCGGCCAGTACAGGCAGTTGGGGATGCCTCTCGCACCGCTAACATCATATGTTAGAACTATGGCAAGAGGGGGCATGTCTCACCAAGATGCCCATATCTGAAGACTGTGAGGATCGGCTCACGCCCACAAGCTACACCAGCTCCACCTCGGCCCCCAAGTACCGCTCAGGCTGGACAACGAGGAATTCCTACGAGTCAGAAGCCGGCCCCAACATTCGGCAAAGGGTGGCTAAACGACATCACCGTGGAGGAAGCAACTGACGCGCCCGGCGTCGTACTCGGTACTGTTTATCTAGCTCCACTCCTATCACCATATTATTTGACTCTGGTGCAATGCATTCATCCATGTCAGCATCTAGAGCAAAACAACTTAAATTAAACTGGAATTCCTTAGTAATGCAATGCATATACAATCACCTGGGTCTACCATGGCAACAAAATTATTATGCAAAGGGGTCGAATTCCATATGAATGGGGTGAACTTTACGGCCGATCCTATATTGTTAGACACCTTGGGATTGGATATTATACTTGGAATGGATTGGTTATCCAAACATAAAGGGACCATTGATTGTGCACATGGGGTGGTAACGCTCCTTAGCACTAACGGACAAGTGGTTAGGTTCACTTGTGAAAGTCTTCCACTTCCAAGCAGCCATCCACTCAATCTCTCTTTGTACCGGAATTAAAAATGGTACCCATTGTAAATGAATATCCTGATGTGTTTCCGGAAGAATTACCAGGAATGCCACCTGATCGAGACATTGAGTTTGTAATCGATCTAATTCCTGGAACGACACCTATTGCCAAGAGGCCTTACTGGATGACCACGGAAAATCTGAAAGAACTGAAGAAGCAGATAAATGAACAACTAGCTAAAGGCCTCATTCGCCCAAGCTCATCTCCATGGGGCCGTCCTATGCTATTCGCACCAAAGAAGGACGGAACCATGCGAATGTGTGTCAATTATCGACCCCTGAATGAGGTCACCATAAAAAACAAATATCCTCTCCCCAGAATCGATGATTTATTTGATCAATTGACCGGCTCCCGTGTCTTTTCAAAGATTGATCTGAGATTGGGATAATTTCAAATCAAGATCAGACCTGAAGACATTCCGAAGATGGCTTTCACCACTCGCTACGGTCTATTTGAATACACCGTGGTTTCTTTGGCTTAACCAATGCGCCAGCCACCTTCATGAATATGATGAACAAAATCTTCATGGAGTATCTTGATAAATTCGTGGTGGTGTTCATTGATGATGTCCTTATTTATTCCAAGAATGAGGAAGAACATGCGCAAAATCTGCGCATGGTACTTGATAAGCTACGGGAACACCAACTTTATGCCAAGTTCTCGAAATGTGAATTTTGGTTAAAACAAGTTGGATTTCTTGGTCATGTCCTTTCAGAGGGAGGTATTGCTGTAAATCCAAGCAATGTGCAGAATGTACTAAATTGGAAGCAACCACAAAATGTCTCTAAAGTCAGGAGTTTTCTCGGTCTAGCCGGATATTATCGCCTCTTCATCGAGAACTTCTCTAAAATATCCAGGTCCTTGACACAACTCCTCAAAAAGGAAAGTAAGTTCGTCTGGTCTGAGGCTTGTGAAGCAAGTTTCCTCAAACTAAAGAGAAGACTTACCACTACCCTAGTGCTGGTAATGCCAGATGTCAACAAGCCATTCCATGTCTACTGTGACGCCTCACGACAAGGACTCGGTTGTGTGCTCATGCAGGAAGGAAAGGTTGTGGCTTACGCTGCACGCCAGCTGCGACCTCATGAACTCAACTATCCAACCCATGACCTAGAACTAGCCGCAGCGTGTATGCCCTAAAAATCTGGTGGCACTATTTGGTTGGAAACCGGTGTGAAATCTTCACTTCTTCACCCAATCAGATCTGAATCTGAGGCAAAGAAGATGGCTAGAACTCATAAAAGGCTATGATCTCGGTATTCATTATCACCCTGGGAAAGCAAATGTTGTAGCAGACGCTTTAAGTCAGAAGCAATGCCACCCAGATGATATTGAATCAATAGTCCCATCATCTCTATCAACTGAGTTCCAAAAGTTAAATTTGGGGTTAGTGGAAGATGGCTACGTTGCTGCATTAGCATTACAGCCTACTCTCTACTCCCAAATTAAAGCAGCCCAAAACTCCGATAAAGAGGTGGCTGAAATTCGTAAGGAGATCAGTACCAAATCTCAGACTTTGTACACACTTAATCCGGATGGAGTAATCATGCATGGGAAGCAAATTTATGTTCCGGATAACCAGAACCTTAGTGAGACTATTCTTACATAATCACATTGCACCCTTTTAACTATTCATCTGGGATGTACGAAAATGTACCAAGACATTCGGACCCACTATTGGTCGCCCAGCCTACGGCGAGACATAGCTGCCTATGTTGTCGTTTGCGACATCTGCCAACAGGTCAAAGCTGAGCATCAGCGACCTGCTGGTCTGCTCCATCCCTTACATGTTCCAGAATGGAAATTAGATGAAGTCGGAATGGATTTCATGACAGGCTTACCAAAGACCCCTAGTGGGCATGACTCCATTTGGGTTATTATGGACCGACTGGCGAAAGTGGCTCATTTTATACCAGTACATGTGACATATGGTGGAGGCAAGTTGGCCGGATTGTACTTAACCCACATTGTGAGGCTCCACGGCGTACCTAAAGTTAATGTATCTGACCGTGGCACTCAATTCACCTCCCGATTCTGTGAAAATTTACACGAGCTCCTGGGGACTAAATTGTTCTTTAGCACTGCCTTCCACCCGCAAACCGGAGGACAGGTGGAAAGGACAAATCAAATCCTTGAGGATATGCTTCGAGCCTGTGTCCTCGAGCATAACACAAATTGGGAGAAATGTTTACCGTTTGCAGAATTCTCCTATAACAATAGCTTCCAATCTAGCCTTCAAATGTCACCATTTGAAGCACTCTATGGGAAAAAGTGTCGGACACCTCTATACTGGTCAGAAGTAGGAGAAAGACAATTTTTCAGACCTGCAGTTGTAAATGAGGCCGAAAAGAATGTTACTCTCATCAGAGACCGGTTGAGGGAGGCTCAAACCCGGCAAAAGAGTTACTCCGATCGTAGACGATGAGAGTTAAGCTTTGATGTGGACGACTATGTCTATCTTAAGGTCTATCCTCTGCGGGGTACTCAACGTTTCCAAATCCATGGAGAGCTTGCTCCACGCTATATTGGACCTTACCGCATCCTTGCCAGACGTGGGCAAGTGGCCTATCAGTTGAAATTGCCCCCACAGCTCTCCAACATACACGACGTGTTTCACGTATCTCAACCCCGCAAGTGTCTTCGTACACCCATCAAGAACACTCTTTGGAGGCTATAAATCTGAACCCGAATCTTTAGTACCAACAACATCCCATCCAAATCCTTGAAGAAAAGGAACAACAAACCCGAAGGAAGACCATCAAAATGCTCCGAGTACAATGGAGCAATCATACTGAAGACGAAGCTACGTGGGAACATGAAGACCGCCTCAGGGATGAATTCCCTAGCTTATTTTAGATGGGAGGAATCTCGGGTCGAGATTCTTTTGTAAGGGGGGTAGAATAGTGTAACAAGAAGGTTGAATAGTGTAAATTTTGAACCAAAAAGCTTTCTATTGATCAAAGACCGAAATGTGGCTTACATGTATACGCCGCATATACGTGGTAAGGTAAAATTCCTTTTTGGAATATTGTTGAAAGGAGCCCTAGAAAAATTGAGTAAAATACCCAAATACTTGCAAAGCACCTCAGCAAACAAACTCTAAAGATTGGAACACATCATTAGAGTTGAAAATGGTGAATTTGTACAAGGACTAGATTGACCATAGTGATTTTTTCTAAGTGCTAGAGCTGGCCGACACAGAACTCTGGAGCCGACTTTGAACCGTTGCCAAACTTAATCCAGAAATCCCCAGGTAGTGAAACATGGCAGCATTGTAGATTGAGTCACGCTTTACAAGTTTGCCATAGGGCACCGCCCCTGAATCGGCCTGGAAGTATTTCTAAATGGAGCCCAAAGTTGGAAAGTCATCTCTCCTTTCTTTGCACACTGACAAGTGGGCCATACTGGCTCGTGGGACCACATTGCCAGCGTCACACCATGTCCCAGCTCGTCTCACTCACACTGGTGCCCTCGCCACGCACACGCGCACGCGTCGCGTGTGAGGAACGCACTGCGCACGCGTCGCCCCGAGCTCGGCATCCCACTGCGACGTCGGCATGCAAATAAAACTCGACCACCCGACCAGCACTGCTCCTCCCCTCAGTCCACACACGTTCCATGAGGGAGACCGAGCTCACCGTCCTCGAAGCGCCGAGAAACCGCCGGTGACCTCTCTCCGCCGTCGAACGAGATTCGCTCGCATTGTCATTCCGGTGAGCGAATCCATTGGCCAATCTCCGTTCTTGATTCTACGACCTCTGTTCTCTCTAATCCCCGAGTTTTGCTCGAAATGGTGCAGCCATTGATTGGGAACGCTGTCAAGCCGAGGCCATGAACCGTGCGCTTTGCACCGACTACCACCAAACCACCCACTCGTCGCCAGCCATTTACGATGAGCCATTGTCTGAACCCTTTCGCCACCGTGATCCTTGATGTCTATTAATGGTTGAAACCAAAGGAATTGACCGGAGAAGCACCGAGGAAGGAAAACCCCTTTTCGTCTCCAACTCCGGCCGCCACCGTCGAACTCCTCTCTTCTTCTCCTTGGTAAGCTATAGCATGATTCCTCTCGGTTCAAGCTTCCCCAGTACTCACTTGACAAGGCCCCACGCTCCCATTTCCCAGCCGACCACCGTAACGCTCTGTTGCCGTTCACCTGAAGCAAGGACCGATGCCGCCTTGGAACCCCGCATGGCGCCACCGTCACCTCGACCTCGCCAGCACCCCGCTGTTGCTCGGTAAGTTTCCTCAGTGCCCCTAGTAATTATTACCATCACATGCACAGCCAAACCATAGAAATGCACATGCATGTAAGTCTCGAACCTCACCGCCGCCCGCTCCATCGCCGGCCACTATTCCGGCCACGGTAACGAGCGAAAGAACCACCTATAGACTCGCCAAACTCCCTGCTACAATTTCTCTTTTGGTTGCTGCCCGGGATCGGCCGCCGTTGGCCGCCGGCGTCGGCGAGAAGCTCGCCACGTGCCATTGCCCTGCTTTCCTCTCTCCCTGTCCCACTGACAAACTGGACCCACACATCAGGCGCCAAATCGCGTTTAAATCCTAACCCATCGCTGACAACTGGGACCCACCAAATCAGACGCACCATTAGTCTCTTTAAAACGCCTGCTATCGCTGACTTGTAGGACCCACACCAATGGACTAAAAATAATTCTAAAAAGGTTTTTCCACACAGAAAGATCACCTGAATTTGAAAATCTGTATAAAATTGAAAACAACACCTTTTGACTTGAAACAAATTTTGTTAGATCCGTAAGATTATGTACTTTAATGCTGTGAAATAAAAATGACTACTCCCAGTAGCAGATTTACCCAGAAAAATTCATTTTGTAAACACTGCTAAATAGGGTAGGTCAAACTTGTAAAACTTATAGGAAAATCATCTTAGCTCTGAAAAATGTGAAACAAGACTCTGTAGGAACTGTGAAAGATTTACCATAAGACAAAAATAAGAAATCATATGCTTTCTGTGGCAAAAAACGACTTATAGATTTATCTAGCAAAAGAGTTATTTTGGAACACCCAGATTTCCAAATATCATAGTGAGCCCAATAAAATCCCTAAAAATACAAACTAAATTTTGTTAGGACCATTCTTCTGTGTACTACCAAATAAAAATAACACACTTACCAGGAAGCCTATAGTTTGGACCTGAACAAATCAGAACCACACAACGCTATGTCCTTATACTACAAAATCGGCCATAAATAAGCCTCTCACTTTAGAAGAGAAAAAGACTTAATAGAAACCACACTTAAAATGCCAATCTGAGACCAAAACCCTTGCATCTCATATGCATTCATCCTAGTGCATTAAAGATTTCTTGAGCACTTAAAATCTAAGACTTTGCATATTTACCTTAGACGAACCGTCGGCATCGTTCGAGGATCCCGTACACTCGTACGAACCGGAAGAAGGAGAACCAGGAAAGTCTCACCTCCCCCTTTGAGCACATTGATCCTAGTTTTATGGAGGTGTTAACACTGAAATATGGTAATCGAATCCCTAATTCTGCAAAGGCGAAGCAGAGTCGAATCGGCTGGAGACAGGGGCCGCATCGGCTGAGGAGTGACCGGCTGTGAATCCAATCGACTAAGGATGAATCGGACAGGGGCAGCCGATAGCCGATTTCAGGTTTGGAAGAGATGAAACCGTTTCTGATGCAACAGTTTGAAGATAAGTAGATGACTCGGTTGTTAGTAGCGCGTTAAACGGTATTGCCACTTATGGATAGAGTCCTGTAACGGCAATTGCATCCGTAATTTAGGGGTTTGTTTAAACTGTTGGTTGTAACACGGCATGGGTCTCGCTCGGGATATGTAACATCCTGAAAATCGGAGAACCGAAATCGGAGCGTAAAAATCGAAACTTTCAAAAACCTTGGTTTATTGCTATTTCTCGGGTTTGTTGTTTCTTATTTGCCAGCTCAGCTGCATAAATTTAGTCGTGGTCAATTCCCTTTTTGGCGTATTTGGAGTTTTCGGAGTTGACAAAATGTCGGTGCGAAAGTCGCACTGGGGTTTTAAAAAGAATCCGGAAAAGTGCGGATTTGTGAAAACGCATTTCGAGTAATATAAAATAAAAATTTTGGTTGGGAGAAGATAAATTAAAATACAAAATAAATAGTAAAATTTTCGGGAGGCGTACCGAAATGTGGGAATCTGATTTTGTTAAAAATGAGTGAATTATGAAAATTTGGAAAAAGAATTTAAATAAGTATGAAAAATAATTGTGGAAAATAAAAGTCAAGAAAAAGTTTAAAATATAGAGTTAAAAATTATTTTTACAATATTAGGATTTATTTTGGAATTTTTAGAAGGAAAGAAAATGGAAAATGGGAAAAGAAAATAGAAAATCGGGAAATTAACGGATCGCACTGTTCATTGGTCACAAGATGCTCGACGCCGTACGCCCCGGCCGCGCGCCGCGCGCGCGCCGGCCGTCGCGCGCCGCGCGCGCGCCGCCACGCGCCAACCGCGCCTCGGCCCCCACCCGCGCGCGCCACGCGCGCGCGCCACGCGCGCCACGCGCCGCGCGCAGCGGCGAGCACCGCGCCGAGCCGGACTCCGCGCGCCCGCGCCGCGCGCACGCACGCACCGCTGCGCCCGCCCGTACGGCCACCCCGCGCGCCGCGCGCGCCGCCCACGCGGCCGGCCGCGCTCCGGCCCCTACCTCGCGCGCGCACGCCGCTCCGGACCCCGCCGCGCCGTGCGCCCTCGCCCCGCCGCGTCTCGCCCGCCGTACCCGGCCCCCCGAGCTGCGCCGCGTGTCGCGCCGCGCCGCGCATGCCCGAGCCGTCCCCCTTCCTCTCGCGCCGCGCCGCGCCACGCCTATAAAGGGGCCGCGCCGCGCGATTCCACCGCACCGCCACCGTGATCTCGCCGTCCCGAGCGCCACCGCCAAAAGCCGCCGCCGTTTAGCCGTCGCCGCCGTGCGCAAGCCGGTCCCCGAGCCCCCTTGCTCCTCCCCGAGCCGCTGTCGCCGGTAAGTCCCCCACTGCGCCGCTTTGTCCCTCTCTCCCGCCGCTCTGTTTTCCTCGGCACCGATCGAGCACCGGCGGGCATGAAACAAGGGTGAATAGAGAAAAAAAAAAAGGGAAAAATTAGGAAAAATTTTGGAAAATTTGGAAAAATATTTTGGGATGATTTGAGTAAAATTTTGGGCAAAAATAAATTATTTTCTCGCATGTTTTCTCGGTGCGAAGTTTGAAAAATCGGAATCGGACGTTTTCCGAAATTCTATTTCGCATCGTTTTTCAATCCGAATTCAGTTTAATTCTTTTCCGCCATCGAAATGAGTTTCGCTTTTGTGCTCAAACCCTCAAAGTTCGAGCACGAATTTTCCTCGCTGATATTTTTAAACATAAGCTCCAAATTTAATTACGATCGACGACTCTGCAAAAACCCTAGGACATCGGTTCGATTCCAAAAACCCGGATTTTCCTCGCAACCCTTGTCCTAACTCGAGTAGAATTTTCGGCAAAACTTTTTGGAGTTGTTTTCATGGCTTTTGTGGTTCTTTTCGATCTCTCGGTGTTTAGTTGAATTCTAACTGAATTCAATTGATCTCTCGCACGTACGGGTAGCGTCTGAAGAAACCGGCATCGACACCGCTGAAGATCCCACCCCTCAAGTGTGCGAGCAAGGCAAGTCTTCACACCCTTTGAACATATCGATCCTAATTGCGAAATGATGTTATTTTAAACTCTAAACCTGCATGCTTTACGAGTTACCTATACTTGTTATGCCATACCTTGCTGTTGATTACCCTTAGAATTACTCCTTGTAACTCGCGATGTGATACAAACAACCGAAGCATAACTTCGGTAAACTGCTTAGCCATGCTACACTTAGATTATGCATACTCATGACTTTATGAAAAAGCCTTGTGCTTGGGCAACTACCTTAGGGAAGGTAGTTGAGATTCGGCATGTGGAGACATGAGCGCCACATGGCCATGATGAACTAAGTTTGATGAAAATTGAAAGTACTATACAAATGTTTTAGACTAGGGCGGCCGGATGATTTGGGTGGATTCCGGAAAAGGCAAGTGCCGACCCTGGTCAATTAAGGACCGAGCCATGAGATAGTCGGGAAACGAGCCAGTACAACCGTACTTCTCGAATGGGTATAGACCTAGCCGACTAGATAGCTGAGCGGAGGCAGTATCCTTGCATAGATGGTTCTCTATGATGTGGTTATGGGATGAGGATGAGGCTGCGGCCTTTGTTATGAATGGTGGGAATAAACTAATGTTAATTAAACTTAAAGATCTGGAAAGACTTCCCTTACCCCGGGTGCGCCAGAACTCCTCTCACTGCTAGAAAAGGACGGCTAGAGTGCATGAGGGCTAAAGTTCATGGAGCGGGTACTGCCAAAGCAAGGTTATCGAAAGGCTTTGCCGTGACCGTCTCATGTGTTGAGGCGTAGGCTCATTTGTTGGGCTGTCGCGGAGTACGGGTAAAGTGTACATCCACTGCAGTGTGAATGAATCAATCTATTCGAATAGCCGTGCTCGCGGATATTGAGCATCGTGACAAGACTTTCGCTTGGCTAGACTTCGAACTTCAAAATACTGGGATGGGATTGCATGATGGTTTCATTTGCTGGTGGATCAACTTCTCGATAAGCGAGAAGGGGTAGATTCCCCAGAAAATCATGACGAACCGGAGGCGGGAAGCCATCCTTGGAATCACGAGGGATGGTAGACAGAACCGTCACCGGATTAATGAACTATGAAATTAAAACCTGTTTCGGCTAGATGATAGGCTTGTGAAAAGAATTGTGAAAACTGGCTTTACGCAAAAATAACTCTAGCCGTGTTCTTTGATTAACCCTATCATATGCATCAATTCTGTGTTGACTTGCTGAGTACGGTTGGTACTCACCCTTGCTATACGCACAAACCTTCAGCTGATGGAAATGAAGAGTCAGAAGACCCCTACGCGTACTACCCGGAGGGCGAAGGAACTGACGGCGCATATTAGACCTTAGTCCCGGTCGTTGCCTGTGGCAATGGACAAGCCGCTGCCTCTTTCCGCTGCCTTATCTAAACTCGTTTTTATGTTGAATTCGGACCATAAGGTCCTGTGGGATGAACAATGCCTTCGGGCCTATTTATGTAATAATGGTATTGTAAGACTATTCGTGCATGTGCACTTGATTATCCAAGATCGCATTCGTGGGTACCAACTACTTGATCCAGGGAATGGTACTATGAACACGAAAGATTCCCGACTCAAAATCGGGGTCCACAGAGCTGGTATCGAGCCATGCGACCGTAGGCTAAGACCAAATGGCGCCCTACCCCTAACTAGATGGCTAAAGGGAAATATCCCTACGGTAGGAACAGTTTTAAACTATTATTTCCGAAAATGCAAATATATCTTTTCTACATCTCGTATTTCTTTTTACCAAATGATTATGATAGCTCCCTCTCGCTAACCCTAAATTGCCGTAAAGCGATGTCAAACCACGACGGAACACAGGAAGTCACTATCCCACGAGACGAGGGGTTCGTGGTACAACTTCGATCTCTACTATGGTGCTTGAGATACCCGGAACCGCCCACTTATCACACCAAGAGACATGGCTCCGAGATGTATCCAGCCTGGGAGGCAGCCGTGTCCATAGAAGCCCGCATGGGGAATGAGACATCCTACGCTTCCACACTCGCTACCACCGGGACCTAGCGAAGCGGCTATTCGGATGCCGCTCGCGAGGCCTTCCTTCGCCTTAATGCGGAACACCGTGCCGAACTCACAATGACAGAGTTCGTGCATCACCCTTACCGCGAAGAGGGCAACCCGTGCACCGTGGAGGCTACCCCCTGCTGCTACAACCCGATGGTCACGCGTTTATCGCGTTGGGCGGAGACAACGAGCGGCTGCACGAGGAGGCCCCGCTCGAGATCAACGATCGCGATCACGCCTCAATGATCCGGTCGCCACCACCAAGGCCGTGGAGACCGATAAGCATGCTTGCGATACGCCGCAGCCAATGGTGCTCGGTATGAGCAACTCTCGGACCGCTACATGGCCCGAGGGGAGGCTCTAGTAGAGCTGGAAGAGCAGCTCGGGAAAAGCAAGCGGCGAGATCAACCGGCTAGAGGAACAGTGCACACTCACCCCGTCTACGCTGCAGGTACTTCCACTGAGCCTGTACCATCACATCCTGCCCCTGTGCCCGACCACTATTACCATATAACTCCAGCAAGCTTTGATACTTTTCAAGCTATGATGGAGCAAGCTTTCATGTTGAGCACAGAGCCTGCACCATACCTGGTCGACCCCACTGCTGCCACCCCGAGCTCCGTACCAGTACCCTCCGAGCCGGGATCAGGAGAGGGTAACCCCATCCAGATCCACACCGACACGGAGTCCGAGGCGGAGCCCATGGAGATCAAATGGGAGTCTAGCGACACCGACTCAATGGAGGAGGAAGTTCCCCCTCGTCGCTTGACTCACACGGGAGGCCCCCTCACCCGCCAGACTGCTCGCAAGAGTACGCGGCCACCGAGTCGAAAGATTCGGCGTGACTCCGAGGCCGCCACCTCCGAGCCGTGGGGACTTCGGTTTGCTTCAGCGGCAGACCACCCACTTCCGGCGCCTGGCTCTTGCGGGTGGTTGGATGACTAGGCGGAAGGACCTTCCCGACCCGGCAGCACTTCCTATTTACCCTTAATTAGTTGATCTAGTTGAACGATATAATTATTATTGCTATCCTGGCATGGAGGACTGTGTGTGTACAGTCCATGTACCCCCTTATGTAATATGATGAACCTGGGCATCGCCTTGCGATGTCTTAATTCGTATGCTATTTATTGTTTCACCTTGTCTGTTGAGTGAAGATCATTCGAAGGAACTTGAAGAAAAATTTCCTGTGAACCATAACCTAAACTAGATCGCTCTCTTAATTCATCTCTCTTCTTCAGATGGCACATCGTCGCAGAGCCGCGGCAACCAACGAAAACCCGCCGGAACCCAACCCCTCCACCCTGGCGGAGGTCATGGCTATGCAGACCCAGCTACTCCAAGCGATCGCCAATAATCAAGGAGGTCGAGGAGGATCGAGTTTGGGGGAATTCATGAGAGCTAAGCCGCCCACTTTTTCCACGGCCGAAGAACCTATGGACGCCGAAGATTGGCTAAGAGTGATAGAAAAGAAGCTAACCCTCGTCAGAGTCCGAGAAGCTGATAGAGTGGTCTTCGCTACTAACCAGTTGGAGGGTCCCGCGAGTGACTGGTGGGACACCTACAAGGAGACACGAGCTGAAGACGCCGGCGAGCCAACATGGGAGGAATTCACGGCTGCGTTCCGTGAGAATTTCGTGCCAGCTGCAGTAATGAGGATGACGAAGAACGAGTTCCGCAGACTGCGTCAAGGGAACACCTCGACAGGAGTATCGAACAGATTTACCCAGCTTGCCCGTTACGCCACCGGCGACACGCGGACGAAGAAGAAAAGATAGACAAATTCATTGAGGGACTAAATGACGAACCGAGGGACCAATGATCGGGCAGATCACACCAGTTTCCAAAGCCTCATCAACAAGGTCGTCCGACTTGAGCATGACCAAAAGGTGGTGGACAATAACCGCAAAGGAGGCTCGCTATGGCTCGCCCATTTCAGGGAACGCCACAACGCCCCAAGGGAGCCACCCCGTCTGGATGGAAGCCAAACGTCCCGGCAACCGGACGTCCTCTCGCTTCCGACCATGTCAACCGGTCAGCTACACCACAGCTTCGTACACCCACACCAACCCTAGCCGCTCCAGAAGAAGGAATGTGAGTCAGTTTCAATGCGGAGAATTCGGGCATTACTCCAATAGCTGCCCAAAACCACGCAACACCCCGTGCGCACCGGCGCCAATGCCACACCCGTCCGAGGAACCCCCACCCCTGCGGCAGGACGAGGTCTGTTCAGGACCCCGCTACCCAACGAGGCTGCCACCGGGTTTCGACGTGGCCAGGTGAATCATGTGCGGGCAGAAGAAGCACAGGAGGACCGGAGCGTATTGATGGGTATGTTCTCTATCAACTCTACACCGTTAAAGTTTTATTCGATTACGGAGCCTCGCATTCATTCATATCTTCCCAAGTAAGCAAACAACACCACCTACACCAAGTAGCACTTAAGAGGCCTATGTTGGTACACTCGCCTGGGGGAGACATAACCGTACCCCATGCCTGCATTAACGTGCCCATACGGATTAGAGACGTGGTGTTTCTCTCAAACCTTATGGTGTTATCGCCCCAAACCATAGATGTCATACTCGGAATGGATTGGTTGACCAAAAATAATGGAATTATAGACTGCAAGGGAAGTCACGGTATCCACCCCGTGGGATCACCGATGAGCATAACTATGGATCAAAACCCAAGGCTGTGTGAACAAGCTGCGGGAGTGTTCACCATGCTACCTCTAGGTGGAATGCCGTAGTACAAGAATACCCGGATGTGTTTCCCGAGGAATTACCCTAATGCCCCGGATCGCGACGTAGAGTTCATCATCGACTTAATGCCCGGTACGCCCCCATATCCAAGAGACCCTATCGAATGCCACCAACGAGTTGGAGGAACTCAAGAAGCAAATAAAGGAACTACAAGAGAAGGGATTCGTTCGCCCCAGCTCTTCTCCCCGGGAGCTCCGGTACTCTTCGTCAAGAAGAAGGATGGGAGCATGAGAATGTGTGTGGACTACCGATCGCGAACGAAGTCACTATCAAGAACAAGTACCCGCTGCCCGGATCGATGACCTATTCGATCAACTTAAGGGTGCACAGGTGTTCTCCAAGATTGACCTACGGTCAGGATATCATCAGTTGAAGATTAGAGCCGGAGATATTCCTAAGACGGCATTCTCTACACGATACGGCTTATACGAGTTCACAGTGATGTCCTTTGGATTGACCAATGCCCCTGCCTACTTTATGAACCTGATGAACAAGGTATTCATGGAATACCTGGACAAATTCGTGGTGGTGTTCATCGACGATATACTTATCTACTCCAAGAACGATGATGAACACGCGGAGCATCTACGACTAGTACTGGAAAAGCTACGAGAGCACCAGCTGTATGCAAAGTTCAGCAAATGTGAGTTCTGGCTCAAGGAGGTCGCTTTCCTCGGCCACGTGGTTTCAGCCGGAGGAGTAGCAGTAGACCCCGCCAAGGTCGAGGCCGTTATGGAATGGAAGGCACCCAAGTCGGTAACGGAAGTTCGGAGTTTCTTGGGCTTGGCCGGTTATTACCGACGGTTTATCGAAGGGTTTTCCACCGTAGCCCGACCTATGACTCAACTTCGAAGAAGGAAAAGAAGTTTGAATGGAATGAAAAGTGCCAAAAAGCCTTCGACCAATTAAAAGAAAAGTTAACCACCGCTCCAATCTTGACCTTACCCGACAACCGGAAGGACTTCGTGATGTCTTGTGATGCATCCCGGCAAGGATTGGGAGGAGTGTTAATGCAGGATGGGAAGGTCGTAGCGTATGCCTCACGACAGTTACGACCCCACGAAGAGAATTACCCCACACATGACCTGGAATTAGCCGCAGTGGTACACGCATTGAAGATCTGGAGACACTATCTGATCGGAAACCGCGTGATGTGTATACCGATCACAAGAGCTTGAAATATTTCTTTACTCAGCTGATCTCAACCTACGACGGGCGATGGTTGGAGTTGATCAAGGATTACGATCTAGGA
Organism: Oryza australiensis; assembly: GCA_019925245.2. Taxonomy (NCBI): domain Eukaryota; kingdom Viridiplantae; phylum Streptophyta; class Magnoliopsida; order Poales; family Poaceae; genus Oryza; species Oryza australiensis. Next base: position 626,316 of record JAIFGZ020000326.1, on the reverse strand, counting down.
ATCCATTACCATCCCGGCAAGGCAAATGTAGTGGCCGATGCGCTGAGCCGCAAAGCCCAATGCAACCACATGGAATTGGGAGGTGTGGCTAATGAGCTCCGAGGAAGAAATGGCTCGGCTCAATCTCGCACTTGATTCCTCACGGAGAAGTGAACTCACGGAAATCCAGCCCCTACGAGAACTCAAATAGAGGAAGCCCAAAGAGGGAATGAGGAAATCCAGGAAATTAAGGAACGTATGGCCGCTGGACGCGCTCGGGAGTTTTCGTAGATGACAAGGGAATCTTGTGGTACAAGAAGAGAATCGTGTGCTGAACGAGGCGGTTTGAGGGATTGATCTTAAAGGAAGCCCACGAATCGGCATATTCGTTACATCCCGGAAGCACGAAAATGTACCAGGATTTAAAAGGAGAATACCGGTGGCCTAATATGAAGAGGGATGTAGCCGAATACGTAGCCGTGTGCGATGTGTGCCAAAGGGTGAAAGCCGAACATCAACGCCCACCGCTTGCTGCAGCCACTCAAGATTCCGAATGGAAATGGGACGAGATAGGCATGGATTTCATAGTAGGATTACCCAAGACTGCGATCGGTTACGATTCCATTTGGGTAATAGTAGATCGGCTCACCAAGACTCGCGATTTATTCTGTGAAAACCAACTACAACAGTGCCAAGCTAGCGGAATTATATATGAGTAGGATTGTGTGTCTCCACGGTGTACCAAAAAGGATTATATCGGATCGTGGTACCCAATTCACATCTCATTTTTGGAGCAAGGTCCACGAGGCACTCGGCTCACCTTGCCTTTAGTACCGCTTATCACCCGCGGCGACGGGCGGGCGAGAGGACGAATCAAGTGCTAGAAGACATGCCGAGAGCCGTGCGTTGGATTTCACCAAGGATTGGGAGAAATGTTTGCCGTACGCCGAGTTCTCCTACAACAACAGCTACCAAGCCAGGTTTGAAGATGTCGCCAAACGAAGCTTTATTTGGTCGCCGATGTCGAACCCCATTAATGTGGTCGAGACCGGTGAACGAACCATATTCGGGCTGACATAATTAAGGAGGCGAGAGGAAAAGGTTCGCCTGATCCGGGACCGACTACAAGCTGCTCAATCACGACAAAAGAGCTACGCGGACACCCGTCGAAGAGAATTGGAATTTAAAGAAGGTGACTACGTGTATCTAAAAGTCTCACCACTACGGGGAACCCAGAGATTCAAAGTCAAGGGAAACTCGCACCACGATACGTGGGCCCATTCTTGATAAGCGCTAGGAGAGGAGAAGTGGCTTACCAATTGGAACCGCCCGAGAATCTCTCCGATGTCCACCCAGTATTCCACGTATCGCAGCTGAAGAAATGTTTGCGGGTACCAGAAGAGCAAGCTCCTTTAGAAGCCATCCACGTCCACAGTGATCTCACTTACCCGGAGCATCCAATCAAGATATTGGACGAGGCGAAAAAGAAGACACGGACCAAATCTTGGCGCATGTACAAGGTACAATGGAGCAATCACACGGAAGAAGAGGCTACCCGGGAGAGCGAAGAGTTCCGAGGACAGAATATCCACACCTACTCAAGCAATCGGTAAGAAATCTCGGGACGAGATTTATTGTTAGGGGTAGGTTTGTAACATCCTGAAAATCGGAGAACCGAAATCGGAGCGTAAAAATCGGAACTTTCAAAACCTTGGTTTATTGCTATTTCTCGGGTTTGTTGTTTCTTATTTGCCACTCAGCTGCATAAATTTAGTCGTGGTCAATTCCCTTTTGGCGTATTTGGAGTTTTCGGAGTTGACAAAATGTCGGTGCGAAAGTCGCACCGGGGTTTTAAAAAGAATCCGGAAAAAGTGCGGATTTGTGAAAACGCATTTCGAGTAATATAAAATAAAAATTTTGGTTGGGAGAAGATAAATTAAAATACAAAATAAATAGTAAAATTTTCGGGAGGCGTACCGAAATGTGGGAATCTGATTTTGTTAAAAATGAGTGAATTATGAAAATTTGGAAAAAGAATTTAAATAAGTATGAAAAATAATTGTGGAAAATAAAAGTCAAGAAAAAGTTTAAAATATAGAGTTAAAAATTATTTTTACAATATTAGGATTTATCTTGGAATTTTTAGAAGGAAAGAAAATGGAAAATGGGAAAAGAAAATAGAAAATCGGGAAATTAACAGATCGCACTGTTCATTGGTCACAAGATGCTCGACGCCGTACGGCCCCGGCCGCGCGCGCCGCGCGCGCCGCGTACGCGCGCCCGCGCGCACGCGCGCGCACGCGCCCAACCGCGCCTCGGCCCTCACCCCGCGCGCCACGCGCCGCGCGAGCACCGCGCCGAGCCGGACCCCGCGCGCCGCGCCGCCCGCGCACGCACCGCTGCGCCCGCCCGCACGCCACCCCGCGCGCCGCGCGCGCGCCACGCGGCCGAAGCCGCGCTCCGGCCCCTACCTCGCGCGCGCACGCCGCTCCGGACCCCGCCCGCGCCGTGCGCCTCGCCGCCGCGTCTCGCCCGCCGTACCCGCCCCCGAGCCGCGCCGCGTGTCGCGCCGCGCCGCGCATGCCCGAGCCGTCCCCCCTCTCCTCTCGCGCCGCGCCGCGCCACGCCTATAAAGGGCCGCGCCCGCGCTGATTCCACCGCACCGCCACCGTGATCTCGCCGTTCCCGAGCGCCACCGCCAAAAGCCGCCGCCGTTTAGCCGTCGCCGCCGTGCGCAAGCCGGTCCCCGAGCCCCTTGCTCCTCCCCGAGCCGCCGTCGCCGGTAAGTCCCCCACTGCGCCGCTTTGTCCCTCTCTCGCCGCCGCCTCGTTTTCCTCGCACCGATCGAGCACTGCGGGCATGAAACAAGTGCACAGTGAATAGAGAAAAAAAAAGAAAAATAGGGAAAATTAGGAAAAATTTTGGAAAATTTGGAAAAATATTTTGGGATGATTTGAGTAAAATTTTGGGCAAAAATAAATTATTTTCTCGCATGTTTTCTCGGTGCGAAGTTTGAAAAATCGGAATCGGACGTTTTCCGAAATTCTATTTCGCATCGTTTTTCAATCCGAATTCAGTTTAATTCTTTTCCGCCATCGAAATGAGTTTCGCTTTTGTGCTCAAACCCTCAAAGTTCGAGCACGAATTTTCCTCGCTGATATTTTTAAACATAAGCTCCAAATTTAATTACGATCGACGACTCGCAAAAACCCTAGGACATCGGTTCGATTCCAAAACCCGGATTTTCCTCGCAACCCTTGTCCTAACTCGAGTAGAATTTTCGGCAAAACTTTTTGGAGTTGTTTTCATGGCTTTTGTGGTTCTTTTCGATCTCTCGGTGTTTAGTTGAATTCTAACTGAATTCAATTGATCTCTCGCACGTACGGGTAGCGTCGAAGAAACCGGCATCGACACCGCCGAAGATCCCACCCTCAAGTGTGCGAGCAAGGCAAGTCTTCACACCCTTTGAACATATCGATCCTAATTGCGAAATGATGTTATTTTAAACTCTAAACTGCATGCTTTACGAGTTACCTATACTTGTTATGCCATACCTTGCTGTTGATTACCCTTAGAATTACTCCTTGTAACTCGCGATGTGATACAAACAACCGAAGCATAACTCGGTAAACCGCTAGCCATGCTACACTTAGATTATGCATACTCATGACTTTATGAAAAAGCCTTGTGCTTGGGCAACTACCTTAGGGAAGGTAGTTGAGATTCGGCATGTGGAGACATGAGCGCCACATGGCCATGATGAACTAAGTTTGATGAAAATTGAAAGTACTATACAAATGTTTTAGACTGGGGCGGCCGGATGATTTGGGTGGATTCCGGAAAAGGCAAGTGCCGACCCGGTCAATTAAGGACCGAGCCATGAGATAGTCGGAAACGAGCCGACAACCGTACTTCTCGAATGGGTATAGACCTAGCCGACTAGATAGCCGAGCGGAGGCGTATCCTTGCATAGATGGTTCTCTATGATGTGGTTATGGGATGAGGATGAGGCTGCGGCCTTTGTTATGAATGGTGGGAATAAACTAATGTTAATTAAACTTAAAGATCTGGAAAGACTTCCCTTACCCCGGTGCGCTTAACTCCTCTCACCGCTAGAAAAGGACGGCTAGAGTGCATGAGGGCTAAAGTTCATGGAGCGGTACGCCAAAGCAAGGTTATCGAAAGGCTTTGCCGTGACCGTCTCATGTGTTGAGGCGTAGGCTCATTTGTTGGGCCGTCGCGGAGTACGGGTAAAGTGTACATCCACTGCAGTGTGAATGAATCAATCTATTCGAATAGCCGTGCTCGCGGATATTGAGCATCGTGACAAGACTTTCGCTTGGCTAGACTTCGAACTTCAAAATACTGGGATGGGATTGCATGATGGTTTCATTTGCTGGTGGATCAACTTCTCGATAAGCGAGAAGGGGTAGATTCCCCAGAAAATCATGACGAACCGGAGGCGGGAAGCCATCCTTGGAATCACGAGGGATGGTAGACAGAACCGTCACCGGATTAATGAACTGTGAAAATTAAAACTTGTTTGGCTAGTCGATAGGTTTGTGAAAAGAATTGTGAAAACTGGCTTTACGCAAAAATAACTCTAGCCGTGTTCTTTGATTAACCCTATCATATGCACCAATTCTGTGTTGACTTGCTGAGTACGGTTGGTACTCACCCTTGCTATACGCACAAACCTTCAGCTGATGGAAATGAAGAGTCGGAAGACCCCTACGCGTACTACCCGGAGGGCGAAGGAAATGACGGCGCATATTAGACCTTAGTCCCGGTCGTTGCCTGTGGCAATGGACAAGCCGCTGCCTCTTTCCGCTGCCTTATCTAAACTCTGTTTTTATGTTGAATTCGGACCATAAGGTCCTGTGGGATGAACAATGCCTTCGGGCCTATTTATGTAATAATGGTATTGTAAGACTATTCGTGCATGTGCACTTGATTATCCAGTACTGCATTCGTGGGTACCAACTACTTGATCCAGGGAATGGTACTATGAACACGAAAGATTCCCGACTCAAAATCGGGGGTCCACAGGATAATGTTGTGTTTTAAATAGTAGTTTAGATAGAGTCTAGGGTTTATACAGATAATTGTATCTTGGGTATAAATAGGACCCGAGACCTCCTGTAATTAGATACAATCACAATCAATCAAACCTTCGGCGCATCGCCAACCTTTTATTCAGACGAGCACTTTGTTTGGCTACGGGCTGCATCGTTTCGATCCCCAGATCTAGGTAAATGCTTGTCATTAGTGGTATGATCTACTGTTTCTAGTGCTTCCATCGTAATGACACATTAGATTCAGGAGTTTGTACTGCGCTATTTATCATATAGCGCATATAAATTAGATAAATGTTTGGATCTATCCTGTCATTGGCTAGTTCTAGCAAGAACTTGCAGCCAATAGGGCTAGATCTAAAGGTTGGCTGGTTTATATGCGGTATCCACCGTCTCGAGAGATATAAATCGGCTACAGCAGATCGGGTTTTTCTTTTTATACTTGATGCTGCAGCGGGTTCGAACTATTAAGTCATTTTTAGAACTATCAATGATCTGTTCGGCTTAGATTTATATTGTTTAGAGATAGCGCCGGGGTTTCAGCCGGCCTTATCTGCCCTGATATGTTTCTTTTAATATATTTATTATTAGATTTATATTAGGACTGCCTATTATGTTAAGATCGCATTCTTGTTGGACGTCGCAAGCCGAAATCGGCCTATCATCGACAGCCGATGGCCGATTTCTAGGCTATGCATGTTCCAAGAATGATATCTTCTTATAAGATTCATTGGAGTACTAGCCGATTTATTGTTAGCTTTCCAGTATCGACTAGGTTATCGATCCATATATTTATTATTCTTTGTTGTATTTGGGTTAAGCGGCTGATGCTGTCTCGGTATAGCCGATCCATTCCAGTCACTTGGCTTAAATATAGTTTAGAATAGCATATATATGCTTATGGGTTCCCTTAGCCGATCCAGTGGGGATCTAACCTAACACTTAACGCATATTCCCTTGTTTTTCTTATTGATTAATATATCAAATCAACTGGCACGCCCTACACAGCGTAGGCAGCCGAGAAGGACCTGCACTGGAGTTAAGCAGATCTCCCAGGCCACCGCGTGAGAGAATTTTCTCATCAACATGCTTCTTAGCACGCTCGGTGGGACTTTCTTTGTCGGCGCGACTCGGACGCATAGATTCAGCCGGCAAGATCGTCGACTCAAAGAGCCCCGGCATTACGCAGGACAACGTTATTCCTGTGAAAATGGAACAATTATCGGCTAAACAGCAAGCCGATTATAAGAAGATGGTGGAAGAGCTCCAGGCGAACTACTTGCAATCTTTCACCCAAACAAGATCCAGGGCCGTGCATCAGAAATATAAGTTCAGCCTGAACGATGCCAAGGCATCCTCCTCTGGCGATACAAAAGGCAAACAAAAGATGGAGGAGCCAGCCCAGGAACAGGACGATTCGGCCGTATATTATCTACAAGACCGGATCGACTCGGCTGTCCACCACGCGTTGGTCAATCAAAGTAGCATACTGGTCAATACTCTCAATAACATGATCGCTACTGTGGTCGACGCTAAAATAGCCGACCAGTTGCAACGGGGGCCAACGTACTTCATAGACGGCCAATTTCCTGGTTACAGGATGCTGGTCACGCAGAACCGGCCGATCCCACGGCTAGCTGTTAACACGGGAATTTGGTAATTGGGTTCTGAGGCTGAAAAGGCAAAATGGAATCGGATCGGTGAAGACAGAATCGTATCGGCTAAATGACTGATTGGCTGCAGGGCTAATCGGCTGAGGATGGATCGAATGGAAGCAGCCGACAGCCGATTCTGAGTTCAGAAGAGATGAAACCGTGTTTAGTGCAGAAACTTGAAGATAAATAGAAGATTCGGTTGCTAATTGCGTGTTTAAAGATATTGCCACTTATGGATAGAGTCCTGTAACGACAATTGTATCTGTAATCTAGAGATTTGTTAAATTATTAGTTGTAGCACGGTATGGGTCCCACTAGGGATAATATGATGTTTAAACAGTAGTTTAGATAGAGTTCAGGGTTGTTACAGATATTTGTATCTTGGGTATAAATAGGACGTGAGACTCTTTGTATCAGGACAATTCAATCAATCTAATCTTCGGCGCATCGCCATCCTTTTTCTTTAGACGAACACTCTTTTTGGCTTTGGGCTGCATCGTCTCGATCCCCAAGACTCAGGTAAATGTTTATCATTAGTGGTAAGATTATTTGTTTCTAATGCTTCCATCACAATGATACATTAGAATCAGTGGTTTTACTGCGACATATATCATATAATGCATAGGAATTAGGTCAATGCTTAGATCTATCTTGTAGTTGGCTCATCTCGTCAAGAATGTATGGTCAACAGGGCTAGGTCTAAGGGTTGGTTGGTTCGTATGTAGTATCTACCATCTCACGGGGTGTAAGTCGGTAGTAATAGATTGGATGTTTCTTTTGATACTTAATGCTGCATCAAGATTGAACTATTAAGTCGTCTTTAGAACCATCAGTGATCTGTTCTTCTGGGATTTACATTATCAAGAGATAGCGTCGGGGTTTCAGCTGACCTTATTTGCCCTAATGTGTTTCTTTTAACGTGACTGTTACTAGATTTGTATTAGGACTATCTTTTATGTCCAGATCGTGTTCTTGATATTCGTTAGAGTACTAGCCGATTCGATGTTAGTTTCTTAGTATTGGCTAGGCTATTGATCTGTATATTTATTATTCTTCGTTATGTTTGGATCGGACGACTGAAGACTGTCTCGGCGTGTCCGATACATTCTAGTCGCTTGGCCTAAATATGGTCTAGAATAGTATATATACATCCATGAATTTCCTTAGCCGATCCCGTAGGGGATCTAACCTAACGCTCAACGAACACTACCTTGTTTTTCTTGTTGATTAGCAGATCAAATCAACTGGCACGCTCTACACGCTGTAGGCAGCCAAGAAGGACCTGCACTGGAGTCAAGAAGATCTCCCAGGCCAGCGCGTGAGAGAGATTTCTCGTCAACACGCTTCTTGACACGCCTAGTGGGACTGTCTTTGTCGGCTCGACTCGGACGAATAGACTCTGCCGACAAGATGGTCGATTCCAAGATCCCTGGCATCACACAGGACAATGTCGTACCTGTGAAGATGGAACAACTATCGGCTGAACAGCAAGCCGAATACAAGAAAATGGTGGAGGAACTGCAGAATAATTATCTTCAGTCCTTCACCCCAACAAGGTCTGGAACTGTGCACCAAAAGTACAAGTTCAGCCTGAACGATACCAAGGCGTCTCCATCAAGCTATGCAAAAGGCAAACAGAAGGTGGAAGAGCCGGCCCAAGTGCAAGATGAGTCGGCCGTATACTCTTTACAAGATCGGATCGACTCACTGTTCATCACGCACCGGTCAACCAAAGTAGCATCTTGGTCAATACCCTCAATAATATGATCTCTCACGTGGTTGACGCCAAGGTAGCTGAGCAGCTGCAACGGGGCCCCACGTATTTCGCAGATGGCCAATTTCCTGGTTAGAGGACACTAGTCACCCATAGTCAGCCGCTTCCACTGATAGCACAACCAAACCCGCCAGGAGGAATCGGCCACCTGAGTCCAGGCGAAACGGCTATAAGACCAGCGGTCACTATAGTAAATCGACAACAACCGTTGCCTCAAGGTCAAATCGACAACATATTCAATAACAATCGCGACTGGAGCCGATTGATCTTGACAGCGGCATAATGCCGGTGGCCGGCGATTGTTCCTGCACCCACCAACACCACAACAGAGCCTTGGCCGCCACCCGCCGATCATCGCTACCAATACCAAGGGGCTGTCGGGATCACCACTACGACCTCGACACCGCCACACATGTATCGGCAAGCACCCATGCCGTATGACCCATACGAGCCGATACAGCAAGATAACCGAGCCTGGGCCGAGCTAGTCACAGACGTCATGCGGGATCAGTTCGGCCTCAAACCAAAAGATTCAGGGAATATGTATCGGTACCCCTATCCGGAACATTTCGAAAGGATCCTGCTGCCCAACCGATACAAGATCCCAGACTTCTCCAAATTCTCAGGGCAAGACAACATCTCTACCTATGAACACGTTAGCCGATTCTTGGCACAATGCGGTGAAGCATCGGCTACTGACCCCTTGAGAGTTCGGTTATTTCCCCTTTCTCTTTCAGGATCGGCATTCACTTGGTTCTCCTCATTACCTTACAACTCAATTCGAGTTGGGCCGATCTTGAGAAGCGGTTTCACGGCTATTTTTATTTCGGCAACCATGAAATGAAGTTGTCGGACCTCACCACGTCGGCGAAACACAATGAATCGGTCCAGGACTACATTCAACGCTTCAGAGAAATGAGAAACCGATGTTATAGCCTGGTGCTATCCGACGCCCAGCTGGCCGATTTAGCTTTCCATGGTTTGATCGCGCCGATCAGGGAACGATTCTCTGCACAGGACTTTGATAGTCTAGCCCACCTGGCGCAGAAGGTGACGGCCCACAAACAACATTCCCAAGAAACCAGGAATGCCGTCAAAAGCATAACTGAGGTCATCGTCGATTCAGATTACGGGTCCGACGACGATGAAACAGAAGTGGCGGCAGCCGAATGGGCCAAGAACAAGAAGGCCATCGTCTGCCAATGGCTGCTGAAGACGGCTAAGGAAGAAAAATACGATTTTGACATCACTAAAGCCGACAAGATCTTTGATTTACTGCTCAAGGAAAAACAGATTCAGTTGCCCGAAAATCAAGTGATCCCGTCGGCCGAAGAATTGAAAAAGAAGAAGTACTGCAAGTGGCACAACTCCACGTCTCACGCCACAAACGATTGCAAAGTCTTCAGGCAGCAAATCCAGTCGGCCATCGAGGCCGGGAAGTTAAAGTTCGCCGACTCAAACCGGTCCATGAAAGTAGACGGCAATCCGTTCCCGGTCAACACACTCCATGCCGGCCCCGGGCGAGCTGATCGACAGGACAGAATGGCGTACGGCTTAGCCAATATGTTGATCGAGGCCAAGGCAGAAGATGACCAGACTGGATACCACAACGCACAAATTAATATGGTGCGCCCAGTCATCAAATCGGCTGGCCGACAACCAATCCATGAGCGAAGCCGACACCGTCATCTATACCGGACTCGGCGTGAAGAAATTTACGACGAAGCACCTCGCCGGCATGAGCCAAGTGTTCAGAGCCGACGGTACATGGCAAACCGTGACGATGCCGATCCACACTGGCATTGCGGCTTCTTCAGGCATTGCTGGGAATCCGGCATGAGGCTACCAACATTGGAAGATTGCCCAGCATGTAACGATCACCGTAACAATGACGAACACGGGAGTTTGTCGTCCGCAAGCCCAGTCCGGCTCATCCCCAGAGCCGTCCAGCTAAACCGAAGACGGCGACCTGTCCACGATCGGCTCGGCCTGATCCATCAGGACTTCTTCATCGACGAGAACCGGGATGGAGACAACCGCGATGACGAAGAGGCCGACCATGAGGAATCGGCCAACCCCCAATGGTGCCCGTCCGATCTCTTTACGAAGACCCAGAAGAGGAGAATTCAACGGCTCAAGCGTGAGGGAAGAGAAGACGAGGTGAGACAAATGATATATGAGCAACACCGTCGGCTTGGCAAAATCAAGAGACGGTGGGTACCCAAGCAGGAGAACGCTGTGGCCAATGAAGAGCAAGCCGAGGAAAACCCAGCCGACCAAGCCAGAAGGGCAGCCAAAGGGAAGGGTAAAGCCACCGCATCAGTTAACATGGTCTTCGTGTTGCCGGCTGAGTTCGGCGCCCCCGAAGCCGACGCGGATGCTATCGAAGATGACCCGACAAAACTAACGATCTCGCCAGACCAGGCCATCTTCGACAAGCCCGAAGGGACCGAAAATCGGCACCTGAAACTGTTATACGTTAAAGGATTCATTAACGGCAAGCCGATCTCCAAAATGCTGGTCGATGTGGGAGTAGCGGTCAACCTCATGCCTTACGTGACTTTCAGAAAACTCGGAAAAGGGGCTGAAGACCTGATAAAAACCAATATGGTGCTCAAGGACTTCGGCGGTAACCCATCAGAGACCAAAGGCGTTCTCAACGTCGAACTGACTATCGGCAACAAAACTGTGCCCAGAACGTTCTTTGTCATCGACGGGAAGGGGTCTTACAGCCTGCTGCTCGGAAGGGACTGGATCCACGCCAACTGCTGCATCCCTTCTACAATGGACCAGAGTCTGATCTAGTGGGACAGCGACAAGATTGAGATCGTGCCAGCCGACAGGTCAGTTAGTGTCGTCAGTGCCGATTTGCCACTTTGGGAAATTGAAGGCATCGATTGTTTATCTGGGAAAATCTGGCAAGCCGATTTTCTAAATGTGTCCAATTCAACAATACAACCCATCGGAAGCGACGAGCCGCAGTTGCTGCTTTGAACAATACATGGTGGAGGGCTCCAACGTTCTCGGCATAGCCACCGCGGACGAAGATGATGGCAAGTTAGGACAAGGCTTCACGTCGGCCGACGAGTTAGAAGAAGTAGACATCGGCTCTGGTGATAAACCGAGGCCGACGTACATTAGCAAAAATTTATCTCCTCATTGTAGATCCCAACTTATTGAATTACTAACAGAATATAAAGATTGTTTCGCTTGGGAATAGTTCGAGATGCCCGGACTTAGCGGATCGATAGTGGTCCATCAGCTGCCGATCAAGGCAGGATATCGGCCATTCAAACAGCCTCCCAGGTGGTTTAAGGCCGATATGTACGACGCAATTAAAGCCGAAATCATTCGGCTATACGATGCAGGATTCATTTGGCCTTGCCGATACGCCGAATGGGTCTCTAATATCGTCCCGTATTGAAGAAGAACGGCAAACTTCGGGTATGCATCGACTTCGAGACCTAAACAAGGCGACCCCAAAAGACGAGTACCCAATGCCAATAGCCGATCTGCTTGTCGACGCTGCCTCATGCCACAAAATCATCAGTTTCATGGACGGCAACGCGGGATATAACCAGATATTCATGGCCGAGGAGGATATCCACAAGACAGCTTTTCGATGCCCCGGTGCGATCGGCCTCTATGAGTGGGTGGTGATGAAATTCGGCTTAAACAACGCTGGGGCAACATATCAAAGGGCAATGAATTACATCTTTCACGATATGATCAGCGCACTAGTAGAGATATACATCGGCGACGTCGTCGTCAAGTCAAAAGAGATAGAAAGCCACATTGCCGATCTGAGGCAAGTGCTAGAGCGGACGAGAAAATATGGTTTGAAGATGAATCCGCTTAAATGTGCGTTCGGCGTATCAGCCGGGCAATTCTTAGGGTTCCTCGTCCATGAAAGGGGATTAAAGTCACACCCAGGAGCACCAATGCTATTAAGACAATTCAACCCCCTAAGGATAAAAAGCAGCTTCAATCATTAATCGAAAAGATAAACTTCATCAGATGGTTCATAGCTAACCTCTCAGAAAAAATGGAGCCGTTCACACCATTGCTTTGGCTTAAGGCCGATCAGACCTTCGCATGGGGGGAAGAGCAATAGAAAGCGTTAGACAACATAAAAGATTATCTAAGCTCTCCTCCAGTTCTAATGCCCCCACAAAAGGGAGTGCCATTCAAACTCTACCTGTCAGCCGACGACAAGTCAATCGGCTCTGTCCTAATCCAAGAAGTCGGCGGCAAAGAAAGAGCCATTTTCTATCTCAGCCGGCGGTTGCTAGACGCGGAGACCAGGTATTCGCCTGTCGAGAAGTTATGTCGATGCCTCTATTTCTCATGTACAAAGCTAAGGCACTATCTGCTGTCCAATGAGTGCACGGTAACTTGCAAAGCCGATGTAGTCAAGTACGTGCTATCGGCTCCAGTGCTCAAAGGAAGGATCGGAAAGTGGATCTTCGCGCTAACAGAGTTCGATCTGAGGTATCAGGCTCCAAGAGCAGTAAAAGGACAGGCCATAGCCGATTTCATTGTGGAACATAGAAACGATTCGATCGGCTCCGTGGAAATTATGCCTTGGACTTTGACTTTCGATGGCTCGGTATGCACCAACGGCTGCGACATCGGCTTAGTCCTTATCTCGCCCAGGGGGGCAAGCTTCGAGTTCGCTTTTGCCATCGACCCCCACGCTACGAATAACCAAGCCGAGTATGAAGCCGTTCTCAAAGGGCTAACTCTGCTCAAGGAGGTGGAAGCTGACGCAGTCGAGATAATGGGAGACTCGTTGCTCGTCATCAGCCAACTATCAGGAGAATATGAGTGCAAAAACGACGCACTGATGATCTATCATCGATGCGGGAGTTAATGGATGGTTTCCGGCTAGTCACTTTGAGGCATATCCCCAGGGAGCAGAACATGGAGGCCAATGATTTGGCTCAAGGGGCATCGGGCTACCGACCGATGCTAAGAGACGTCGACGTCGGCGTGGCCACCATCACAACCAACGATTGGAGATTTGACGTCTACAATTATCTCAAAGACCCTTCTCAGTCGGCCACACGGAAACTACGATACAAGGCGCTACGGTACGTATTGCTTGGTGAAGACTTATACTATCGGACGATTGATGGCGTACTACTCAAGTGTTTGGGGGCCGATCAAGCCACAGTGGCCATCGGGAAAGTACACGAAGGAATCTGCGGCACCCATCAATCGGCCCACAAAATGAAATGGCTACTTCGCCGAGCCAGATACTTCTGGCCGACAATGCTGGAGGATTGTTTCAAATACTATCATCAAGCCGTGGCCCTTCAGGGGATGGGGCATTGATATGATCGGCCAGATCAATCCACCTTCAAGCAAGGGGCACAAATTTATCCTAGTAGCCACAGACTATTTCACGAAATGGGTGGAGGCGATTCCCCTCAGAAAAGTGGATTCTAAGGACGCAATTGAGTTCGTCAAAGAACACATCATCTACCGATTTGGCATTCCGCAAACAATAACGACCAACCAGGGGTCCATCTTTGTTTCGGACGAGTTTGTCTAGTTTGCCAACGGCATGGGGATCAAGCTGCTTAACTCTTCGCCGTATTACGCGCAAGCCAACGGGCAGGCCGAAGCATCAAACAAAAGCTTGATCAAGCTGATTAAACGAAAGATCTGTGAGCATCCTAAGCAATGGCACACCCGATTGGCCGAATCGTTATGGGCGTATCGGATGGCATGCCACGGGTCAATCCAAGTCCCCCCCCCGTACAAACTGGTCTATGGACACGAAGCAGTGCTTCCATGGGAAAGTGTCGTCGGCTCAAGGCGCATCCAGCTACAAGAGCAACTCACAGCCGACGATTATTATAACCTCATGATAGACGAGTCGGAGGATCTCGCTTTATCCAGAATGAAAGCTTTAGAAAAAGTAACAAAAGATAAGGAACGAGTAGCCAGACATTACAATAAAAAGGTTGTGCCTAAATCATTTGAGGAAGGCGAACTCGTTTGGAAACTTATACTGTCGATCGGGTCTAGAGACAACAAATTCGGCAAATGGTCACCAAATTGGGAGGGGCCTTTCAAGATCCACAAATGCGTCTCTAAAGGAGCGTACATGCTAGAAGGGTTGGACGGGGAGATATTCAGAAGGGCCTTCAATGGAAAATATCTAAAGAAGTACTACCCGAGCGTGTGGATCAATACGTGAGTCGGTTATCGTCACAGCAGGCCGACCCACAACAGCCGATGCCTTGCAAGGCATCGCCTTTAGGCATTCGCATACACCACCTCATACGCTCCATGATCGGCTCAGGATCTCCCGACAGAGATCAGAATGAATGAACGCATCGGACTCGCAAATTTTGTCGACATCAAAGCTATCAACAAAACTTGGGGGCATACATATTGGCGAGACAGTCAAAAAATGTACAGTCGAAAAATCAAAAATCAAGCCGATTTTGGTTAGAGAAATTGAAAAACCCCAAGTCAGACGAAACCAGGAACATTAAAACAAATTTTATTCAGAATCGGCGCGAAGCCATCTTTGATTACATGTTCGCTAGGTAGTCCCTAATGGCCGCCAGGGCTCGTTCGATGGGCTCCGCAGTCTCCATCTCTAGAGCATCCAGGATCAGGTGCTCCAGCCGAGTGACCCTTATGTCGGTGGTCCTGGTCAGCAGCTCGTTGGCAAGTTGGGCCTGCCTATCCTCCAGCCGGTCGAGGCGCACGAGCGTCGAGGACACCATGGGGGCAGCAGCCGGGATGCCGCCATGATGAAAGGGAGGCCTGGCCGCCGGGTGACGAGCCTCCAGCTCCCTGAAGCGCTTCAGGTTCGCCCTCACTCGTCGGTCTTGGCTGACCGACAGTTCGTATGGCGTCTTCATAATCTCCGGGATCACCCGAAGTGGGTGAGGCGGCTGCGAGAAATCCATCCCTAAGTATTCAAGGGAGAAAATGGCGAGAATAGATGAGTTGGGAAACCACCTGGTTCACCGACGAGCTCGCAGAAGCCATGGGGAGCCTTGTCGAAGACTTAGAAGACTGGGCGTTGTACTGCTGGGGTTCGTCTCCTTCGACCGTGAGTTATTCGGGAAGAGCCGGGGGAGCCCATTTATAGAAAGAAAAGATACGGTTTTTAGATGTGAAAGGTCGCTGCCAACCCGAGAGTCGAAGCAAGAGTCGAAGAGATCATCATTAGAAGCGTCGGGAATCGTTGAATAACCGGTGACTGCGCAAGTCTGTATAACTATCGCCCAAGACTCACGGGTTCCTGAAGTACAGATTCGAGAGAATCAGCCTACGAAGACAGATTGGCGACGTAATCAGGCATTACCGGCCGATAGCTAGCGAGACGGATGTCCAAAGGATAAACGCTAAAGGTCGGGGCACCACCTCGGGGTGATTTCGAACCAAACAAGTCGAGACGCCGCACACAGCCAAGGGGCATTCCTACCTACGAACATAGCCAATTGTATCTACAAGCGCAAATAATACAGGCTATCCGATTACATCGTGAAAACACAAGTATGTTGCAGAGACGTGAGCTGACCTTGCAAGGTCTGACAATTTACAATCTCATTTCTTCAGGAAATCGGCTATGGCCGACAGAGCCGTCCGTCTGATCTGGTCGATCTCGCCGATTGCCTTAAGGTCATCGGCCTCGGACCCTGCCATTGGTCGAGCACTCTGCACCAAGCCCCGCAAATGCGCCAAGGCCGCCCTGATACTTTGACGCTCGGCTTCAACCCTGGCCGGCAAATCAGCCATATACTCCTCGTGGACGTCGATTTCGTTTGTAATTTGAACGAGGTCGGCCACCAATTGATCCCGGCGGGTGCGAAGTTGCTCAAGCTTGGCCGTCGGCTCTGTCTTCAGGCGGTCGAAGGCAGCCTTCCGGTTCTCAATGGCCTCTTTTGTTGACTGAATGGCAGCCGACCGCGCTTGACTCTCATGATGATCAATGACTCGCTGCCGGGCTCGTTCATATTTTAACTGATAGGCTTCCATGAAGGTCGCCGGCACGATGGCTTCGGCTACGGCATCCGGCAGCTGGTCTTGGATATCTCTGAACCGCGCGCGTATCAAGCTGCAGTCAACCACCAGCGCTTCCAATGAAGCTTCCAGCCGGTTGCTGATATCGGCTAAAGTGGCCGACGCTGCGAGCGCATCCTCGCCGACATCACCGGGCTCCTCGAACTCCGACAAGTCAAAGTTGAGAAGATCGGCCATGTTCTGCAGGGGAGAGAAAGGATCAGGGGCATGACAAAACCAATGGTTGAGACCAGTTAGCTTACCGTCGACGCCGTCGTCAGGACTGTTGGCTCGGCTGGATCATTGCCCATGGCCGTCTGGCCCTCTTTGCCGGCGTTGTCGTCACTACCCCCAGCAGGCGTAGCACATTTGCTCAACGCCTGGGGGCAGCCGATGGAGATCGCGGGAGCTGCAGAAGAAAGGATTAGCAGATGAACCGATTAATTACCACGACAAAGAGGTAAGGGACGACACGGCAGCGGTGCGGGGGCGAGGAATGCGACCGGCCAATTTTTTGAACTGCGAAGAACAGACGAGTCGGGTGCAAGCGATCATCGCGAAACCAGGCCCAACGAAGTAAGAACTTACAGGAGGACGTCTTGTCGGCAGGCTTGGGGCTGGCGGAGCGCGCTGGGGCGTTTACCGACTCAAGACTCGAAGCCTCGGTTTCGGCCGTCGCCTGGGCAGCCGTTGACGCCTCCTCATTGACAGCAGCGTCGAGAAATTTCTCGATGGCTGGATCTAGAGGGGGAAGGCTGTCGGCCGAGGCGACCAGTTGTATCTTTTTCACCCTCTTGGGGGCAGGCGCGGCCGACGAACGCGGTGGTGGTGCCATTTTTCTTTTTGGCGCGATCGGATGACGCACCTGCCCTCGTAGCAGTGATGACAGTTTGGGCACCCCCCAGCCGATGGCCGACGGAGCGAGGCCCCCTACGTCCAGAACGCCGGAGTTATATTCGATGGGGCGTCCGGAGTCACTTACCGTCGGCCGCTCTGTTTCTGTTTCCTGCAAAGTCGAAACACGAATGTTAAGTCGGCTGACACGGCCGATGAATGAATCGTAGGAAAGAGATCGTTGACTTGAAGCTGGAGCAGGTCGATGTAGCAAGACGGCCGTTGGTGAAAAATGTGGCGTTTGAGTTCAGACCACCATCGGTCGTAGGCAACGCTTCTCCTTGTCGACAGGGTGATTGTGTTGGCGTCGCCGAGGGGGGGACCGGCTATGTTCAGCAACCAATTCATTATCAAATCTTGGCCGACCGCCCCTCTGGTTTCAATCTTATCGGCATAAAAGAAGCCGATGGGTAGCTGCCCAAGACCGAACTGTCTCGCCGCCGATACCGGGTAGTAGAATTCATAGCTCCGGGCTGTTGATCGGCCTTGGTGAACCCCGATCGGCAGGATGCAGGGAGACAGAGAGGCGAGGAACAACTCTCTACACCTTGGGTCATCGGCTGAGTTGAGGTCATCCCAATTGAAGTCAATCGGTAGCTCAAAAGATGCCTGGTCTGGGTAGAAATACCAGGTGCGGTTGTCGCGGGACAGTCCATCGTAAAAAGCTATGAACCAATCGGCCAATAGCTCGGCCGATTGCCTTAAGCCTTCGTGGGCGGCGGTTGCTTCCCGTAGTTCGTGCATCGCCTGGTGTCAATCTGATTGCCTTCTTCGTCTTCGATCGGCTCTAGCCGTGGAAATCCGGCATCTGTCAGACGAGGCCGACCAGCTACATTCTGGGTGGCCAACACCAGCCAGACTTGGAGAAACCACCAGGGGCCACCGGTTTTGACTGGGGCGTTGGCGGCTATTTTCGTGGCGGCTTGATGTAGCATTTGATATGTGTAGCCGAGGAGGTATTTTCCCAGTGCAAATTCCTTCCCGTCGACTAGGATTTCGGCCATGATTTGCCAGTTAGCAGTCGGCCCACAGCTCGATCCACAGAATACGAACTTTTCCAGCCACATCATCAGAAAGGCGGTGTATTCCTGGTGGCCGACTGTTCCATCTTTCGTATTTTGGGCGATGAAGCCGCTCCATCCACCGATAGCTTTGGTTTTGAACTGATGTTGGCCTTTTCGGTTCAAAATGCAGGGGTTAGCCGATGATTCGATGTCTAGCCCAGTTGTCATATATACATCGGCTAGTGTGATGGTCATCGGCCCTTTCCTAAAGATGAAGGCGTTAAAACTGTCATTCCAAAAGTATGCCGCGGCCGATAGAAGCGGCTCGTCTTTCTCCATGCCAGCGATGGACAATTCCAAGCATTGGGCGAGTTTTCTCTCTTCCCATTGGGTGTACTTGGCCGACTGTATCCTTTTATACAATTCAGTCCAGGCTACGTCAGTAGATGGCCAAGCTTTGAATGTTCCGTTCCAATGGAAGAGAGATGGTTTGGCGGTGTTGAAAGGCATGCGGTTGGTTTCGGCTATGATTACATCAGTTGGGTCTGTGTTGCCGATAGGTCCGAGGAAATACTTCTCTTCTTGTGTCGGATTGGGATGAGTATTTGATGAGACAGGTGCTACGGTTCGAAGAAGGGGAGAAAAGTACTAGTTAGGAATGATGGTGTTTTGTGGTTCAAACAGAAAAGTACTAATTGGTGAGAATATGGGATAAAATGCTGCTAAAAAGAAAATCGCCGAACGAATCATTGATGCGAGGATATTTGAAGAAGCAGATTGAAAATGAAATTGTAAATCGGAAGGGAGTACCTGGGAAATTCAGTCGTAGCGGCTACCGGAGCAAAGCCATGTAACGGCGGCCGGAGCAACAAGGGTGGCCGGCGAGTTGGAGGTACTCGATGCGGCGGCGGAGGCCATCGGGAGTTCGGGGGCGAAGGTGAGTTTCGAGAACGTGGGAGAAGATGTCGAACGCCGATGGGGTCGCTGGAGGAGAGTGAGAAAGGCAGGAAGTTTGTTCGAGAAGAAAGCCGAGCGCACGTTGAGGGCGTAGGCGATTCGACCGAGGGAGGTGGATATTTAAAGAGCATTTGGGGAGAAGCCGAAACGGTTTAGGCCAAGAAGGAAGCAGGAGTTTGAATAAGCGAGCAAATCCGCAACACTTCATATTACGGACTTGGGGGGCATGTGTTAACACTGGAATTTGGTAATTGGGTTCCCGAGACCGAAAAGGCAAAGTGGAATCGGATCGGCTGAAGACAGAATCGTATCGGCTAAAAGACGATCGGCTGCAGGCTAATCGCGAGGATGGATCGAATGGAAGCAGCCGACAGCCGATTCTGAGTTCAGAAGAGATGAAACCGTGTTTAGTGCAGAAACTTGAAGATAAATAGATGATTCGGTTGCTAATTGCGCGTTTAAAGATATTGCCACTTATGGATAGAGTCCTGTAATGGCAATTGTATATGTAATCTAGAGATTTGTTAAATTATTAGTTGTAACACGGTATGGGTCCCGCTAGGGATAATATGATGTTTAAATAGTAGTTTAGATAGAGTCCAGGGTTGTTACAGATATTTGTATCTTGGGTATAAATTGGACCCGAGATTCTTTGTATCAGGACAATTCAATCAATCTAATCTTCGGCGCATCGCCATCCTTTTTCTTTAGATGAACACTCTATTTGGCTTTGGGCTGCATCGTCTCAATCCCCAGACTCAGGTAAATGTTTGTCATTAGTGGTAAGATTATTTGTTTCTAATGCTTCCATCGCAATGATACACTAGAATCAGTGGTTTTACTGCGACATATATCATATAATGCATACGAATTAGGTCAATGCTTAGATCTATCTTGTAGTTGGCTCATCTCGTCAAGAATGTATGGTCAACAGGGCTAGGTCTAAGGGTTTGTTGGTTCGTATGTAGTATCTACCATCTCACGGGGTGTAAGTCGGTAGTAATAGATTGGATGTTTCTTTTGATACTTAATGTTGCATCAAGATTGAACTATTAAGTCATCTTTAGAACCATCAGTGATCTGTTCTTCTGGGATTTACATTATCAAGAGATAGCGTCGGGGTTGCAGCCGACCTTATTTGCCCTAATGTGTTTCTTTTAACGTGACTGTTACTAGATTTGTATTAGGACTATCTTTTATGTCCAGATCGTGTTCTTGATATTCGTTAGAGTACCAGCCGATTCAATGTTAGTTTCCCAGTATTGGCTAGGCTATTGATCTGTATATTATTATTCTTCGTTATGTTTGGATCGGGCGACTGAGGACTGTCTCGGCGTGTCCGATACATTCTAGTCGCTTGGCCTAAATATGGTCTAGAATAATATATATACATCGATGAATTTCCTTAGCCGATCCCGTGGGGGATCTAACCTAACGCTTAACGAACACTACCTTGTTTTTCTTGTTGATTAGCAGATCAAATCAACTGGCACGCTCTACACGCTGTAGGCAGCCAAGAAGGACCTGCACTGGAGTCAAGCAGATCTCCCAGGCCAGCGCGTGAGAGAGATTTCTCTACAACACTAGCGCAACAAGGGCCGCCGGGAGGAGTCCTCGGTCAGCCAAATCCGAGGGAATCGGCTATAAGGCCAGCAATTACTATGCTGAACTGACAGCAATTACTATGCTGAACCGATAGCAGCCGCTGCCCCAGGATCAGATCACTATGTTCAACAACAATCGGCAGACAGATCCGATTGATCCAGATAGACGGTGCAACGCCGGTGGCCGACAGTTGTTTCCAAGACCACCAATGCCACCACAGGCGCATCGGCCACCTCCCACTGATCATCACTACCAGTACCAAGGAGGCCATCAAGATCATCATTACAGGCCTCAGACGCCACCACCACTGTATCAGCAAGCACCCGCGCCGTATGACCCATACGAGCCGATACAGCAAGACAACCGGACATGGGCTGATCTAATCGCAGATATCATGCGCGATCAATTCGGCCTCAAGCCGAAAGACTCAGGGAACATGTATCGGTATCCCTATCCAGAGCACTTCGAACGGATCCCGTTGCCCAACCGATACAAGATCCCAGATTTTTCGAAGTTCTCAGGGCACATTTCCACCTACGAGCATATTAGCCGATTCTTGGCACAGTGCGACGAAGCATCGGCTACGGATGCCTTGAGACTCCGGTTGTTCCCTCTTTCCCTTTCAGGATCGGCTTTTACTTGGTTCTCCTCATTGCCCTACAATTCAATTCAGAGCTGGGCCAATCTTGAAAAACAATTCCACAACTACTTCTACTCCGGCAACCACGAGATGAAGTTGTCGGACCTCACCAGCATCAGGCAAAAACACAATGAATTGGTCCAAGAATACATCCAACGCTTTAGGGAGATGAGGAACCGATGTTACAGCCTGGTGCTATCAGACGCCCAGCTGGCCGATTTGGCCTTTCATGGTCTGATCGCGTCGATCCGAGAGCGATTCTCCACGCAGGACTTTGACAGCTTAGCCCACTTGGCGCAGAAGGTGACGGCCCAGGAGCAGCGATTCCAAGACACTAGGAAGGCCATCAAAAATATAACCCAGGTCATCGTTGAGTCAGACTACGGATCCAACGACGATGACGCAGAAGTGGCGGCAGCCGAATGGGCCAAGAACAAGAAAGCCATCGTCTGCCAATGGCTGCTGAAGACGGCTAAGGAAGAAAGATACGACTTCGACATCACCAAGGCCGACAAGATTTTCGACTTGCTGCTCAAGGAGAAGCAGATTCAGTTGCCCGAAAATCATGTGATCCCGTCGGCCAAAGAAATATTGCAATAGGCACAACTCCACATCACATGCCACCAACGATTGCATGGTCTTCAGGCAGCAAATCCAGTTGGCAATTGAAGCCGGGAAGCTGAAGTTCGCCGATTCAAATCGGCCGATGAAGGTAGATGGCAATCCCTTCCCGGTCAACACGGTCCAAGCCGGCCCCAGGCGACCTGATCGATAGGACGGAATGGCGCACAGCTTAGTCAACGCATCGATCGGGGCCGAAGCAGAAGACGATCAGATTGGATGTCACGCCGCGCCAATTAGTATGGTGCGCCCAGTCATAAGATCGGCGGACCGACGGTCGATTCATGAACGTAGCCGATACCGTCATCAGTATCGGTCTCGGCAAGAAGAAGCTTGCAATGAAACACCTCGTCGGCGCGAGCCGACCACCCAAAGCCGACGGTATGAGGTAAACCACAAGCCGATCCGCATTGGCATTGTGATTTTTTTCAGGTACTGCTGGGAATCCGGCATGAGACTGCCAACATTGGACGATTGCCCAGCATGCAACAATCTCCGCGATGACGAACACAGGAGCCCATCGGATGCATGTCCAACTCGGTTCGTCCCCAGAGCCGTTCAGCTAAACCAAAGGCGGCGGTCTGTCCATGATCGGCTCGGCCCGATCCAACAGGACTTCTTCATCGACGAAAACCGTGATGGGAGCAACCGCGACGATGAAGAGGCCGACGATGAGGAATCGGCCAACCCCCAATGGTGCCCATCCGATCTCTTCACGAAGACGCAGAAAAGAAGGGTTCAACGGCTCAAGCGTGAAGGAAGAGAAGACGAAGTCCAGCAAATGATCCACGAACAATGCCGCTGGCTGGGCAAAATCAAAAGGCGGTGGGTACCCAAAAAGAAAGCTGCCATAGCCAATTAAGAACAAGCCGAGGAAAGCCCAGCCGATCAAGCCAAGAGGGCGGCAAAAGGAAAAGGCAAAATTTTTGCATCAGTCAACATGGTGTTCGTGTTGCCAGCCGAGTTCGGCGCTCCTGAAGCCGATGCAGACACCATTGAAGATGACCTGGTGAAACTAGCAATCTCACTAGACCGGGCTGTCTTCGACAAACCCAAAGGAACCAAAAATTGGTACTTAAAGTCGTTGTACGTTAAAGGATTCGTCAACGGCAAGCCTATTTACAAAATGCTAGTCGATGGGGGAGCTGCAGTCAACCTCATGCCTTACGCAACATTCAGAAAGCTAGGCAAGGGAGCCGAAGATCTAATAAAAACCAACATGGTGCTCAAAGACTTCGGCGGCAACCAATCGGAAACCAAGGGCGTCCTCAACGTTGAACTGACCATCGGCAACAAGACGTGCCCACAACATTCTTTGTCATCGACGGGAAGGGGTCTTACAGCCTGCTGCTCGGAAGGGACTGGATACACGCTAATTGCTGTGTTCCTTCCACAATGCATCAGAGCCTGATCCAATGGGATGGCGACAAGGTCGAGATCGTACCAGCCGACAGGTCAGTTAGTGTTGTCAGTGCCGATTTGCCACTTTGGGAAATCGAGGGCATTGATTGTTTATCTGGGAAAATCTGGCAAGCCGATTTTCTAAATGTGTCAAATTCAACAATACAGCCGATTGGAAATGACGAGCCGTAGCTGCTGCTTTGAACAAGACATGGTGGAGGGCTCGAGCGTTCTCGGCATGGACACCGCGGACGAAGACGATGGCAAGCTAGGGCAAGGTTTCACGCCGGCCGACGAGTTAGAGAAAATTGACATCGGCTCTGGTGATAAGCCGAGGCCAACATACATTAGCAAAAATCTGTCTCCCCATTGTAGATCCCAGCTTATTGAATTATTAAAAGAATATAAAGATTGTTTTGCTTGGGAGTACTTCGAGATGCCCGGCCTTAGCCGATCAATAGTGGTCCATCAGCTGCCGATTAAGGCAGGCTACCGGCCGTTCAAGCAGCCTCCCAGGAGGTTCAAGGCCGATATGTACGATGCAATTAAAGCCAAAATCACTCGGCTATACAACGCGAGATTCATTCGGCCTTGCCGATACACCGAGTGGGTCTCGAACATCGTCCCAGTGTTGAAGAAAAATGGTAAACTTAGGGTGTGCATCGATTTCAGAGATCTAAACAAAGCAACCCCTAAAGACGAATACCCAATGCTGATAGCCGATATGCTTGTCGACGCTGATTCAGGCCACAAAGTTATCAGTTTCATGGATGGCAATGCAGGGTATAACCAAATATTCATGGCCAATTAGGACATCCACAAGACCGCTTTTCGGTGTCCCAGCGCAATTGGCTTGTACGAATGGGTAGTAATGACATTCGACTTGAAGAATGCTGGGGCAACATATCAACGGGCCATGAATTACATCTTTCACGATATGATCGGCTCGCTGGTAGAGATATACATTGACAACGTGGTGGTCAAGTCAAGGGAGATAGAAGGCCACATTGCTGATCTGAGACAAGTGTTAGAACGGACGAGGAAGTACGGTCTGAAGATGAATCCGCTGAAGTGCGTGTTCGGCGTATCGGCCGGGCAATTCTTGGGATTTCTCGTCCATGAGAGAGGAATTGAAATTACGCCAAGAAGCATAAATGCTATCAAGACAATTCAACCTCTGAAGGACAAAAAGCAACTCCAGTCGTTGATCGACAAAATAAACTTCATCAGACGGTTCATAGGCTCTTTCTCAGAAAAGATGGAGCCGTTCACACCACTGCTTCGGCTGAAAGCCGATCAGACATTCACATGGGGGGCAGAGCAGCAAAAGGCGTTAGACAACATAAAAGATTATCTAAGCTCCCCTCCAGTTTTAATGCCTCCACAAAAGGGAATACCGTTCAAGCTGTACTTATCAGCCGACGACAAATCAATCGGCTCCGTCCTAATTCAAGACGTTGACGGTAAAGAAAAAGCCATCTTCTATCTCAGCTGACGGTTGCTAGACGCAGAAACGAGGTATTCACCTGTGGAGAAGCTGTGCTTATGCCTCTATTTTTCATGTACAAAGTTAAGGCACTATCTGCTGTCCAACGAGTGCACGGTAATCTGCAAAGCCGATGTAGTTAAGTATATGCTATCGGCTCCAGTACTCAAAGGAAGAATTTGGAAGTGGATTTTTGTGCTAACAGAGTTCAATTTGAGGTATCAGGCACCAAGGGCAGTCAAGGGGCAAGCCATAGCTGATTTCATTGTGGAGCACAGAAACGACTCAATCGGCTCAGTGGAAATTATGCCTTGGACTTTGACGTTCGACGGCTCAGTTTGCACCAACGGCTGTGGCATCGGCTTGGTCATTATTTCGCCTAGGGGGGCAAGCTTCGAGTTAGCTTTCACCATCAGCCCCCACGCTACAAACAACCAAGCCGAATACGAAGCCGTCCTTAAAGGATTGCATCTACTCAAGGAAGTTGAAGCCGACGCCATCGAAATAATGGGAGATTCATTGTTGGTCATCAGCCAATTATCAGGAGAATATGAATGCAAAAATGATGCGCTGCTGGTCTATTATCGGCAATGCCGGGAATTAATGGATGGCTTTCGTCTAGTTACTTTGAAACATATCCCCAGAGAGCAGAACAGAGAGGCCAATGACTTGGCTCAGGGGGGCATCGGGCTATCGGCCGATGTTGAAAGAGGTCGACATAGACGTTGCCACCATTGCAGCCGATGATTGGAGGTTTGAAGTCTACAACTATCTCAAAAACCCTTCTCAATCGGCCACAAGGAAGCTACGATACAAGGCATTATGATACTGTTAACGCAAAAATTTGGTCAGCCCCGAAGTCCTTATCGGCTAAGGGTTAGTATCGGCTCAAAGCAGAATCGGCTAAGAGTTTTGCGACAGCCGATGGAGGGTCCATATTTCCAGCAGTCGGGTTCTTGTTAGATTTGGTTTGAGAAGATTTTATCTAGAAGAAACCGAGTCCAGGGAGGATACGGCTTGTATCTATTAATTAGGAAGAGGTTCTTAGTTTTCTATTTTATCTTTAGGAAAGTTTGTTTTGTAATCTGTTAGGATCTTTGTCATCCCACGGGTATAAATATGTAAGCCCGGGGTTCATGTATATTATCTCTCGATCAATACAATTCGGCGAATCGCCACCTTTTATTCTTCATCTTCGTTCAACATCCGGCGAGACTTGGCACCTGATGCGAGGCTGCATCGGCTTCGATCTCCGACGAAGGGGTATGTCCAAGGTCCCGTCGGTTCAGGCAATCGTATTGGCTACGTCGGCTTCGTCCAAGGCTGCATCAGTATATTCGACCTCTTGGAATGCTTCGGTTCGTTGATATGTTCGCCTGAATATTTATCATATGTCTCTATTAATCTAATCTTAGTATTTCAGTTTAGCCCTATCGGTTGTCTCTCGTTTTAGGGTTTCTGTCGCTATCGGCTAAACTATTTACTAGATTAGATTGGTTTAGGCATCTACCACCCTGAAAATCAGCCAAGGGCTTGATTGTCTAGATATTGCGTTTCTTTTCATACTTAGTGCTGCATCAGTTTGAATCTACTAAGTCGTGATTAGAACCGTAATCTCTAGCCTGCCTATTGGTTGCCACTAAGGGTTTCATCGGGGTTTCAGCCGGTGAGGTATCTGGATTTCGCATCGGCTTGCGAGGAATATACACAAATTGGATATAGTCGATTGCAGCAGAGGTGTTATTGAATATTCGATCATTTGGATTTTATGATATCGGACTTCTAGCCGATATGTGCTTTAATTTTTAAATCAATATCTATTTCATCATGTGATTGGTTCATGCAATGTTATATATCATCACATTATTGTCAGCCGATCACCTTTATATATATGTCTATTAAGCGTACGCCATGGATTCAAACACATTTTACACCATCACCGGCATCGGCGTCATTGAATTGCACCATCACTTATCGCCCGATGAGTTAGTTTTGGGGTATCGGTCTATCGGCCGACATGATTTATGTTCTCATGTTTTTTGCATAACTTGTCGCGGTGATCAAACCGACGGCACGCCCGCGCTTCATCTATTCTAGGACCCGCACCGGAGCTAAGCGCATCTCCTAGGCCGGCGTGTTGATTTTTCTCGTCAACACATTTTTGGAAAGCCCGGTGGGACCGTATTTTGGACAACATATCTTTTTACACAGCTCGGTGGACCCATAATTGCCACAAGATGTCTGATAAGGAAGTCAAGGCTGAGGAAGAACAATCTCTCAAGCTGAATAATGAAGAGAAGGAGCAATTTATCGAGTCGATGGATGATGAGACGCTGCAAGAGATGGTTGATAACATCATTCATCGTGTTGTGTTCGATCAACTGGAGTTTTGATGAATACATTGTATGGTTTGATCGAGGAAACAGCTTCCCAAGGTAATTGCCTTAAGAAGTCAGCATTGGGGGCAAGATTGGCAAACAATCTCAGATCATCGGCAACAACAAAATTGGCTCGGGGGCAAGATGATCAATGTCAGTATGAGGAGCCACATCAGCAATATCGGCCAGAGGAAACTCAAAGATATCTGTCCAAAGAGGATTGGGCCGATATAATTGCAAAGGTAATGGAGGAGCAGTTTGGAATTAAACGCAAAAATCAAATTTCTGTGTATCGGCTGCCATATCCTTAGTGGTTTGATAGGGTTCCACTTCCGAGCCAATACAAGGTTCCATATTTCTCCATGTTTTCGGGGCAAGATGGTATCTCCACAATGGAACATATCAGCCGATTCTTAGCTCAATGTGGAGAGGCATCGGTGAAGAAGCTCGAAAGTTAGACTTTTTTCATTGTCTTTGACTCGGTTCGCTTTCACATGGTTTTCATCATTGCCACCAAATTCCATCAGCGTTGGGCCGATCTTGAAAAGCAGCTTTCACATGTACTTCTTTGCGGGGTTAGCGAGTTGAGACTTGCAGATTTGATATCAGTTAAACAGCAAAAAGGGGAATCAGCTAAGGAATATATTCAAAGGTTTCGTAATATCCACAGCCGATGTTATAGTTTGAGCCTAAGTGATGAGCAGATAGCAGATCTTGCATTCCAAGGGTTATCGGCAGCTAACCGAAGCAGGTTTTTCATCCATGAGTTCGACAGCCTGGCTCAACTATTACACAAGGTGTCGGCTTACGAAAGCCGGTGTCAAGAAAAAGAAAAGAATCAGTTTTGGGGCGATCAAGACAAGGACAATTTTGAAGCATGACTTCTCATACTCCAAAACCTGGGGGCATGTGTTAACGCCAAAATTTGGTAAGCCCGAAGTCCTTATCGGCTAAGGGTTAGTATCGGCTCAAAGCAGAATTGGCTAAGAGTTTTGCGACAGCCGATGGAGGGTCCATATTTCCAGCAGTCGGGTTCTTGTTAGATTCGGTTTGAGAAGATCTTATCGAGAAGAAACCAAGTCCAAGGAGGATACGGCTTGTATCTATTAATTAGGAAGAGGTTGTTAGTTTTCTATTTTATCTTTAGGAAAGTTTGTTTTGTAATCTGTTAGGATCTTTGTCATCCCACGGGTATAAATATGTAAGCCCGGGGTTCATGTAAATTATCTCTCGATCAATACAATTCGGTGAATCGCCACCTTTTATTCTTCATCTTCGTTCAACATCCGGCGAGACTTGGCACCTGACGCGAGGCTGCATCGGCTTCGATCTCCGGCGAAGGGGTAAGTCCAAGGTCCCGTCGGTTCAGGCAATCGTATTGGCTACGTCGGCGTCGTCCAAGGCTGCATCGGTATATTCGACCTCTTGGAATGCTTCTGGTTCGTTGATATGTTCGCCTGAATATTTATCATATGTCTCTATTAATCTAATCTTAGTATTTCAGTTCAGCCCTATCGGTTGTCTCTCGTTTTAGGGTTTCGTCGCTATCGGCTAAACTATTTACTAGATTAGATTGGTTTAGGCATCTACCACCGAAAATCAGCCAAGGGCTTGATTGTCTAGATATTGCGTTTCTTTTCATACTTAGTGCTGCATCGCTTGAATCTACTAAGTCGTGATTAGAACCGTAATCTCTAGCTCGCCTATTGGTTGCCACTAAGGGTTTCATCGGGGTTTCATCGGTGAGGTATCCGGATTTCGCATCGGCTTGCGAGGAATATACACAAATTGGATATAGTCGATTGCGTAAGAGGTGTTATTGAATATTCGATCATTTGGATTTTATGATATCGGACTTCCACCGATATGTGCTTTAATTTTTAAATCAATATCTATTTCATCATGTGATTGGTTCATGCAATGTTATATATCATCACATTATTGTCACCGATCACCTTTATATATATGTCTATTAAGCGTACCGATGGATTCAAACACATTTTACACCATCGGCGGCATCGGCTCGGTGGAATTGCACCATCACTTATCACCCGATCGCTTTTTGGGGTATCGGTCTATCGGCCGACATGATTTATGTTCTGCTGTTTTGCATAACTTGTCAGTGGCAGGATCAAACTGACTGGCACGCCCGCGCTTCATCTATTCTAGGACCTGCACTGGAGCTAAGCAGATCTCCCAGGCCGGCGTGTTGATTTTTCTCGTCAACAGATACGTGTTGCTCAATGAAGATCTGTACTATCGGACGATTGACGGCGTGCTACTCAAGTGTTTGGGAGCCGATCAGGCTACAGTGGCCATCGGGAAGTACATGAAGGAATCTGTGGCACACATCAATCGGCTCACAAAATGAAGTGGCTGCTTTGCCGAGTAGGGTATTTCTGGCCGACGATGCTGGAAGATAGTTTCAAGTATTACAAGGGGTGTCAGGATTGCAAGAAGTTTGGCACTATACAACGAGCACCAGCATCGACTATGAACCCAATTATTAAGCCATGGCCGTTTAGAGGATGGGGCATTGATATGATCGGCCAGATCAATCCACCCTCAAGCAAAGGACATAAGTTTATCCTGGTGGCAACAGATTACTTCACAAAGTGGGTGGAGGCGATTCCTCTCAGAAAAGTGGATTCTAAGGACGCAATCAAGTTCGTCAAAGAACACATCATCTATCGATTTGGTGTTCCACAAACGATAACAACAGACCAGGGATCTATCTTCGTATCGGACGAATTCGTTCAGTTTGCCAACGGCATGGGGATCAAGCTGCTTAATTCTTCGCCGTACTACGCACAAGCCAACGGGCAAGCCGAGGCCTCAAACAAAAGTTTGATCAAGCTGATTAAAAGGAAGATATCTGAGTACCGTAAACAATGGCAGAGCCGATTAGCCGAATCATTGTGGGCGTATCGGATGGCATGCCACGGGTCAATTCAAGTCCCTCCGTACAAACTGGTCTATGGACATGAGGCAGTGCTGCCATGGGAAAGTGTCGTCGGCTCAAGGCGCATTCAGCTACAAGATCAACTCACAGCCGACGATTATTATCACCTGATGGTGGATGAATCAGAAGATTTAGTTTTATCCAGGATGAGGGCCTTGGAATAAGTCACAAAAGATAAAGAATGAGTAGCCAGACATTATAATAAAAAGGTGGTGCCTAAATCTTTCGAGGAAGGCGAGCTCGTTTGGAAACTTATACTGCCGATCGGATCTAGAGACACCAAGTTCGGCAAATGGTCACCAAATTGGGAAGGGTCTTTCAAGATCCACAAATGCGTCTCTAAAGGAGCTTACATGCTAAAAGGA
Source organism: Oryza australiensis (assembly GCA_019925245.2). NCBI lineage: Eukaryota > Viridiplantae > Streptophyta > Magnoliopsida > Poales > Poaceae > Oryza > Oryza australiensis. The sequence goes on along the minus strand of JAIFGZ020000326.1, from coordinate 595,489 downwards.
CTGGATGGAGAGGTATTTGGAAGTGCTCTCAATGGAAAAAACTACCCAAGCGTATGGATCAACTCGTGATTCGGCTATGGTTACTTCAGCCGGTTTATGCCAGCCGGTGTCTTACGTTAACAAGGCATCACCGTTAGGCATTTTTTATGCAACATTTTTTGCTAAGTTTTCTGCGATCGGCTCATGATTGGCCGATAGGGACGGCAAGGATGCGCGAACGGATCAAACTCACAATTTTGTCGACACCGAAGCTATCAACAAAACTTGGGGGGCATATACGCACACGAGCCGATGGTAAATCAGGCCGATTGCAAATATCTAAAGAAATATCACCCCAGTATTTGGCTCGATGCTTGAATCGGTGTGACAGTCGCCAGTTCTTATTCATAATCGGTATGAAACCGATTTCGATTACATGTCTCCTAGATAGTCTCTGATGGCCGCCAGGGCCCGGTCTACGGCCTCTGGAGACTCTATCTCTAAAGCATCCAAGATCAAATACTCTGTCTAGTGACCCTTACATCGGTGCTTGTGATTAACAGTTCATTGCCAAGTTGTGTTTGCCTTGCTACCAGCCTGTCGAGACGCATGAGCGTTGCAGAGAGCGAATAGCCGCCGGAACACTACTGAGGTTCATTGGAGGCCTGGTCGCCGGATGACGAGTCTCTTGTTCCCTAATGTGGACCCCCGATTTTGAATCGGGAATCTTTCGTGTTCATAGTACCATTTCCCTGGATCAAGTAGTTGGTACCCACGAATGCAGTTCTGGATAATCAAGTGCGCATGCACGAATAGTCTTACAATACCATTATTACATAAATAAGCCCGAAGGCATTGTCCATCCCACAGGACCTTATGGTCCGAATACGATATAAAACAGAGTTTAGATAAGGCGGAAAGAGGCGGCGGCTTGTCCATTGCCACAGCAACGACCGAGCTAGAGTCTAATAGGCGCCGCGCCCTCATCCTCCGGTGGTAAGCATATGGATCTTCGGCTCTTCAACTCCATCACTGGAGGTTTGTGCGTATAGCAAGGGTGAGTACCAACCGTACTCGGCAAGTCAACACGAATTGATGCATATGACAGGGTTATTCAAAGAACATGGCTAGGGTTATCTTTGCGTAAAGCCGCTTTCACAATTCTTTTCACAAGCCTACCATCTAGCCAAAACAAGTTTTAATTCCATAGTTCATTAACCCGGTGACGGTTCTGTCTACCATCCATCGTGATTCCAAGGATGGCTTCCCGCCTCCGGTACGTCATGATTTTCTGGGGAGTCCACCCCTTTTCGCATTCTCGAGAAGTTGATCCACCAGCGAACAAAATCATCATGCAAACCCATCCCAGCATTTTTAAGTTCAAAGTCTAGCCAAGCGAAAGTCTTGTCACGATGCTCAATATCCGCGAGCACGGCTATTCGAATAGATTGATTCATTCACACTGCAGTAGATGTACACTTTACCCGTACTCCGCGACAGCCCAACAAATGAGCCTACGCCTCAACACATGAGACGGTCACGGCAAAGCCTTTCGATAACCTCACTTCGGCAGTACCCGCTCCATGAACTTAAGCCCTCATGCACTCTAGCCGTCCTTTTCTAGCAGTGAGAGGAGTTCTGGCGCACCCGGGGTAAGGGAAATCTTTTCAGATCTTTAAGTTTAGTTAACATCGGTTCAATCCCACCATTCATAACAAGGCCGCAGCCTCATCCTCATCCCATAATCACATCATAGAGAACCATCTATGCAAGGATACCGCCTCCGCTCGGCTATCTAGTCGGCTAGGTCTATACCCATTCGAGAAGTACGGTTATCGGCTCGTTTCCGGCTATCTCATGGCTCGGTCCTTAATTGACCAGGGTCGGCACTTGCCTTTTCCGGAATCCACCCAAATCATCCGGCCGCCCCAGTCTAAAACATTTGTTTAGTACTTCAAATTTTCATCAAATGTAATTCATCATGGTCATGTGGCGCTCATATCTCCACATGCCGAGTCTCAACTACCTCCCCTTAAGGTAGTTGCCCAAGCACAAGCTTGTTCATAAAGTCATGAGTATGCATAAAGCTAAGTATAGCATGGCTAGCGGTTCGTTATGCTTCGGTTATTTGTATCACATCGTGAGTTACAAGGAGTAATTCTAAGGGTACTCAATAGCAAGGAATGGCACAACAAGTATAGGTAACTTGGTAAAGCATGCATGTTTAGAGTGTAAAATAACATCATTTCGCAATTGGGATCAATATGTTCAAAGGGTGTGAAGACTTGCCTTGCTCGTACGCTTCTTGAGTGGGGTCTCCTGCGGGGTTAGCGTTCACCTCCTCGGTCGCTAATCATACAAGCGAAAAGGAAAAGAAAAATAGACTCCAGTTAAGATCCGACAAAATCGAACGAAAAAGCATGAAAAATCATAAAGAACTCCTCCAAACCATCTTCCCCTACGACCCTAATCGAATTACGGAGGATTTTATGAAGCAAATTAATTATCGAACGTATATGTCGCAAAAAGGGTTGATCGGAATTTATATGAGATAGTTTAAAATTCTTGGAAAAGATTCTAGATTTGTGAATATAAACTAAGTGAATAAATGGGCCTCACAAAGATACACAAATATTTTGGGAATTTATTAGATTAAAAGTTCAAAGTCTAAGCAAATATAAACTTCATAATTTCTTGCAAAGAAATTTAAAAGTAAATACATAAATCCTTTTAAAAGGTGCAAAATCTTTGTAAATAAAGTTTTAGAATAGTTTAGAAGAGTATAAATATTTTCCTAGGATTTTTAATAAGCTTATTCTCATTTTTAGTCTCCTTAGAAAAATAAAAATAAAATAATAAAACAAAAAAATTCAAATATTTTGCCTAAGCCGGGATCGAACCTGCGCGCCTTACCTTTCCCCGGCTCGGCTCAACCACCGAGCCAGCGAGCCGTTCTCGCTCTCTCTTCCCTTTCTTTCCTTTTCTTTCTTCTTCATTCCCCTGGCGAGGCCGACGGCGCGGCATGGCCGAACGACGGCGAGGGGATCGGAGCTCGGCATCTAGCTAACCCTACACCATCTACATGACGCGGGAGTCCGTTTTGAGGCGCGGTTGGGCTAGGGAGGCGGCGGATTGGTCTCGCGACGACGAGGCGGCGGCCCAAAACAGAGGGCTCGGCGGCGAAGGCGCACGGTGCGGCGGCACTCCGGTGACAATGCGGCCGAACCAAGGGGTCCTAGAGGATCTACGGAACACGGGGGTGCTAGCTAGGGGGTCGGCTTGGCCGGAAAGGGGCGGTGGTGGCATGGCGGCGCGCGCACGGCGGCGGCTAGAACAGAGGGTTCGGCGGCGCTCGTCGTCGGCGAGTTCCGGCGGCTAATTGGCTCGGGGAACTTAGGGGAAGTATAGCTTGGAGTACGTAGATCGTGGACTTACCTTCAATTCCAGAGGAAATCAACTGAGGGCGACGAATTTTGAGGTTTGCACCGGGCGGCCGAGTTAGGGTTCTTCCGACCCGTGCTCCGATCTCTTGCGAAATTATAGCGCTACGATGAACGGATTTTGGGGAAAATTGGTGAGGAGCTAGAGGAGACAGTATGGCACAATTTTTGTGTTGTGAGTTTCGGCCGAGGAGTGCTATATATAGTTGACCACGCGAGCTCGAACTCGGCGGCCATGGCAGCAGAGCTAGGGTGACGCACGCGCGAGTAGGGGGGGGTGAGGCCGACGCACGGGGGGCATGGTTACAGCACAGACGGGATGGCACGGTGGTACGGCGCGGCGTGGACTGATGCGGCCATAGGCGACGGCATTGACTCGGGCGCGCGCCGTGGTACGGCGAGGCGACGGCGAGCACATGCGCCGGCGTACGGCGAGCCCGGCGACGCGGCCGGCGTGGCGACGGCATGGCGCGGGTGCGTGGCGATGCGGTGCACATGGCGCGACGGTTGTGCGAGGACATGGTGACGCGGGCGACGGTACGGCGCGGCGACGCGTGGTGAGCGTGCGCGCGGGCGCGGGAACGTCGTCGCGAACACTCGCATACGCATGAACAGTGTACTTTCTCTATTTTCCCGAATTTTGAAATCCTATTTTCTTTTTCCATTTCCTTCCACTCTAAAAATTCAAAATAAGTTTCAATATTTCCAAAAAAATTTTGAAATTATATTTCCAAACTTTTTCCCCACTTTCTATTTTTCAAAATATATTTTTCCTATTTTTATTTCTTTCTTTTAAAAATCAATCATTTGGGATCTTCTATTATTATTTTTTTTTAATTCATATCTCTTTGCCAAAAATATTTTCATCTTCAAACCCAAATGTTGATTACTTTCATTCCACCAGCTTAGGGTTTAAATCAAAACATATTATTTTCAAGAATCCTTTGCAAATCTCCAAAATTAATATGTTTACCCCTCTCCAAATTCATATCTATATATTTATTTTTAAATTATTTCCCCCAGCAGGGGTCTCAAGCTAGGGTTTTAATTCCACTTCATTTCAAAGCAATTCCAGAAGAAATTTTTACGCAACTGAATTGGCAAATAAAACTGAAGAACATGATAAGACGCAATGATTCCAAAAAGTTTTTGCGAGTTCCGATTTTCACGCTCCGAATTCTACTCCTTCGATTTTCGGGATGTTACAAACCTACCCCCTAACAATAAATCTCGTCCCGAGATTTTCTTACCGTGGCTGAATAGGTGTGGGTATTCCGTCCTTAGGAATCCTTCGCTCTCCCAGGTAGCTTCTTCTTCGGTGTGATTACTCCATTGTACTTTGTACATGCGCCATGACTTGGTTCGTGTCTTCTTTTCTGCTTCGTCTAGTATCTTGATTGGATGTTCTAGATAGGTAAGATCACTTGTGGACTGGATGGTTTCTAACGGGGTTTGTTCTTCGGTACCGCAGACATTTCTTCACTGCGATATGTGAAATACTGGGTGGACATCCGAGAGATTTTCAGCGGTTCCAATTGGTAGGCCACTTCTCCCCTCCTAACGCTTATCGGAATGGGCCCACGTATCGTGGTGCGAGTTTTCCTTTGACTTTGAATCTCTCGTGTTCCCGTAGGGTGAGACCTTTAGATATACGTAGTCACCCTCTTTGAATTCCAATTCCCTTCGTCGAGTGTCCGCGTAGCTCTTCCGTCGTGATTAAGCGCTTGTAGTCGGTCCCGAATCGGCGAACCTTTTCCTCACCTCCTTGATTATGTCGGCCCGAATACGGTTCGTTCACCGGTTTCGACCACATTAATGGGGTTCGACATCGGCGACCAAATAGAGCTTCGTTTGGCGACATCTTCAAACTGGCTTGATAGCTATTGTTGTAAGAGAACTCGGCGTACGGCAAGCATTTCTCCCAATCCTTGGTGAAATCCAATGCACGAGCTCTCAACATATCCTCCAAGATTGGTTCGTCCTTTCGCCCGCCCATCGGCTCATGGATGATAGGCGGTGCGAAAGCGAGATGACTTCCGAGTGCCTCGTGGACTTTGTTCCAAAAATGGGATGTGAATTGGGTACCACGATCCGATATGATCCTCTTTGGTACACCGTGAAGACACACGATCCTACTCATATATAGTTCGCTAGCTTGGCACCGTTGTAGTTAGTTTTCACCGGAATAAATCGCGCTTGGTGAGCCGATCCACTATTACCCGATGGAGTCGTAGCGCCGTAGTTTTGGGTAGTCCCACTATGAAATCCATGCCTATCTCGTCCCATTTCCATTCGGGAATCTTGAGTGGTCAGCAAACCAGCCGGCGTTGATGCTCGCTTTCACCCTTTGGCACACATCGCACATGGCTACATATTCGGCTACATCCCTCTTCATATTAGGCCACCAATATTCTCCTTTCAAGTCTTGGTACATTTTCCCGCTTCCGGGTGTAACGAATAGGCCGATTCGTGGGCTTCCTTTAAGATCAATCCCTCAAACCGCCTTGTTCAGCACACGATTCTTTTCTTGTACCACGAGATTCCCTTGTCATCCACCGAAAACTCTGCGCGCGTCCGCGCCATGCGTTCCTTGATTCCCGGTTTCCTTATTCCCTGTTTGGGCTTCCTCGATTTGAGTTCTCGTAGGGGTTGGATTTCCAATGAGTTCACTTCTCCGTGAGGAATCAGGTGGATTGAGTCCGGCCATCTCTTCTTGAAGTTCGCCGGCCATACCGTCCAATCCCAGTGGTTGCATTGGGCTTTGCGGCTCAGCGCATCGGCCACTACATTTGCCTTGCCGGGATGATAATGGATCCCCAGACTGTAATCCTTGATCAACTCCAGCCATCGCCTCTGACGTAGATTGAGATCGGGCTGAGTAAAGAAATATTTTAGGCTCTTGTGATCGGTATACACATCACAATGGTTCCCGATCAGATAGTGTCTCCAGATCTTCAATGCGTGTACGACTGCGGCTAATTCCAGGTCGTGTGTGGGATAATTCTCTTCGTGGGGTCGTAACTGCCACGAGGCATACGCCACAACCCTTCCGTCCTGCATCAATACTCCTCCCAATCCTTGCCGGGATGCATCACAGTACATCACGAAGTCCTTCCGGTTGTCGGGTAAGGTTAAGATTGGAGCAGTGGTTAACTTTTCCTTTAGTTGATCGAAGGCTTTTTGGCACTTCTCATTCCATTCAAACTTCCTTTCCTTCTTCAGAAGTTGAGTCATAGGTCGGGCTATAGTGGAAAACCCTTCGATAAACCGTCGGTAATAACCGGCCAAGCCCAAGAAACTCCGAACTTCTGTTACTGACTTGGGTGCCTTCCATCCCGTAACAGCTTCGACCTTGGCGGGGTCTCTCTGCTACTCCTCCACTGAAACCACGTGACCAAGAAAAGCGACTTCCTTGAGCCGTAACTCACATTTGCTGAACTTTGCATACAGGGGTGCTCTCGTAGCTTTTCCTAACTAGTCGTAGATGCTCCGCGTGTTCCTCATCGTTTTGGAGTAGATAAGTATATCGTCGATGAACACCACCACGAATTTGTCCAGGTATTCCATGAATACCTTGTTCATCAGTTCATAAAGTAGGCAGGGGCATTGGTCAATCCAAAGGACATCACTGTGAACTCGTATAAGCCGTAACGTGTAGAGAACGCCGTCTTAGGAATATCTCCGCTCTAATCTTCAACCGATGATATCCCGACCGTAGATCAATCTTTGAGAACACTTGCACCCTTAAGTTGATCGAATAGGTCATCGATCCGGGCAACGGGTACTTGTTCTTGATGGTTACCTCATTCACGATCGGTAATCCACACACATTCTCATACTACCATCTTTCTTTTGACGAAGAGTACGGGGCTCCCAGGGGAGAAGAGCGGGCGTACAAATCCCTTCTCTTGTAGTTCCCTTATCTCGCTTCTTGAGTTCCTCTAACTCGTTGGCCGGCATTCGATAAGGTCTCTTGGATATGGGGGCAGTACCGGCATTAAGTCGATGATAAACTCTACATCGCGATCCGGTGGCATTCGGGTAATTCCTCGGGAAATACATCCGGGTATTCTTGTACTACGGGCATTCCTCCTAAGGGTAGCATGGTGAACACTCCCGCAGCTTGCTCACATAGCTTTGGGTTTTGATCCATAGTTATGCTCATCGGTGATCCCCACGGGGTGGATACCGTGACTTCCCTTCGACTGCAGTCTATAATCCCATTATTCTTGGTCAACCAATCCATTCCGAGTATGACATCTATGGTCTGGGGTGACAGCACCATAAGGTTTGAGAGATACACCACGTCTCTAATCCGTATGGGCACATTAATGCAGGCATGGGGTACGGTTATGTCTCCCCCAGGTGAGTGTACCAACATAGGCCTCTTAAGTGCTACTTGGTGTAGGTGGTGTTGTTTGCATACTTGGGAAGACATGAATGAATGCGAGGCTCCTGAATCGAATAAAACTTTAACTGGTGTAGAGTTGATAGAGAACATACCCATCAATACGCTCTGGTCCTCCTGTGCTTCTTCTGCCCGCACATGATTCACTTGGCCACGTCGAAACCCGGTGGCAGCCTCGTTGGGTAGCGGGGTCCTGAACAGACCTCGTCCTGCCGCAGGGGTGGGGGTTCCTCGGACGGGTGTTGCATTGGCGCCAGTGCGTACCGGGGCGTTGCGTGGTTTTGGACAGCTATTGGAGTAGTGCCCGAATTCCCCGCAATTAAAACAGCTCACATTCCTTCTTCCTGGAGCAGCTAGGGTTGGTGTGGGCGTACGGAACTGAGGTGTAGCTGACCGGTTGACATGGTCGGAAGTGGAAGGACGTCCGGTTGCCGGAACATTTGGCTTCCATCCAGACGGAGTGGTTCCTTTGGGACGTTGTGGCGTCCCCTGAAATGGGCGAGCCATGGCGATCCTCCTCTTGCGGTTATTGTCCACCACCTTTTGGTCATGCTCAAGTCGGACGACCTTGTTGATGAGGCTTTGGAAACTAGTGTGATCCTGCCCGATCATTGGTCCTCTCAGTTCGTCATTTAGTCCTTCAATGAATTTGTCTATCTTTTCTTCCTCGTCTGCCAGGTCACTGGTGGCATAACGGGCAAGCTGGGTAAACTTGTTCGGGTATTCTTGTACGATGTGTTCCCTGACGCAGCTGCGGAACTCGTTCTTCTTCATCCTCATTACGCATGGCACGAAATTCTCACGGAACGCAGCCGTGAATTCCTCCCATGTTGGTTCTCTGGCGTCTTCAGCTCGTGTCTCCTTGTAGGTGTCCCACCAGTCACTCGCGGGTCCCTCCAGCTGGTTAGTAGCGAAGACAACTCTATCAGCTTCTCGGACTCTGACGAGGGTTAACTTCTTCTCTATCACTCTTAACCAATCTTCAGCGTCCATAGGTTCTTCGGCCGTGGAAAAGGTGGGCGGCTTAGCTCTCATGAATTCCCTAGATTTGATCCTCCTCGACCTCCTTGATTGTTAGCAATCGCTTGGAGTAGCCGAGTCCGCACCATGACCTCCGCCGGTGGAGGGGTTGGGTTCCGGCGGGTTTTCGTTGGTTGCCGCGGCTCTGCGACGATGTGCCATCCGAAGAAGGGAGATAAATTAAGAGAGCGGACTAGTTTAAGTTATAGTTCACCGGAAATTTTTCTTCAAGCTCTATCGAATGATCTCCAATCCACGACAAGGTGAAATAATAATAAGCATACGAATTAAGACATCGCAAGGCGATGCTTAGGTTCACATATTACATAAGGGGGTACATGGACTGTACATACGCAGTCCTTCGTGCCAGGATAGCAATTATATCGTCCAACTAGATCAACTAATTAAGGGTAAATAGGAAGTGCTGCCGAGCGGGAAGGTCCTCCCGCCTAGTCCTCCATCCATCCGCAAGAGCCGGGCGCCGGAAGTGGGTGGTCCGCTGAAGCGAACCGAAGTCCCCACGGCTCGGAGGTGGTGGCCTCGGAGTCACGCCGAATCTTCCGACTCGGTGGCCGCGTACTCTTGCGAGCGGCCCGGGTGAGGGGGCCTCCCGTGTGAGTCAAGCGACGAGGGGGAACTTCCTCCTCCATTGAGTCGGTGTCGCTAGACTCCCATTTGATCTCCATGGGCTCGCCTCGGACTCCGTATCGGTGTAGATCCGGATGGGGTTACCCTCTCCGATCCCGCTCGGATGGTACCGGTATGGAGCTCGGGTGGGTCCCATGGATGTAGCAAAGAGTGGGGTCGACCGGTGTATGGTGCGTGCTCGTGCTCAACATGAAAGCTTGCTCCATCATAGCTTGAAAAGTATCAAAGCTTGCTGGAGTCATATGGTAATAGTTGTCGGGCACAGGGGCAGGATGTGATGGTACAGGCTCAGTGGATGTACCTGCAGCGTAGACAGGATGGGTGCGTAGCTGTTCCTCTAGCTGGTTGATCTGCTGTTTGCTCTTCCTGAGCTGCTCTTCCAGCTCCACCAGAGCCTCCCCTCGGGCCATGTAGCGGTCCGAGAGTTGCTCGTACTGAGCACCATTGGCCTGCAGCTGAGTCTGCAGCATGCTTATCTGGTCTCCACAGCCTGTGTGGCTGTTGATCAGATCATTGAGGCGTGACTGCTGATCGTTGATCTCGAGAAGAGCCTCCTCGTAACAGTCGTCTGCCGTCTCTGCCCAACGCGATAGACGCGTGACCATCGGGTTGTAACAGCAGGGGGTAGCCTCCACAGTGCAGACTGGATTGCCCTCTTCGCGGTAAGGATGATGCACGAACTCTGTCATTGTGAGTTCGGCACGGTGTTCCGCATTCAGCGAAGGAAGGCCTCGCGAGCCGCATCCCGAATAGCCGCTCGCTAGGTCCGTGGTAGCGGGTATGGAAGCGAAGATGTCTCGCTTCCCATACGGGCTTCTATGGATACAGCTGCCTCCCAGGCTGGATACTCTTCGGAGCCATGCCTTTTGATGTGATAAGTGGGTGGCTCCGGGTATCTCAAGCACCATAGTAGGGACTGGAGTTGGACCACGAACCCTTCGTCCCGCGGAACTGTGACTTCCCAAGTTCCGTCGTGGTTTGACATCTGCTTTTACAGGCAACTTAGGGTTAGCGGAAGGGAGCTATCATAATCATTTGGTATAAATAAAATACAGATGTAGAAAAGGTATATTTGCATTTTCGGAAATAATAGTTTAAAACTGATCCTACCGTAGGGATATTTCCCTTTAGCCAACGGGTTAGGGTAGGGCGCCATTTGGTCTTAGCCTACGGTCGCATGGCTCGATACTAGCTCGTGGACCCCGATTTTGAATCGGGAATCTTTCGTGTTCATAGTACCATTTCCTGGATCAAGTAGTTGGTACCCACGAATGCGCTTCGGATAATCAAGTGCGCATGCACGAATAGTCTTACAATACCATTATTACATAAATAAGCCCGAAGGCATTGTCCATCCCACAGGACCTTATGGTCCGAATACAGTATAAAAACAGAGTTTAGATAAGGCAGCGGAAAGAGGCAGCGGCTTGTCCATTGCCACAGGCAACGACCGGAGCTAGAGTCTAATAGGCGCCGTCAGTTCCCTCATCCTCCTGGTGGTAAGCATATGGATCTTCGGCTCTTCAACTCCATCACCGGAGGTTTGTGCGTATAGCAAGGGTGAGTACCAACCGTACTCGCAAGTCAACACGAATTGATGCATATGACAGGGTTATTCAAAGAACATGGCTAGGGTTATCTTTGCGTAAAGCCAGTTTTCACAATTCTTTTCACAAGCCTACCATCTAGCCAAAACAAGTTTTAATTCCATAGTTCATTAACCCGGTGACGGTTCTGTCTACCATCCATCGTGATTCCAAGGATGGCTTCCCGCCTCCGGTACGTCATGATTTTCTGGGAGTCCACCCCTTTTCGCATTCTCGAGAAGTTGATCCACCAATAACAAAATCATCATGCAAACCCATCCCAGCATTTTTAAGTTCAAAGTCTAGCCAAGCGAAAGTCTTGTCACGATGCTCAATATCCGCGAGCACGGCTATTCGAATAGATTGATTCATTCACACTCGCAGATGTACACTTTACCCGTACTCCGCGACAGCCCAACAAATGAGCCTACGCCTCAACACATGAGACGGTCACGGCAAAGCCTTTCGATAACCTCACTTCGGCGTCCGCTCCATGAACTTAAGCCCTCATGCACTCTAGCCGTCCTTTTCTAGCGGTGAGAGGAGTTCGCGCACCCGGGTAAGGGAAATCTTTTCGATCTTTAAGTTTAGTTAACATCGGTTCAATCCCACCATTCATAACAAGGCCGCAGCCTCATCCTCATCCCATAATCACATCATAGAGAACCATCTATGCAAGGATACTGCCTCCGCTCGGCTATCTAGTCAGCTAGGTCTATACCCATTCGAGAAGTACGGTTGTACTGGCTCGTTTCCCGGCTATCTCATGGCTCGGTCCTTAATTGACCAGGGTCGGCACTTGCCTTTTCCGGAATCCACCCAAATCATCCGGCCGCCCCAGTCTAAAACATTTGTTTAGTACTTCAAATTTTCATCAAATGTAATTCATCATGGTCATGTGGCGCTCATATCTCCACATGCCGAGTCTCAACTACCTCCCCTTAAGGTAGTTGCCCAAGCACAAGCTTGTTCATAAAGTCATGAGTATGCATAAAGCTAAGTATAGCATGGCTAAGCAGTTTACCGAAGTTATGCTTCGGTTATTTGTATCACATCGTGAGTTACAAGGAGTAATTCTAAGGGTACTCAATAGCAAGGAATGGCACAACAAGTATAGGTAACTTGGTAAAGCATGCATGTTTAGAGTGTAAAATAACATCATTTCGCAATTGGGATCAATATGTTCAAAGGGTGTGAAGACTTGCCTTGCTCGTACGCTTCTTGAGTGGGGTCTCCTGCGGGGTTAGCGTTCACCTCCTCGGTCGCTAATCATACAAGCGAAAAGGAAAAGAAAAATAGACTCCAGTTAAGATCCGACAAAATCGAACGAAAAAGCATGAAAAATCATAAAGAACTCCTCCAAACCATCTTCCCCTACGACCCTAATCGAATTACGGAGGATTTTATGAAGCAAATTAATTATCGAACGTATATGTCGCAAAAAGGGTTGATCGGAATTTATATGAGATAGTTTAAAATTCTTGGAAAAGATTCTAGATTTGTGAATATAAACTAAGTGAATAAATGGGCCTCACAAAGATACACAAATATTTTGGGAATTTATTAGATTAAAAGTTCAAAGTCTAAGCAAATATAAACTTCATAATTTCTTGCAAAGAAATTTAAAAGTAAATACATAAATCCTTTTAAAAGGTGCAAAATCTTTGTAAATAAAGTTTTAGAATAGTTTAGAAGAGTATAAATATTTTCCTAGGATTTTTAATAAGCTTATTCTCATTTTTAGTCTCCTTAGAAAAATAAAAATAAAATAATAAAACAAAAAAATTCAAATATTTTGCCTAAGCCGGGGATCGAACCTGCGCCCTTACCTTTCCCCCGGCTCGGCTCAACCACTGAGCCAGCGAGCCGTTCTCGCTCTCTCTTCCCTTTCTTTCCTTTTCTTTCTTCTTCATTCCCCCGGCGAGGCCGACGGCGCGGCATGGCCGAACGACGGCGAGGGGGATCGGAGCTCGGCATCTAGCTAACCCTACACCATCTACATGACGCGGGGAGTCCGTTTTGAGGCGCGGTTGGGCTAGGGAGGCGGCGGATTGGTCTGGCGACGACGAGGCGGCGGCCCAAAACAGAGGGCTCGGCGGCGAAGGCGCACGGTGCGGCGGCACTCCGGTGACAATGCGGCCGAACCAAGGGGTCCTAGAGGATCTACGGAACACGGGGGTGCTAGCTAGGGGGTCGGCTTGGCCGGAAAGGGGCGGTGGTGGCATGGCGACGCGCGCACGGCGGCGGCTAGAACAGAGGGTTCGGCGGCGCTCGTCGTCGGCGAGTTCCGGCGGCTAATTGGCTCGGGGAACTTAGGGGAAGTATAGCTTGGAGTACGTAGATCGTGGACTTACCTTCAATTCCAGAGGAAATCAACTGAGGGCGACGAATTTTGAGGTTTGCACCGGGCGGCCGAGTTAGGGTTCTTCCGACCCGTGCTCCGATCTCTTGCGAAATTATAGCGCTACGATGAACGGATTTTGGGGAAAATTGGTGAGGAGCTAGATGAGACAGTATGGCACAATTTCTGTGTTGTGAGTTTCGGCCGAGGAGTGCTATATATAGTTGACCACGCGAGCTCGAACTCGGCGGCCATGGCAGCGAGCTAGGTGACGCACGCGCGAGTAGGGGTGAGGCCGACGCACGGGGGCATGGTTACAGCACGACGGGATGGCACGGTGGTACGGCGCGGCGTGGACTGATGCGGCCACGCGACGGCATTGACTCGGCGCGCGCGTGGTACGGCGAGGCGACGGCGCAGCACATGCGCCGGCGTACGGCGAGCCCGGCGACGCGCTCGCGGCGTGGCGACGGCATGGCGCGGGTGCGTGGCGATGCGGTGCACAGCGCGCGCGGTTGTGCGAGGACATGGTGACGCGGCGACGGACGGCGCGGCGACGCGTGGTGAGCGTGCGCGCGGCGCGCGGAACGTCGTCGAACACTGCATACGCATGAACAGTGTACTTTCTCTATTTTCCCGAATTTTGAAATCCTATTTTCTTTTTCCATTTCCTTCCACTCTAAAAATTCAAAATAAGTTTCAATATTTCCAAAAAAATTTTGAAATTATATTTCCAAACTTTTTCCCCACTTTCTATTTTTCAAAATATATTTTTCCTATTTTTATTTCTTTCTTTTAAAAATCAATCATTTGGGATCTTCTATTATTATTTTTTTTAATTCATATCTCTTTGCCAAAAATATTTTCATCTTCAAACCCAAATGTTGATTACTTTCATTCCACCAGTTAGGGTTTAAATCAAAACATATTATTTTCAAGAATCCTTTGCAAATCTCCAAAATTAATATGTTTACCCCTCTCCAAATTCATATCTATATATTTATTTTTAAATTATTTCCCCCAGCAGGGGTCTCAAGCTAGGGTTTTAATTCCACTTCATTTCAAAGCAATTCCGTAAGAAATTTTTACGCAACTGAATTGGCAAATAAAACGAAGAACATGATAAGAAGCAATGATTCCAAAAGTTTTTGCGAGTTCCGATTTTCACGCTCCGAATTCTACTCCTTCGATTTTCAGGATGTTACACCTAAAGCACTGCAAGTTGGCTCTCACTTGTCGGTGTTGGCTAACCGTCAATTCATACGGGGTGTTCATGATCCCTAGAATCACTCGTAGGGGATGGGGCGGCTGCAAGAAGATCAACTCGTGAGTACTTGGAGAGAAGAAATGGTGAGGATGGATGGGTTGGAAAATCACCTGGTTCACCGATGAGCTTGAGGATGCCATGAGAAGTCCTGCCGAAAGCTTGGAAACCTGGAGTTTGTACACCTGGAGAACGAGGGAATTTCTTCTTCAACTGTGATGTGTTCGGGAAGGCCTGAAGGGGTCTATTTATAGAAAGAAAAGATGCGGATTCGGATGTGAACGATCAGAGCAGATGTAGAAGTCGAAGAGGTCATCATTAAAAGCATTGGGAATCGTTGAACGGTTGGTGACTACTCAAGACCAGATGCCTATTTTTTAGAACTCACGGGTTTTTGAAACACATGTTCAGATGAGTCAGACTATGAAGCCAAATCGGTAGTGCATTTAGATATTATCGGCCGATAGCCAATGACACTAATGTTCATGCGCCAACACTAACGGTCGTGGTGTAGTCTCGAAACCGGCAACGCGAAACGATACGAGTGGTTGGAGCCGATTTCAACATAAGCAATTCAAGATGCCGCGCACGGCCGAAAGCCGATCTTATCTACAAGCAGACGGTCTTATCTACAAGCATGATAGCAGAAGACTGATAAATTAGATTGCACGATGCAAAGCCGATTTCAACAACAACTAAAACAACTGTCCAATCCCAGCACAAAAGTGAGACAAGTATAGTACAAGAGGCATTTGTAAAATCAAAGTGTGTTTGATTCTTTATTTAATGATGAACAATTGGTATTTGGGATTTACTGGTTTGAGTGTTTTGTTTTTGAAAGAGTTGAATTTTCTGACGATGAACAGTGTTCGGTCGGCCGCCACCCTGGCCCGACCGAGCGTGTTCCTCCGGTCTGACCGGAGGTGTTTCGGCGGTCGACCGGGCATTTCTCTGTGGCGAGACCGGCCGAGCCATCCGACCGTTGCCAATTTTGTTTCGGTTTTGGTTTCGGTTTGTTTCCTTGTACATACATGGAAGTTTCGTGTTCCTATGCACGTGTCTGGTTGTTTATGCTAACAATGAGTCAAGTTTGGATAGCTTGTGCTCGGATATGGTATTCTTTATTTAATTGTGTGCAGGTATTCTTTACGCCTCGGGAAAGTGTTGCCGGTGATCGAGTCGGAGTCAACTTGGAGATAAGGTGACGTTCGAGATGGGGATCATGCGGGATGCTGAAGGGTAGAGATTAGTGCACATGATTGGAAAGTTTCCATATGGCATACAATGGAGATATTGTTGTGTATGGAAAGCGGAATTTCGGTTTTAGGAAAATCAAGATTGTTACGGTTGGTTTATGTATAGTTTGTTTTTTGTACGGAAGGTTTCCTAGTGGATTAGGTCTTCTTGTATGAGTAGGATTCGTGGCTCTTGGCTGCGGATTTTGTGTATAAATAGTGAGGAGGCGTGGCTTCTGGTATCACTTCTATTGCTTGGAGTTCAAGTTTTTAGGGTTTCAAGTTAGAGTTTAGCTTGAGATTTGTGAGCAGTGCTTTGCATGCACTTTGTAAACATAGAGAGTTTCAATAAAGATCAATCTTCTTGAGAATTCTTTGTGTCTTCCTCTTCCTCGGTGTGGCGGCGAAATTGTCGGTTCAACCGGATCTACTAACCAGTCAGATCGCGGACTCTACGGCGGTCAGACCGCGCCTTCTTCCCGGTTAGACCGCAAGTACATTGGCGGTCAGATCGGCAGGCATTGATCTTCATCGGCATCGGGGCGGTCAGACCGAAGGCCATCAGGCGGTCAGACCGGCTGAACACCTGCGGTCAGACCGACGTCAGAAAATAGAGGTAAAGTTTTATTTCTGCTAATACTTTGTTTTTTTGGGGTACTCAACCATTCACCTTCCCTCTGGTTGGCTTTTCTTTGGGCGTTCGATCCTACAAGTGGTATCAGAGCCACATTTTTCTGCTTTGGATTTTCTTTGATCTAAAGTTTTTCCATCATGTCGGATAAATTTTCAACAAAACCGCATGTTTTTTATGGCACCGATTTTGCGTATTGGTGTAGTAAGATGCAATCTTACATCATGGCTCAAGACTATGATGTGTGGCAAAAGGTTGCGCTTCCCTACACCATACCCGATGCCATTAATACTGATGCTTTGAAAACTGAGTTTAATAACAATTGCAAAGCTCGAAACATTTTGTTGAATGGAATTTTGCATTCTGATTTTGATCGTGTTTCTCATCTTCAAACCGCTAATGAAATTTGGAACGCTTTGAAAAACTTTCATCAAGGAACTACAAACATAAAAGAACTTCATCGAGATCTTTTTAAAAAGGAATATATAAAATTTGAGATGAAACTCTTGAAGCTTTGGATGACTATCTTGGTAGGTTTAATAAAATCTTGAGCAATCTTAGATCTATTGATTCTTCTTATGACACTAATTATCCACGATCCGAGATTTCTCGCCACTTTTTAAATGGTCTTGATATGTCTGTTTGGGAGATGAAAGTAACTTCTATTCAAGAATCTGTTAACATGACTAATTTGACTTTGGATTCGCTTTATACAAAACTCAAAACTCATGAGATGAATATTCTTTCTCGTAAAACGGATTATAAGTCAAGTGCTTTGATTTCTCCTTCGACTTCTTCAGATGTTGCTTCTTCGTCATCTTCAAATTCTATCGCTTTGATTAATGCCATGTCCAATGATCAACTCGAGCAATTCGAGGAGGAGGACTTGGCTCTTGCTACTAACAAACTTTCCAGAGCTATGAACAGAGTTAGGTTCAGGAAGAAAGTTGGACCAATGTGTTGCTTTGAATGCGGCGCCTTGGATCACATCCGCTCCAACTGCCCCAAGCTTGGGAGGAGCAAGAAGGAGGACAAGAGCGCCGAGAAGACAAAGGATGACAAACCCAAGGGTAGGCGCTCCAAGGAGATGATCAAGAAGGTGCTGAGTCAAGTCTATGCCGCTTTTGAGCCACTCAGACATAGACTCGACAGGAGGAGGAGGAAGGGGCAAGAACATCTCCGGCGTTTGTCTCATGACGCATGGAGATGAAGATTCTTCGATGAAGAGAATGAGGTAAGTTCACTTGAGGATGCAATTCTTGTCTTAAGTGCTAAGAATAAAAAATGTGAGAAAATATTTAAAAAACAAGAATTTGTAATTGAATCTTTAAATGCTGAAATTGCTAGATTGAAATCTCTTATTCCTAATGATGATAATTGCAAAAATTATGAGGTTTTAATGCTGGAAATTTCAAAAATCAGAGATGTCAATAATTCTCAAGTTTTGGCTTCTAAATCTTGTTTAACTTGTGATGCTAATGAATTGAAACTAAAAGATGCTTTAGCTCGTGTTAAGCACATAGAAGAAATAGTTAAACAAGATGAGGTAGCTTCTTGCTCTAGATGTCGCAAAGGCAAAGATGTTATAATCGATTGTGAAAATTGTGTTAACCTTGTAAAAGAAGTTTCTTACTTGAAAAGTTCTTTACAAAAATTTTCGATGGTAAGAAACAACTTAACATGATTTTGGACAAATCAAAAGTGTGTAGCGACAATAAGGGAGTAGGTTTTGATGCTCATGATTATTTCACCAAAAATCCTCCAAATGTTTTAGGAATAACTGAAAACGGTGAAATCTTGACAAAACCTAACACCATGAAAACAGTTTTCAAGTCTCATGGAAATTTGCCATCTCTTTCGTTTATTTAAAAGAAACTAAACCCAATTCTTCAAAACCATCTGTTACTAAAAAAATTTTCTTGCTCTTTTTGTGGTAAAGATGGTCATCTTGTTGATTTTTGTTTCAGATTAGCACGAAAACAAAAAAGGAAAGAGAAAATAATTTTGCAAAATCAAAGTGGCAAAAACCTGGTTTTCCTCGGGAAGGCCGGTTAGACCGCAGCTTGGTCCATCGGTCGACTCTGCCGGCACCCGGTCAAACCGACGGCACCGCCTCGGTCGACCGGCGATGGCGCCCGGCCGACCGCAGCACGCAGCCGGCCGACCGCCCCGAAGGAATTTTTCGAAAATTCCAAAACTGTTTTCTCTCGTGGTTTTGTGCCTATTGGATCTACGGTTGTGTGTCTCAAGATTTGGATTCCTAAGTTTCTTTTAACTAACCCCAATACCGAGGCCTCGACATCCTTTGTTTTGTAGGCTTTCGTGGCGAGGAAGGAGAATGTGTGGATCATGGACTCCGGTTGTTCGCGGCACATGACCGGTGATAAGAAGTGGTTCTCCTCCCTCAAGATGGCATCCAAGACGGAATCAATAATCTTTGGGGATGCTTCAACAAGTGCCGTTATCGCTACCGGATCCGTCAAGGTAAGTGACAAGTTCGAATTGAAAGAGGTAGCTTTGGTAGAAGATTTAAAATACAATTTACTTTCAGTTTCACAAATTCTTGATGAAAAATTTGAAGTTCATTTCAAGAAAATTGGAAGTAAAATATTTGATTCTTGTGGTGATTCTGTTTTGAACATTTCTCATTATGGGAGAGTTTTTAAAGCTGATTTTGAAACCATGTTTCTCCTATTGTTACTTGTTTAGTTGCAAAATTCAACAAAGATTTGATGTTCTGGCATCGTAGGCTTGGTCATGTTGGATTTGATCATTTGACTCGTTTAAGTGGTTTGAATCTTGTTCGTGGTTTGCCAAAACTCAAAAAGGATCTTGATTTGGTTTGTGCACCATGTCGTCATGGTAAAATGGTTGCTTCTTCTCGCACACCAATTCTTTCTGTGATAACGGATGCACCGGGACAACTTTTACACATGGACACTGTTGGTCCAGCTAGAGTGCAATCTATTGGAGGAAAATGGTATGTGCTAGTTATTGTTGACGATTTTTCTCGATATTCTTGCGTTTTCTTCATGGCAACTAAGGACGAGGCCTTTGGACACTTTCAAGTCTTTTTCTTCGCTTAAATTGTGAAATTCCCAGCTTTTTGAAAACAATTAGAAGTGATAATGGTGGCGAATTTAAAAATGCATCTTTTGAACATTTTTGTGTTGAAAAAGGAATTGAACATCAATTTTCTTCTCCACGTGTTCCTCAACAAAATGGTGTTGTCGAAAGAAAAAATCGTTCTTTGGTTGAAATGGCTAGGACAATGCTAGATGAATATCACACACCTAGAAAATTTTGGGCCGAAGCTATTAACACTGCTTGCTGATCGCATTTTCTTGCGTTCTAAACTTGGCAAAACTCCTTATGAGCTTCGTTTTGGTCGTCACCTAAAGTTTCACATTTGCGTGTTTTTGGTTGCAAGTGCTTTGTGTTAAAATCTAGAAATTTGGATAAGTTTGAATCACGTTCAATTGATGGTTTATTTCTTGGTTATCCCGCACACACTCGTGGCTATCGTGTACTTCTTTTGGAGACTAACAATATTGTCGAGACTTGCAAAGTCACTTTTGATGAGGCTAGTCCCGTGACTAGACCAGATTTTTCGTACACCGCCACAGATCGGGGGAGTTTGGTCGAATCTTTGAAGACAAAAGCGACGACGACGACGATGAGGTCGACTCCGCCCGGCCGATCGGCCAGTGTGCCGTGGTCGACCGGAGGAGGCTGCCCGGCCGACCGACCGAGACCCGGTCCGACCGGCAGGGGCCGATTTCTTCGGACCGTCGATTCCAATCAAGAGGATTATTCGGGGACCACGACCAGCTGAACCAGAATGTGAATCAACTTCGAGATCACAAACACCCTTGCACATTCAGCGACACATCCGCTCGGTACAAATAATAGGTAATTTAAATGAGCGGACGACGAGATCTAAGGTAACTGCGCATGACTCTACGAATTCTGCTTTTGTTGCTTCTTTTGAACCCAAAGATGTTACTCATGCATTAACCGATGAATCGTGGATTAACGCCATGCATGAAGAACTTGAAAATTTTGAAAGAAATAAAGTTTGGTCTTTAGTTGAACCTCCTTCGGACATAATGTTATTGGAACCAAGTGGGTTTTCAAAAATAAACAAAATGAGGATGGGTTGATTGTTCGCAATAAGGCTAGACTAGTTGCTCGTGGTTATACTCGGTGGAGGGTTTGGATTTTGATGAAACTTTTGCTCCTGTTGCTAGGATTGAGGCAATTAGGCTTTTGCTAGCTTTTGTCGCTTCTAAAGGTTTTAAATTATTTCAAATGGATGTTAAAAGTGCTTTTTTAAATGGCTTTATTCAGGAGGAAGTTTATGTTAAACAACCACCGGGTTTTGAAAATCCTGAATTTTCCAACCATGTTTTTAAACTTTCAAAAGCTTTATATGGTTTGAAACAAGCACCTAGAGCATGGTATGACAGACTTAAGAACTTTTTACTTGAAAAAGGTTTTCAAATGAGAAAATTGATAAAACTCTTTTTGTTCTTAAGCATGGTGAAAATCAACTTTTCGTTCGATATATGTTGATGATATCATCTTTGGTTGTTCGACTCACTCTTTGGTTGTAGAATTTGCTGAGACTATGCGTAGGGAGTTTGAGATGAGTATGATGGGTGAGTGTCGTACTTCTTGGGTTTACAAATCAAGCAAACACCTCAAGGTACGTTCATTCATCAAACAAAGTACACCAAAGATCTTTTGCGCAGTTCAAGATGGAGAGTTGCAAGCCAATCTCTACACCCATTGGATGTACCGCTGTTCTTGATCCCGATGAAGATGGTGAAGTGTGGATCAAAAGGAGTATAGAAGCATGATAGGATCTTTGTTGTATCTAACCGCATCTAGACCGACATACAATTTGAAGTGTGTGCTTGTGTGCGCTCTTTCAAGCTTCTCCACGTGCGTCTCATCGTCAAGCGGTCAAGCGCATCATGAGGTATTTGAGTCATACACTTGAGTTTGGTATTTGGTATTCAACTTCATCTTCTTTTTGCTTAAGTGGTTATTCAGATGCTGATTTTGCGGGTTGTAGAATTGATAGAAAAAGTACTAGTGGAACATGTCATTTTCTTTGAACTTCATTGATTGCATGGTCTTCTAGGAAACAACCTAGTGTAGCTCAATCCACCGCTGAATCTGAATATGTTGCTCCGTTAGTGATATGCCCTAGAGGCAACATGGAGATGTTGGATATCACGTCAATGTTTATGTATAAATGAATAAAGTGTTATTCAGTTCCATGAAATAGACATCTTGTATTGATCAATAAGTACGTGACTTATTTATGAGACTCTATATGTATGAATCTATTTCTAAACGATCCCCGATCATATGTCATATTGTTGGAACAAATATGATTCTAAGATCGGCATGTTTATTGATTGATGATCATGTCTCATAGATCATGGGTATGGAGATACCAAATCAATAAACATGGACATATGTGTTGAGAACACATTGTTGGATAGACCCACCATGAGACACTACAGAATTAATGTGCCATTAGTTGGTCTCGTAGTGTTGGTACAAAGTCCTTAGACCTGAGATCACCATGGATTCCAACATGTGTAGTAGCCTACTTTGGGACTACCAAACGCTATTCCGTAACGGGTAGTTATAAAGGTAGTTTTCGGGTTTGCTATGAAACATGGAGTGGGATGTGAGTGATCAAGATGGAATTTGCCCCTCCTTTGGAGAGATATCTCTGGGCCCCTCGAGGTAATGGATTATGGAAATGCATGGCCATGCTAAGTTGATTGAGGAGTCAATCAATGCATGCATAATCCAATACGGTTCGAGTGAATGGTTAAGCTATTGAAGGGATGGCACACATCTTGCCTATAGCTTAACCGGTATCGTGAGGCAAAGGGATTTGTGTACACATTACAGGTTCGAGCCGATATTATATTCTTGTATACTATGGTGTCAATATGTGCCGCTAGGCGCCGTCAGGAGTGTCGGCTGAGTTGGACTCGAGCCGACGGCCGGCTAAGTTAGACTATAGCCGAAACCGAGTATACCTGAACCTACGTGGTCGCACGCTTAAGGGGATAGAATAGATATTCGAGTTGGACTCGGATACGGCTCGATCGGATAGGGATCCAATCGGATAGAGTCCTATGGACTTACGACGTATGGGCGGCCAACTCTATGAGATACGGATGAGATCCGATTCAAAATAGAGTCCTAATCGGCCACTAGTCCCAGTCGGCCAACTCTATATAAAGGAGGGAGGGGTGGAGAGCTGCCACATGTCAATTGCATCGCGTGCAACAGAAGTCGCCGAGATCAATCTCCACGGAAACCCTCCCCACCTTCGAGCCAAACCCTAGCCTTGCATCGCGTGCTAGCACACGGATGTACGGCGTTCGTCCCCGGACGTGTGGATACCGAGAGGCGCCGCTACGTTGCGCGCTCTTGATCGGCTTGATCGGCCGCATCGGAGCGATCGGCGTGGTGGAATCGGCCGCGGTCGGGCGCACGGAGCGAGGCGTGAGAACGCGGCCGGACGACTCGAATCGGCTGATTGGCGAATCGGCTGTCTCCGGGAATCGGCTACACTGTTCCGGATCGGATTGCCCTGATTGGCTATTCCGCTGCACTCTACTCCAATCGGTAACGATCTATCGGCCCTTACTTGCAAGTGTTCCTGGTTTGCGCGGTTAAAAGTTTTTGTTTTCGGCTAGCGTAGCTTCCGCGTAACCCTTCAGTGGTATCAGAGCTAATCTTGCTTAGTTCGGGTTTTAGATTGGATCTGGAACAAGTTTTGCGCACGGGTTGATTAGATCAATCGGTTTTACGGGATCTGTTGAGGAGAGTTAATGGTAATTGCGTTCCTTGATAGTGTATCGGAACGGCGTAATGTGATTACGTCGAAGCAATTTCCATATAACTCGGTTTGAGTTGGGTTCGAGATAGCGTTCCTTGATAGTGTATCGGAACGGTATAATGTGATTATGCCGAAGCTATCGCGTAGTCCGATCTTGTTAGCTGCCTCGCGCCTATGCAAACCATCTCCTTGATAGTGTATCGGGACGACATAATATGATTATGCCGACATGGTTTCCGTAAGCGAATTCATAGATTGGATCTATGGCTTCCCCCTCGACCCCCCGCCCGCTAACCGGCTAGCGGGACCGCCGTGTGCGTACCCCCTTATAGGTCGTCTCGATGCCGTAGCTCTGCGATAAGTAGAAAACGTTTCTACGCCTAACTTGTTTTTGCAGAGAATGCTTTGAGATGGTATGGCCCTATTGTATGTATGAGATGTATGAGATGCATGTGATGCATGTAATATTCTTTCATATGTGCAATGCATGTAATATTCTTTCATACGTGCAATGCTTGTAATATTCTTTCACGACCTGCGAGTCGATGTAATCTTCAATTAGAGCTTCTATAGTAGTAGCTTAGTTTGAAGAAATCAAGCATTCGGCACTCGAAAGAACGGTGATGAAGATGGAGATCCTCTATACCGGCATGGAGATGGAGATCACCATGTGAAGGGGGCCATACTATTTCACTATATGCTATTCTTCTTGCTTTCATATGTGATATGTTTGTTTGATAGGATAGCATCCCTCGCAAAATTAAGTAGTAATGATGCCCTTCCAAATGTTGCACCCGTCACCGTTATGCTCGTCAATGGTGGGTCTGCCAAAGCAGAGTGCCATTCTCTATCATAACACGAGGGGGTATATGTCAGACATATACATGCAGGAGCATTTGGTTTACTTAACAAGGCTATCAAAACAGTTTTGGGCCTTGGGGCATAGGTTGGGGCCGGGGCATGGAGATGCCACACCAACAACAAGAGTCACATAGAGATGTGATTAGCAAGGAGTTGCTTACCGATGTTATTAATTTTCTAGCAGTGATGCCAAAGCTCACTAGAAAATTAATTAACATGTGGATCTTGACCCAATACGTAACCTAGAGGGAAGGTGGAAAATACGTAATGGGAGTCTTATGTTAAATTGTTTAACAAAAGACATAGCATAAACATTGTGCTAAACTTTGCTTTTTCTGTTGTAGAATAAATGGCGGCTAATACTACACCCAGTACCTTTAATTTGCGATCTATTCTCGAAAAGGAAAAATTAAATGGAACAAACTTTATGGATTGGTATCGCAACTTAAGAATTGTTCTCAAGCAAGAGCGTAAGGAGTACGTTCTGAAGTACCCTATCCCGAGGATTTGCCTAATAACGCCACCGCAACCGCACGGAGGGCTTACGAGAAGCACACTAATGATGCCCTAGACATAAGTGTCTCATGCTAGCTACAATGTCCCCCGAGCTTCGAAGCAATATGAGAGCAACGATGCTCACACTATTATTCGGGATCTGCGTGGCATGTTTGAGAACCAAGCTCGGGCCGAGAGGTTCAACACCTCGAAGTCCTTGTTTGCGTGGTGCTTGTTGAGGGAATCCCGTCCCCGCATGTGATAAAAATGATTGGCTACATTGAGAGTCCGGAAAACTAGGTTTTCCCCTTAGCCAAGAGTTGGCTATAGACGTGATTCTCCGCCTCTCCCTCCGAGCTTCGAGCCATTCATATTAAATTATCACATGAACAATATGGATAGAACCTTGGCTGAATTGCATGGGATGCTAAAGACAATGAGGAGAGTATCCAAAAACGGTCATCATGTGATGATGATGCGTAAGGCTAAGCGCAAACCACTGTCAAGAAACTTTGCACCAAGAGGAAGTTAACTCCCGATGAGATCGCGAGTGCCTCTAATGCAAAGAAGGGCAAGAAGGGGTCGGCGGCATCGATGTCGTTTGCTTCTATTGCAAGGAGACAGTCACTAGAAAAGGAACCAAGAAGTACATGGAGGATCTCAAAAAGAAGCAAAGTACGACTTCGCTTCGTGTATTAATGTTATAGACATTAATCTTGCTACTTCACCTACTCGACTCTTGGGTATTTGATACCGGATCGCAGCTCATATTTACAAGTCGTTGCGTGGAATGAGAAGAAGTAGAGGCTTGAGAAGGGGCGAGGTGAACCGCGCGCGCAATGGAGCAAGCGCTGCTACGCTTGCTTGTCGGCACGCACCACTTCATCTACCTTCGGATTAGTTTTGGAATTAAATAATTGTTATTGTGTTCCAACACTATGTCAAAACGTTATTTCCGCTTCATGTTTGCAAGCGGAAGGATATGATTTTAGATCAATGAACAATGGTTGTTCAATATATCTTAGAGATATGTTCTATTTTCATGCTCCATTGGTGAATGGATTATACGTTTTGAATCTTGAGGCGTCTCCCATCTATAACATTAATACGTAAAGGCAACTCTCTAATGATATAAACCCCACGTTTATCCGGCATTGTCGCTTAGGCCATATAAATAAGAAACGCATGGAGAAGCTCCATAAGGATGGATTGCTTCACTCTTTTGATTTTGAATCATTTGAGACATGTGAGTCTTGTTTACTTGGTAAGATGACAAAGGCACCTTTCACGGGACACAGTGAAAGAGCAAGTGACTTGTTGGCACTCATACATACCGATGTATGTGGACCAATGAGCTCAACGGCCGGAGGTGGTTATCGCACTTCATTACCTTTACCGATGACTTTAGTAGATATGGTTATATCTACTTAATGAGGCATAAGTCCGAATCCTTTGAAAAGTTCAAAGAATTCCGAATGAAGTACGTAATCATTTAGGAAAAACAATCAAGTTTCTACGATCGATCGTGGAGGGGAATACTTGAGCCAAGAGTTTGGTAATCATCCGAAAATTGTGGAATTGTTCCACGCTTGACTCCACCAGAACTCCACAATGAAACGGAGTGTCCGAACGAAGAAATCGCACCTTGTTGGACATGGTACGGCCGATGATGAGCCAAAGTGATCTTCCGTTATCCTTCGGGGATATGCTCTTGAAACAACGCGCTCACACTAAATAGAGTTCCATCTAAGTCGCTTGAAAAGACACCATATGAGATATGGACAGGGCAACCCCTAGTTTGTCTTTTCTCAAAATTTGGGGATGCGGTTATGTAAAACGTTCTTTCACACCCAAATCGACAAGTGCTTCTTTGTGGGATATCCTAAGGAAACTAAGGGATATTACTTTTATAATCGGGAACAAGGCAAAGTGTTTGTCGCCCGACACGGTGTCTTCTTGGAGAAAGAGTTTCTTTCAAGAAGGGTTAGTGGGAGCAGGGTGCATCTTGAAGAAGTTCAAGAAACACCGTAAAACGTTTCAGCGACCACGTAACCACAACAGAGGAGCAAAGTGTTGCGCCACCGCTTGTAGACACACCAGCCCCACTGAGGTCCGAAGATCACGTCGTGCACCCGATGTACACAAAGTGAACAACGTGATATATTGTTGTTAGACAACGATGAACCTAAGACCTATGAGGAAGCGATGGTGGGACCCGATTCCAACAAGTGGCTTGGAGCCATGAAATCCGAAATAGAATCCATGTACGACAATCAAGTTTGGAACTTGGTTGATCCACTGATGGTGTCAAAACCATTGAGTGTAAATGGGTTTTTAAGAAAAGGCCGATATGGATGGAAATGTTCACATCTATAAGGCGTGATTGGTGGCGAAAGGTTTTAAACAGATTCAAGGAGTTGATTATGATGAAACCTTCTCGCCCGTCGCAATGCTTAAATCTATTCGGATTATCCTAGCGATTGCTGCATATTTCGATTATGAGATATGGCAGATGGATGTCAAAACGGCTTTCCAAATGGAAACCTAAGCGAGGATGTATACATGATACAACCTCGGGTTTTGTCGATCCAGAATCGCTCGAAAGATATGCAAGCTACGTAAGTCCATTTATGGATTGAAGCAAGCATCTCGGAGTTGGAATATTCATTTTGATGAAGTAATCAAAGGGTTTGGTTTCATCAAAAATGAAGAAGAGGCCTGTGTTTACAAAAGGTCGTGGGAGCGCAATTGTATTTCTAATCTTATATGTGGATGACATATTACGATTGAAATGATATCCCTATGCTTGAATCCGTCAAGTCTTCATTGAAAAATAGTTTTTCCATGAAAGACTTAGGGAGGCAAGATATATATTAGCATTCGGATCTATAGAGATAGATCCAAGAGGCTAATTGGATTAAGCCAAAGTACATACATTGACAAGGTGTTGAAAAGGTTCAACATGCATGATTCCAAGAAAGGTTTCTTGCCCATGTCACATGGCATTAATCTTAGCAAGAATCAGTCCTCGGACACATGATGAGCGGAATAAGATGGGTATGGTTCCATATGCTTCGGCAATTGGATCCATCATGTATGCCATGCTTTGTACACGCCTGCATGTCTCGTACGCTTTGAGTGCTACGAGCAGATACTCGCCGATCCAGTGAAGGTCACTGGATCGCCGTAAAGAATATCCTTAAGTACTTGAGAAGAACTAAGGATATGTTCCTAGTCTATGGAGGTGAAGAAGAGCTCGTTGTAAGTGGTTACACCGATGCTAGCTTCCAAACAGACAAGGATGATTATAGATCGCAACTGGGTTCGTGTTCGCCCGAACGGAGGCGCACACCGGAAGAGTTCCAAGCGGATACCGTTGCTGATTCTACAACGGAGGCCGAGTACATTGCCGCTTCGTGGCGCAAAGGAGGCCGTTTGGATCAAGAAATTCGTTTCGAGCTTGGTGTGATGACTAGTACGACGGTCCAATGTCTCTCTATTGTGATAATAGTGGAGCCATTGCGCAAGCCAAGGAGCCGAGGTCACATCGAAGTCCAAACACATACTTCGGCGATATCATCTCATCCGCGAGATAGTGGACAGAGGTGATGTCAAGATATGCAAAGTGCACACGGATCTCAACATAGCCGATCCGCCGACAAAACCTCTCCTCACCGAAGCATGAGGCGCACACAAGAGCAATGGGTATTAGATACACACATGATTGACTCTAGTGCAAGTGGGAGATTGTTAGTGATATGCCCTAGAGGCAACATGGAGATGTTGGATATCACGTCAATGTTTATGTATAAATGAATAAAGTGTTATTCAGTTCCATGAAATAGACATCTTGTATTGATCAATAAGTACATGACTTATTTATGAGACTCTATATGTATGAATCTATTTCTAAATGATCCTCGATCATATGTCATATTGTTGGAACAAATATGATTCTAAGATCGGCATGTTTATTGATTGATGATCATGTCTCGTAGATCATGGGTATGGAGATACCAAATCAATAAACATGGACATATGTGTTGGAGAACACATTGTTGGATAGACCCACCATGAGACACTACAGAATTAATGTGCCATTAGTTGGTCTCGGTAGTGTTGGTACAAAGTCCTTAGACCTGAGATCACCATGGATTCCAACATGTGTAGTAGCCTACTTTGCGACTACCAAACGCTATTCCGTAATCGGGGTAGTTATAAAGGTAGTTTTCGGGTTTGCTATGAAACATGGAGTGGGATGTGAGTGATCAAGATGGAATTTGCCCCTCCTTTGGAGAGATATCTCTGGGCCCCTCGAGGTAATGGATTATGGAAATGCATGGCCATGCTAAGTTGATTGAGGAGTCAATCAACGAGAGATAATCCAATACGGTTCGAGTGAATGGTTAAGCTATTGAAGGGATGGCACACATCTTGCCTATAGCTTAACTGGTATCGTGAGGTAAAGGGATTTGTGTACACATTACAGGTTCGAGCCGATATTATATTCTTGTATACTATGGTGTCAATATGTGCTGCTAGGCGCCGTCGTGACAGTCGGCTGAGTTGGACTCGAGCCGACGGTCGGCTAAGTTAGACTATAGCCGAAACCGAGTATACCTGAACCTACTGTGGTCGCACGCTTAAGGGGATAGAATAGATATTCGAGTTGGACTCGGATACGGCTCGATCGGATAGGGATCCGATCGGATAGAGTCCTATGGGCTTACGACGTATGGGCGGCCAACTCTATGAGATACGGATGAGATCCGATTCAAAATAGAGTCCTAATCGGCCACTAGTCCCGCGGCCAACTCTATATAAAGGAGGGAGGGGTGGAGAGCTGCCACATGTCAATTGCATCGCGTGCAACAGAAGTCGCCGAGATCAATCTCCACGGAAACCCTCCCCACCTTCGAGCCAAACCCTAGCCTTGCATCGCGTGCTAGCACACGGGTGTACGGCGTTCTGTCCCCGGACGTGTGGATACCGGTAGAGGCGCTGCTACGTTGCGCGCTCTTGATCGGCTTCGATCGGCCGCAATCGGAGCGATCGGCCGTGGTGGAATCGGCCGCGGTCGGGCGCACGGAGCGAGGCGTGAGAACGCGCCGAACGACTCGAATCGGCTGATTGGCGAATCGGCTGCCTCCGGAATCGGCTACACTGTTCCG
This sequence comes from Oryza australiensis, assembly GCA_019925245.2. Taxonomy (NCBI): domain Eukaryota; kingdom Viridiplantae; phylum Streptophyta; class Magnoliopsida; order Poales; family Poaceae; genus Oryza; species Oryza australiensis. Next base: position 565,533 of record JAIFGZ020000326.1, on the reverse strand, counting down.
GATCGGATTGCCCCGATTGGCTATTCCGCTGCACTCTACTCCAATCGGTAACGATCTATCGGCCCTTACTTGCAAGTGTTCCTGGTTTGCGCGGTTAAAAGTTTTTGTTTTCGGCTAGCGTAGCTTCCGCGTAACCCATCAGCTGCTAGTTGTTGTTCACAGATTCTTTGGCTGATTTCTACTTTAAAAGATTATGGACTTGTTTTTGAAAATGTGCCTCTTTATTGTGATAATACAAGTGCCATTAACATTGCTAAGAATCATGTTCAACACTCACGCACCAAACACATTGATATTCGTTTTCACTTCTTGCGAGATCATGTTGAGAAGAAAGATGTTGAATTGAAATTTTTGGATACAAAATTGCAACTTGCTGATATTTTTACAAAACCATTGGATTCTTCTCGCTTTGCTTTTCTTCGAGGGGAATTGGGAATCATTCATCCTTTTGGCATGTTTTTGAGGGGGAGTTTTTGTGCTCTTTGATTTATCCAGCTACATGATTGAAATAAATTAAAAAAGAGAGCTTTATCCATACATATTGTTGATCATGTGTATGCTAGCAATGTTATGAAGATTTATTTTGTCACTAGCATAGCTTATATGTATTCTAGTATTTTTATGTGATCTAAATTTTATACTTAAGAAAAATAATGCATGACACTCTAAAGCAATACTTGAATTAAAGAAATATGCAATGTTGATACTGTACTTGTGTTGGATTTTAAATGCTTATATATATTATGTTGCTTTAATATTCCTCAAATTACTTAAAATTGCTCATTGTGAAAAGAGAATAAAATATTATCTATGAGAGAAAAATGAATACCGAATCCTTGGAAACAGCTTGACGACAAGGACGTATTCGATGTGAGCAAAAATAATGAGTACCGAATCCTTGGAAACAGTCTTGATGACAAGGACGTACTGGAATAATTGAGAGAAAAATATGAGCAACAAATATGGCTCAAATCAATATGAAAAGTTTTTCTTGAATTATATGTGCAAAAGGTATATTTGAGAAAGAATAAAGATTGCAATAGGTATATATATGGGTTTATTTTTCAACCTATGTGCTTGTAAAGATGTTGCATTATAAATCATTGAAATCCATGAATTTTTAGTGTGTTATTGCTCTTAATTATAAAATATTTGATTCATGATTATACTTTAATGCATATTTGCTATCTAATTGATAAATTTATCTTCTTATTATTGCAACACATGACTTGACTTGCTTTATGTATGGTGCTAAGCTCTTAAACATTTATAAACATAATTCCTATGCTTGATGATTTTATTGTCAAAAGGGGGAGAACATAATGTTGTTTGGGAGAAAAGATTTGCATGGGAGAACGTTTGCAAGTTTTTTTTGGGGTCAAAGGATTTTCTTTCTTTTCAAAAGGGGGAGAAATTTTCTTTGATTTTTGAGCTCTCAAATGCTTTTTACCATTTTTGTTTTTAACTTTTCAAACACCAAAACAACTCTTTTATTTTGTTTGCCAATGTGTTCATCAAGGGGGAGATTGTAAAATCAAAGTGTGTTTGATTCTTTATTTAATGATGAACAATTGGTATTTGGGATTTATTGGTTTGAGTGTTTTGTTTTTGAAAGAGTTGAATTTTCCGACGATGAACAAGTGTTCGGTCGGCTGCCACAATGGGCCGACCGGCGTGTTCTCGTCGGTCCGACCGGAGGTGTTTCGGCAATCGACCGGGCAATTGCCTCGTGGTCGACCGGCCGAGCCACGATCCGACCGGTTGCCATTTTGTTTCGGTTTTGATTTCGGTTTGTTTCCTTGTACATACATGGAAGTTTCATGTTCCTATGCACATGTCTGGTTGTTTATGCTAACAATGAGTCAAGTTTGGATAGCTTGTGCTCGGATATGGTATTCTTTATTTAATTGTGTGCAGTATTCTTTACGCTCGGGAAAGTGTTGCTGGTGATCGAGTCGGAGTCAACTTGGAGATAAGGTGACGTTCGAGATGGGGATCATGCGGGATGCTGAAGGGTAGAGATTAGTGCACACGATTGGAAAGTTTCCATATGGCATACAATGGAGATATTGTTGTGTATGGAAAGCGGAATTTCGGTTTTAGGAGAATCGAGATTGTTACGGTTGGTTTATGTATAGTTTGTTTCTTGTACGGGAAGGTTTCCTAGTGGATTAGGTCTTCTTGTATGAGTAGGATTCGTGGCTCTTGGCTGCGGATTTTGTGTATAAATAGTGAGGGAAGGCGTGGCTTCTCGGTATCGCTTCTATTGCTTGGAGTTCAAGTTTTTAGGGTTTCAAGTAAGAGTTTAGCTTGAGATTTGTGAGGAGTGCTTTGCATGCACTTTGTAAACACAGAGAGTTTCAATAAAGATCAATCTTCTTCAGAATTCTTTGTGTCTTCTTCTTCCTCGGTGTGGCGGCGAAATTATCGGTTCAACCGGATCTACTAACCGGTCAGATCGCGGACTCTACGGCGGTCCGACCGCGCCTTCTTCCCGGTTAGACCGCAAGTACATTGGCGGTCAGACCGGCGGGCATTGATCTTCATCGGCATCGGGGCGGTCAGACCGAAGGCCATCAGGCGGTCAGACCGGCTGAACACCTGCGGTCAGACCGGCGTCAGAAAACAGAGGTAAAGTTTTATTTCCGCTAAAGCTTTGTTTTTTTGGGGTACTCTAACCATTCACCCCCCCTCTGGTTGGCTTTTCTTTGGGCGTTCGATCCTACAGCATTAGCCGATTTCAGAATATCAAAATGTTACAACCTCATTGTCTCAAGAAATCGGCTATGGCCGACAACGCCTTAAGCCTGATCTGGTCTACCTCTTCAATAGCCCTGACGTCGTCGGCCTCGGACCCCACCACCGGCTGGATGCCCTTCACCAAGTTGTGCAGATGTGCCACAACCGCCTTGATGCCTTGGCATTGAGCCTTGATCTCGGCCGGCAGACCAGCCATGTACTCCTTATGAACGTCGATCTCGTTCATGACTTGAACGAGATCGACCATCAGCTGGTCTTGGCGTGTGAGGATATGCTCGAGCTTGGCCGCCTGCTCAGTCTTCAGGCGGTCGAAGGCGGCTTTCTGGCTCTCGATGGCATCCTTGGTCGACTGGAGGGTGGCCGACCGCGCCTGGCTCTCATGGCTATCGGCTATCCGTTGCCGTGCCCGTTCGTATTTGAGTTGATGGGCTTCCATGAAAGTCGTCGGCACAATGGCATCGGCTAGGGCTTTCAGCAGCTGGCCTTGGATCTCTTTGAACCGCGCACGTATCGAGCCACTGTCGACCACCAGCGCGTCCAGCGAGGCCTCCAACCGGTTGCCGATGTCGGCCAGGGTTGCCCTCACGTCCTCAGCCGGCATCACCGATGCCTCCTCGCCGATTTTGCCAGGCTCATCAAACTCCGACAAGTCGAAGTTGAGGAGGTCGGCTATGTTCTGCAGCAAAGAAAAGAGAGATGATCGAAGACCTCGAGTTGATGAAGCCGATCGTCGGGCCGGCTCACCGCTGGCACTGTACCTGCCCCTGAGCTGCACGGGCTGGATCGCGCCACGGCCGTCGGGGCCTCTTCATTGACGTCATCACCGCCTCCCGCGGCAGGCGCAGCGTGCTCGCTGGACGCTTGGGGGGCAGCTGATGGAGATCGCGGGGCTACAAAAGAAAGAGTTAGCGGACAAATCGGCTAATTACTACAAGTCAAATGGCAAAAGATGATTACTGATGGCGCGGGGTGTGAGGTGCGGCCGGCCAATTTCTTGACCTGAAAAGAACGGTTCGATCAGACGTAAGGGATTATCACGAAGCCAAATCTGGTGAAGTGAAGGCTTACCGGCCGATGTTTTGCTGGGAGACTTGGGACCGGCGGGACATCGGCTGGGGCGTTGACCGACTCAGGACTTGAAGCCCCGGGTTCGGCCGCCGCTCCAACAGCCGCCGGCATCTCCTCGCTGGCGACGTTGTCGAGGAACTGCGCGACGGCCGGATCCAAGGGGGGGAGGCTATCGGCTGGCGTTGCCGGTTTCTTCTCTTTTAGCCTCTTGGGGGCAGGCGCGGCCGACGGCCGTGGAGGTGGTGCAGCCCTTTTCTTCTGGGCGATCGGCTGGCGCACCTGCCCTCGTAGCAAAGAAGCCAGCTTCGGCGCCTCCCAACCGATGGCTGACGGAGCAAGGCCGCCCCCGGCTAGAACACCTAAACGGTATTCGATGGGGCGCCCGGAGTCGCTCACCGTCAGCCGCTCCGTCTTTGTCTCCTGCAGACCAAAGGGCAAATGTTAATCGGCTATGTCAGCCGATGATGAGAAGAAGAAAATTATTTGGAACTTAAAGCTTACCGAGGGGATCTCGTCAGGCAAGAGCAGGTCGACGTAACAAGACGACCGTTGGTGGAAGATACGGCTCTTGATTTCGGTCCACCATCGGTCGTAAGCGGCGCTTCTCCTTAGCGCCAGTGCCATCACACCGACGTCGCCAAGGGGACGCCCGGTTATGTTAAGCAGCCGATCCATTATCAGGTCTTGGCTTACCACTCCCCTCGTTTCGATCTTATCGGCGTAGAAGAAGCCGATGGGCAGCTGCCCAAGACCAAACTGTCTCACCGCCGATACCGGGTAATAGAATTCGTAGCTCTTGGCCACTGATCGGCCCTGGTGGATCCCGATCGGCAAGATGCAGGGGGATAGGGTGGCGATGAACAATTCCCTGCACCTCGGGTTGTCGGCTGAGTTGACGTCTTCCCAGTTGAAGTCGGCTGGCAACTCGAACAACCCCTGGTCCTTGTAAAAGTACCAAGCGTGGTTCTCGCGAGACAGCCCATCATAGAGGGCTATAAACCATTCGGCCAGCAGTTCGGCCGATTGCTTTGAGTCTACGTGGGCGGCTGCTGCCTCTCCGTAGCTCATGCACCTGGTGGTGGTGATCTGGTTGCTGTCTTCATCCTCGATCGGCTCCAGCCTTGGGTATACAACTGCTATTAGAGGGAGCCGACCCGCTATCTTTTGGGTTGCCAGTACTAACCAGATTTGGAGGAACCACCAGGGGCCGCCAGTGGTGATGGAGGCGTTGGCGGCTATCTTCGCGGCGGCCTGATGCAACATCTGATACAAGTAGCCGAGGAGGTACTTCCCCAGCGTGAGTTTTCCCCCGTTGGCCAGAACTTCAGCCACAATCTGCTAGTTGGCGGTCGGCCCACAGCTCGATCCGCAGAACACAAACTTTTCAAGCCACATCATCAAGAATGCGGCATGCTCCCTGTGGCCGACTGGTCCGTCCTTCATGTTCTAGGCGATGAAGCCGCCCTAGCCGCCGATGGCCTTGGTTTTGAACTGATGCTGCCCTTTTCGGCTCAAGATGCTGGGGTTGGCCGATGATTCAATATCCAAACCGGTTCTCATGTACACGTCGGCCAGTGTGATGGTCATCGGCCCCTGACGAAAGATGAAGGCGTTGAAGCTGTCATTCCAGAAATACGTTGCGGCCGACAGAAGTGGCTCGTCCTTCTCCATGTTGGCAATAGACAGAGCCAAGCCTTGGGCTATCCCGGCCTCCTCCCACTGCGTATATTTGGCCGATCGCACCCTCTTGTACCACTCGACCCAGGCTGCGTCAGTGGTCAGCCAGGACTTGAATGTTCCATTCCAGTGGGCGAGGGATGGTTTGGCAGTGTTGAAAGGGATCCGGTGGTTTCGGCTACAATTACATCGGCTGGATCCGTGTTGCCGATGGGGCCGAGAAAGTACCTTTGCGCTTGTGTCAGGTTGGGAATAAACACTTGGTGTGATAGGCGCTACAGTTAAAAAAAAGGGGGCGCTAATCAAGAACGGTTGCATATTGCAGTTCAAAGAGGAGAAAAGTGCTAGTAGAGAAGAAGAACAAGAAGTAAAGTGCTACTTGAAAAAATGGCCGAACGTAATATCGATGCAATGTGTTTAAAGGAGCAGATTTGAAAGTAAAATTATGGATCGGAAGGGAGTACCTCCGAGAACTCGGTTGTGGCGGCGACCGAAACGACGGCGGCGGATGGCGCAGCGGCTACGGCTAGCGTGGCGGCGGTGGCCGGCGAGACGGAGGTGCTTGATGCGGCAACGGTGGAGGCCATAGGAATGCTCGGGGGTGAAAATGGATCTGGTCTGAAGAACGCGACGGAGTCCGACGGGTGCCGGTAAGATCGCTGGAGAAGAGAGAGAAGGCAAGAGGCTTGTTTGCGAAGGAGGCTGAGTGCGCTTTCAAGGCATAGGTGTCTCGGCCGAGGAGAGTGGGTATTTAAAGAGAACTTGGAAGGAAGCCGAAGAGGTCTAGGTCAAGAAAAGAGCGGGAGTTTGAACAGGCAAGCAAATCCGTAACACTTCGTATCACGGACTTGGGGGCATGTGTTAACACTGAAATTTGGTAATCGAATCCCTAAGTCTGCAAAGGCGAAGCAGAGTCGGATCGGCTGGAGACAGGGGCCGCATCGGCTGAGGAGTGATCGGCTGTGAGGCCAATCTGCTAAGGATGAATCGGACAGGGGCAGCCGATAGCCGATTTCAGGTCTGGAAGAGATGAAACCGTTTCTGATGCACCAGTTTGAAGATAAGTAGAAGACTTGGTTGTTAGTAGCACGTTAAACGATATTGCCACTTATGGATAGAGTCCTATAACGACAATTGTATCTGTAATTTAGGGGTTTGTTTAAACTGTTGGTTGTAACACGGCATGGGTCTCGCTCGGGATAATGTTGTGTTTTAAATAGTAGTTTAGATAGAGTCCAGGGTTTGTACAGATAATTGTATCTTGGATATAAATAGGACCCGAGACCTCCTGTAATTAGATACAATCACAATCAATCAAACCTTCGGCGCATCGCCAACCTTTTATTCAGACGAGCACTTTGTTTGGCTACGGGCTGCATCGTTTCGATCCCCAGATCTAGGTAAATGCTTGTCATTAGTGGTATGATCTACTGTTTCTAGTGCTTCCATCGTAATGACACATTAGACTCAGGAGTTTGTACTGCGCTATTTATCATATAGCGCATATAAATTAGATCAATGTTTGGATCTATCCTATCATTGGCTAGTTTTAGCAAGAACTTGCAGCCAATAGAGCTACATCTAAAGGTTGGCTGATTTATATGCGGTATCCATCGTCTCGAGAGATATAAATCGGCTACAGCAGATCGGGTTTTTCTTTTTATACTTGATGTTGCAATGGGTTCGAACTATTAAGTCGTTTTTAGAACTATCAATGATCTGTTCGGCTTAGATTTATATTGTTTAGAGACAACGTCGGGGTTTCAGCCGGCCTTATCTGCCCTGATATGTTTCTTTTAATATATTTATTATTAGATTTATATTAGGACTGCCTCTTATGTTAAGATCGCATTCTTGTTGGACGTCGCAAGCCGAAATCGGCCTATCATCGACAGCCGATGGCCGATTTCTAGGCTATGCATGTTCCAAGAATGATATCTTCTTATAAGATTCATCGGAGTACTAGCCGATTTATTGTTAGCTTTACAGTATCGGCTAGGTTATCGATCCATATATTTATTATTCTTTATTGTATTTGGGTTAAGCGGCTAATGCTGTCTCGGTATAGCCTATCCATTCCAGTCACTTGACTTAAATATAGTTTAGAATAGCATATATATGCTTATGGGTTCCCTTAGCCGATCCAGTGGGGATCTAACCTAACACTTAACCCATATTCCCTTGTTTTCCTTGTTGATTAAAAGGTCAAATCAATTGGCACGCCCTGCACAGCGTAGGCAGCCGAGAAGGACCTGCACTGGAGTTAAGCAGATCTCCTATGCCAGTGCGTGAGAGAATTTTCTCATCAACAGGAGGTTATTTCAAACGGTTGGGAACTTGCATGATGTTTGATGTATAAACTAAAATATCGATACAAATGTGTTAGATACTACACTGATATTGCATACCCCTGAAAACTCCACTTCCCACCTTAGCCAATTCCAAACCCTAGAAATAATCAGAAGCTAAATTATAGTGAACCAAACTGAAGTCTTATGACTTATTTATCCCCATGCTTAGTTTGCTAGTAGTATACATTTTCCCATGATCCTTGGGCTAAGTAACAATGTTCTATTTGCAAAGTTTCCATTTCCAAAAATTATGTTGTGACAAAGTATGCTCTATGTTAAAAACAGAAACATGGTAGAACATGATTTTCAAGTTTGGGCCGCAAGTGGTATACATATGGTGCTTAGTTGTATACCGATAGGGGGAGTGTGTGCCCAGACTACCCCAAGGACTTCACTCCACGATTATTCAACGCGAATACAGTACGACCACATGTGCTAGTATGGGATAGCCCTAGCTTAGTACCCTATTTGTGGTTTGGCCTCACATTTCGGTAGGTCGAAGCATATGAGTTCGTATAACTCAGAGGAGCTTCCTAATGCCCCAACGTGGCAGTTAGGTGACTAAGTCTGTCCAATACAACGATAATGTGCCACGTGGGTGGGTTCCTTGTCATGTCCATCCCCACAGCGTTAAGTTTAAGGCGTGGGCCGGCCACTTAACGGTCCTATACTGTATCTCCAAAATAGTATAGGATGGAGGAAACACATATCGTGCTTGTGTAAGGGTAAACCACGGATAGTTGAAGGGCTTTGTTGTGTATCATAAATCGGGTACTTATGTATCGCATGCCATGCTTTGCATGATTATTATAACACATCATGTGGGTAAAGTGTACACACTCTATAGAGTTTAAACTAATCGATTAGCCGTGCTCACGGATACGAGTGTCATGTGAATGTGTCGTGGGTATTTTGAGATGCCAGGTCTTAGCCGATCGATTATTGAACATCGGCTCCCTATTAAACCAGGATATCGACAATACAAGCAGCCCCCAAGGAGATTCAAAGTCGATATGTATGACGCAATTAAGGCCAAAATTACTCGGCTATATGATGCTGGTTTTATTCGGCCATGCCGATACGCAGAGTGGGTTTCTAACATAGTTTCAGTGATCAAGAAAAATGACAAACTTAGTGTGTGCATCGACTTTCGAGACTTAAATAAGGCTACCCCTAAGGATGAGTACCCTATGCCAATAGCCGATTTGCTTGTTGATGCAGCCTCAGGGCACAAAATCATAAGTTTTATGGATGGCAATGCTGGATACAACCAAAATTTCATGGTTGAGGAAGATGTACATAAGACTGCTTTCAGGTGCCCATGTGCAATCGGCTTATATGAATGGTTGTCATGACTTTTGGACTGAAGAATGTTGGAGCTACCTATCAAAGGGCCATGAACTACATTTTTCATGACTTAATCGGCTTCTTGGTCGAAATTTATATTGATGATATGGTAGTCAAATCCAAAGAAGTTGAAGACCATATAGCCGATTTAAGGAAAGTTTTGGAGAAAACTAGAAAATTGGCCTGAAGATGAATCCCACTAAGTGCGCCTTTGGAGTATCGGCTGGGCAATTCCTAGGTTTTCTTGTTCATGAAAGGGGGATTGAGGTGACACAAAGAAGTATCAATGCAATCAAGAGTATTCAACCTCCACAGAACAAGAAACAGCTACAGTCCTTGATCGGCAAGGTGGATTTCATTAGGCGTTTTATTGCCAATTTATCCGAGAAGATGGAGCCCTTTACACTTTTATTGAGGTTGAAAGCCGATCAAGAATTTACTTGGGGGCAGAGCAACAGAAAGCTTTGGATAACATCAAGGATTATTTAAGCTCCCCTCCAGTTTTGATCCCTCCACAAAAGAGAGTGTCTTTGAAGTTATATTTATCAGCTAACGAGAAGTCTATCGGCTCAGTTTTGATCCAGGAGTTTGAAGGCAAAGAGAAAGCAATATTTTATCTCAGCAGAAGGCTTTTGGATGCAGAAACAAGGTACTCCCCAGTGGAAAAGTTGTGCTTGTGCCTATATTTTTCTTGTACGAAGTTGAGACATTATTTATTATCCAACGAGTGCACGATAGTTTGTAAAGCCGACGTAGTTAAATATATGCTATCGGCTCCAGTCTTAAAAGGAAGATTTGGAAAGTGGACTTTTGCCTTAACGGAGTTTGACTTGAGATATCAAGCACCTAAAGCAGTTAAAGGGCAGGTTATAGCCGATTTCATTGTTGAGCACAGAGATGACTCAATCGAGTCAGTCGACATTATGCCCTAGACACTAACTTTCGATGGATCAGTTTGCACAAATGGATGCGACATCGGCTTAGTAATCATATCACCCAGGGGGGCAAGTTTTGAATTTGCTTTTTCAATTACGCCTTGTGCTACAAACAATCAAGCTGAGATGAGGCGGTCCTCAAAGGTTTGCAGCTTTTAAAAGAAGTTGAAGCCGTTGCTATAGAAATTATGGGCGATTCGCTGTTGGTCATCAGCCAATTATCAGGAGAATATGAATGCAAAAATGATGCTTTGATGATCTATTATCAGAAATGCCGAGAGTTGATGGATAGTTTTCGGCTTGTTACTTTAAAATATATCCCTAGAGAGCAGAATGCAGAAGCAAATGATTTAGCTCAAAGTGCGTCAGGCTACAAGCCGATGATAAGGGATATTGAGTTGGAAATTGCAATAATCACAGTCGACGAATGGAGGTATAATGTTCATAACTATTTGCAAAATCCTTCCTAGTCGGCTTCAAGAAAATTGCGCTACAAGGCTTTGAGATATGTTTTGCTCAATGATGATCTATACTATCGGACGATTGATGGTGTGCTGCTCAAATGATTTAGTGATGATCAAGCCAAAGTTGTCATGGGTGAAGTACATGAGGGTATATGTGGCACTCATCAATTGGCTCATAAATGAAATGGTTACTTCGGAGAGCTCGATATTTTTGGCCGACAATGTTGGAGGATTGCTTCAAGTATTATAAGGATTGTCAAGACTGTTAAAAATTTGAAGCCATCCAAAGAGCACCAGCATCGGCTAGGAACTCAATTATCAAGCCTTGGTCGTTCAGAGGATGGGGAATCGACATGATCGGCCAGATCAATCCACTCTCAAGTAAAGGACATAAGTTCATATTGGTGGCAACCGATTATTTTACAAAGTGGGTGGAAGCAATTCCTTTGAAGAAAGTTGATTCTGGGGATGCAATCGAGTTTGTCAAAGAGCTCATCATTTACAGATTTGGTGTCCTTCAAACCATCACAACCGATCAGGGATCTATCTTTGTCTCAGATGAGTTTGTCCAGTTTGCAGAAGGCATGGGAATCAAGCTTTTAAATTCTTCACCATATAAAGCACAGGCTAATAGATAGGCAGAAGCATCCAATAAAAGTTTAATCAAGTTGATAAAGAGAAAGATCTCTGAATATCCAAAGTAATGTCACAGCTGATTGGTTTAATCATTGTGGTCCTATCGAATGGCCTGCCATGGATCAATCCAAGTGCCTCCTTATAAATTAGTATATGGCCATGAAGTCGTTCTGCCATGGGAAAGCATCATCGGTTCACGGGGGATTATATTGCAAGATGAGTTGACAGCTGATGATTATCATAATTTAATGGTGGATGAATCGGAGGATTTGGTTTTATCAAGGATGCGTGCTTTGGAGAAGGTGACTAAGGACATAGAAAAAGTGGCTCGTCATTTTAACAAGAAAGTTGTACCTAAATCTTTTGAAGCAGGCGGTTAGTCTGGAAATTGATACTGCCGATTGGTACAAGGGATAACAAATTCAGCAAGTGGTCACCTAATTGTGAGGGGCCTTTCAAGATCCACAAATGCGTCTCTAAAGGAGCCTACATGCTAGAAGGATTGGATGGAGAAGTATTTGGAAGGTCCTTAAATGGAAAATATTTCAAGAAGTATTAAGGGCCTTAAATGGAAAATATTTGAAGAAGTATTATCCTAGTATATGGATCAACTCATGATTCGGCTGTATTAAGCCGATACATGGTAGCCGATGTGTTTACATCGCCTTGAGATGGCCGATATGATGCATATCGCCCTTAGTCATTTCCTTATTATCATAATCGGTGGTGCGTTGCCGATGTATGGTGGCCGATATAAGTTGTATCGCCCTCATTTAATCCTTACCATGATCAGTTATGATTCAACACATACATGTTGGCCGATTTTGTGTGTTTCCTCGAGATGTAATTTTGTCAATGATCGTTTCACATTGAAAAATTAAGGGGGCATATACATATACAAAGTGAACTCAAGTGTACTTCAAAAAAAATTTTGTTTTGTGGACTTCGCAAGATTACGAGCATCGGCGCAGAAATAATATAACAAATGTTACTGCAGGAGTTCACAAAAACTGGTGTGAACAAGTTATATTACAATCGGCATGAAGATTCACATGGGTTCAAAATTCTAAGTCCTATTACATAACTGGGCTTAGCCTGCCAAGAAGTTGTTGATAGCCGATATTGCCCACTGCCGGATTTGGTCTTCTTCTTCGATCACTTTGAGATCGGCTGCGTCATTCCCGGGGATCACCTTCAAGGCTCTAGTGAGGTCCGATAAGTTTTTCATTGAAGCCTTTAACTTGGATTTCTGTTCCGATATGATCCTCGAGAGATCGGCAAGCCTTTGTTCTTCGATACAATGTCAGCATCGCACTTTGCGAGTTCAGCTAGCAGCTCTTCTTTCCGCTTGCGCCAATCGAGATTGGAAGTTGGCGCAACTGTCGTCTCGTCAAGTTTGGCCTTATCTTCTAGTATGGATCAACGATTAGCTTCTATTGTGGCTTCGAGAGCTGTCCTTTCACGTCGATCGGCTATCCCTTGCTTGGCTCTTTCAAAATTGTGCCGATGTTGTTCAAGATGTGCAGCTTGAGAGATGGCGTGTAACATTCCAAAATTTTGTACTCTAAAAATATGTAAAAGTGTGAATAAAATTTTTGTGAATAATTTATTATATGTTCAGTAATTAAAACCTTTAAACTCTTTAATATTTATTAATTTTCCTTTTTATTCTCAAATTAGAAACCAATTTATTAAGATTAATCCTTCTTTTGTAAAACTTTAAATAAATATTTTTAAATGAATGGAGTGTCCAAAAATTAGATTTAAATTAATTTTAAAACTTAAATTCAAACCTTTAAAAAACTTTTTCAAATCTCCTTTATTTTCTTTTTCCATTTTCTCATTTCATTTTCTTTCCCTTCCTTTTTCTTTCTCTTTCCCCTGTTTCTTTCTTCCTTCTTCCTCCCAACCCACGGCCATTTTAAACCAGTGGCCGATGCCCTGTTGGCATCAATCTTACCTATCCATACTAGAGATCAAGATGAAGGAACCGACCTAGGCTATACCAGAAATTATCAAGTAATCGGGACATCCATACTACCGGGCGACTGTTTTTGATTCAAACCACGGCCGCCGGAGTTCAATTCAACAAGAACAATCATTCTACTCAATGGCACACCAGTTAACCTAGGAAAACCATCTCTATATCGTACTTGTGTTGCTACACCGTTGGTTCGGCTACAATTTTAATTGTATCCACTAAGAACCGACATTGGCGCACCGCCATAGCCGCCGGCGAACTTATCCCCAAACGGAACCGACCTCAATCATCTATAAATAGTCCATACCAGGCCATGAATCAAATACCAAACTTTATCAACATCCTCTCTTCTAAATTTCCCCCAAAGTTTCCACATCTATTAACCATCATACTGTCTCAATTTAGTGAAGAATCAAGTGAAGTCCCCAAGAACCCTAATTTGGCCGCCCAGAGCAAATCCAGTAATTCATCGCCTTCAATCGGTTTCCTCTTCAATTAAAGGTATAATATCAATCTATAGAACTTAAGCTTTTATTTCCCCTACAAATTCTAAACCTATTAGCCACTGGTCACCGCCACCCACGAGAGCCGCCGGCGCCGCCCCTGTTTCCCATCGACGGCGCACGGTGCTAGAACAAACCCGAGCCTCTCCAATTAAAAAAAGCACATAGGAGTGATCCTCAAAGTTCGTAGATGCTCTAAAGAAAGTTATTTTGATCAAATTAAAGCCGAAGTCCGCCGGCGACGAGCTCCTGTACCGCCGCCAGCATGCTACCGCCGCCTGCCCATCCCTAAATCTCATCGACTCAACCAAATACAAAAATGTAACTCCCTTGGATCCAAGATGGTGAAAATCAAACCAAATCCCCAAGCCAAACAACCTTAAGCCATGCGCATCACAAAATCCCTTGAGTGCTAACACGGGTAGAAGAGGCAGAGGAAGAGAAAGAAGAAAAACAGGGAAGGAGAGAAGAGAAAAAGAAGGAAAGTGAATAAATCGATGGCCCAGTGGAGAGGGCTGAGCCGTGAGAAAGAAGGGGCGCGGGTTCGACCCCAGCCACTAGCAATTTTTTTGGAATTTTTCTTTTATTTTTTCCTAAGGATTAAAAATCAAGAAGAGCCTAATAAAAACTTTTTTCCTAAGGATTAAAAATCAAGAAGAGCCTAATAAAAACTCTAGAAAAATATAGTAACTCATCTAACTCCTTCAAAACTTCATTTTCAAAGTTTCTATGCCTTTTAAAATTTATATACTTACTTTTTGAATCTCCTAAAAATAATAGCAATTTTTTTGGAATTTTTCTTTTATTTTTTCCTAAGGATTAAAAATCAAGAAGAGCCTAATAAAAACTTTTTTCCTAAGGATTAAAAATCAAGAAGAGCCTAATAAAAACTCTAGAAAAATATAGTAACTCATCTAACTCCTTCAAAACTTCATTTTCAAAGTTTCTATGCCTTTTAAAATTTATATACTTACTTTTTGAATCTCCTAAAAATAATTATATTAAAAACTTCTAGTATTAATTTTTATTTATATTCAAAATTTTAATTTAAAATAAAGACTAAAAGATTTTTAAACAAACTATAAAGCATCTTTATAAAACTTATTCAAACTCTTTTATTGTATGATTATTTGAATTTGCTTAATAATTTTTTTATTTTATTCTATTTTATTTTATCGATAGATCGCGACTTGAGTTCGCAGAAGAGTTAGAACTCAACCAGAAGTCGACGTAAACGCCCTCGTTACCCTCCAATCGATAAATATTTAGAACCCGATGACACTCAAAGGCAAGTCAAACTGTTCTAATCATTTAAATTAAAAATAATAAATTATCCTATTTAAGTAATATATTTAGTTCAAATAGAAATATTTCGGGGATGGGTTAGATAGCTATAAATCATCATCTTATGTAATGTTTTGTATTCCCTAGATTTCATATAAATTTTAAATCATATAGAGTATTGTTTCATGCTTTAGAAACATGGTATTATTTCATGCATAAAGGGAGAAGGCTATTATTTTATGTTAATAGATATATTATCCTTCTCCTTAGGTAAAAGTGATAACATGTAGTTGTTAAACAAGCATCACATGTAATAATTCATGTAAAGCTATAGGAAATAAATTCCTTATATTATGAATTTAATATGATAGTGCCCACACCATGCATATACTATAAATTTTGGTTAAATACCAGAAAATATAAAAATGTTTATGCCAAAATAAGGACATAGTTTCGCACATCCGATGATCGGTTACACCGACTTAGCAACTATTATATTTATCTCTGATCTCCCTGGGGGCTTGCCCTATGTGGCCCGCAGAAGTCAAATTGGAGAACAACTATGTAAACAACGGATAAAAACGCCGATACTAACCAGATCGGTATTGTCTGTAAGATAGTCCAGAGGTCTCTCCAAGCCGGGGTAAGTGTATGATCAACAACTATTAAATAGGGAACTGATGTACCATTCTCTGGTTAGGTTTGGTACCCCTATTAAGATAGTCTGCCGGTCTTGTTCATACATCAGAAATGGTTAGAAATATATAAATGTTATGTTATCCTTAGCCTTGCAACCTAAGGTTAATCCTCGGATAAAGCTAGGAAAACACTGCAGGGTTGATTGTATTCGAATACGCCGTACTCCCGGTCAATGGAGTTATGTCTATGGGTGACTCTAGTAAAATGGCATGAGTTCTTTTCTTAAAATATTATAAATTTTAAATATGCATGCTTAAGTTCTTTTAGGATGGGATAGAATATCAATCTTAATACAGGTTTTACATTCCTAAATATAAGTATTGGTTATGCTACGAAAAGGATAGGATACAATAACATGATAAAGTTATTTTGTTAAGTTACTTATCTTGTCGATGTAGCATGCACTGTTAGTTAAATAAAACTATATTTAGTTTGGCTTGCTGAGTACCTTCGGTGCTCACCCATTCATGACTATACTCAGGTAACCCCGAAGCAGAAGAAGAATTCCCATGTACCCTAGAGGATTGGGAAGACGAGTGCGGATTCTAGGTCGACTCTACACTCGGTCTATCCCTGTGGAAGTGTCACGGTTTTTCTTGTATTGTATGAGTTGTATTTAAAAGCTTGCATTAATATACGAAGTTTCTATATCTGTATTGTTTCCCGCATAACCAGACTCCTGGGAGGTTATGTGATATTTGTGGGAGTTGACCTCTTTGAGGAGACACCACATGGGGTCGGCTATATGGTCTGGGAGCTAATTTTGAATATCTTCAAATCTATCTTTGATTGATCCATAATTAGTAACTACGAAGTCCAAAGAATATTCTAGCCGACGAGCCAAATCTTGCAGTGTGGTTTTCAGGTCATCGGCAGCACAAGCCATTGTCTTGTCAGCGGTGTCCTCCTCGTCATCCATGAATTCCTTTATATCAAAAGGAAACATATTGGCTAGAGCCTACAAATAGAATATTGGGATTGATAAGCATTGAAACTGTTAATCATTAAGGCTTTGGAAGCAGCCGATATGAAGAGAATAGACTTACAGGGATGGTGGGAGCCGATGTTGTTTCTGCATCGGCGTCATGGTTGCCCCTAACCGATGGAGTCCTCTCACTTGATGCTTGGGGGGCAGGCGTTGGAGAGCAGGGAGGCTGCGTACAAAGAAAGATTAGTTTGACTGAGCATCGGTTAGTTTAAGGGAAAAACTAAAGAGAATTTGGAATTGAGATTGCCGATGGAGCTGGAGCCGATTTCTTCGTTGAGGCCAACCTTTTCTTCTGCAAGACAGAAAACTAAGTAAGAGGCTATATTTGGTTTTGGAGGAAGAGAATTTTGGACAAGTGCATACCAGTCGAGGCCGAGGTTGAGGTTGACGTCTTGGGGGACTGGGCGTTCTTTGGGCTTGGTCATCGGTTGGTGGTATTTGTGCTGTTGCTTCTGGATTGGCTATTTCAGCGGCAGTTTCATCAATGGCTTCTTCCATTTCTTCTTGATGCAGAAAGGCCTCCAGGTCTGGATCTATGTGTGGTAGATCATCGGCTGTGGTTTTCTTTTGTTTCTTCGAAGGATTTTTCTGCACAGCCGACGGATCGGCAGCTGATGGTTTTGGCCCTCTTCCTCCTTTTAAGTGCTTCACGGGTTTGGGCATGCAGCAGGGAGGTCACCTTCGGCGCGTTATTTCCGATTGCCGAAGGGGCAAGGCCACCACTTGGGGTAAGTCCTGAAGCATATTGAATGGCAATCCCGGTATTGCTGATATGAGAGGGAGATAAATCGGTAGTCTGCAAACAAAAAACAAAGTTGGTCAGATGATAATAAAAGACAGCCGATGATAAATGACAAGTAACAAGGAAGAAGTGTTTACCTCTGGGATCAGCTCTGGATATATGGTGGTAAGGTACATGGAAGCCGATTGGTGAAATAAATGTTTTTTCCATTCACTCCACTATCGGCTGAAGGCTGCAGTCCTTGTGATCACCAACTCAATGTTGTTTATGCTTCCAAGAGGAGGGCCTTCCATGTTTAGTAGCCGATCCATCATGAGGCCTGAGCTGATTTTGCTCTGGTTTCGATCTTGTCAGTAAAATACAACCCAATCGGTAGTGGTCCCATACCCAGTTGCCTGGCAGCGCCCATAGGATGGTAAATTTCATAAGATACTTAAACATTTTTGCCTTGGTGGATGCCGACTGGGAGGGTGCAAGGCGAGATAGCCAATGTGAAGATTTCCTGGGGTTTCTCAATTTTTTTAGAATTGAATCTAAAGTCACTGGGGAGTTCAAAATCTTCGGAGTTTTCATAGGCAAACCAAATTCTCGAAGTTCTTGGGAACCCATCATAGAAGATGCCGAACCAATTTTTGAAGAGATCGGCTGAGAGTTCGATCCTGAGTATGATGATGCTGCTTCTCCGAATGACATGCATCGGCGTGTTGTGACTTCGTCACCATCTTCATCCATGGTCGGCTGTGCTAGTGGGAAGCTGGCGTCTTGCAATTCTAGCCTTTGAGCAACTTTGTATGTATGCAGATTTAGCCATATTTGCAGCAGCCACCAGGGGCCTCCAGTGCCGATAGCCGAGTTCATGGCAATTTTAGCCAATACATTGTTCATCATTTGATATAGATACCCTAGCAGATATTTTCCTAAGGGAATCTGTCTCTTTTCCACTAGGGCTTCGGCTATGTGTTGCAGTTGGTCGTGGGACCGCAGCTTGGTCCACAGAACAGGAATTTCTCCAACCACACGAGAAGGAAAGCTGCGTGCTCTCTGGAATCCACTGGGCCAGTTCCCATGTTCAAACTTGTGAACCTGTTCCAACCTCCAATGGCACTGGTTTTGAAGGAATATTGGCATTTGGTGTTCAAGCTGATAAGGTTAACCGATGATGTGATATCAAGACCCGTGATCATGACAATATCCAATAGAGTAGGGGTCATCGGTCCTTGATTAAACAAGAAAGAGTTCAACGTGTTGGACCAGAAGTAGCTTGCAGCCGATAGAAGGGGTTCATCTTTAGGCATGTCGGCTATTGTTAGGGCTAAGCATTGTGCTATCCCTAGTTCTTCCCAATGACTCTGCTTACTAGCCGACACCCTTTTATACCATGTTGGCCATATTTTATCGGTTGACGGCCATGATTTGAAAGTTCCATTCCAATGGGCCAGATTAGGGTTCGATAACCCAAAAGGGACCCGGTTGGTTTCAGCATTGATGAACTCTGAGGGGTCTAGGTTGCCAATTGGACCTAAGAGGTACTGGTTGGGATGGTTGAGGTTGGGAACTGCAATCTAGTGAGCAAGATGCTACAATGAACTGAAAAGAGAAAAGGCAAATCATAAAGGGCAGACGCTAGATTGCGGTGAAGAAAAAAGAGACGTTGAAGCCGATGGAACTTACCTATGGAAATTCGGCTGATGGCGCTGTGGATGGGGTGATTGAAGTCAACATTGTCGAGGATGAGTTCGTTGCCGTGCGGAGAACGTCTACGAGTTCGCCGAGGACGCTGGGGAGGTCGCTGGTGCAGATTAGGATTGTTTGGGGCTAAGGCGGTGGAGGCAAAAGTGACAGCGTGAAAAACTTTAAGGCGGTGGCTGTTATTTAAAGAAACGTGGTGACGGCTAAAACGGAAAAGCCTTGAAATCTCTCCAAGATAAGATTCGATAAATCCGCAAAATTAACAATATAGTGGACTTGGGGGATGTGTTAACGACCAAATTTGGTAAGCCAAATCCCCGGGTTTGAAGCTACAATCGAAGCGGAATTGGAGTGCGTGATTCCCGGAGACAGAGTGCGTGTCGGCTGAGTCCGAATCGGCTGAGGGGTCAATCGGCTGAGACCGAATAGGATAAGGACATCTGACGTAGCCGATTCGGATTGGGATAACAGATATGACCGATCTCGGAAGGAAGATATGAAGATCATCATTAGATTCGATTTCTAAGTGCTTCAGAGATATTGCCATCTACGGATAAAGTCCTGAAAAAGCAATTGTATCTTTAGATTAGAATATTTGTATAGTTTCTTTATAGATAATGTTGGTTTAGGCATATCTGTAATTCGATTTGTAATAGGGATAAGAATCGTGGCTGTTACGGATTCGTCGTGTAATTGGGTATAAATACAGCCCAAGACCCTGTAAAAAGAGATATCAACACACAATCAATATAATCTCGGCGCATCGCCACCTTTTTCCTTTAATAGTTTTGACGAATTCTTCCTTCTAGTTGGGCTGCATCGTTTGATCTCCAGCGAAAAGGTAATTCTTGTCACAGCGGTTTGCGTTGTCGGGGTTAGTGCTTCCATCATCATGATACTCTAATTCTGTCTTCGTAATCTGCATAGTTATCATATATGCTATATAATTTAGATCGACATCATGGTCTGAACCCTAATCGGCTAGCATTAATTCCTAGATGATAGCTGGTGAGTTTAGATTCCAACGTTAATCTGGATTATATAGTATATCTACCATCTTGAAAGATGTTCATAGACTCATATAGATTCTACGCTTCTTTTGGTACTTAATGCTGCATCGGTTAGGTTCGATCTATTAAGTAGCCTTTAGAATCATAACAGATCTATCTTGCTTTATGATCATTACTAGAGATAGTATTGGAGTTTCAGCCGATCTTACCTGTTTTAACTGTCTTGTATGTTTTATATCTACTTGTTATGTTGAAGCTTCCCTTTATATTAAGATCTCTTTATAATTAAATATATTAAGCTTGTAATCGTTTTGTTAAGTCATCTTAGCATGTGATCGGTTCCTGTTTAATATATTTCGTTAGAAATGATGTCTTAGTATAATGCAGTATCGGAGTACTAACCGATACATGTTAGATTAGTCTCTTCGGCTATGCTGTGAACAAGTATAATCCTTGCCTTATAGTATTTTCATATCTAAGTGATTTATACTGTCTCGGTATAGTACTGATCTATCCCAGTCACTTGGTTTAAATATGCTTTAAGATTTGGATTGTATTCTGTTAACATCTGCAGCCGATCGGACAAGTCTAATGGCTGCTAATTCAGTATGCATTGCATCGGCTTAACCCTAGACGATACGTCATCGGCCACCAGTCGATCGCCTATCATTTGCAAGCTAATTTTTTCTATTGTTTCTTGTTGATTGCAGGATCAAATCAACTGGCACGCCTACGAACCTCGAAGCAATAATTTGGACTTGCACTAGAGTTAAGCAGTTCTCTCAGGCCAGTGTGTGAGAAATTTTCTCATCAATACCTGAGTGCATATATTTATACCCATAGGCTATACTAAGTCCGAATCTATCACGATCGGATCAAGTCAGGACTATATCTTTGATTAAGGAAACTATCTTTATAGACTCCGACTCAGATACGACCTTGATCATCTAACATAATAAAATAAACTATCTGAGTTTGATTCGAACACAACTCCGGCTGTGTTTGGTTCCCTGAATTGAGAAGTAATCCCTTCAGCACGCAAAACGGAACGACTTGTTAGCGCTTGACTAATTAAGTATTAATCCATTTATTTTAATAAATGGATTAATATAATCTTTAAAACAACTTTGGTATAGAATTTTTTTGCAAAAAGTACACCGCTTAGCAGTTTGAGAAACGTGCGCGTGAAAAATGAGGATGATGAGTTGGGAAAGGTGGGGGAAGAACACCGCTTCCATCGGCTTAGGACTCTATTAACAGAAATAGAAACTAAGATACATCTTTCTTATCACATAAATTTGATGCAAACTCAGATAAACTTGCTAACCGAATCTTCTATAATCACACATGAATTCCATTTTTAACCCAGTCTTTAACTAATAGAAATTATCAAATTTCGCCGTTAAACAAATGGTCATTTCATGTGCCTATCCATGCTGGCGCTCCATGTTGCCAAAAGTGGCGAATATTAGAAAAGATTCCCTCTCCAGTGATGAATTGCTAAGTGCGAGCATTTCCAAGCCACTATCTAAATCATCATTATTTACGTAAAAATCATTTTATATAACTTTTTACTTTTAAACAATTTTTTTATATCTCATGCGCACTCGAGAGCTATTTTTATCTTTTATTTTTGGGTAGCAAAAATACAGAATAGAAAATGGTTATATATAGGTGACCATTTAGAAAAGCTGTTGGAGGGAAGTTTCTCACTAAAATTTTTCTCTATTTCGAGCATTTAAAAAAATATGAAGAGTCTCTTAGAGATGTTTAAAAAATATATTTAAATAATTGCTAAATGTAAAAGTGGGCAAATAATTAAATTTCCCGGTAAGTGAGGGCAAGATCTGGCTGGCCCAAGCTTGTGGCTACTAGACCAGACCGTTTTGAGCTTGTCTACGGACTTTAGCTACTGGTTACGATGAGCATGGTTAAAGGTAAGGCATGCCGGCCGATGATGATGACTGATAGATGGAAGGTACGACATGGCCAGATATGGCTGCCCTGAGCTTAGTGTTGTTAAATCCGGATGCTCTGAGCTAAGTGATGCTGTATATATGTGGCGCCACCTCCATATATTGGTGCCTCTATATTACTGTCGGTTCATCAATGAGGTCTGATTTAATTCTGTTATGAAAATATATGCACAACGGAGACACAAATTTTTACATGGAAAACCTTTAGAAAAAACCACGGACACCGATCAACAAATATCACTATTGAGAAATTAATTACAAACATAGGAAAATAACAATGAGTGTTTCTCTTTTTTACGGCTTACAAGAGTATATATAGTAGATAAAGTAAAACACCTAATAGGATACGACATAGAGTCCTACTAGGAAACTAATCTAAAAACCAAACTCCTATTAAGAAACTAATCCGAATTTGGATCACATATTTAACAATTTTCACCTTGAGACAAATTTTCTCTTATCGCATAAAAATCATCAATCATCAAAAATACCTCATGTAGGTAAAATCATGACGCGTCAAATAGCCTCTAAGACTATACTGTAACATTCACCAAGCTTGAGCAAAGCTCAAACTTAATAGCAAAAACTGACTTTGTCATCATATCAGTTGAATTATCATGAGTACTTATCTTGCATACCTTGACATCACCTTCAGCAATCACAACTCGAATAAAGTGATATCTCACATTAATGTGCTTTGTTCTCTCATGAAACATCTGATCCTTTGTAAGGCATATTACACTTTGACTATCACAAAATATATCAATGCAAGACGTAACTCCACAAAGCTCAGTGTACAAACCTCTTAGCTAAATAGCTTCTTTACAAGCTTCAGAAATAGCCATATACTCTGCTCCACTAGTAGATAAAGCAACAGTTGCTTGTAAACTTGTCTTCCAACTAACAGCACAACCTCCAACAGTGAAAACATATCCTTTGAATGATCTTACTCTATCCAAATCTCTAGCAAAATCTGAATCCACATAACCAACAAGTCCATCTCTAGATCTTCCAAACTGCAAACAAGCACTAGAAGTACCACACAATATCTGAAAATCCACTGAACTGCTTTTCAATGCTCTTTGCCAGGATTAGCCATGTATTGCTGACAACACTCAATGAATATGATAAGTCAGGACGAGAACATACCATGGCATACATAAGTGAACCAACTGCACTTGAATATGAAACTCTAGACATGTACTTCATATCATAATCGGACAGTGGACATAAATCTGAAGATAGTCTGAAATGTACAGCTAAAGGAGTACTCACTAGTTTTGTATCATACATATTGAAACGACGAAGTACTTTTTCAATATAACCTTTCTGACTAAGATGTAACTTGCCAGACTGCCTTTCTCTAATAATTTTCCTACCGAGAATTTTCTTCGTTGCACCCAAATCCTTCATCTCAAACTCACTACTCAATTATGCCTTCAACTTTGCTATCTCTGATTTGTCTTTTACGGCAATCAACATATCATCAACATAAAGAAGCAAATATATAGTTGAACCATCAACAACTTTGTGATAAACACAGCTATCAAAATTAGATCTTCTAAACTTTTGGAAAGCATCAAAGAGTCAAATCTCATATATCACTGTCTAGGTGACTGCTTCAAACCATAAAGAGATTTCTTTAACCTACAGACTAGGTTCTCTTTTCC
The DNA here is from genome assembly GCA_019925245.2 of Oryza australiensis. Lineage (NCBI taxonomy): Eukaryota > Viridiplantae > Streptophyta > Magnoliopsida > Poales > Poaceae > Oryza > Oryza australiensis. Next base: position 541,753 of record JAIFGZ020000326.1, on the reverse strand, counting down.
AGGAGCAACAGGTTGCTCCATATAAATGTCCTCTTCTAACTCCTCATGTAAAAATGCAGTTTTAACATCCATTTTCTCTATTTCATAATCATGCATTGTAACAATACTGAGTAAAGTGTGAATTGAACTATGATTCACAATGGGGGAAAATACATCATTAAAATCAATACCTGGAATCTGGCTATAACCTTTAGCAACTAACCTTGCTTTGTACCTTACCTCATCACTTGAAGATATACCTTCCTTTCTTTTGAACATCCACTTGCAACGGATAGGTTTCTTCTTCTTTGGCAATTTTACCAATTCCTAAGTATGATTCTTTTCAAGTGACTCCATCTCATCATGCATAGCAATTATCCATCTGTTGCAATCATCAGAAACAATAGCCTCAGGGTATGAAGAAGATTTTGCAATAACTTCAATTTCTTCTATCACACTCAAAGCATAAGCAACTATATTCGCTTCTTCCATATATCTTGGAGGTTGTTTAATATTTCTTCTGGGCCTATCTTGCGCAATATAATGTTTGGGCGACTGCTCAGTAGAAGAATAAGAATCTTCAGTGACAAGTGTATTTTGGTCAATAGCAACATCTTCTTTTTCTGGTGTGTGCCCTGAACTGATCAAGTGCTCCACCCGCACACTTGCTTTCTGCTGACTCTCAACAGGAACATTAGTAGAAGGTTTGTCATGTAATATAACTGATTCATGGAAGACAACGTTTCTACTAATCATAACCTTTCTTGTTTCAAGACACCATAACTTATAGTCTTTCACACCAGATGGATAACCAAGAAAACTGCACTTAATAGCTCTAGGCTCCAATTTACCATTATCAACATGAGCATAAGCAGTACAACCAAATACTCTTTAAGTCTGAATAACTAGCTGGGGAACCAGACCATACCTCAATTGGAGTCTTCTTGTCAATGACATAACTATATGATCGATTAATAAGATAATAAGCCTGTGAAAGCGGCTTCCGCCCAAAACTGTTTAGGCAAACCTGCATTAGACAACATACAACGGGCCTTTGATATAATTGTCCTGTTCATACACTTAGCTACGCCGTTTTGTTGAGGTGTATGAGGAACGGTGTAATGAAGCACAATGCCTTCAGACTTGCAATATGATTTGAATATCTTAGAACAGAACTCCATGCCATTGTCAGTACGAAGTATTTTCACCTTTCTTTCAGTTTATCTTTCAACCATAGTCTTCCACTCTTTAAACACACCAAAAGCTTGATATTTGTGCTTCAAGAAATAAGGCCAAACTTTTCGTGAATAATCATCAACGATAGTCATCATATAACGAGCACCTCCAAAAGATGTCTTACGAGCAAGGCCCCATAAATCAGAATGCACATAAACAAGAATACCTTATGTAGTATGTGTAGATGTGTTAAACTTCACCCTCTTATGCTTGCCAAATATGCAATGCTCACAAAACTTCAACTTCCCGATGCTTTGTCCATCTAGCAATCCTTGCTTGCTCAATTCTGCCAAACCAATTTCGCCCATATGCCCAAGACACATATGCCAAAGATTAGTAGCATCATAATTAGATAATGAATCTGAAACTGTAGCTATATTACCTAATATAGTTGTACCTCGCAAATGGTACATGTTGACAGTTTTAATATCAGCTTTCGTCACAACAAGAGAACCTTTGGTTACCTTCAAAATTCCGTCTCCACCGAAATATTTGTACCCTTTGTGATCAAGAGTACATAAAGAGATGAGGTTTCTCTTCAAATTTGGAATATTCCACACATCTGACAATGTTCTGATACAGCCATCAAACATCTTGATCTGAATTGTTCCAATACCTGCAACCTTGCTTGGTGTATTATCACCCATCAAGACAGTACCACCTTGCATAGCTTCAAAGGTGGAAAACCAATCCCTATTTGGACACATGTGATAGGTGCAAGCAGTATCAAGAATCAACTGGTCACTAGTTTGTGCACAACCAGCATAAGCAACAAGCAACTCTAGACCAAGCTTATCATCAGTAGTTACTATGACTTTACCTTTTTCTTCTTTATTACCTTTTGGTCTATAATTTACGGTTCTCTTGTGTTTGTTCTTTAGCTTTCAATACTCAGAGGTATCATGTTCATCTCTCTTGTAGTATTTGCATGACTTATATCTGTCTTTGGACTTTGATCTCCCATGGTAGCTACTTGAACTTCTATCTCTTGATTGGTTCTTTGTGTTTTTCTCTCGTTGCCTGCCCTGAACAGCCAAGCCTTCTGCTTGTGAATTTGAACCTTCAGAGGGTATCATCTTCTTCATCTTTTCTTTGGCATGCAAAGAATCATAAACTTCTTTCAAAGTTAGAGTATCACGACTATAGAGAATAGTATCTCTGAAATTTGCATATGAGCTATGCAACGAACACAATAGAATAAGGCCTAAATCCTCTTCATCGTACTTTACCTCCATAGACTCAAGGTCAGTAACAATTTCGTTGAAAGTGGAGAGATGATCCATCACAGACTCATCATCTTGCAACTTGTGCAAAAATAACTTTTGCTTTAGGTGCATTTTGCTGGTCAGATCCTTTGTCATGCATATCTGCTCCAGCTTTAACCATAGCTCAGCGGCTGTCTTCTGCTTAAGCACCTCCTGCAAAATATTATTAGATAGATGAAGATGAATATATGCAATAGCCTTATTGTGCATATTATGGGAATCGGATACCCTCATGGCTAGCTTGTCCGACTAGTAATAGGGATAGGTTATGTCTAATGATTATGTAAATGGGCTATGACTTGGGTGTTACGTTGCCAATGAGATAAGGTAACAATTCATGGTCATAACTTGGTAAGATTGAGGAAACCGACATAGAATATGATAAGGTTTCCGACTTGTAAGCCCATCCTCCAAGACTATATAACGGGGGTAAGGGGCGTCTCTTGAGGGATATGCGATATGTGTGATACATGTGATATGCGATACACGAGATCAGGAGATCAATAAAGACACTCGGCGGATCGAATCCCCGAAACAGGAGTAGGGTATTATCTCACGAGAGGGCCTGAACCTGTCTAAACCCTTTTTTTCCACTTAACCCATCGTCTTTGTCAACTTGACTCCACCCAATTTCTATTGCCGAAACTAAGTTTCGACAGTTGGCACGCCAGGTAGGGGGAGCGCGTCAAGATTTCTTCTTCATCTCGCCGACAAGCGCGATGGGATCTTCATCAGGCATCGACGACTTCGCCGCCGATAGATTCGACAAGCTCTTCCTCCTCGACTCGGATTTGGACCAGTCGGGAAGGGGAATCCGCCCGGCGCCGTTCGGGCTACCAAACGACGCCGAGATCTACTGCAACTTTCTGACTTCCGAGTTGGAATCCATCCACTTGGGAGGAGAAACCCTCTCGGCGCCGTTCGGGTTACCAAACGCCGCTGGGATCTACAGGAACCTTCTGACCTCCGAGTCAAAATCCATCCACTTGGGAGGAGAAACCCTCTCGGCGCCATTTGGATTACCGAACGCCGCTGAGATCTATTGCAATCTCCTTTCTTCCAAGCTGGAACCGATCCACTCAGGAGAACCATCGCCATCAAGCCGCGGCCCGGACTGAAACGATCCAGACTCAAGCAATCTGGGCTCAAGGGAAGTCGCCGTCATCCTCCAACCTCTCGGGTCATGTTCATCCACGGAGCTCAATGAGTACCTCAGCCCCTAAGATTTTGATGATCTCTACGACATCCCCACGAACGAGGCCAACGACTCCGACATCGACAAGAACTACGAGCCAAAGTTCTTCAACATCCTCATGGCTGAGGTGGCCGAGACCGACTCGACCATGGCCCGCAGGATTGCAGAAGAAGAACAAGCCAGGCTTGAGCAAGAGCGCAAGCTTGTGGAGGAAGAGAATAGGCGCAGAGAAGAAGCTGATAGGAGAAAGCAAGACCTGAGGGCGACTGAGCGATCCGCTCGAGAGGCTATACTTCAGACACGAGTCGACAACACCAACATCTTCCAGACGCCTCAGCAGAACGCCGTTGCCGCCCTCACCCTCCTCGATACTGTTATCGAAGCGGCTCCCGCTATGGTAACACCAATCCTGGATAAGATCAAGACCATCGTCGCGGCTACAGCCAACTGCTCTCCCTCCACATCAGCACGAAGACTGGCTGAGTCCGTCGCTGAAACACCTGACGAAAGCCGACTTCCGCCGCTACGGTCGAAGGACTACAGGAGGCCCGAGCAGACCAAGACGGCCGCCAAGCCAAGAGACCCCCGCCATCAGGAACAATCGGCCGACTCGCGAAAGAGGACACGGTCGACCACCTGTCCACGACCGGATCTGTCGCAGCTATAACTCCAACTACTGTAGCAGCTTGCAAAGAACCCCGCCAAGTGATCTGCGGGAAGTACTTGACCGGCGCCATCGAGAGTGTGGGCAGCGCTCCTATGAAGACCGAAGGAGATCGCCTGACTACAACGACGATGGAGTACCTGCGTTCACTCGGGACATGCGTCAAGTGGATTGGCCGAGTGGCTTCAAACCCACAGGAATCGAGAAGTATGACAAAAAGACCGACCCCGAGTCATGGTTGACCGTGTACACCCTTGCCATCCGCGCAGCAGGAGGAGATAACAAGGCCATGGCCAACTACTTGCCCGTCGCCCTCGTTGACTCAGCCAGGAACTAGCTCACGAGTTTGCCAAGAGGCTCGATTAGCTCATGGAGTGAGCTTCGGGACCACTTCATCGCTAATTTCCAGGGCACTTTTGAAAGACCTGGGACCCACTTCGATCTCTACAACGTCATCTAGAAACCAGACGAGCCGCTGAAAGACTACATCCGACGCTTCTCGGAGAAGCGGAACAAGATCCCCAACATCACTGACGACATCATAATAGCCGCCTTCCAGAAGGGAGTCCATGATGAGTTGCTGATCGGAAAATTCGGGCGTAAGCCACCGAAGACGGTAAAACAAATGTTTGAGACAGCGAACTCCTATGCGAAATCCAATGACGCGATCAAGGCGGCACGACAAAAGGGACGAAAAACAGTCGGGAGGCAGCCGACATCCCAAAAAGGACAACGGCAACAACAATCACAGCCAGAAAGATCGCAAGCGCCGGCCCGAGGATCTGGTCGCTACAACTTCAAACTCCCAACGCCGTCCCCGGGTTGCAGCCTACGACACGATCATGAACGCTCAGTGCACGCATCATCCATATCACAAGCATGCGGCCAAGGATTGCTTTATCTATAAGCAATTCGCCGAACAATACGCGGCACAACTAAACAAGAAGCCGACTGATGAAGCCGGCCCATCAGGAACCAAGAAGAACAACCCGACTGGCAACTCAGAGCCTTTTCAAGACCCGTGGGTGAGCTAAATCATATTTTCGGGGGGCCGTAGGCTTATGAGTCCAAGAGGAAGCAAAAGCTGACTGACCGCGAGGTCTATCCAGCACAACCTGAAGTCCCACAATATCTACGATGGTCGGAGGTGGCCATCACGTTCAACCGCTCGGATCACCCTGACCGAGTGGTTCACCCGGGGCGGTATCCCCTGGTACTACACCCAGTGGTCCGAAACATAAAGCTCAAGCGCGTCCTCGTCGACGGGGGCAGTGCCCTCAACATCCTATTCGCCAAGACGCTGGACGAGATGTAGATCCCAAGATCCGAGTTAAAGCCGAGTTCAGCCCCCTTCCACGGAGTTATCCCAGGGCTGTCATCCACGCCACTCGGGCACATCACCCTTCCAGTCACCTTTGGAGTTCGGGAGAACTTCTGGACGGAGAACATCACTTTTGAGGTGGCCGACTTCGAAACGGCCTACCACGCAATCATCGGAAGACCTGCGCTCGCCAAGTTCATGGCGATACCACACTCACTTACCTCTGCATGAAGATGCCCGGCCCCAACGGCGTTATTACCCTACGCAGCGACGTCAAACATTCCTTCACCTGCGATAAAGAAAGCTGTGATGTGGCCCAATCTTGTGAGAGATCACGCGGCCAGGAAGAAATCCGACTGGCTGCGTCGACATCTGAAGAGGGTGAAATCCCCACGAAGAAGATAGCCAAGTCGGGACAAAGCAACGCCAAAACAAAGAAAATCTGCCTTGATCCATCTCATCCTTCCAAAACCACTGTAATCGACGCCGAGCTAGATCCTAAATAGGAAAACGCGCTCGTCACCTTCCTCCAAAATAATAAAGATGTTTTTGCCTGGAGACCATCTGACATGCTGGGTATTCCTAGGGAGGTGATCGAGCACTCTTTACACGTCAAAGATGACGCGAAACCTATTAAACAACGACTACGCCGTTTTGCTCAGGATCGAAAAGATGCTATCAAGGAAGAACTTACAAAACTCTTAGCCGCCGGGTTTATCAAAGAAGTTTACCATCCCGACTGACTAGTTAACCCGGTCTTGGTTCGGAAGAAGACAGGGCAATGGCGCATGTGTTTCGACTACACCGATCTCAACAAAGCTTACCCTAAGGATCCCTTCGAACTGCCTCGTATCGACCAAGTCGTGGATTCAACAGCCGGTTGCCAGCTTCTAAGTTTTCTGGACTGTTATTAGGGCTACCATCAGATCAGCTTGAAGGAGTCCGACTGCCTCAAAACAGCGTTCATCACACTGTTTGGAGCTTACTGCTACATCATGATGCCCTTCGGCCTGAAGAATGCCGGAGCCACGTATAAGCGCATAATCTAGAGATGTTTTCAGACGCAGATCGGGAGAAACGTGGAAGCTTACGTCGACAATGTCGTCATCAAGACCAAGCGGAAGGAATACCTGATCACCGACTTAGAGGAAACCTTTGCAAACATACGGGCCTTCAGAATAAAGGTTAACCCGGAAAAATGCACCTTCGGTGTGCCATCAGGCAAACTACTCAGCTTCATGGTATCTCATCGCGGCATCGAAGCAAACCAAGAGAAAATCAACGCTATCTTGAACATGAAGCCCCCGAGTACCTAGAAAGACGTCCAGAAGCTCACTGGTTGCATTGCGGCGCTAAGCCAATTCATCTCCAGACTCGGCGAACGAGGTATGCCTTTTTTCAGGTTGCTGAAGAAGACCGACGACTTCCAATGGATCACGGAAGCCCATAAAGCCTTTGAAGACTTCAAAGAGTTTCTCACGACACCGCCCGTCCTTGCCTCACCTCAGCCTCAGGAACCCTTGTTGCTGTATGTCTCAGCAACTCACCAGGTCGTCAGCACAGTTCTCGTCGTTGAGCGTGAGGAAGAAGGATGGGCCCAGAAGATTCAAAGGCCAATCTACTTTATTAGCGAAGTGCTGGCAGGAGCCAAAATTCGCTACCCCCAGGTACAAAAATTATTATATGGTGTTCTGATAACCGCGAGGAAGTTAGCACACTATTTTCAGGGGCACTCGGTCACCATCATTACCTCCTTTCCACTCGGCGATGTCATCCATAACCGGGAGGCTACTGGGCGCATCGCGAAGTGGGCTCTGGAACTAATACCGCTGGACTTAACCTTCAAGGCGAGGACGTCTATAAAATCCCAAGCCCTGGCAGACTTCCTAGCCGAGTGGACTGAGGGACAAGAAGATGTACCAAGGGAAGACCTACAATACTGGACCATACACTTTGACGGATCCAAGAGGATCACTGGCTTGGGAGCAGGAGTCGTGTTGATTTCCCCGACTGGGGAAAGGTTGCGGTATGTCCTTCATATTCGTTTCCCCGCCTCACACAATATCGCCGAGTACGAAGCTTTGCTTCATGGTCTACGACTCGCCGTGTCACTCGGGATACGACGGATGATTGTGCGAGGAGATTCCCAGCTGGTAGTTAATCAAGTAATGAAAACTGGTCCTGTTTAAACGAAACTATGGAGGCCTATCGACAAGAAGTTTGCAAACTTGAAGACAAGTTCGATGGATTGGAGCTATCCCACGTCTTGAGGCAAAACAATGAGGCAGCAGACGAGCTGGCATAATTCGGGTCCAAGCGAGAAGCAGCCTCGACGGACGTCTTCGTAGAACATCTTTACAAACCGATTGTTGCTGCCACACCAACTCCTAATGAAGAAGCAACAAACCAGGTTGCCATGCTCGACGCCGACTAGAGGACTCCACTCATCAAGTTTCTAACTCAGCAAGAGCTGCCGGAAGACCGGGATGAGGCAGAACGAATCCGACGTCGCTGTCAGGGCTACGCCATGGTTGATTCTACACTATACAAGAGAAGCCCTTCTGGAGTTCTAATGAGATGCGTCACGCCCGAAGAAGGACGACAACTATTGCAAGACATTCACTCGGGCGTATGCGGCAGTCATGCTGCAGCACGCACCTTGGTGGGCAAAGCTTATAGACAAGGCTTCTTCTGGCTCACGGCGGTCTCCGACGCTGACAAGGTGGTTCGCACGTGTGAAGGTTGCCAGTTCTTTGCTCGACAAAGCCATGTTCCAGCCCAAGAGCTACAAACGATTCCATTATCGTGGCCATTCGCGGTGTGGGGCTTGGATATGGTCGGTCCTTTTAAGAAGGCTCCAGGAGGATTTACACATTTGTTTGTCGCGATCGACAAGTTTTTCAAGTGGATTGAGGCCAAGCCGGTTGCTACGATCACAGCTAACAAAGCACGAGACTTTATCCTCAACATCGTGCATCGTTTTGGTGTCCCAAACAGAGTTATAACTGACAATGGGACTCAGTTCACTGGAGGCATTTTCAAGGAATTCTGTGAAGATTTCGGCATCAAAATCTGCTACGCATCGGTGGCGCACCCTAAAAGTAATGAGCAAGTTGAACGCGCCAATGGCATGGTTCTTCAAGGCATCAAGGCCCGAGTGTTTGACAGGCTAAATCCTTATGCCGGCAGATGGGTTCAAGAGTTGCCTTCAGTTTTATGGTCATTACGGACTACACCCAGTCGGGCCACTGGTCAATCTCCTTTCTTCTTGGTTTACGGAGCAGAAGCGATGCTGCCAAATGAGATGGAGTACGAATCTCTTCGAGTCCGCAGCTTTAACGACGAGCGTTATGATCAAGACAGAGTTGATGACTTGACCCGACTAGAGGAGGCCCGTGAGGCAGCACTGATCCAGTCGGCAAGATATCTTCAAGGACTTCGACGCTACCATAATCGCAATTTTCGGGCGCGAGCTTTCATTGTTGTGATATGGTTTTGCGCAAAGTTCAGACCACCAAGGATCGTCACAAATTATCTTAACTATGGGAAGGACCTTACATAATCGCTGAGGTGACTCGGCCAGGAGCATACCGACTAAAGCTTGAAGACGGGACCATGGTGGAGAATTCTTGGAACATTGAGCATCTTCGACGATATTATACTTAAACCTTTTTAAGCCTCATGTTCTTCTCGACTGCCAACCCCAAGCAAGATGGCTTCTTGGGTTGTCATTCGGGGGCTACACATACATCAATAAAGCATGATTTTCTTCGATAACTTTTTCATGTTTAGTTTATCATTGTTTGGTGTTTTGATTCGAGTTCAATAGATAAGGACTGAGACTTTTTTGATGACCTAATCAAACTTAGGCCTGGTGACAGTCGGACAAAAATTACTTAAGAAATTTGATATAAAGACTCGGATCAAGGCATTAACATAAATAAGCTAAATATTTACAAGTTCAAATCAGAAGTTACATACAAAGTCTACAAAACAATCAAGACTGGAAGTTTTCAATAACATCAGCAGCCACTTTCTTCGTCGATTCCTGCGCTTCACTCACGAGTTCTAGGGCTCGCTCATCTGTGGTGCCGTCCGCGAAGCCCTCTCCAACAGAGTCAACATCTATCCGAGGATAGAGTGACTTAGCTTGAGCAAGAGCGAAGCCCGCACCCATGATGGTTGCTTCAGAGATATTCGCAATGTATTTTTCTGGGGCCGTCCTGAGCTTGTCGAAGACTTCAACGGCATCCAGTGAGCTTGTCCCGAGCCCATGCTTGTATAACGATAACAGGATTGCGTGGTTGCGTTGGCAATGTCATCCCTTACACTTTCGGCCCTTCGGACTCGCTCAGCAAAGACATCAAACTGTGCTTGGGATTTAATTTTACAAGCTGCAAGAGTCACGTGATCACATAAATTTCCAAGATTGAGCAAGATGCAGAGTACTACCTTAGAAGACTTACCTTCGAACTCTCCCTGAATTCGCTCATTGTCAGACTCCAGCCTAGCTTTATCAGCTCTTGATTTCTTCAGCTGGGTCTTAAGAGCATCAATTTTTGACAAGTTTTCTGCAACAAAGAGATTTACCAAAGATCAAGACAGATCACATACAGAAGCATAGGAAGATTAAGTTGATTAAACCTACTTCCGATTGAACCCCGGAGGTCGAGGTTTTCATCTCGGAGCATGGCAATTTCCTTTCGCAAGGCGGCTTCCTTAGCCATAGCTTGTTCCCTAGTAGCCTTGAGGTCCTGTTGAATGTTTTCTAGGGAATTTACATGAGGAACCAGCTTCTCAAGGGCATCTGTCTTGGCCATTGACCGGCAATTTATTCTCTGCACACGAGTTCAGAATTACTTAATTGAAAGAGACCACGAGTTCATGCCAGAGAGGATTGACACTCACGTTTAATAGCCGGGTTGCTTCGTTGAGGCTGTCCACAAGCATATCCCGTTCCTCATTTTCTTTTTGCCTGTTCAAGATGATGCCCTGCTTAGAGCCTTCGGAGTCACGCCACTCAATCTTGATAGGAGGGATCCAATTCTCTGACAATTGTAATTCTGGGGATCTCCTCCTCTTTGGCTGATTGATTCAAGGAGGACAAATGAAGATAGAAGAAGAGATATACTGAAGACGAGAGACGAAAAGCCACTTCCAGGCTTACCAGTGTTGGCGGCCGAGTCCTCAGTCGGTGCACCCCGACTGCTCGACCCCTCTTGGTTCACGTCCGACTGGTCTCCAGTCGGGACATCCTGATTGGTAGTCGGGAGCTCTTCCTCGACCGATTGGTTTTCGACAGGGGTTTCCTGGCTGGCAGTCGGGGGCTCTCCTACGGGAGTCTTCTCACTCGGGAAAGGGCCTTGAGACCTTTGTTCTGCAGGTTTTGTCTCTTCAGTTGCTGCAGTTGGCGTCGAGGCCACATCTTCTCTACTAGGATCTATGTCCTATGGTTTCCTGAGAGAAAGAAGACACAGACAGTTGGGATAAAGATGGAAAGTTTTTTAAGAAGACAATTTTGATTATAAGACATACCTGTTTGATCGACGAATTTTTGGAGCGGATCTGGTGGACGGCTTCAGAGGGCTTATGTCAGCTGGAGGAGTCTGCGTTTCATCATCCGAATCGTCAATCACCAATTTCCTCTTGCTTGCTCGCCTTCTGGTGTCGACACTGTTGGTGGCCCTTTGGATGTCAGGATCGGTTTCGATCTTGGGGCCGCCGGACGGTTTCTTGGCAGGCTGAGCTGGCACATCATCATAATCCACCTTGTATGGCCGAGATATAATAAGGGCATTTTCCTGCAAGGGACATTTTTTAAATACATAGAGAGACATAAAAACTGAAGAAATTGAAGAAGTTGAGTTAGTTTACCGGAGGAGGAGGACGGTACAGACTGTAGGGGAGAACCGGCATCTTGTGGCTGCGCTCAACCACGATCCCAGAGGAGAAGATCTTGTACATTCGAGTGCACAAGGTTTCATAGCTCAGGGGATCGCGGCCCTCCCGATTGGGGTCTTGTTCGTCCTCATACTCGAACGCTGGCTTGGATCTCTCTTTGATGGGCGCCAGTCTGTTCTTGATGAAGTGCCGGGTAATTAGCTCTCCTTAGAGTCCTTTCTTTTTAAGCTCGAGGATGTTGGCCAGGAGTCTGTTTGCTTCTACCCAATCCTGGTTTTTCGGCATTGTGCTCCAATTAGCCCTTTGGATTGGTGGACGGCCGACGAAGTTGGGCAGACTGGGTTGGGGGTACGAAATATAGAAGCAACTTGCGTGCCAGCCTTTGTTGGAAGATTTCAGAGGAAGGGAGAAGTAATCTCTGCGGAGAGTGCCACGGAGCTGGAAGCCTGCCCCACCGACGACGCAAGGGTCATCCTTATTTGGGTGGGGCTTGACATAGAACATACGACGGAAAAGGTTGAAATGGGGAAGAATGCCCAGAAAAGCATCGCATACATGAATAAAGATTGCAATATGAAGGATAGAGTTGGGATTCAAGTGATAGATTTGGAGGCCGTAGTATTCGAGAATACCACGGAAGAACTCAGAAGTGGGAAGACTGAAGCCGCAGTAGAAGAAAGAGGTGAAGACGACGATCTCACCAGTGTTTGGGGTGGGGAATTCTTCACCAGCCGCAGGACGCCAGCCGATGATTTCCTTAGGTGGGAGAACTCCGTTCTTCACCATCTCCTGGAGGGTGGATTCCTTCACATCTGAGGTTGCCCACTGCTCAAAGGGGATTTCTTTCTTTCCCGCCATGGATCCAATCAGAGGGAGAATGAATCTGGTGCGGAAGATGGGGTTTTTCTTTGAGGAAGTTTGGAAAGCTGGATGCGGATGATGAGCTGTGGTGGAGCTTGGATTCTCGGATGGATGGATTTGAGTGAGCGCGAGCTTAGGGTTTCTGTGAAGAACCTGTAAACAGGAGCGCGAAAGAGGAATTTTGGGAAGATGAAGTTGCGGGGATGACCTCGATGCTTCGATACAGACTTAGGGTTTTGTTAAGCTTTCTCGCGAGTGGGCCGAGCCCATGAGAGACTTACGGCCCAACTAAGGTGTGGCTTGATGCATGTCCTTAGGGACTTAAGTGGATAGACTTAAGCAGACTTGCCCTGCCAATATGCATGTGTCTCATTGCCCAATACCTTTAAAATCCTTTCATACCGCGGTTTGCACAATTCCATGAGGAGTTGGCATGATGCAATTTCGAAGGTGACTAACAGTTAAGCTTTTTATGGTTGTCCTGATGACAGAGACTGTTTGGTTTTTTAAAGCATTTGACTAAATGATTAGGTCAATGCTGTTTTGCCACCTTGGTGAGCTCTTTTTTGATTAAGACCGGTATTATGGTGGGAGCTATTTAATATTTTGGTCATATTTTTCAGATGACTGAAAAATTCATGATGAGTTTAATAACTCAGTTTATTTACCCATGAGGGTTGATTGAGCTATCTGTTCGAGATGACTCGGGTAGATTGACTCGGATAAGCGTGAGCTTGCCGAGTGCTTGGATTCATTACACACTATGCCTTAATTATCAGGTTATGTGTTATATGATTTTTATGAACGCTTTTAGCTCGAGCTAGGTGTTTATGTAAGTTCTCGACTATATGCTTAGTTTATTTTTTTAACTAACCACATAGTCGAGGGCTACACCTAATCAGGTGCATCAGGAGATGCACCTAGGTATTTATTTTTGAGAATTTTTGAGATGTTTTCCAGCCCTTGACAGTCTTTTTATTGGATGATGAAACACTTGGGAGATTCAGGCAGAGATGATGGAACCACTCGGCAACAGAACCACTCGGCACAGAAGCACTCGGCCAGAGAGTCATTCGGTTGTGTGTTATTTTGGTTCAAGGCAAAGTCATCTCGTCGACTGCGAAGGACTCGGGGGCTACTGTGGAGATTATGGGAATCGGATACCCTCATGGCTAGCTTGTCCGACTAGTAATAGGGATATGTTATGTCTAATGATTATGTAAACGGGCTATGACTTGGGTGTTATGTTGCCAATGAGATAAGGTAATGGCTCACGGTCATAACTTAGTAAGATTGAGAAAACCGATATAGAATATGATAAGGTTTCCGACTTATAAGCCCACCCTCCAAGACTATATAAGGGGGGTAAGGGACATCCTTTGAGAGATATGCGATATGTGTGATACATGTGATATGCGATACACGAGATCAGGAGATCAATAAAGACACTCGGCGGATTGAATCCCCGAAACAGGAGTAGGGTATTACCTCACGAGAGGGCCTGAACCTGTCTAAACCCTTTTTTTTCACTTAGCCCATCGTGTTTGGCAACTTGACTGCACCCCCAATTTCTATTGCCGAAACCAAGTTTCGACACTTATGATCCCTTTTCTTCTCATCGTCAAACCAATCCGTAGTTCTGTTGTCAAATCCCGATGGTGCATCATCGAGGTCTTATTGGGCAAGAACGGCTTATATCTTCACTTGCCATAGGGAAAATTTTGTGTCTCGGTTTATAAGCGGTAGATCATACTTCAAACTTGTCATGCGAATAAATCTTTGAATCTGCAGGTAAATCTAATAGAAACGTGAACCTCTGGGTACACTTACCATGTGAACCAAGCGAAGATCGGCAATATTCCTGGTACACAAGCTTGAGTGCGCTTAACAATTTTGTCTTTGAAAAAAAATCAGTCAGGAGTGCTCGGCTGATTTTTTTCTTTGGGAACCATGTGCATGTCCTTCCTGATTTATTTGCTGCTGCTTGCTTGATCTCTTTAGACACGTAGGATGTGTGCAGCCTTTAAAAAAATCAGCATGACGCGCGCGCAGCTCCTCTGCCTGTTGCTGCCTCGGGACCTTCCTTTTTCTTCATGCGCGGCTGCTGCCCTCCAATCGAAAAAAAATTGGACGATGACGCACACGTCGCCACCGCTGCCGCCGGCGTCGTCGCCGCTGATAAAATCTTTAAAGATACCATTTATTATGAAATATATGCACAACAAAAACATAAATTTTTACGTAAAAAAACCTTGTGAAAAAAAACCACAGGTGTCAATCAGCAAATATAACTGTTGAGAAATTGATTACATACGTAGGGAAATAACAATGAGTATGTCTCTTATCATCTAACTTATAAAAATATATATAAGAGATAAAATAAAACACCTAATAGTATACGACATAGAGTCCTACTAGAAACTAATCCTATAAACCAAACTTCTATTAAAAAACTAATCTAAATTCGAATTATATATTTAACAAATTCATCATGGTTTGAAGCATATATACTGTGTCAAATATGGTAAAAATAGCTGAGGTACAGATAAACATAAGTTAGAGGTTTTACAAAATCCTAGGGCCATAAAATCTTTGATTGTGCCCGATAGCATACATACTATCTAATATCTAAGGTTGCAGTACTTGTCCTACAAATTATGCTACCCAAAATGCACTCTTAGTTTTATTATTTACCGGTCAACTAAATATTTCTTATTTACTCTCAATAAACTTGAAATTCAACTTTACCGAAATTGGACAACTCTTGTAAAAAAAACTTTTCCATCGGTCGCAGTTGGTCAGATCCAATGAGGGAATAATGCAAGTTGCCGGTGGTGAAGAAAGAGGAAAAAGTAGTGGCTCATGGATAAAAATATCAATCAGATCCCTCAAGTGTTATCTGGTACTCCATAAGGATGATAAAAACATTTTTTTATTAAAAATTACATATTAAAAAGTAGTGGCTCATAGATAAAAATATCAATCAGATCCCAAAAGTGTTATCTGGTACTCTATAAGAATCATAAAAACATTTTTTATTAAAATTACATATTTATATAGGTGCACATATGTTACTTTTTTTAATATATGATGTTGTTGACCTTTTACCGAACGTTTGAGCATTCGTTTTCAAAATTTTGTGCAATATTTAAAGGACATTTGATTATAAATAAAGTCACATTAAAATAAACAATAATTATATTAATTTTTAATAAAATAAATAATCAAACATATATTAAAAATCAATGATATTATATATTAAAAACAACAGGAGTGCAAGCTACGCACCGAGTTACAATATCGTTGGCCATGCATGCATATAAGGAGACGCCTAGAGATGATAACGGGTATATACCCGATGGGTAGTGTCTGTTAGTGATATGCCCTAGAGGCAACATGGAGATGTTGGATATCACGTCAATGTTTATGTATTTATGAATAAAGTGTTATTCAGTTCCATGAAATAGACATCTTGTATTGATCAATAAGTACGTGACTTATTTATGAGACTCTTTATGTATGAATCTATTTCTAAACGATCCCTGATCATATGTCATATTGTTGGAACAAATATGATTCTAAGATCGGCATGTTTATTGATTGATGATCATGTCTCATAGATCATGGGTATGGAGATACCGAATCAATAAACATGGACATATATGTTAGAGAACACATTGTTGGATAGACCCACCATGAGGCACTACAGGAATTAATGTGCCATTAGTTGGTCTCAGGTAGTGTTGGTACAAAGTCCTTAGACCTGAGATCACCATGGATTTCAACATGTATAGTAGCCTACTTTGGGACTACCAAACGCTATTCCGTAACTGGGTAGTTATAAAGGTAGTTTTCGGGTTTGCTATGAAACATGGAGTGGGATGTGAGTGATTAAGATGGAATTTGCCCCTCCTTTGGAGAGATATCTCTGGGCCCCTCGAGGTAATGGATTATGGAAATGCATGGCCATGCTGTTGATTGAGGAGTCAATCAACAGACAGATAATCCAATACGGTTCGAGTGAATGGTTAAGCTATTGAAGGGATGGAACACATCTTGCCAATAGCTTAATTGGTATCGTGAGACAAAGGGATTTGTGTACACATTACAGGTTCAGAGCCGATATTATATTCTTGTATACTATGGTGTCAATATGTGCCGCTAGGCGCCGCTATTGACAGTCGGCTGAGTTGGACTCGAGCCGACGATCGGCTAAGTTAGACTATAGCCGAAACCGAGTATACCCGAACCTGCTGTGGTCGCACGCTAAAGGGGATAAGAACAGGCATTCGAGTTGGACTCGAATACGGCTCGATCGGATAGGGATCCGATCGGATAGAGTCCTATGGGCTTACGACGTATGGGCGGCCAACTTTGTAAGATTCGGATAGGATCCGATTCAAAATAGAGTCCTGATCGGCCACTAGTCCTAGTCAGCCAACTCTATATAAAGGAGGAAGGGGTGGAGAGCTGCGACACGTCAATTGCATCGCACTGAACCGAATCCGCAACAGAAGTCGCCGAGATCAATCTCCACGAAAACCCTCCCAACTTTCGAGCCAAACCCTAGCCTTGCATCGCGTGCTAGCACACGGGTGTTCGGCGTTCTGTCCCCGGACGTGTGGATACCGGTAGAGGCGCTGCTACGTTGCGCACTGTTCATCGGCTGTGGTACTTCGGAGCAAGGCGGCTGCGGCAGATCGGTTGCGGTCGAGCGCATCGGAGCGAGGCGCGAGAACACGGTCAGACGACTTGGTGAATCGGCTACATCCGCGAATCGGCTGATTGGTGAATCGGTTGTCCCCGTGAATCGGCTGTCGGCTTGCGGGAATCGACTACACTGTTCCGGATCGGATAGTCCTGATTGGCTATTTCCGCTGC
The DNA here is from genome assembly GCA_019925245.2 of Oryza australiensis. Taxonomy (NCBI): domain Eukaryota; kingdom Viridiplantae; phylum Streptophyta; class Magnoliopsida; order Poales; family Poaceae; genus Oryza; species Oryza australiensis. The sequence continues at coordinate 524,450 of JAIFGZ020000326.1, read as the reverse complement.
ATACTCCAATCGGTAACGTTCTATCGGCCCTAACTTGCAAGTGTTCCTGGTTTGTGCGGTAGAAAAGTTTTTATTTTTGGGCTAGCGTAGCCTCCGCGTAACCCTTCAGTGTCCACCCATACCCGTACCCGTTAGGATAAATTTTATCCGTCGGGTTACCCGTACCCGCATGCGGGTAAGAAAGTACTTTCATACCTATACCCGTACGAGTAATTCTACCCGATGGGTTACCCATACCCACCAGCGTACCCGACAGAGTATGTATATGTAGGTCATCCCACTAACAAAATCCTTCCGTTTCAACTTCAAAATTCACAGCAAGGTAGCAAGTCATACAAAATCCTTCCATTTTAACCTCCAAATTTATATCAAGGTAGCAAGGTTCACAATATATTATGTGCATGCAGGAGGGCAGTTATACTTTTTATACAAGTATTTCTTACCCGCGGGTAGATGGGTATGGATAGTACACACCCATATCCGCACCCGACATACCCGATGAGTATGGGTTTTCATCAAAAACGTATCCATGGATACAAAATTCCTTTTATACTCGTTTCTTTCTCGGATAAAACTTAGCGGATACTCGAGTTTTAATTTTAGGTAGCCATCGCTATCTCTAGAGAGGCCCATGCAACACCCAAACTTGAAGCTTCCGTTGTCCACCCTACATACCCCACACGATCCCTGTAGAGAAAATTATTGGGCTTAGGATCTGATCGAAGGACACTGCCATGATTGCGAATTGATCGAGTACTTCTCCGATCAGTCGTCCTGGCCCCAAAACTGCAGTGAATTGACGGATCACGTACGTGCATGCCGCCGGTACAGTGCGTGCTAGCTACTAACTTTTTTAAAACAATTACACGAGACGTAATTGATTTTTCGTATCAATTTACCCATTCATTTTATTTATAAATTTTATGTAAATATATAAAAATATCAGTTAATATTATATTTTATTTAATGATAACACAAATCATAATAAAATAAATAATATTTATATATTTTTAAATAAAATTAATGATTAAACGTTATAAAAAATCAATAATATTGTATATTTTAAAATAAAGGTAAGAGTAGGCCATTCAAAGTATATCCGTGAGCTGGTCGGTCGACGATGGCTAGCTTATCGCGTCGATCTAGCTATATAATGCACGGGAAAAGAAGCGAGGGAAACACGGGAGTAATGAGGGGTTTTCGTGCGGAGGGGTCGTACGTACTGCCGCGGACGGCGACGTGCTCACTGAGGCAATTTTTTGGTGCGCCGGCCGGCCCGACACCGCGAACCGTCCGCGTGCTATCGCGTATAGTAGTGGTAGAGCGGGCCGGGCTGTCTAATTAAACGTGGGTTTTACTATGCCACCAAGTACGGGCGCGCCTGTTGATCGTCTGAATTTTCTACTAGTAGCTAGCTAGCCCCGTCCATTCATCAGGCGGGATTGATCGAAAGGATACATCCCGAAAAGTTAATAATTATTACCAGTCCAAACATTAAAAAGGATAAACTTTTGGGGATATATGCATAAGGCCAAAAAACCAGAATTTTGTAACTTTTGGTCCGAAAGCAAACCCTTGGTTGGGGTTGGTGTTGGGGGGAGGGGCGGCGCAAACATATATAGTGTGTTTAAAAAATTTATCATAAAAAGTATCATATGGCAACATATATATTTATGTTTTTAGAGTGTCTTATGAAACTATGGTGTTTCATAGCAAAGATAATTTTATCTTGATCGAGCCTACCAGAATTGACAACACTTACAAGTTTTTTTTTTTGCATGGTCTGGATCGACATGTAGAACAATGATATAACTACATAGAGCATGTTCACTAATCTATTTGACACTATGTAGTTGAAAACAAAAGACTAATGTTCATTGAGCTATATCATCTAGGAAATTAGGAAATAGTAGCATTTAGTCTGCTTTAATCTCAACCATCCAGATGTCATATGCTTTTATCTATATCTATAACTATCTATAAAGTAAGTAGTGTTTCCACCCAAATTTTGTTTTGCCTGGCTATTTTGCAGAAAACCCCTTGAGTTTTTTCGAAATTAATCCGCAATCTGCCATGCTATTTTTTAAAAAAACCCTAGAGCTTATCTTAACTACTCAAAAAATCTATAACTTTTCGATCATCAAATCATTTTTTCCTCCAAATCCATAAAATTTCCGATCCGTATAACCTCTCGCTCCATTGTTGCCTCACTTTCCTCACCTCCAGCGGGCGAGCCCGACTTACGCGCCTTTTGCGTCGCCGTGCATTGCCCTGAACGGCGACCGAGCACACGCTGCACGCGTGAGCTAACATGCGTCCGTCGATATACATGCAACTTATCCTATTTATCAATATACTTTTCTAACTAATAATATCCGAGTCATAAATATTTTAAACTTTTATCAAATTCCTAATCGGTTTAAAGTATCAGTAAGTTAATATTTATTTTCATTATATTTTTGACTTAATTTGGTGAAATTAAATTAACTTAGACTAAATCTCTATCTGATACTATTTATTAATCAAAGTCCAGTGGTATATAAAGTTAAAGATACCCTTGCTTTTAAAGTTATATATATATATCTATAAAACAAGTAGTGTTTCTATTTAAAATTTTCGTTTGTCTCTGGTTATTTTACAGAAAACCCTTGAGTGTTTATAAAATTAACCCGCAATCCCAATGCTGAAAAAAAGGGAAAGCTTAGTGAAAAAAGACCTTCTATGTCCCTCTCTTCTGTTCCCATCCACACCGCGCCCCGTGTCGCGCCTCCGCCCCTCCCCCCGTCGTCGCTCGGAGCTCCCGCGCCGCTGCCTGTACCATCGCCCTCCGCTTGCTTCCCTCCCTGCGTCGTTGTTCCGTTACAACGCACGGGCATTTTGCTACTATCTATAAAGCAAGTAGTGTTTCCACTCAAATTTTGTTTTGCCTGGCTATTTTGCAGAAAACTCCTTGAGTTTTTCTGAAATTAACCCGCAGACTGCCTGGCTATTTTAAAAAACCCGAAAAAAGAGTTATTTTGCAAAAAAACCCTGAGTGTTTATAAAATTAACCCGTAGTCCCAATGCTGAAAAAGAAAGGGAGGGATTGGATGAAAAAAAGACCTCATGCGTCCCTCTCTTCCGTCCCCATCCGCGTCGCGCCCCGCGTCGCTCCTGCGCCCCTCCCTCCCGTCGTCGCTCGGAGCTCCCGCGCCACCGCCTGACCTTCGCCCTCCGTCTGTTTCCCTCCCTACGTCGTCGTCCCGTTGCAACGCACGTGTATTTTGCTAGTAACCTATTATTACAGTAAACGTCAATATGCAAGGAACCATGACACCTAAAAATTAATGACCATTACATCCCTCTCATGTTTGACACAATGACACATAACCATCCAGGCATCGTATACAATTATAATTTTCACATCGACTACTATAAAACTCAAACTATTGTCAATTTAGGCATTATGAGTACATGATTTACCAAGTATTTTCTTTGAGTTTTCTTTGAAATATTTTTAAATTCCCCGCTACAATGCATGGGATATCCACTAGTTAGTCTTAAATAGTTACCATTTCAACAAATGCGAAAAATAATATGCATCCCATTCACATATGGGAGTATGAAAGCATTTAATAAAAAAAGATTCTTAATACCTAAACTTCAAATAAAATTGTCGATGGGTGATACCCACTGTAACAACTCGCCCATCAGACCAACGGGCCCACTTACACATACCATCTCACTTACACTTTTGTTCTTGCTTTGTGTAAAAAGGTTAACCCGAGAGTGATATGGTTGGAGGGAAGAGTCCTTATAAGTTGGTTCTACCCTTGCTAAACTAGCAACATGGTACTAAATATGCGCACACAACTCTCATGGGTCACACAGGCCAAATTCTAATTGGGCAAGGATGTTACACCCACCAACGATATTTGTAAGTATGGAGATCGGTGGAACCACGGTATACGTGAGATCATATCTAGGAGACAAAGAACAAGAGTTTATTCTGGTTCAAGCCCTCTAAAAAGATTAATAGCCCTAATCCAATTTATATGTATATATGAGGGAATACCACACGGATTACAATGGGAAGAATAGACTAGCTAGGCAATCCGCTAACTAGAACTCGCCGAGTGCAGCTTAGCGAGATCTTATCGATGAATAGGGCTTCGACTTCCTCCGGATTGTTCTCTTTGTGTGGCTGATGGCTATGACTTGTAATTCAATGCCCCTCCCTCCACGAGGGGGCCTTGTATTTATAGCGTTGGTTACCTTTTTCTCCAAGTAGAACTCGAAAAACCTGAACAGTGCATGGGATAAGGAAACATTGTCTTCTCCAAATAGGACTCTAACACTTTCTATCCGGAGAATACAATTTCCTTCCATATTCTCATCATATTTCCTTAATCAAATGATACCTCCCCATATATCATTAGGTATATAGTACTTCCGTATATCACGAACCCAAGTATAGGACATATGCCTTATCCTTGACACTGACAGTAGCCTACGACTTCAATGCAAATGAGTAGAACAATGTTCTCGACCAGGAACATGACCTGAACTTGAATTTGGATTGAAGTCAAAAACTTAAATTGCCATAAACAAATCTGCAAAAATTCCAGCAATGATTTCTCTTTCTTTCTCGAAATTTGAATCGTCGGATGTGACCTATAAATCCCACTTTTGAGATCCATTTGAGTTCCGTTTGCACAAACAATATTTGCACTTTCTGAAGGGTTACGTGGAGGCTACGCTAGCCGAAAACAAAAACTTTTTACCGCGCAACCAGGAACACTTGCAAGTAAGGGCCGATAGATCGTTACCGATTGGAGTATGCAGCAGAAATAGCCAATCAGGACTATCCGATCCGGAACAGTGTAGCCGATTCCCGCAAGCCGACAGCCGATACCCAGGGACAGCCGATTCGCCAATCAGCCGATTCGCAGATGCCGCAGCCGATCCGAGTCGTCCGACTGTGTTCTCGCGCCTCGCTCCGATGCGCTCGACCGCAGCCAATTCCTCCACAGCCGATCAACAGCGCACAACATAGCAGCGCCTCTACCGGTATCCACATGTCCGGGGACAGAACGCCGAACACCCGTGTGCTAGCACGCGATGCAAGGCTAGGGTGTGGCTCGAAAGTGGGGAGGGTTTCCGTGGAGATTGATCTCGGCAACTTCTGTTGTGGATTCGGTTCAATGCGATGCAATTGACGTGCCGCAGCTCTCCACCCCTCTCTCCTTTATATAGAGTTGGCCGACTGGGACTAGTGGCCGATCAGGACTCTGTTTTGAATCGGATCTCATTCGAATCTCACAGAGTTGGCCGCCCATACATCGTAAGCCCATAGGACTCTATCCAATCGAGCCGTATCCGAGTCCAACTCGAATTCCTGTTCTTATCCCCTTAAGCGTGCGACCCTGTAGGTTCAGGTATACTCGGTTTCGGCTATAGTCTAACTTAGCCGATCGTCGGCTCAAGTCCAACTCAGCCGACCTGTCAACAGCGGCGCCTAGCAGCACATATTGACACTATAGTATACAAGAATATAATATCGGCTCTGAACCTGTAATGTGTACACAAATCCCTTTGCCTCATGATACCAATTAAGGTATAGGCAAGATGTGTGCCATCCCTTCAATAGCTTAACCATTCACTCGAACCGTATTGGATTATCTGTCTGTTGATTGACTCCTCAATCAACTTAGCATGGCCATGCATTTCCATAATCCATTACCTCGAGGGGCCCAGAGATATCTCTCCAAAGGAGGGGCAAATTCCATCTTGATCACTCACATCCCACTCCATGTTTCATAGCAAACCCGAAAACTACCTTTATAACTACCCAGTTACGAAATAGCGTTTGGTAGTCCCAAATAGGCTACTACACATGTTGGAATCCATGGTGATCTCAGGTCTAAGGACTTTGTACCGACACTACCTGAGACCAACTAATGACACATTAATTCCTGTAGTGTCTCATGGTGGGTCTATCCAACAATGTGTTCTCTAACACATATGTCCATGTTTATTGATTTGGTATCTCCATACCAATGATCTATGAGACATGATCATCAATCAATAAACATGCCAATCTTAGAATCATATTAGTTCCAATAATATGATATATGATCAGGGATCATTTAGAAATAGATTCATACATATAGAGTCTCATAAATAAGTCACGTACTTATTGATCAATACAAGATGTCTATTTTGTGGAACTGAATAACACTTTATTCATAAATACATAAACATTGACTATGATATCCAACATCTCCATGTTGCCTCTAGGGCATATCACTAACACTTTCCCCTTGTGCACACATTCCTATGCTCCAGCAAAAATCCCAAAACTCCATCAATTCACCACCTAACAAGTTCCATGAATCTCCCAGAGTCCATCATCTCCGATGATGCGTTGGCGAAGTTGCAGCAGGAGGGAGCTCTGCCGAGTGCACAAGTACTGGGTAGTCCGGAAGGAGGTACATATCCCCTACCAAACTTAGGGCAAATCACCAGCCTTACTTCTTTTGTCCAATGCAGCTTTCTGCCAATTCCTTCTGAATTCCTTTCGCTTCTTCTTGACTTTTATTATATCCATCTTCTTCATCTGAACCCCAATTCTATCACCTTCCTCAGTCTCTTCACCCATCTATGCAAGGCGTAACTTAGGGTACAACCTTTTCTAGATTTATTTAGATACTTTTATGAGCTCAGATGGATGAAGTCTTCTAGAATTTCTGGATGTTGTGGTCTCCGTCTTCAGGATAAAATGAAAGAAGAATACATCACTTTCAACTTCCCGTCCTCGAGAAAGGATTAGAGAAAAAACTAATTATATTTCCATGTTGATGACATTGCCCCTTGTCTTGTAGTCCTCGAAGAAAAACCCACTCACTCCAAATCATGAACTTCAAAACCTTCTATGACCCCAGCCCTAAAAAGTTCTGTTGAGAAAATCCATGATCTCTGAGTACTTGGCTTGATTGGATATGAAGTCATTCAAGATTTCATTTGTCGTTGGATCCAGCCTCTTTAGGACCGTGCTCATCCTGTGTATGAGTACACGGGGCACAAGATGTGACGCGGCATCGGGGTATCCAACTCAAAAAGCCTAAATTGTTCTTGATATTGATATTGTGATGCAAAGGTCAACCGGCTTACAAAGGCTGCGACTTCTGCTAACGTCCACATTGCAACTTTGGAAGCTCAGTTGAAGACAAAACGAGTGGACAATGATAAGTTGCGAGAGGTAATCCTTGGGAATGAGAACTGGCATAAGTGGCTCTAGCGTGCCTTGTCTGATTCAAAGGACAACCTGGTCGCCCTCCGACAAGGTCTGCACGAGAACTACAGTCGCCTCAACATGGTCACCAAGAGCCTCAGGAAACATGCTCCTTCCCCGCAGTTTGGGATCTTTGGGAACTCCAATAACCAAGCTGGAAACTACGACGAGCTCCCAGGCGGTCCAGGTAGCTGAAGCGATGCGAACTAGACTCAAGACCGATGCTTGCCACGTTCTCGCCTGCCTCAAGCTCATGCATCCCAAGGTCACCATCGAAGAGATGATGACCAATGGAGAAGCTGACGAACGCCACGAGGACGTGATGTCGGAGCTAGAGGAAGTCAGGGAATCTGTATTCCACTACTTCGAAGAGTACTTTCTTTGTTTTGCCTTGTGTAATTTAAGAACAATTTCCGATCTTATGTTCTTGAGAACATTTCCCATCCATTTGTCATTAAATTGGTGGGCAACATTTTATTCTATAGATATTTTGAAGATGAAGTCATGCTCGTCGCCACTTGGAATTGACGAGACGTGAGGCGATTCGGGAACCACGACTAAGTCGGTGGGACGTCCGTCATAAGGGGGATTGGTCACCATCACTTCCGACAACATGTTTGCTTCTCGCAAAGCTCAACTCGCGCTAAGGGGGTTGTCATTATAGCTTATTGCCCTTGTCCTTAGAACATGGATGCTAATAATGTCAATATCCTCGCTAGATCTAGAAGGATCTCTGAAGGAAGTGAGACGTCGGGTCGACTATTGAAGAACCATGTTCGAGAAGGAAGAATTGGATCGTCTCCCGAGAAGTCAATTTTCGGTTACCTTGGCTGGCTACGAAGTTTGTGCGACGAACTCCTTGGTACCGCTTGACGGATCGACAACAACATTAAGCAAGAGTGTCGTTGAGGCAGTCGGTACACAGGTGGTCATGTTCTCACGTGTACCCGTGAGTCGCGGTCACAGATGAACTTGAATTTTCTCAGGGACAGGTTTACTCGTTCTAGGCGGTCACCCGTCGAGATCAACCAACTCGTGTAATCCCATGCTCCACTTGCCGAAGACGTATTCACCTAGACGCAGTGGCAATGGCCGTCTTGGTAAATGTAATAGTTATGATGTCGTGCAAAGTACTTAGTCGAGACATTAATAGATCTTTTATAAAATCTAGCTAAGTATTTGGAAAGAGAAATTTAATTTTTGTGTATTAGTGAATGAGTACTTCTCAAAAGGGTTGTATGCAGAGTAATGAAGTTGGGTACTCTTCCTAGACCTTAGTTGGTTTTATGGAAAAAAATTTCCGTAAAGGCAGCTTGAATCTCACAACAGACCATGCTGAACTAGCGAATTCCTAGCCCCCAGCCGTGAAGTTGGGAAAATCAATTCCTGGTTACACGGCTAGTTAATACGTTATGTGGGTTACTCTAACATGACCAATTTGACATGGTTGTTTGACCCTTAGCACTTGACTAACCCGATAGTGTCAGGCATCCCCGGCCAAGGTTCTAAGACCCGATGATTGGTCAAGCTTAATGTAATAGGACGATAATAAATGACTTCGAGATATGGAATTATGAGAACAAGGGATCAATGGACAAACACTATGCTTTTTGGACAAAGAGATTTATATATATTAACTTATGTAAATCAACTTACAGACTGTGTATTGATCTCATACATAAATTACATAATTGATCATTGTTCTAGGAGTTCCATTACTCGCGGCCTTTGTCGTTAGCGATTTTGTATGTGCCTAGACATAAGACTTGTACCATAATGTATGGTCCTTCCCATTTGGTTGAGAGCTTATTTGTGCCCTGCCTGATTTTGGACTTGTCGGAGGTCGGTGATGTCAAGGGTACGGGCTCGGACGTGCTTCTCGTGATAGCAACATAAGGCTTGCTGGCATTTGGCTGCTCGAACCGTAACTCGTTCCCAGTGTTCTTCTAACAGGTTGATGTCGTCTGCTTGTCAGTTGTCCTGGTCCTCATCCAAGTACTCCTGGACATGTGTAGACTGATAGTGTAGCTCTATATGAAGCATGGCCTCAGATCAGTACACAAGAAAGAAGGGAGTCTCTTTGGTGGGTGTAGTCGAAGTGGTACATATGGCCCATAGAACAGATGGAAGTTCTTCAACCCATCGTGAGTCGTAGGCCATGAGCCTATCGTAAACACGTGTTTTGATTACTTGTAGCACGATTCCATTGGTCTGCTCGACTTTCCCGTGAAGGGTTACGCGGAGGCTACGCTAGCCAAAAACAAAAACTTTTCTACCGCGCAAACCAGGAACACTTGCAAGTTAGGGCCGATAGAACGTTACCGATTGGAGTATGCAGCGGAAACAACCAATCAGGGCTATCCGATCCGGAACTGTGTTGCCGATTCCCGCAAGCCGACAGCCGATTCCCAGGGACAGCCGATTCACCAATCAGCCGATTCGCCGATGTTGCTGATTCGCCGAGTCGTCTGACCACGTTCTCGCGCCTCGCTCCGATGCGCTCGACCGCAACCGATTCCACCACAGCCGATCCGTAGCCGATCAACAGCGCGCAACGTAGCAGCGCCTCTACCGGTATCCACACGTCCGGGGACAGAACGCCGAACACCTGTGTGCTAGCACGCGATGCAAGGCTAGGGTTTGGCTCGAAAGTGGGGAGGGTTTCCGTGGAGATTGATCTAGCCGACTTCTGTTGCGGATTCGGTTCAATGCGATACCGCAACTCTCCACCCCTCGCCCCTTTATATAGAGTTGGCCGACTGGGACTAGTGGCCGATCAGGACTCTATTTTAAATCAGATCCTATCCGAATCTCACAGAGTTGGCCGCCCATACGTCGTAAGCCCATTGTCGAAACTTGGTTTCGGCAATATAATTTCTGGGGTCGTAGTCAAGATCGCCAAGCACAATGGGTTAGGAGGAAAAGAAGATTTAGACATGTTCAGGCCCTCTCGTGAGGTAATACCCTACTCCTGTTTCGGTGGATTCGATCCGTCGAGTGTCTTTATTGATCTCGTGATCTAAAGCTGAAGGCTAAAAGCTGATCTCCTATTGGAATCTCTAATCTAGCATATGATATCCCTCAAGGGACGCCCCTTACCCCCCTTATATAGTCTTGGGAGGAGGGCTTACAGATCGAAAACCCTATCTTACTCTAAGTCGGTTTCCTCAATCTTACCAAACCGTGACTATAGGCCGATTGCCTTATCTCTATCGGCAATTGTAACACCCAAGTCATGTTCGGTTTACAGATATGGCAGGCGCAATCTATCCCTACCTCCAGTCGGATAAGCTTGCCATGTAGATACCCGATTGCCATAATCTCCACAGTAGCCCCCAAGTCCTTTTCAGTTGACGAGATAGCTCAACTTCAAACCAAAACAGCACACAGCCAAAAATCTCTTTGACCGAGTGCTTTTGGCGTCGAGTGATTCCATCATCTCTTCCTGAATCTTCCCGAGTGGCTCCAAAGACTGTGAAGGGCTGGAAAATATCTAAAAAATTCTCAAAAATAAATATCTAGGTGCATCTCCTGATGCACCTAATTAGGTGTAGCCCCCGACTATGTGATTAGTCAAAAACAGACTAAACATATAGTCAAGAACTATAAAAAATCATTCCCATGTAGATGCTTAGCTCATGCTAAAGCAACCTCATTACTCGGCAAGCTCGTGCTTATCCGAGTGAATTTGCCCGAATCATCTCAGAACAAATAACCCAATCATCCCTCATGGGTGTAAAGCACTCAGTAAGCTTATGCTTATCCGAGTGGATCTGCCCGAATCATCCCGGAACAAATATTTTAATCGTCCCTCATGGGAAAACGAGTTCTTTCAATCATATGAAAAATATGACCAAGTTATTAAATAGCTTTTGCCATAACACTGGTCTCAATCTATAAAGATCTTCACCAAGGTGAAAAAATAGCATCGATATAATCACTTAATCAAATGCTAAAAAACCAAACAACCCTTGTCATCAATGCAGCCATAAAAAGCTTCACTGTTGGTCACCTTCCAAGTTGCATCGCGCCAGCTTCTCATGAAGTCAAGCAAACCGCGGTATGAAAGGATTTTCAAAGGTACAGGCATTCGGACATGTGCATATTGCCAGGGCAAATCTGCTTAAGCTCATCCGCTTAAGTCCCTAAGGACACGCGTCGGGCCACACCTTAACTGGGCCGCAGATTCTCTCATGGGCTCGGCCCAATCACAAGAAAACCTAGCGCAACTCTCAAATATTTCTATAAAGGCTCGAGGTCGTCCCCGCCTCTTCATCTTCCAAAAGATTCCTCTCTTCGCAGCACTGTTCACCAGTTCACTGTGAAGAACCCTAGACTTGCGCGCTCCCAAATCCATCCATCCAAAAGATCGCTTCTTGCCACAACCAGCTTCCGCAGCCAATCTTCCAAGATCTCTTGCTCAAATCGCCATCCTTTCCGACCAGATCCACTTCCCATCCACACCACACTCATGGCGGAGGAAAAGAGAATCCCATTTGACCAATGAGCCACATCGGATGTGAGGGAATCTACCCTCAAGGAGATGGTGAAGCACGACATGCTTCCCCCAAAGGAGATCATGGGTGGCGCCGGCGGCGGGTGAGGACTTCCCAACCCGAACACCGGTGAGCTCGTTGTATTCACCTCTTTCTTCTATTGCGGGTTCAGCCTTCCCACCTCCGAGATCTTCCGGGGGCTTTTAGATTACTATGGTCTCCAGCTCTACCATCTGAACCCCAACTCCATGCTTCACATCGCCCTCTTCATTCATGTATGCGAAGCATTCCTTGGCATCCTCCCCCACTTCCAACTGTTCCGCCGCATGTTTTATCCTAAACCACATCCGAATAAAGACCACCCATGCGTCGTTGGCGGGGCAGGTTTCCAACTCCGTGGATCTCTCCGCAAGGAGTACTTCTCTCTTCCCTTAAAATCTTCCAATAAGGGATGGCACGCGGCTGGTTCTATATTAGCAACCTTGAACCCACTCCGCCTTTCGTCGGCCTTCCCCTGTCCCCCGTGCCAACTTGGAGCACCGTTCCAAGTGGCCCAAGATTGGGACGAGGCCAACAAACTTCTTGCAAAGATCCTGACAATGAAACAGAAGGGTCTTCGCGGCGAGCAGATCACTCGGCACTTCATTCGGTGCCGACTGGCTCCAATCAAAGAGAGGTCAAAGCCAGCCTTTGAATACGAAGGCGGGAAGGACCCCAATCAGGAAGATCAAGATCCACTCAGCTACGAGATCCTGAAGATCCGGATGTATAAGATCTTATCGACGGAATTGCGCTGAGCGTGCCCTCATTCTCGCCGGTTCTCCTTCAAAGATCCACCGCCTCCTCCTAGTCGACCGGCTGCTTCATAATGTCTTGCAATCTTGATATCTTGCCTCTTAGTGTTGTGCGAACTTCTCTTGCAGAAAAATGCTTCTGTTACTTCAAAACCGTACAAGGTGCCCCACGATGATGCGCCGCGTCGCCCTGCCAAGAAGCCGGCTGGTGGGATCAAGATCCAAAGTGATCCAGTTGGAAAGCGGGCGGCCCCGAGTGAGGACACAAACAAGCGGGCGAGCAAAAGGAGGCTCATCATTGAGGACTCGGACGATGACGTCCCGGCTCCTCCAGTCGAGACTCCTCCTCCAAGGCGATCGCCGAGGACGGCGCCGAAGATCCGCCGGTCATTCAGGTATGCTTTATGACTGAAGTCCGAACTTTTTCGTTGAAAGCTTTCTTTGTCTTCACCCCAGCTGTATTCATTATCGCAGGAGGCCCCAGGACATAGATCCTGCCGGGAAGGGTGAGGGGCTGACCCCCGCCGCTGCTCCCGAGGCGCCGAGGCCTGCAGAGACAAAACCTCGGAGCCCGCATCCGAGCGAGAGCGCTCCGGGCAAAAAACCTTCGCCTCCGAAGAAGGATGCCCCAAGGAAGGAGCCCCCGACCGCCAGCCGGGACGTCCCGACTGGAAGCCAGTCGGCAGCCGGGAAACCTCAGGCCACGGCTCGGTCAGCCCCGACTGAGGGTCACTCGGCGAAGAGCCAGAGGAAGGAGGCGAGCCGGGCTGTTCCACCCAAGTGCGCAACCACTGAAGCCGGTGAGTCTTGTATCAGAATCTTCTCTTTGCTCTTCTAGTTTGAATCTTTCATGTCTTCATTTGTTCTTCCTATCCGCACCACAAGGAGGAAATCCCTGTTAGGCGCTTCAAATCTGGGTTCCCCAATCAAGATCGAGTGGCGGGATTCGGAAGGCCAAAGGCAGGGCATCGTCCTGGACAGGCAGGCTGAAAGGGAAGAAAGGGATGCCCCTGTCGAAAGCTTAAACGAAGCGACTCGGCTACTCAACGTAAGCCTTAGTCTTTTTCTTTTATTGTGTTATCATCCTTTTCCAGTCGGTCACTCTTCAGATTTCACGCGCAGAAGGAGTATTGCCGTTCCATGGCAAAGTCCGAGGTGCTGGAAAAACTTGTTCCTCACCTGAGCTCCTTAGAGGACGTCCAGCGGAAGCTGAAAACTACTCAGGAGGAAGCCGCGTCGAGGGAGGCGGCTTTAAGGAGGGAGATTGCGGAGCTTCGGGAGGCGAACCTCGACCTCCGAGGATCAGTCGGGAGTAAGCTCGTCTCTCCAAGTTTCTTTATGATTCTCATGTTGACCCCGGTTGCTGATGATCTTCTTTACTTGTAGAAAATTCATCGGAGGTCCATTCGCTCCAAGTCCAGCTGGAGGCAGTCAGCCTCGACAAAGCCGAACTGGAGGCCGAGTTTGAAGGTAAGCCTCTTTGAAGTAAAATCCTTGGCGCTGCTTTATTTCCGAGTGCTTTGCATGATCAGATTCTTCTGGCAGCTTACAAGGTTAAGACTCGAGCTCAATACGACGTCTTGCTCGAGCGGGTCAAATGAGCCGGAGAGGTCCGGGAAGAGGTCGCCAATGCTGCTGCGCCAATCTTGCTGTCCTTGTTCCACCATGGAGTCGGGACCAGCTCACTGGACCCAGTTGAAGTCTTCGACAAGCTCAGGCTAGCCCCTGACCAGTATCTAGCCAACATCACCGAAGCCGCCAACGTGGGGGCTGGCCTGGCTCTTGCGCAGACCAAGTCTCTCTACCCTCGAGTGGATATCGACTCGGTCGGAGAGGGCTTCGCTGACGGGACCACGGACGAGCAGGCCCTGGACATGCTGAGTGAAGCGCAGGAGTCGGCGAAGAAGATTTCCGTTGATGTAGTGAATAACTTCCGGATCTAATTTGTCTTGCGAACATTGTTCTGTAAATATCGTATGATTGTGATGCTCTGACACGGACTTGTGATATATTTAGTTTATTTATGTTAATGCCTTGATCCGAGTTTTTGTGTGAAATTTTTTAAGTAATTTTCGTTTGACTGTCACCAAGCCTAGGCTCGATTAGGTCGTCAGAAAACTCTCAGTCCTTAAACACTGAACTCGAATCAAGGAACATTAAATAATGATAAACCAAATCATGCACAGAGGTTGATGAGGAAAACTTATGCTTTATTGACATGTGTATAGCCCCCGACTGCTAACTCAAGAAGTCATCTTGCTTGAGGTTGGCAGTCAAGGAAAACATGAAACCTTAGTCAAATTAAGCATAAAATCATCGAAGATGCTCGATGTTCTAGGAATTCTCCACCATAGATCCGTCTTCACGCTTTAGTCGGTATGCACCGGGCTGAGTCACCTCAGCGATTATATATGGTCCTTCCCATAAGGGGGATAACTTGTGACGGTCTTTGGTGGTTTGAATCTTGCGTAGAACCAGGTCGCCAACGATGAAAGCTCGTGCTCGAACTTTGCGACTGTGGTATCTTCTGAGCCCTTGAAGGTATTTGAACGACTGGATGAGGGCTGCCTCACGGGCCTCTTCCAATCGGGTGAGGTCATCCACTAGGTCGGGGTCGTAGCGTTCATCGTTGAAGCTACGGACTCGGAGGGATTCGTACTCCATCTCGTTTGGCAACATGGCTTCTGCGTCGTAGACCAAAAAGAAGGGAGTTTGGCCGGTAGCCCAACTGGGTGTGGTCCGCAGAGACCATAGGACCGAGGGAAGCTCTTGGACCCACTTGCCTGCGTAAGGGTTTAGGCGATCGAACACGCGGGTCTTGATACCTTGGAGGACCATGCCGTTTGCTCGTTCGACTTGTCCATTGCTTCTGGGATGGGCAACTGATGCATAGCAAATCTTGATTCCGAAGTCTTCGCAGAATTCCTTAAAGATGCCTCCCGTGAATTGAGTCCCGTTCTTAGTTATGATTCTGTTTGGGATGCCGAAGCGGTGCACGATGTTGAGGAAAAAGTCCCGTGCCTTGTCAGCAGTAATTGTGGCGAACGGCTTGGCTTCAATCCACTTGGAGAACATGTCGATTGCGACGAAGAGGTGTGTGAATCCTCCTGGAGCTTTCTTGAAGGGGCCGACCATGTCCAAGCCCCATACCACAAACGACCAGGATAGTGGGATTGTTTGTAGCTCCTGGGCCGGGACATGGCTCTGTCGGGCGAAAAATTGGCAGCCTTCGCAGGTTCGTACGACTTTGTCCGCGTCGGAGACCGCGGTAAGCCAAAAGAAACCTTGCCTGTAAGCTTTGCCGACCAGAGTGCGTGCTGCCGCGTGGCTTCCGCATATGCCCGAGTGGATGTCTTGAAGTAGCTGCCTCCCTTCCTCGGGTGTGATGCATCTCATTAGGATTCCGGAGGGGCTTCTCTTGTATAAGTCGGAGTCAACCATGACATATGCTTGGCAACGACGCCGGACGCGTTCTGCTTCATCCCGGTCTTCCGGCAGCTCTTGCTGGGTTAAGAATTTGATGAGCGGCGTCCTCCAGTCGACGTCAGTCATGGCGACTTCGTTCACAGCTTGCTCGTTGGAAGTTGTCTTTGCCGTGATGGTTGGTTCATAGAGGTGCTCGACAAAGACGTCTGTTGGGGCAGCTTCGCGCTTGGACCCGAACTGTGCCAACTCATCGGCTACTTCGTTGTTATGCCTCAAGACGTGTGAGAGTTCGAGCCCCTCAAACTTGTCTTCAAGTTTGCGGACCTCTTGCCGGTAGGCCTCCATGGTGTCGTTTAGATAGGACCAGTCCTTCATTACTTGATTGACGACCAGCTGGGAGTCGCCTTTCACGATGAGCCGACGTATTCCGAGTGAAACTGCGAGACGCAGTCCATGTAGAAGAGCTTCGTACTCGGCAACGTTGTGTGAGGCGGAGAAGTGGAGGTGAAGGACATATCTTAGCCTTTCCCCGGTCGGGGAGATCAGCACAACTCCCGCTCCCAAGCCGGTGATCCTCTTGGATCCGTCGAAGTGCATGGTCCAGTGTTGGAGGTCTTCCCGAGGCACGTTCTCTTGCTGTTTAGTCCACTTGGCCAGGAAGTCCGCCAAGGCTTGTGACTTTATGGACGTTCTTGCCTTAAAAGTCAAGTCCAGCGGCATTAGCTCTAAGGCCCACTTGGCGATGCGTCCGGTTGTCTCGCGGTTGCGGATGACATCGCCGAGTGGGAAAGAGGTGACGACGGTGACCGAGTGACCCTGAAAATAGTGTGCCAATTTCCTCGTGGTTATTAGGACACCATAGAGCAGCTTTTGTACCTGAGGGTAGCGAATTTTGGCTCCTGCCAACACTTCGCTAACAAAGTAGATCGGCCTCTGAATCTTCTGAGCCCATCCTTCTTCTTCGCGTTCGACCACGAGGACCGTACTAACCACTTGGTGAGTGGCTGAAATGTACAACAGCAAAGGTTCCTAGGGCTGAGGCGAGGCCAGGACGGGCGGCGTTGTAAGGAACTCTTTGAAATCTTCAAAGGCCTTGTTGGCTTCCGCAGTCCACTGGAAGTCGTCTGTCTTCTTTAGCAATCTGAAGAAGGGCATGCCTCATTCGCCGAGTTGAGAGATGAAGCGGCTTAGTGCCGCCATGCAGCCAGTGAGCTTCTGGACGTCCTTCTGGTTACTCGGGGGCTTCATGCTCAAGATGGCATTGATCTTCTCTGGATTGGCCTCAATGTCGCGATGTGACACCATGAAGCCGAGCGCTTGCTCGATGGAACGCCGAAAGTGCACTTTTCCGGTTCAACTTCATTCGAAGGCTCGGATGTTTGCAAAAGTTTCTTCTAGGTCAGCGATCAGGTCTTCTTTCTGCTTGGTCTTGATGACAACGTCGTCGACGTAGGCTTCTACGTTCTTGCCGATCTGCGTCTGGAAGCATCTCTGATCATGCGTTGGTATGTGGCGCCGGCATTCTTCAGCCGAAAGGCATGGTGATGTAGCAAGAGGGCCCCAAACAAGGTGTGATGAAGGATGTCTTCAAAATTCTTTCAAGCCGATCCGGTGATAGCCCGAGTAACAATCCAAGAAACTCAGAAGTTGGCACCCGGCTGTTGAGTCAACAACTTGGTCGATGCGAGGTAGCCCGAACGGATCTTTGGGACAGCTTTGTTGAGGTCGGTGTAGTCAACGCACATGCGCCATTGCCCCGTCTTCTTGCGGACCAGACGGGTTGGCTAACGATGGGATGAAGGACTTCTTTGATGAAGCCGACAGCCAAGAGCTTTGCGAGCTCTTCCTTGATAGCGTCTTTTCGGTCCTGCGCGAATCTGCGTAATCGCTGTTTTATTGGTTTTGCGTCATCTTTGACGTGCAAAGAGTGCTCGATCACCTCCCTAGGAATTCCAGGCATATCAGATGGTTTCCAAGCAAAAACATCTTTATTATTTTGGAGGAAGGTGACGAGCACACTTTCCTATTTGGGATCTAGTTCAGCGCCGATTACAGCAGTTTTTGAGGGATCCGACGGATCAAGGGGATTTTCTTGGTCTTGGCATCGCCGATCCCGATTTGGCTATCTTCTTCGCGGGGACTTCGCCCTCGCCGAGTTGATGCAGCCAATCGGACTTCTTGTTGGCCACGTAATCTCTCGCGAGATTGGGCCATGTCGCAGCTCTCCTTATCGCAGGTGAAGGCTTGCTTCACATCGCTGCGAAGAGTGATGACGCCGTTGGGACCCGGCATCTTCATGCAGCGGTAGGTGTAATGTGGGATCGCCATAAATTTGGCAAGCGCAGGCCTTCCGATGATGGCGTGATATGCTGTTTCGAAGTCGGCCACCTCAAAAGTGACGTTCTCCGTCCGGAAGTTCTCTCGAGCCCCGAAGGTGACAGGGAGGGAGATGTGCCCGAGTGGTGTAGATGATAGCCCCGGGATGACTCCGTGAAAGGGGGCTGAGCTTGCCTTCAGTTCGGCCCTCGGGATCTGCATCTCATCCATGGTCTTGGCGAACAGGATGTTAAGGGCGCTGCCCCATCGATGAGGACGCGCTTGAGCCTGATGTTGCGGACCACGGGATCTAGGACGAGTGGATAGCGCCCCGGATGAACCACTCGGTCAGGGTGATCCGAGTGGTCAAAAGTGATGGCCACCTCCGACCATCGCAGTACCGAGGACTTCGTGTTGAGCCGCGTTGACCTCTCGGTCGGTTAGCTTCGTTTTCTCTTGGATTCATAGGCTAGCGGCCCCGAAGATGTGATTGAGCTCTCCCACAGGGTCTTGGAAAGGTTCGGCGTTGTCAGCCGCGTTGTTCTTCTTGGCGCCCGATGGACCAGCCTCGTCATTTGGCTTCTTGTTGAGCTGCGCCGCGTACTGCTCGGCGAACTGTTTGTAGATGAAGCAGTCCTTTGCCGCGTGCTTATGGTTGGGATGGTGAGTGCACTGGGCGTTCATGATGGTGTCGTAGGCGGCGACTCGGGGGCGGCGTTGAGAGTTGGATGTTGCAGCCACTAGGTCCTAAGATCGGCGTTTGCGATCCTTTTGGGCTTGGTTGTTGCTATTGCCGTTATCCTTCTTAGGATTTCGGCTTCCTCCTGCCTGCTTGTCTTCCCTTCTGTCGGGCCGGTGTTGACGGGCGGCCTTGATGGCGTCGTTGGATTTGGCGTATGAATTCGCCGTCTCGAACATCTGTTTCACCGTCTTCGGTGGTTTGCGCCCGAACTTCCCGATTAGCAGCTCATCACGGACTCCCTTCTAGAAGGCGGCGATGATGATGTCATCGGTGATGTTGGGGATCTTGTTGCGCTTCTCGGAGAAACGACGGATGTAATCCTTCAAAGGCTCGTCCGGCTTCTGGATGACGTTGTATAGATCGAAGTGTGTACCGGGCCTCTCGAAGGTTCTCTGGAAGTTGGCGATGAAGTGGTCCCTCAGCTCGCTCCACGAGCCGATTGAGCCTCTTGGCAGGCTCGTGAGCCAGTTTCTGGCTGAGTTAGCGAGGGCCACAGGCAGGTAATTGGCCATGGCCTTGTTGTCACCGCCTGCTGCGCGGATGGCGAGGGTGTAGACGGTAAGCCATGACTTAGGGTCGGTCTTGCCATCGTACCTTTTAATTCCTGTGGGCTTGAATCCACTCGGCCAGTGCACTCGGCGAAGCTCCCGAGTGAAAGCCGGCACTCCGTCGTCGCCGCTATCGGGTGATCCCCTCCGATCCTCCCGAGTGCGTCGGTCCCGCTCCTGGTAGCGGCGATCGAGGACTTCCCGCAGATCACTCGGCGGGGTCTTCGGTTGGCTGGTTGGGTAGCTGGAGCTGTTGTTGTGGCGGACGCGGCGGTGGACGGGTCGACGTCCGTATCGTTTGCCGCGGGAGTCAGCCGTTTGCTCCTGGTACTTCTGCGTGGACTCGCGGGGTGGGCCTCTTGGCCTTGTCATCGACCGATCTGGCTCGGGCCTCTTATAGTCTCCTGACCTTAGAGGCGGGAGTCGGCTTTTGTCGGGCGTTTCAGCCACAGATTCAGTCGGCCTTCGTACCGAGGTGGTGGGGTGGCCGTTGGCTGTGGCTGCGACGATGGTCTTGATCTTGTCGAGTATCGGAGTCACATTGGCGGGTGCCGTCTCCATGACGGTGTCCAAGAGCGTGAGCGCGGCAACAGCGTTCTGCTGTGGCGTCTGGAAGATGTTGGTGTTGCGAACCCGTGTTTGGAGGATGGCCTCATGGGCGGATCGTTCGGCTGCGCGTAGATCCTGCTTCCTCTTGTCAGCCTCGTCCTTGCGTTGCTTCTCCTCTTCGGCCGTCTTGCGCTCGTGCTCAATCTTGGCTCGCTCTTCTTCAGCAAGCCTCCTGGCCATGGTTGAGTCGGACTCGTCCGGCTCAGCCATGAGGACATCAAAGCACTTCGGCTCATAGTCCTTGCGGCATCGGAGTCGTCGGCTTCGCGAGGGATGCCATAGAGGTCGTCGGCCGACGGAGCCGAGGTATTCATTGAGCTCCGAAGATGAGCAGGAGTCGAATGACGGGAGGATGACGGCAACCTCCCTTGATCTGGGTAGCCCGGTCCGGATCGTTCCACCCGAGTCGAGCTTGGGGATGCGGGCTCCTCCGAGTGGGTCGCCCCGACTCGGGGAGAGAAGTTTGCTGTAGATCTCGGCGGCGTTTGGTAACCCAAACGGCACCGAGAGGTCTTCGTCCGAGTAGATCGTCTCCGTCGGGAGACGAGAAGATTGGCGCAGACTTCGGCGATATTCGGTAATCCGAATGGTGCTGAGCGAAGTCCTTCGTTGGAGAGAGTAGATTGCATCCTGGTCTTCGAGACGTCATTGTAGATCTTGGCGCTGTTCGGGAGTCTGAACGGCGTTGAGTGGGTTTCTCCTTCCGACTGGTCCGAATCCGAGTCGAAGGAGGAGTTGTCGACGAAGTTGGCGGCGAAGTCTCCGAATCTTGAAGGAGATCCCATCACGCTTGTCGGCGAGATTGTTGAAGAAGTCTCGACGCGCGGACCCCTACCTGGCGCGTCAACTGTCGAAAATTGGTTTTGGCAATATAATTTCTGGGGTCGCAGTCAAGATCGCCAAGCACAATGGGTTAGGAGGAAAAGAAGATTTAGACAGGTTCAGGCCCTCTCGTGAGGTAATACCCTACTCCTGTTTCGGTGGATTCGATCCGCCGAGTGTCTTTATTGATCTCGTGATCTAAAGCTGAAGGCTAAAAGCTGATCTCCTATTGGAATCTCTGATCTAGCATATGATATCCCTCAAGGGACGCCCCTTACCCCCCTTATATAGTCTTGGGAGGAGGGCTTACAGATCGGAAACCCTATCTTACTCTAAGTCGGTTTCCTCAATCTTACCAAACCGTGACTATAGGCCGCTTGCCTTATCTCTATCGGCAATCGTAGCACCCAAGTCATGTTCGGTTTACAGATATGGCAGACGCAATCTATCCCTACCTCCAGTCGGATAAGCTTGCCATGTAGATACCCGATTGCCATAATCTCCACACCCATAGGACTCTATCCGATCGGATTCCTATCCGATCGAGCCGTATTTGAGTCCAACTCGAATATCTATTCTATCCCTTTAAGCGTGCGACCCTGTAGGTTCAGGTATACTCGGTTTCGGCTATAGTCTAACTTAGCCGACCGTCGGCTCGAGTCCAACTCAGCCGACTTGTCAACAGCGGTGCCTAGCAGCACATATTGACACCATAGTATACAAGAATATAATATCAGCTCTGAACCTGTAATGTGTACACAAATCCCTTTGTCTCACGATACCAGTTAAGCTATAGGCAAGATGTGTGCCATCCCTTCAATAGCTTAACCATTCACTCGAACCGTATTGGATTATCTGTCTGTTGATTGACTCCTCAATCAACTTAGCATGGCCATGCATTTCCATAATCCATTACCTCGAGAGGCCCAGAGATATCTCTCCAAAGGAGGGGCAAATTCCATCTTGATCACTCACATCCCACTTCATGTTTCATAGCAAACCCGAAAACTACCTTTATAACTACCCAGTTACGGAATAGCGTTTGGTAGTCCCAAAGTAGGCTACTACACATGTTGGAATCCATGGTGATCTCAGGTCTAAGGACTTTGTACCAACACTACCTGAGACCAACTAATGGCACATTAATTCCTGTAGTGTCTCATGGTGGGTCTATCCAACAATGTGTTCTCTAACACATATGTCCATGTTTATTGATTTGGTATCTCCATACCCATGATCTATGAGACATGATCATCAATCAATAAACATGTCGATCTTAGAATCATATTTGTTCCAACAATATGACATATGATCAGGGATCGTTTAGAAATAGATTCATACATAAATAGTCTCATAAATAAGTCACGTACTTATTGATCAATACAAGAGTCTATTTCATGGAACTGAATAACACTTTATTCATTTATACATAAACATTGACTGTGATATCCAACATCTCCATGTTGCCTCTCGGGCATATCACTAACATCCCATTGCTCTAAGGATGGGACCAATGCGAAGCAGATCTTGACACAAAATTCTAAGCAGTAGTCCTAGAAGGCACCACTTGTGAATTGGGAGCCATTGTTCGTCAGTTTTCGATTTGGAAGTCCATATTGGCAGAATATCCCTTTGATGAACTTGATGGCGTGTTCGGCTTTGATTTCTCTTGTTGGCTCCACTTCAATCCACTCAGTGAATTTATCGATAGCCACAAACAAGAATCTGTAGCCACCTTGTCCTCGCGGAAAAGGTCCGAGGATGTCAAGCCCCAGCATGAGAACGACCAGGACAAAGGGATAGTTTGTAGGGCTTGTGCTGGTAGCTTGGTGTGTTCGCTATGAGACTAGCACACTTCACACCATCATACCATATCGCAAGCATCGTGGAGGGCTGTTGGCCAGTAGAAACCTTGTCGGAAGGCTTTACCGACCAGAGTTCACCCTTCAGCATGTCTTCCATAGATTCCTTTGTGGATGTCGAGGATAAGTTCCCTACCATCGTCGAAAGAGATGTGTTTCAGCAGGACTCCATTTGCGGCTTTTTTGTAAAGATAGTTCTAGATCATATAGTAGGCCTTTGCCTGACGTGAAGTTTCTTTGCTTCTATGTCATCTTCGGGCAACTTGTCGCATTGAGTTATTCTGTCAGTGGTGTACGCCAGTCTTGTTCAGTCTCGATGACCGCCACGATTGTTGGTACTTCTTACGATCACAGATAAATTCTAAAGTGCACAGATACCGCTTTAGAATTTCACCGAGGAGTATTCCAAGGGTATTCAAGCGCAGGGAAGAAGGCGGTGTAAAGATAAAGTTTATACATCATTAATCAAGCTATAATTAACTCACCATAGTCTAAAAAAGGGTTAGAAGGATAATGATAATTGGGTAGTGTGACACACATGAGGTTTATCTCTATATTAATGTATGATGGATAAGGAGAACTGAGGTTAATATTTACTTGTATGTTACTAATGTCTAGCATACTCTTAACACATACATGCTTACAAGGCTAGGACCTAGTTCTAGGTACCCAGGTACTATGAGAGACCACTCACTACTAGTATGCCAATGTGATTATAGCATTTTACGAACTCTTACGTCATACCCGAACGTGGAGGAATACAAAGGACGGACAGGGCTATCACCACATGCCACCTACCTCACTTTTCATGGGGCACACCTGCATCCAACGACATTTAACTAACCTAAACACCAGTCTTATGTTATTAAATAATGTCACTAATTCCCCCAGGACTCCCACCCTTCGGATGAAGAAGTTAGAACTAGTGCAGCCCGTTAAGGTCATTGGACCATTACCGCAGCATAGATTGACTAGCCTAATCAAGTGAAACATATAAATGAAGTGCATCCTAATCATAGAACACATAACTAATAAAGTAGTATATGAACTATGAACACAATAATATATAGAAGATAATTCTATTAATTCAACTATACTCTTAAAAGAGGAGTAAAGTACTACAGACATACCGGAACCTCCGTGAAGACTATAGGACCAAAGATTACTCTAAGCCTATTTCCGCTAATACTATAAAAAATACAATGTAGATAGAGAGAATTGCTACTTGAGTGTGTGTTATGAAGTGAGAAGCTCCTCTCCTTTTAAAGCCTCCCAATGACCATTGTATGATGGTTACTAAGGTCGGTGCAGCAGTAACCATCATTGAGGAGCTATCTCGAGCATCAACGTTGAAGGTAGCGATGAGAGGAGCCAGAGGTGGTTCGGCCAAACCAGGGGTTCGGCCAACCCTTGGGCACCACCTCTCGCCACCGACCTTCACCAAGGGCTGCCATGTGGGCCCCTAAGGTTGTTGAGGATGTTTTGGCCCCACTTTTATGTTGGTTTGAGTTGACTTGTGGGCTCGTCGATCTGTGTGCTTGCACAAGATTCGCTAGCGGTGTGTTTCTTTACATGCCGGCTCATTTATCCTTCACTTTATTGTATAATCTCTGCATACATAGTAATTTTCCAAGACAAGTGGAACTACATTATTTAATACTAACATACGTGTAAGAAATGTTAGTTATCCCTTTATTTATTATGATAGTTGGCGGTCAAAATCGGTACTTAACGACCATCAACAACTATGTTGTCGATCTGGGTTGTAGCCCCCGAGCCAACATCAGTGTTGCTATCGGTGTTATCATCTTGTGAACTCTTGACAGACGGCTTTGTTAATACCTCCAGAAATGTCTCTGAATCTACCGATTCTCACCTGGAGGCGCATCGGGTGAGGTTGCTGGAGTCAGCATTGTCTTTGCGGTAAACGTGACGCACCTCAAATTCAGTCAAACCTTCACTCCAACTTTCTGACTTCTGCAAGATACTTGGACATCTTAGGGTTAGAGCATTTATAATCCTTGTGCACTTGGTTAGAGACTAATTCTGAGTTCCCTTTCACAATTAGTCATTTGACCCCAAGTGACACGACTGCTCTTAATCCGATGAAAACTACTTTGTACTCTGCAGTGTTGTTTGTTGCCTAGAAATCCAGTTGGATTGCATGTCAAAATTGATCTTTGGTTGGTAATATTAGGATGAATCCAACGCCTACTCCATGGCTGTTCAATGCTCCATCAAAGGTCATTGTCCATCGGTCGTTGTTTGTACGTTCGACGTTGCAGTCCTCGTGGACGATCCAGTCTGCGATGAAATCAGCGGGTACTTGGGACTTGATAGCCGTTCATGGGATGAAGTGGACATTGAACTAGTCGACAACCCATTTGGCAATGCGTCCTCGACTTCTTTGTTGCGGAAAACCTCTGCAAGGGAATATGACGAGACGACCATGACCTTGTGGGCCTGAAAGTAGTGGCATAGCTTTTGGGATGTCATAACCACGGCATAAAGTAGCTTGTGGATCTGGGAATATCTAGTCTTGGCGTTGTGAGGAACATCATTGACATAGTAGACTAGATTCTGAATCTTGTCACGCTCGATAGCAATGGTGGTGCTTACGGAGTATAGCACTGCGGCAATGTGTTGACGAGAAAAATCAACACGCCAGCCTGGGAGATCCGCTTAGCTCCAGTGCAGGTCCTAGAATCGATGAAGCGTGGGCGTGCCAGTCAGTTTGATCCTGCCACTGACAAGTTATGCCAAACAGCAAAGCATAAATCATATTGGCCGATAGGCCGATAATCAAAATAGCCGATCTGTTGACAGCCGATCGTGTAATTACAGCCGATGCCGATAACTAGATAACTCGTCGGGTGAAACCCCAACGAAACCCTTAGTGGCAGCCAATAGGCAGGCTAGAGATTATGGTTCTAATCACGACTTAGTAGGTCAAACTGAATTAATGCAACACTAAGTATGAAAAGAAACGCAATATCTAGACAATCAAGCCATTGACTAATTTTCAGGGTGATAAATGCCTAAGTTAATCTAATCTAATATAATGATTTAGCCGATATTGACAGAAACCCTAAAACGAGAGACAACCGATAGAGCCAAATCGAGATACTAGGACTAGATTAAAAAAGACATATGATAAGACCGGCTAACCCTCCGGTGAAACATTAGCATGAACCTATCGGCTTAACAAGACTTAGATTATCGATAACAATCCAGTAGGTCGGACCTAACCGATGCAGCATGAGATTGTATATGATAATCTAATACTCGATGAGCCGATAGATCTGCCTAATGTGATGAGTATAACAAATCTACCTAAAGCGACATTACGTTTACATAAACATCAACTTAAGCAGAATATCGAACCTAACCGAGAAAGTCCTAACTAAGTCGATGTATCTATGAACGGTAATGAAACTAAAGATAGATATGATATACTTGGGCCGACGGGACCTTGGACTTACCCCTTCGCCGGAGATCGAAGCCGATGCAGCCCCGCGTCGAGTGCCAAGTCTCGTCGGATGATAAACAAAGTAGCCAAAAGTAAAGAGGTGGCGATGTGCTGAGTTGTATTGATCGAGAGAGATATTACATGAACCCCGGGCTTACATATTTATACCCATGGACTAACAGAGAAATAGAGATCCTAACAGATTACAAATCCAAACTTTCCTAAAGATAAAAGGAAATGAACCGAATCATTACCAGATACTAACACACTTTCCTAAAGATAAAATAGGAAACTACAAACTATTCCTAATTAATAAATACAATTGCCTTTTTAGGACTCTATCCTTATATGGCAATCTTCATGAAGCACATCATCTTGATCCGACGATGCCTCCAAAGTTGTCATACCGGAATCGGCTACATCGGCTTGCCTTGTCCGATTTGGTATCAGCCGATGCACACCTTAGCAGATTCGGGCTCCGGGTCTTACCAAATTCTGCTGTTAACACGTACCCCCAAGTTTTGGAGTATGAGAAGTCATGCTTCAAAATTATCTTTGCCTTGACCGCCCCAAAACTGACTCTTCTCTTCTTCTCGACATCGGCTTAATAGATTGCTCTTCTTCGGCCTTGACTTCTTTATCAGACATTGTGGCAATTATGGGTCCGCCGAGCCATGTAAAAAGATATGCTGTCCAAAACACGGTCCCACCGGGCGTGCCAAAAATGTGTTGACGAGAAAAATCAACACGTCGGCCTGGGATATCTGCTTAGCTCTAGTGCAGGTCCTAGAATCGATGAAGCGCAGGCGTGCCAGTCAGTTTGATCCTGCCACTGACAAGTTATGCAAAACAACAGAGCATAAATCATATCGGTCGATAGGCCGATAATCAAAACAGCCGATCTGTTAACAGCCGATCGTGTGATTACAGCCGATGCCGATATCCAGATAACTCATCGGGTGAAACCCCAACGAAACCCTAAGTGGCAGCCAACAGGAAGGCTAGAAACTACGGTTCTAATCATGACTTAGTAGGTTAAACTGAATTAATGCAGCACTAAGTATGAAAAGGAACGCAACATCTAGACAATCAAGCCTTTTACTAATTTTCAGGGTGATAGATGCCTAAGCTAATCTAATCTAATATAACGATTTAGCCAATATCGATAGAAACCCTAAACGAGAGACAGCCGATAGAGCTAAATCGAGATACTAGGACTAGATTAACGAAGACATATGATAAGACTGGCTAACCCTCCGGTGAAACATTAGCATGAACCTATCGGCTTGACAAGACTTAGATAACACGACTTGGGCCGACGGGACCTTGGACTTACCCCTTTGCCGGAGATCAAAGCCGATGCAGCTCCGCGTCAAGTGCCAAGTCTCGCCGGATGATGAACAAAGTAGCCAAAAGTAAAGAGGTGGCGATGCGCCGAGTTGTATTGATCGAGAGAGATATTACATGAACCCCAGGCTTACATATTGATACCCATGGGCTAACAGAGAAATAGAGATCCTAACAGATTACAAATCCAGACTTTTCTAAAGATAAAAGGAAATGAACCGAATCATTACCAGATACTAACACACTTTCCTAAAGATAAAATAGGAAACTACAAACTCTTCCTAATTAATAAATACAATTGCCTTTTTAGGACTCTATCCTTATATGACAATCCTCATGAAGCACATCATCTTGATCCGACGGTGTCTCAAATGTTGTCATACCGGAATCGGCTACATCGGCTTGCCTTGTCCGATTTGGTATCAGCCGATGAACACCTTAGCTGATTCGGGCTTCGGGGCTAACCAAATTCTGCTGTTAACACAATGTAGAGGAACAACTCCTCATGTGGTTGTGGGGCGACAAGGACAGGTGGATTGACAAGGTATCGCTTGAGTGTAAGAAATGCCTCTTTAGCCTCTGGTATCCACTCGATTTTGTCATGTTTCTTTAATAGGTTGAAGAAGGGTAGGTCTCGTTCTCTCATCCAAGCCACAAATCTATCGAGCACTGCCATACATCTTGTGAGCTTCTATACTTCTTTGAGCCTTGTCGGTGACTTCATGTTCTCAATGACATTGATCTTTTCAGGGTTTGCTTCGATTCCTCATCTGGAGACTACGAATCCTTGTAGTTTTCCTTATGATACTCCTAACGTACACTTCCTTGGATTTAGCTTGAGCCAATGATTCCGGAGGTTGTTGAACATCTCCCGTAATTCATCGATCAATCGGTCTCAGGTCTTTGTCTTGACAACAACATCATCGATGTAGGCTTCGACATTATTGCCAAGCTGAGGTTGGAAAGACTCCTGGATTTCTCACTAGTAGGTAGATCCTGCATTGATCAATCCAAAAGGCATCTTCCCATAGTAGAATACACCGAAGGGCATGATGAATGTTTTCTTTTCCTCGTCTTCCCTGGCCGTGCTGATCTGATGGTGCCCGGAGTAACCGTTGAGGAAACTCAATAGCTCACATCCTGTGGTAGAGTCAATTAGCTGATCGATATGCGGGAGGGGAAAGTCGTTCTTGGGGCATGCCTTGTTGAGGTCAGCTGAAGTCTACCAACAACCTCCACTTGCCATTGGCCTTGCACACCAAGACTGGGTTTGTAAGCCACTCTGGATGGAGTATTTCTCTGATGAAGCGGGCTTTGAGGAGTTTATTGAGTTCTTCTCGAATAGCCTCTCTGTCGTATGGTGCGAAGCGATGCTAGCTTTTGCTCATAGTTTTGCGTCGGTTTGAACCATCAACTTGTGCTCAATCACCTCCCTAGGGACTCCGGCCATGTCGGATGGTTGCCAGGCAAAACACGTCTGCAATGTCATGGATGAAGGTGATGAGCTTGAGTTCCTATTTGTCGTTGAGTCCAGCCCTGATTTTGACCATCTTGTCAAGGGTGCTACTAGACATCAGGATCAGCTTCACTACTCCATTACATTTTGACGCCAGGTTGGGTTTGCTCAATTTAGAGAAGGCTCGGTTGTGGAGGGAGTGGTGGGAGTTCACTCGATCATATTGAGACTCCTCTTGTCACACTGCACGGCCATCTTTGTGTTCCTCGGTACTTTGATTATCCCCTTTGGTCCCAGAATCTTGATCAGCTGATAGGCATATCGTGAGGCCGCTATGAACATGGCAAGTGTTGTCTTTCTGAGGATAGCATTGTAGGTTGTATTGAACTCCGCTATGTCGAAGGTGATTTGCTCGGTGCAGAAGTTGTCAGTTTTGCCGAAGGTCACAGGCGATGATATCTTCCCTAATAGCCTGGACGATGACTCTGGGGTAATGCCATGGAAGGGCCGCTCTGAAGGGATGAGCTCGTTTCGAGAGATTCCAATTGTGTCAAGCGTGCCGGTGAAGAGGAGGTTAATTGAACTGCCGCCATCGGTGAGAACTCGTGCAACTTTGATGTTCTGAATAGTAGGCTCGACTACTATCGGGTATCACCCAGGGATTGTTGTCAAAGAAGAGTGTTCGGTGTCGTAGAACTCAATCTTCTGATATGACTACTTCGTCTTAGACGTTGACCCTAAGGATGTAGGACATACTTCTTGTTCCACCTTCTTGTATTCCCACTTGGAAAAATAGGAGGTGGATCCAATGAAGATATGCACCACGTGTTGATCGGAGTCGAGGAAGTTTGGCTCGTCGTCGGACAGAAGGTTATTGTTGCCCTTCTCTAGCACACAAACTAGTTTTTCCTTGTCTAGGGCCATCTTCCTGGCCATGGCTTTCTAGAACACAAGACACTACTTGAATGTGTGAGAATTTGTTTTGTGTACTAGGCACAATTGTCGCACCGAGCAATCATCTTGAGGGAGAGGTCATTGGGGACGGTAGTTTCCTTTTTTTGTGACAAGGACCTCCGTCTGCGCCTTTCACTTCCTGCCTTCCTAGCGACCTTGCTCAGGCTTGTGACTTCATTCTGGGGTGTCTTTCTTTGCCGGTTGCTTCTCCTCGATTGCTTTCCCCTTCCCGTTGTTTCTTTGGACCGCTTCGTCTGCATGAGTGCAACTGTTAATGATCTTGAACAGCTTCATGGCAGAGGTTATCCGTCTAGTTGCCAGTTCTTTAATAGTACATCAATCTCGGATGCCTGACTTGAATGCCCACATTATGGATGCAGCAGTCATCTCGGGGATCATATTCTGATATTCGTTGAATCGTCGAATAAAATCCCTGAGAGGTTCATCGGGTTTTTGTTGGAGGGAGTGCAAATCGTCTTTGACCGCATGTCTTTTGTAGGTGCCTTGAAAGTTTGTGATGAATTACTTCCATAAATCTTCCTAGGAAGAGATCGAGGAGGGAGGGAGAGGAATTAGCCATGACTGAGCAGAACCCTTCAACATTGCTAGCAAATAGTTTGTCAACGCGTTTCCATATGCGTCGGCAGCGTATAGGATGGTTGAGTAGATGTGCAGAAATTCCTCTGGATTAGTGTTGTCGTCGTATTTTTCTATTGCCGTGGGACGGAATTTGAAAGGCCATCTAACTTCTTGAATGGAAGGTTTAAAGGCTCGGCATCCGCCTCCGGGTAGAACAGGTGGTTGGCGCCGCATGGCCTGCGTGACCCTCTCCAAGATAACAATGACAAAGAAGACAAGGGATCTCTGTAGTCAGGCGTATGGCCTCCGGAATGGTGGTCGCGACTTGGGTCTCGTCTTGGAGCCAGGGATCGCAAATCTCATTGTTCTCGATCATCATGGTGATTCCATCGACCATGATCGTTCTTGTCTTGGTGACTTTGTCGGTCGTGTTGATCTCGATCATTGTCGTAGTTATGGTTGTCATCTTGACGGCGATCCCTACAATGTTGATTGTGGGGTTGTCGGTGTTCGACATCAGGCTGAATCTGGTGCTCTTGCCTTCGGACATTCATTTGGTCACAAAGATGACGAACATCTTGACGGGGAGGCGCTCCTCGAGCTTGTCGTGGTGGTGGTGCGTTCTCGGGGAGACGGAGTTTTTTCGTCATCGGTGTTTGGGCCATTGGCGGCACTCGCCTCCTTGGGAACCTCATCATTCTGAGGAGGATCCTCAGGAATAGGTTGCCCAACAGCAGCCATGAAGGCGGAGTTGAGGTTGGCAATGGTAGACTTCATATGCTCTAACCAAGTGCCTGCATCAGGGTTGGTGACTAGGTCAAAGGGAGCTTGTCGCAGTAGATTGTTGACATTGGTCATGTGCTCGGTAGGTGTACAAACAGGCTCGACCAGATCAGGAGTCTTGTACCGAGAATGGATTTCTCGATCTTCAATAGTGTCTTGAATATGGCCATCAGCCCCTAGGTCATCGATTGCTTCCTCGGTCACGTTCATGTCATGAACAGAATTCGACCCAGATGGCTCATGGGGGTCAAAACCAATGTACCCAACCATCCAATCTTAGTCTACCAATGTGTTGTCGTTCACAAATGTGTCATTGGATTGCTTTTGACGAGAGTGAATTGGACAACATGGAGACTGAGAACCTCTAGGAGACGAAGAGGTAATGGCTTATGTGATCCTGAGGAATATCTTACATCCTGTCTGAGGGTGCCTGTTGGATTTATAGATTGGACACCACGCCTTGTATGGAGCTATGGGGTGTCACCCCAGGGTACCCAAAGACCAGAATCAAATCCCAACCAAAGTCAAGTCGAGAATCCTCGGGATGTGGTCGAAGACACGCCCCCCTTGGCGGGGTCGGCTGTTCCGACCTTCCCCCGAGTCCGACCCCGGTTGCTTTCTTGACCCTAATTCGACGCTGACCTTGAGCTTCCTCAGGATAAGACTTGGCACGCAAGGATGAAGAGGAAGGAGACAACCTGGCAGAATCGGACACCACATGACATCACAGAAGGAGGATCCCAAAGCTATAGAGATCACAAGATGCCCACGGAGTATAGGATCTACCAGACCATCATGTACCTTTTCAGATATTCTTTGTACCCACCTTTTAGCTCATTAGACTTAGTTTTATTGGCCCCCGAGCTCATCTGTTCCTACCCCCCTTGATCTATAAAAGGGAGGGCAGGGCAACGGGGCCAAGGGAGAGGAATATTCGAAGGAAGAGAGACCTTGAGAGGATCTAGATCCAACACCATTGTAATCCCAGTTTATACTCCACCCCATCATAGAACATCACACACTAGACGTAGGCCTATTATCCTTCGGGAGGGCTGAACCAGTATAGCTCGCTGCGTCTTTTCTCTTTGGCTCGTCCTAGGACTCGAGTCAACCATCTGATCCATTGAAGGACAGCTTGTCTACCACACTCTTTTTCTCCTCCTCGGGGACCCCCTTTGAGGACTGCCAACCCACCCGTCGACAGTTGGCGCACCAAGTAGGGGCGCTGTTCTTCATCTTGGGTGATCTGATGACAATCTCCCGCTTCGCTGAATCTCTAAACAGATAAGTACTTTCTTCTCTCTATTTTGTTTTCAAAAGCATTTTTCCTGCATGTCTCTGCATTATCTTTCTCTTCCCGCCCCGTCACCGAGCGAAAAACACACACTTGACTGAAGGGTTACGTGGAAGCTACGATAGCTCATAACAAAAAAATTCTACCACGCAAACCAAGAACACTTGCAAGTAAGGGTTGATAGATCATTACCGATTGGAGTATGCAGTGGAAATAGCCAATCAGGAGCTATCCGATTCGGAACAGTGCCAGCCGATCACAGTCGATTCATTGACAACCGATTTCCAAACAGCCGATCCGACGTAGCCGATTCCCGATGCCGGAGCCGACCCAACCTCAGCCGACTCGCCGATTCGCCGTACCGCGCTTGCGCTACCGATCCGCCACAGCTGCTTCGCTCCAATGAGCCGCAGTCGAATTGTCCGATCGTAGCCGATTCGTAGCCGACGAACAGCACCGCAACGTAACAGTGCCTCTACCGGTATCCACACGTCTGGGGAAAGAACGCCTAACACCCGTGTGCTAGCACAAGATGCAAGGGTAGGGTTTTGGCTTGGAGGTGGGGAGGGTTTCCGTGGAGATTGATCTCGCCGACTTCTGTTGCGCCAAAACAGATTGATTCGGTTTAATGTAATGCGCAACTCTCCACTCCTCACCCCTTTATATAGAGTTGGCTGACTGGGTCTAGTGGCCGATCGGGACTCTATTTTGAATCGGATCCAATCCGAATCTCATAGAGTTGGCCGCCCATACTTTGTAAGCCCATACGACTCTATCCGATCGGATCCCTATCCGATCGAGCCGTATCCGAGTCCAACTCGAATGTCTCTTCTTATCCCCTTAAGCGTGCGACCCTGTAGGTTCAGGTATACTCGGCTTCGGCTTGAGTCTAACTCAGCCGATCTGTCAACAGTGGCGCCTAGCAGCACATATTGACACCATAGTATACAAGAATATAATATCGGCTCTGAACCTATAATGTGTACACAAATCCCTTTGCCTCACGATACCAATTAAGCTATAGGCAAGATGTGTGCCATCCCTTCAATAGCTTAACCATTCACTCGAACCGTATCGGATTATCTGTCTGTTGATTGACTCCTTAATCAACTCGGCATGGCCATGCACTTCCATAATCCATTACCTCGAGGGGCCCAGAGATATCTCTCTCAAAGGAGGGGCAAATTCCATCTTGATCACTCACATCCCACTCCATATTTCATAGCAAACCCGAAGACTACTTTTATAACTACCCAGTTACGGAATAGCGTTTGGTAGTCCCAAAGTAGGCTACTACACATGTTGGAATCCATGATGATCTCGGGTCTAAGGACTTTGCACCAACACTACTTGAGACCAACTAATGACACATTAATTCCGTAGTGTCTCGGGGTGGGTCTGTCCAACAATATGTTCTCTAACACATGTCCATGTATATTGATTTGGTATCTCCATACCATGATCTATAAGACATGATCATCAATCCATAAACATGTCGGTCTTAGAATCATATTTGTTCCAACAATATGACATATGATCAGGGATCGTTTAGAAATAGATTCATATATAAAGAGTCTCATAAATAAGTCACGTACTTATTAATCAATAGAAGATCTCTATTTCATGGAACTGAATAACACTTTATTCATAAATACATAAACATTGATCATGATATCCAATATCTCCATGTTGCTTCTAGGGCATATCACTAACAAGTCTCCCACTTGCACTAGAGTCAATCATGTAAGTATCTAATACCCATTGCTCTTGTGTGCGCCTCATGTTTCGGCTGAGGGAGAGGTTTTGTCAATGGATCGGCTATGTTGAGATCCGTGTGCACTTTGCATATCTTAACATCACCTCTGTCCACAATCTCGCGGATGAGATGATATCGCCGAAGTATGTGTTTGGACTTCTGATGCGACCTCGGCTCCTTGGCTTGCGCAATGGCTCCACTATTATCAAAATAGAGAGACATTGGACCAGTTGCACTGGTCATCACACCCAGCTCAGAAACAAATTTCTTGATCCAAACAGCCTCCTTTGTAGCTTCTGAAGCAGCGATATACTCGGCCTTCGTTGTAGAATCACCAATAGTATCCTGGTTAGAACTCTTCCATCTGACTGCGCCTCCGTTCAGGCAGAACACGAACCCAGATTGCGATCTATAATCATCCTTGTCCGTTTGGAGCCTAGCATCGGTGTAACCACTTACAACGAGATCTTCTTCACCTCCATAGACCAGGAACATATCCTTAGTTCTTCTCAAGTACTTAAGGATACTCTTTGCATCAGTCTAGTGACCTTCACCTAGATCTGACTGGTATCTTCTCGTAGCACTCAAAGCGTACGAGACATCTAGACGTGTACAAAGCATGGCATACATGATGGATCCAATTGCCGAAGCATATGGAACCATACCCATCTTATTCCGCTCATCATGTGTCTGAGGACACTGATTCTTGCTAAGATTAATGCCATGTGACATGGGCAAGAAACCTTTCTTGGAATCATGCATGTTGAACCTTTTCATGGAAAAACTATTTTTCAATGAAGACTTGACGGATTCAAGCATAGGGATATCATTTCCAATCAGTAATATGTCATCCACATATAAGATTAGAAATACAATTGCGCTCCCACTGACCTTTTTGTAAACACAGGCCTCCTCTTCATTTTTGATGAAACCAAACCCTTTGATTACTTCATCAAAACGAATATTCTAACTCCGAGATGCTCGCTTCAATCCATAAATGGATTTCGTAGCTTGCATATCTTTCCAGCGATGTGGATCGACAAAACCCTCGGTTGTATCATGTATACATCCTCGCTTAGGTTTCCATTTAGGAAAGCCGTTTTGACATCTATCTCCATATCTCATAATCGAAATATACAGCAATCGCTAGAATAATCCGAATAGACTTAAGCATTGCGACGGGCGAGAAGGTTTCATCATAATCAACACCTTGAATTTGTCTAAAACCTTTTGCCACCAATCGCGCCTTATAGATGTGAACATTTCCATCCATGTCGGCCTTTTTATTAAAAACCCATTTGCACTCAATGGTTTTGACACCATCGGGTGGATCAACCAAGTTCCAAACTTGATTGTCGTACATGGATTCTATTTCGGATTTCATGGCTCCAAGCCACTTGTTGGAATCAGGTCCCACCATCGCTTCCTCATAGGTCTTAGGTTCATCGTTGTCCAACAACAATATATCACGTTGTTCCGCACCTGTGTACCTGTCAGGCGCACGACGTGATCTTTCAGACCTCCGTGGGGCTGGTGTATCTACAACAGGTGGCGCAACATCTTGTTCCTCCTGTTGTGGTTCGTGGTAGCTGAAACATTTTCTGGTGTTTCTTGAACTTCTTCAAGATGCACCCTGCTCCCACTAACCCTTCTTGAAAGAAACTCTTTCTCCAAGAAGACACCGTGTCGGGCGACAAACACTTTGCCTTGTTCCCGATTATAAAAGTAATATCCATTAGTTTCCTTAGGATATCCCACAAAGAAGCACTTGTCAGATTTGGGTGTGAGCTTGTCGGACTGTAAACGTTTTACATAAGCCTCACATCCCCAAATTTTGAGAAAAGACAAACTAGGGGGTCGCCCTGTCCATATCTCATATGGTGTCTTTTCAACTGACTTAGATGGAACTCTATTTAGTGTGAACGCAGCTGTTTCAAGAGCATATCCCCAGAAGGATAACGGAAGATCACTTTGGCTCATCATGGACCGCACCATGTCCAACAAGGTGCGATTTCTCCGTTCGGACACCCCATTCCATTGTGGAGTTCCTGGCGGAGTCAACTGTGGAACAATTCCACAATCTTTCAGATGATTACCAAATTCTTGGCTCAAGTATTCCCCTCCACGATCTGATCGTAGAAACTTGATTGTTTTTCCTAAATGATTCTGTATCTCATTCTGGAATTCTTTGAACTTTTCAAAGGATTCGGACTTATGCCTCATTAAGTAGATATAACCATATCTACTAAAGTCATTGGTAAAGGTAATGAAGTACTGATAACCACCTCTGGCCGTTGAGCTCATTGGTCTACATACATTAGTGTGTACGAGTGCCAAGCAAGTCATTTGCTCTCTCACCGTGTCCCATGAAAGGTGCCTTTGTCATCTTACCAAGTAAACAAGACTCACATGTCTCAAATGATTCAAAATCAAAAGAGTGAAGCAATACATCCTCATGGAGCTTCTCCATGCATTTCGATTTATATGGCCTAAGCGACAATGCCGGATAAACGTGGGATTTGTATCATTTGGGAGTTGCCTCTCTCGTATTAATGTTATAGATGGGAGACGCTTCAAGATTCAAAACGTATAATCTATTCACCAATGGAGTATGAAAATAGAACATATCTCTCGATAAACCGAACAACCATTGTCCATTGATCTAAAATCATATCCTTCCGCCCAAACATGAAGCGGAAATAACGTTTTGACATAGAGTTGGAACACAATAACAATTATTTAATTCCAAAACTAATCCTGAAGGTAAATGAAGTGATGTAGTGCCGACGGCGATTGTAGCAACACTTGCTCCATTGCCGACGCGCAGGTTCACCTCACCCCTTCTCAAGCTTCTACTTCTTCTCATTCCCTACAACGATTTGCAAATATGAGCTACTGATCTGGTATCAAATACCCAAGAGTCAGTAGATGAAGTAGCAAGATTAACGTCTATAACATTAATACCTGAAGCAGAAGTCACACTTTGCTTCTTTTTGAGATCTTCCATGTACTTCTTGCAGTTCCTTTTCCAGTGTCCTGTCTCCTTGCAGTAGAAGCAAACGAAATCTTATGCCGCTGACCCCTTCTTGCACCGTTCTCCATCACCGTTCTTCCAAGTGCCAAATGCTTGATTTCTTCAAACTAATCTACTACTATAGAAGCTATAATTGAAGATTACATCGACTCGTAGGTCGTGAAATAATATTACAAGCATTGCACGTAAGAAAAATATTACAGGGATTGTACATATGAAAGAATATTATACGCATCATATGCATCTGATACATACAATAGGGCCATACCATCTCAAAGCATTCTCTGCAAAAACAAGTTAGGCGTAGAACGTTCTCTACCTATCGCAGAGATACGGTATCAAGGCGACATAAAAGGGGGCTTCTGGGCAGCGCCCGAAACACCACACGAAATTCATAGATCCAATCTATGGAATGGCTTGAGGAAACCATATCGACGTAATCACATTATGCCGTCCTGGTCACCATCAAGGGAGATGGTTTGCGTAGGCGCGAGGCCGCAAACAAGGTCGGACTACGAGACAGCTTCAGCATAATCACATTATACCGTTCCGATACTCTATCAAGGAACGCTATCTTGAACCCAACTCAAACCGAGTTCTATGGATATTGCTTCGATGTAATCACATTACGTCGTCCCGATACACTATCAAGGAACGCAATTACCATCTACTTTCCTCTACAGATCCCCTAAAACTGGTTGATCTAATCAACCCGTG
Organism: Oryza australiensis; assembly: GCA_019925245.2. Lineage (NCBI taxonomy): Eukaryota > Viridiplantae > Streptophyta > Magnoliopsida > Poales > Poaceae > Oryza > Oryza australiensis. The sequence goes on along the minus strand of JAIFGZ020000326.1, from coordinate 486,173 downwards.
TGCAAAACTTGTTCCAGATCCAATCTAAAACCCGAACTAAGCAAGATTAGCTCTGATACCACTGAAGGGTTACGCGGAAGCTACGATAGCTCATAACAAAAAAACTCTACCGTGCAAACCAGGAACACTTGCAAGTAAGGGTCGATAGATCGTTACCGATTGGAGTATGCAGCGAAATAGCCAATCGGGAGCTATCCGATCTGGAATGCTGTCGGTGATCACAGCCCGATTCGGCGAGCGCCGATTTCCAAACACTCGATCCGACGTAGCCGATTCCTGATGTCAGAGTCGATCCAACCTCAGCCGACTTGCCGATTCGTCGTACCGCGCTCGCGCTACCGATCCGCCGTAGCCGCTTCGCTCCGATGAGCCACAGCTGAATTATCCGATCGCAGCTGATTCGTAGCCGACGAACAGCACCGCAACGTAGCAGTGCCTCTACCGGTATCCAAACGTCCGAGGAAAGAACGCCTAACACCCATGTGCTTGCACAAGATGGATGGCTTGGGTTTTGGCTCGGAGGTGGGGAGGGTTTTCGTGGAGATTGATCTCGCCAACTTCTGTTGCGCCAAATCAGATTGATTCGGTTTAAAGCAATGCGCAACTCTCCACCCCTCGCCCCTTTATATAGAGTTGGCCGACTGGGTCTAGTGGCCGATCGGGACTCTATTTTGAATCGGATCCAATCCGAATCTCATAGAATTGGCCGCCCATACTTCGTAAGCCCATATTACTCTATCGGATCGGTTCCCCATCCGATCGAGCCATATCCGAGTCCAACTCGAATGTCTGTTCTTATCCCCTTAAGCATTCGACCCTGTAGGTTCAGGTATACTCGGCTTCGGCTTGAGTCTAACTCAGCCGATCTGTCAACAGCGATGCCTAACAGCACATATTGACACCATAGTATACAAGAATATAATATCGGCTCTGAACCTGTAATGTGTACACAAATCCCTTCGCCTCACGATACCAATTAAGCTATAGGCAAGATGTGTGCCATCCATTCAATAGCTTAACCATTCACTTGAACCGTATCGGATTATCTGTCTGTTGATTGACTCCTCAATCAACTCGGGATGGCCATGCACTTCCATAATCCATTACCTCGAGGGGCCCAGAGATATCTCTTCCAAAGGAGGGGCAAATTCCATATTGATCACTCACATCCCACTCCATGTTTTATAGCAAACCCGAAGACTACTTTTATAACTACCCAGTTACGGAATAGCGTTTGGTAGTCCCAAAGTAGGCTACTACACATGTTGGAATCCATGATGATCTCAGGTTTAAGGACTTTGCATCAACACTACTTGATACCAACTAATGACACATTAATTCCTGTAGTGTCTCAGGGTGGGCCTATCCAACAATGTGTTCTCTAACACATCTCCATGTATATTGATTTGGTATCTCGATACCATGATCTATGAGACGTGATCATCAATCAATAAACATGCCGATCATAGAATCATATTTCTTCCAACAATATGACATATGATCAGGGATCGTTTAGAAATAGATTCATACATAAAGAGTCTCATAAATAAGTCAGTACTTATTGATCAATACAAGATGTCTATTTCATGGAACTGAGTAACACTTTATTCATAAATACATAAACATTGATCATGATATCCAACATCTCCATGTTGCCTCTAGGGCATATCACTAACATTGACAACTTCTGTGCACAACTTATGGCCAGCTCTGAGCTACGCGGCCCCGATCCAGTTTGGTTGGGGTTCCCCGGTAGGATGTTTGTCAAGCTGGCTTTTGATGCTCGGGGACTCGGCGGAGCTCCCCAACCGACACGTAACGACCTAACGACTCGATAACGTCCGCGCAAGTGCTCATAATCAGCTTTGAGATTCGCGGCCCCGATCCCAGGTTATCCGGTTTCCCAGGATAGAAGGATATCGACTGAGTCTGTGACTACTTTCCGGTTCGGTTTGTTCCCCGAGTATCGGATCGATATGTCCCTGCCCGGTGCTGTCACTCGATCCCATGCCCTTCGGTCAGAGTTGGATTTTCCCTCCCGGAGTTGGACTTGGGTCGGATCTCAACACGCAATGGCTCGACATATGATCAAATTACTTGGGGACCTCGGTCATTCGAGACCTTTTATTTTGCCTATTTCGTGAAATGAACGACAACTGCGCGAAAGATCAGTCTGAAGCCTTTCGAGTTCCGATTAGAGAATTCTCCCGGATGCTGCACGCGAAGACTGTCATCTAGAGCCAAGTTGTCAGGAATAACACGAATAGGGGAAGCTATCTCTACGCATGTCCTGGTCGAACACGAAAAGAGAGGGTTTTGAACCCCGATATTAACACGAGTTAATTTGTTCTTCCTAATTAGGGACTATTACAGCAAAGATTTCTCAAAACTCTGGAAGGTTGACAATCTTTTCTGCGGTCTTCTTGACCTCGGCAATGATGTTATCAAATGTCGCTGGTTTGCATGCCTTCCAGCCACTCTTGGCCTTCGGGTCAGAACTTCAACACCCCGGGTGGAGGGCTTCCTAGCTAGGCCCCAATTGGGGTCAGGACTGCAGTCAGCCTCCGAGCAGCAGTCTTGACCGCACCTGTGACCTCCATTTCCTAAGGGAAATGGATTCTTTGACTTGGAATGGACTTTTGAGCTAGTCCCCGGTCGAGGTCGGGGCTGCTACGAGCCCTCGGGCAGTAGTCTCGACCGCAACTGCAATCTTCACTACTTCAGGGCAGTGACTTCGACGACTCAAATGTGGGCTACCGAGCTAGTCCACGGGCGGGGTTGGGATTGCCTAGCGCCTCCGGGCCTGTAGATCCGAACATCTCGCTAGCCTCCACTACTCTTGGGTAGTGGTTTTCCTGACTCGGGGGTTGGCGGCTAGGCCGCCTTCCTCTCGGTCGAAGTAGGAGCTACCTAATGCCTCTGGGTGGTAGACTTGTTGATCTCGTCGGGTGAACGACAGAACACTCTGGATGATTTGACCATAGGTTTGGATGTACCACTCGACCCTAGGCTCGGGGGCTACACCTGCCAGGTGCACCTAGGCGGTGCACCTGCAAAATCTCGAACTGCAAACACACCTGCTAGGAACAAACACCCTGGAAGAAGAACTTGACCCTAAGGTCAAATGTACCATTCGCCCTTAGGCTTGGGGGCTACACCTGGCAAGTTCACCTAGGCGGTGCACCTGCCAAATCCTTGGCTCGAAGCTTTGAGGATCCTTCGGAGACTCCGACGAAGAAGAACTCTGATCCTAAGGATGGATGATTCATTCCTCCTTAGGCTCGGAGGCTACTGTGGGGGGGGGTGTCACCCCGGGGTACCCCAAAGACTAGAATCAAATCCCAATCAAAGTCAAGTCGAGAGTCCTCGGGATGCGGTCGAGGACCCGGCCCCCTTGGCGGGGTCGGCCGTTCCGACCTTCCCCCGAGTCCGACCCTTGCTGCTTTCTCGACCCTGACTCGGCACCCGACCTCGAGCTTCCTGAGGACAAGACTTGGCACGCAAGGAGGAAGAGGGAGGAGACAACCCGGCAGAATCTGACACCACCTAACAGCGCAGAAGGAGGATCCCAAAGCTAGAGAGATCATAAGATGCCCATGGTGTATAATACCTAGCAGACCATCATGTACTTTTTTAGATATTCTTTGTACCCACCTTTTAGCTCATTAGACTTAGCTTTCTTGACCCCCAAGCTCATCTGTTACTGTCGCCCTAGATCTATAAAATGGAGGGCAGGACAACGGGGCCAAGGGAGAGGAACATTCGAAGGAAGAGAGACCTTGACAGTACTCTAGATCCAACACCATTGTAATCCCAGTTTATACTCCACCCCATCAAAGAACGTCACACACTAGACGTAGACCTATTATGCTTCTGGAGGGTTGAACCAGTATAGCTCGCTGCGTCTTTTCTCTTTGGCTCGTCCTATGACTCGAGTCGACCATCTGAACCATTGAAGGACAGCTTCTCTACCATACTCTCTTTCTCCTCCTCGGGGACCCTCCTTTGAGGACTGCCGACCCACCTGTCGATAGGAACAGTGCGCTGAATCCCGCGATGCTTGCAAGCGTCGAGCTCAGCTTTCACTTGATGTATGATCCAGCACTCAATCAGAGGTTGAGTAGAAGTCTTGTAGATCAGACACCAAGTATTGAAGTCCTTTTCCACGGGGTTTGCTTGTCGACGTCTAGTTCTTGGTGGAAGCTGGGAGATTAGTCGTCCTAGGAACTCTGCCGGTAGATTGGGTTGTCGACACCTCGTTCTCAAGGTAAACCAGAGAAGTGGCCATCGTAGGGATCTTGTCCGCATGTTTCGTCATCATTGCAACATTCTCAGCGGAAGCCCGAGCGTGCGCAATTAGGATGCTGGAGAACACCGGGAAGACAATGGTTCCAACTTGGACCAAATTGAACATCTGCTAAGTTGGATTTCCCAGGCCACGATGGTCATAGAAGCCCTTGTCGGAAAATTCGGCTCTTGAACTCATCTCGTCAAGATCCTTTAGCACCAAACCCCCTACTTCGCGCACCACTATCGACGGGTGATACCCGTCTATGGTATTTGTAGAGTATGGGGATCGTTGGAACTAAGGTGTATGCGAGATCGTATCTAGGAGACAAAGAACAAGGGTTTATATTGGTTCAAGCCCACTAAAAAGAGTAATATCCCTAATCCAATTTATATGTATATCTGAGAGAATACCACACAAATTACAATGGGAAGAATAGACTAGCTAGGCAATCCGTCGACTAGAACTCGACGAGTATGGCTTAACGAGATCTTATTGATGAATAGGGCTTCGACTTCCTCCAGATTGTTCTCTTTCTGTGGCTAATGGCTATGGCTTGTAATTCGATGCCCCTCCCTCCATGAGGAGGCCTTGTATTTATAGCGTTGATTACCTTCTTCTTCAAGTAGAACTCAAAGAACCTAAACAAGACACGTGCTAAGGAGACCTTATCTTCCCCGAATAGGACTCTGACACCTTCTATCCCGAGAAGATAATTTCCTTCTATATTCCTCATATTTTTTTAATCAAAGCATACCTTCTAGCATATCATTAGCTACATAGTACTTCCCTATACCACAAAACCAAGTATGAAAGGTATCTCTTATCCTTGACACTGACAAAAGTGTTCTCTTAAATTACTTATCCTAAAACAATTTAATTTCATCATTGTATTCATTACAATTAAATCTTTATAACAAAATCTTACGTAATTATATTCTAAATAAAGAGATATGTGTAAATTAAGTTTATAATATATCTAAATTATTACTTTTAGATTTGATTAAATTACTTCTTAGGCATTAATAATATTGCGAATATGTTAATTTTATTGTTGTTTTTTCTAATTAGTTCTATAATTTGTTTTGATTCATTTTAATTTTTATATAGACTCATGTTTTACCCCACGCCATACCGCCAAGCATACCATTAAAACCGCCAAGCTAATGAGTAATCTTGGAAGTTTTATTTTGGCCCCAAGGAAAATTAATTGGCCACCACAAAAATTCTGAAATTTTTAGTGAAGATTTACTTTCAATGTTGTGATAACCTATTTTCATTTTTGTTAACTTACTTTTATCATTTGTGTAAATTACTTCTACGCTTTTTCGAATTTGTTTTCTAATAAGTAATTAATTCAAATCTAAAAGTAATTTACATATATGATAAAAGTAATTTACAATATATATTTTTATCGAATATAATCATGTGAGATCTTATTATAAAGATTTTATTACAATAAATACAACGATACTATCGGATCACAAAAGTAAAACCCGATTTAAAATTTAACTGGAAAAATAGACAAAGAAAATTTAACTGGAAAAATAGACCATACACTAGTAAAGATAAAACAATGCCTATGTAGTATTTAGATTTTGCCATAGTGTATGTTTGGTCTTGCTTACTTTGACGGTGTCATAATAAAACTAAATCAGAGGGAATAGCAACTAGCAAGGTTGTATTGGCTTTATGTGTATCAACTACTATATTGACTAGAAAACCTCCCCAGTAGCTATGCCAGATTTAGAGTTAGACACAATCTTTTCGAGTGCTCGTTCGAGAACTTTTTATTTCGTCTCTATGTCAAAGTAGACACGATTTCATAAAGTGTGTTAGAAGCGTCTTCGTACGTAGCGCGTCAGGCCTTGTAGATATGAATTCGTTACGCGCTGTTACAAAAGAAAGAGACATTTCATAAACACGTTATATGCATATCTAAAAATATAGATACAATTTTGCAAACACATGTATAAAACGTCTTTAGTGGTGAAGTTACGTAGTAATCTAACGCTTCATTGCGTGTTAAGAAACATAGACACAATTTACAGATATATATACAAAACATGCCTACTAATATAGACACGTTTTGTAAAGATGCCTTATAGCGCAACAATTATTATAGAGACGATTTAGTAAAGCGTGACAGATGATATGGCACGTGACATGACGGATGATGTGGCACATGACGTGGTGAATGATGTGGCGAGTGATGTGGCACGTGACATGGCGAATGATGTGTTAGGTGACATGGCGGATGACACGTTTCATGGTAACACCAAAATACGTGTTAACAAATGTAGAAACAATATCGTACATATATTTTTATTACATGTCTACGGATATAAGACACGTTTTATAGTTACACCATACTGTGTATTAAGAATTATAGAGACGATTTATAGATACATCTACTTTCGTGTGTACTAATATATAATGGTGCTTTTATTTGCATTTATAATTTTAATATATCTTTATATTTTTTCTAATTGGCTATAATTTATAAATAAATGATCCATGACATTGTATTGACAATCAATTCTTCACTTCACCAAAAATAGACTGAGTACTTTGAACCAACAAGTGTAGTACTTAATATCTGGAACAATTCATGACAATTGTCTTGATAAAGAAACACAAAAAGTGATAGTATCATGCAAATAGTTCAAAATTTTTCACTAACAAAAAAAAAACATGTGCTTTGTTGTCCGTTCTTGCTCTTCTCCATTGCAACTTCACTTCTCCCTTAAGAAATAACTTTCTTCACCTGCAACGGCCGCATGGGGTTAGATGAATAACACAATTTGACGATATTATGAAACTGTAGGTTTAATCTTTAAAAAAACTTACATGTTGTAACACCCCAGGCGCCACAAAAGCCTAAGATGTCACTAACGTCCCTTCCCACATGCCAGAGCACGAAAACTCGACAAGAAACACCCATCAACTAGTAAAGCGGTAGAAACAACAAGAATAAAGGTATGATTAAGATAAGTTCCAACACAAAGGTTATTATTGTCCACAAATGGTCACCAAGCTAGTTAATTATAAGTTTACTAAAAACGACAGAAGTATCATTATTATCTCTAAAAGTATGTGAAATAATGAAGACATGCCGCTACTCCCATCCCTTCAAGCAAGCATCCAAATCACGCACCTGGAAAGATAAGAGGGGTGAGAATAAATCTCAGCAAGCAAACTGCCTGAACATGTCATTCAAACTACAAGTTCTTAAAACATTGATTTAAACATAGAAGAATATATGTCATAAATATATAAAGGTTCATGATGGGAATATTTATCTAATGAAATTTATGTAAAGAAATAAAGGGCATCATATATAATAAGCAAATCATGACCACAAATGAATAGAACGATACACCTCATAGAAATAAAAAGAATACTCCGCATCTTCTCTTCATGGCAAGATAAAACTTCAATCCCAATAATCCTCGAGTGCAAATGCAATGCATATGCATATGCCTCGAGACGACGATGCAAAGCGTGAGTTAAGAATAATCCAAAGGTGCACCACCTGTTCAAACATCACACCTCATAAAATATATTCATTCAGACATTCACAAATGACACGTAAACTGCTTCTACGGCCTGCGCTAACGTCTCCCTCAAAACAGCAACCAGACAACCAACCAACAGTAGCACCCTAGCTTCACATTTTTACTGCTGACGAATCACTTGTCTAAAAAGCATAAAACTTTATCAAAATATAAAAAAACAGCATTGCCTACGACTTTCATGTTGTAATTTTTGGATTAAGGAATCTAAGATACCCAAAACAAGCCAACAATATAACCGAACTTTTCTGACAACAGAAAATTAGCAGCTGAATGAAACATGCATAACTGGAGATATACTCGTCCAAAAAAATTTTGTAAGACAATCTGGAAAGCCTAAGAAATGTGCTACAACTTTTGTTCAGAACACATCATCTAATTTGGTGATTAAGATGCTCTAAACTGCACCCAAAGACTGCCTATAGCATCTGCCCAGGAATTCAGAGCAGTACAGAGTCAAACGATGATATCTGATGTTCTAGCCAACCAGAACTCACTAAATTTCACCAGCTTATACCAGATAACCATATATACAACTTTCTAGCAATAATCATATTGAATAAAAATCATTAAGGTGTTCGAATCATCAGTCCAATCCTAATCTGACAATCTGACTGTCACTGCAGAATAGTAGTACTAAAACAGCCATTTCTGATGCTACAAAATTGATATGGGGATAAACTTTACCAATATAGAACGACAATGAAATTATATACAACTTTGTAGTAGACACAAATATTTGATTCAGCCTTTAGGTTTACCTAATTTTGACTTGAACAGAATCTGTCCAGAATTACAAGACTAAAAAAACAGTCAGAAAGAAATGGCAATTACTCCCTAACCATAGGTCCGGTTGGGGTGTTCTTTATGGTCGTCAAAAGCTGTTGAAATCCTCTACAGCTCATATAAAGGTTTCTTATTTTTCTGGGGCCGCTAAGACGCCCTAAACTGCACATAACCAACAACTGCAGATTCTAAATCACAGCAGGATATAATTACGAGATTAGAACCCTAACCCCGTGAACTAATCAAACGAATTCGCAAACCCCAGCATGGATTTCACATCAAAATAGTGGGGAAAAGAAAGATCATACCCCAACAGCGACTATGACAAAGATACACAATGATTAATCTCCCGTGCCCCTTCTCCTTCGCAGTGATCTCCGCGTTACAAGACCCGCCGACTTGATCTACTCCATATTGGCATCACCATCAAGAACAACAGGGAAAGCCATGGAATTGAGAGGGAAACATGAAGAGAAGAAGATAACCGACCGGTACTAGATGAAGAACGACACAGCGATGAACAGTGACCCTAATTTATTGCCCTCTTCTCTCTTACCCTAGGGTCTTCTCTCCTCTCATGAATACGAGGCGGCGGCGGCGGCTCATGAGATGAAGGGGATTAGTTTTCTATAGTGAGAAGAAACGAACAGTCCAAGGAAGGAAACTAGAAAGACCTAGGCAAAACAAAAGGTCAGGTGGGCACTGTAGCCGCATGCTACAGCAACCACGTTACTGTTCACATTTTTTCCTCCCCAAACTTTCGACAACCATAGCTTCTTGATCCAAAGTCGAAAAAAAGCGTATGAGTAGTCAAATGAAATGTATTCAATGAGCTCTACGTAACTATAGCATCTGATCGTCTATCCGAGCAACGGATTAAAAAATATTTTTTGCCACTCATTAAGACTCCTTTTTAATCATTTACCACTTTACACTTCTTAACATATAAAACATATCTTAGGGTGTTACACATATGAATGGGGCCAAGGAATAGTATAGCCAATAGCATCTAGTAGTATATGAATATCAAAAATAGGTCTACGTATCAGCTCATCTCCTTTATTTCTAATGTCAATGTTTTCAAGCCCTTCAACATAAACCCCAATATATTCCTTTCCAAGCATGGTTCTTCCTATCTCTTGTTTGCAATAATTAGTCACTATCTGTGCTTTGGCCAGTCTGTAACCTAAATATCCCTTATATCGGATTCAAGGTACGCATCACTTAAAATAGAAAAGCAAAAAAGCAATCATGCTAGTCTGTAACCTAAATATCCCATGCTATCCAATTCTGTTTTACCACTGGTTAGGATAGCAGCTAAACTGAGATGCTTTTGAGGGCATGGAGAAATATTCTTTAGAAGATAAGATAGAACATGTAATTCTTTTTATGAAATTCCAAGGAACATGATACTGTAGAATACCATATGAACCTTCTTGTTTTATAAATACATGGTTTAACTTTTCTTTGCTGTGGATAACCCTACGAGGGAGGTGCGACGGCGGTGGGAGACCGGGTGGTAGGGGGGAGGTGCGACGGCGGCCGGAGTCCGGGTGCGTGGCCGGTGGCTGTGGCGTGCTGGGTTAGGACGGTGGTTGCGGCGCTCTCGAGGACGGGGCTAGCTAGGCCGCGGCATTGGCTGGTGGCTGACTTACAGCTAGGGCGCTAAGCAGGCCGGGAGGAGAAGAGTGGCCAAGTGGGCCAAAAATTACTACGTCGGGATGGGAGGGATGGGTCGGGTGGTGGCCGACTCGAGTGGGGTGTAGGATTGGTGGACCGAAATTGGTTTAGATGGACTGATAAACGGGAATTTTCCCAAAAATACGGGATCCGTGAATACGGTCGGAAAACACCCCAACTGTTCCTGCTCCCATTCCCGTTCCCTTTTTTTCCGTTCCTGTTTTTTCGCGGAAACGATATTCGGTTGGGATTTTCGGTACTCGGTGTCGGTCGGTACAGGATTTTCCCGTCCCTGCTTTCATCCCTAATGCTATCACAAACATGTTGTTAGCTCCATGGTATGACTGTATGATTCTAAAGCTGCCAGCCTGAGTTCAATTCCTAGGAGCACTATTTTTATTTTTAATTTAGTTGTATGGTTATATGATATTTGTATTTTTAACAATTCAAATATATTATTTCTTCATCCTTGTCGATGATTACAAAATTTTTTTACAATTCAAATATATTATTTCTTCATCATTGTCATTGAATAAATAATGTATATGTTATATGGTAGTTGTATCTTTTTACCAATTAAAATATATTGTTTCTTCGTCCTTCTCAATGATTACAAAAATTAGATTCTATTGATCCAAATAAGTGTCATTTTCTTTTCAAATCAAAATTCATATTTATGTGTATATTGATGTTTATTTGATACGTTTTACGACGTATCGACATGCTATTTACAGTTCAAAGCATGTTAAACTTTGTATCAATTCGATACTTTTTTCTAATCAAGTCAGAAAGCATCTATACTTAGTTATAAATAATTGTTTGATACGATTTATAACGTGTCTATGGGATAATGACGCTTCAAAGTGTGTCTAACACTGTGTCATTTTCTATTGGTGGTTAGTTGATACGTTTTACAATGTATACATATGCTATTCACGGTTGAAAATATGCCAAAGTTTGTATCAATTTGATATGTTTTTCTAATCAAGTCAAAAAGCATATATATATCTATCTATAAACAATTGTTTGATACACTTTACAACATGTCTATGGGATAATAACGCTTCAAAGCGTGTCTACCTCCATATCATTTTGAGACGACTTCAATAGCGTGTTAAAAAAGTCTTATGTGACTAGTAACACTTTAAGCTTGTCTAATATCACAACAGTCTGACATATTTTCAAAATCGTGTCAAAAAACATCTTTACGTGTTAAAGTAGAGACACTTTTAGACTGTGTTACTACTATCACGTATCTCTACGTGTTAAAGTAGAGATGTTTTTAGACTGTGTTACTATGTATCTTAAGGGGGGTTTTGGAGTAGGTGCAGTGTAGCTAGCAGTTATAATGACAATAATGTATATGCAGTCGATTGACACTTGTTCTGACTATATATATGGAGCATAATTGCTACGCCTCTAGACTTTAGTGAGATCTAGCTAGAGATCTGATATAATGTGTGTTCAGACCGAACAGTTGGGCTTAGCTACATACTCCTATACTTTCAATTACACCTTGTACGGCACTTATCTTTCCTAGGGTCCTGATCACTTAGCATCTTCCTGTGATACGTGATATCTTAATATTGAAATTATCGAGCCTTCTGGATTAGTTAGAGACGCTAGGCTGATCATCGAGTATAATTTATTATTTAAAAAACATCCGTTAGTTTTAGGATTTCTGAGAACACCTTTCTGCAAAGATCTTATCTATTCTAAAAATTCTTTAACTAATGGATTTTTTTAAAAAACATAAGTTATACTTAATGATCAGTCTAGGGCATCAAATTTGTCAATTTCAGTCTAGGACATCAAATTTACAAATTTACACCGTAGCCTTATTGAGGAGGTCATTGAGTTCTGCGTTAACTTTATTGAAGACCTTCGTCCCATCGGGATGCCTGAATCAAGCCATGAAGGTAGACTATGAGGAAGGGAACTCTTGGAAGGAAGACAATAATGACCTGGAAAGCACATTGGACCATGTTGCAACAATCTTCCTTGGTGGCTCCTTACATCGAGGAGCACGTGGCGATTGTTCGCTCAGAAAACATCGGTAATACGGATGCATGGATTACACACCATTACATTGATGCATTTCCTGCTTGGCTGCGACAACATCTCATGGGCAACACGAGCATTGACCAACAACTAGCGTTCTTGGCGAGAGGACCATCTTGCTCGATCACCATATTCCAGGCATATGAAATCAATGGGTACACATTTTACACATAGGCCCAAGACTTAAAGAGCACGAATCAGAACAGTGTTGTCTGCATTGATGTCGTGGGATACGATGGTACGGCTAGAACATATTACGACAACATCGATGACATATAAGAGCTGAATTATGGACCTCTGAAGGTCCCTCTATTTTGGTGCCAGTGGGTTAGGCTCAGTGGTGGAGGTGTAACCATTGATTCAAGTGGGATGACAACGATCGACCTGAGCAAGGTTGGATATTCAAATGAACCCTTCGTCCTTGCCAATGATGTATAACAAGTTTTCTATGTCAAGGACATGGCTAGCAAAGCAAAGAAGGGGAAAGGGTCCGACGAGCCAAAGCGCCACGTGGTTCTCCCAGGCAAAGGAAAATCGTGGGAGTCGAGGTAGAACAGACAAAGATTACGATCAGTTTGATAGGCAACCTCCGTTCATGGTGACGGTTGACCCGAGCATCCTCCTATCAAATGAGGACACCCCTTACTCACGCAACGATCATAACGAAGGAACAATCGTGCGGAGAAAGTACGTGACGACAACCATTACTTACTAAATTTTTGTATGGACGATGTAAATTAGATTGAATTTATTATAAATATTTGAATTTATTGAATTTATTGTAAATTATTGTAAGCCTATCTCAGTGTTAAACTTCAAGGTTAGTACTAGTAGTAATTCTGGTGTACTTATAGTATGTATTGCATGATATTCTCCTCCATGGCTACTTATGCTTTGCCTCCGCAAGATGGTGTGTGTGATGTCAAATGAACATGGTTTGCAACTTTGCATAACCCATCTATGAAGTGTGACTTTAAATTTTTTTTTAAATAGATCATATGTGAATTAGATATTATTATTAGAATTTAAAATATTTTTCTATAGGGCATTTGTTAACTATATACTATTAGAATTTAAAATATTTTTCAATAGGCCATATGTAAATTATGTATGAATTTAAAACACTTTTCAATAGGGCCCTATTTCAATAGGCCAATGTAAAAATATTTTTAAATAGGCCATATCTTAATTATATATTATTATTATAATTTAAAATATTTTTTAATAGGACATTTGTTAATTATATATTATTAGTAGAATTAAAAATATTTTTCAAATAGGGTATTTGTTAATTACATATTATTATTATTACAATTTAAAATATTTTTCAATAGGACATTTGTTAATTATATATTATTATTAGAATTTCAAATATTTTTCAAATAGGGCATTTGTTAATTATATATTATTATTATTATAATTTAAAATATTTTTCAATAGGACATTTGTTAATTATATATTATTATTAGAATTTAAAATGTTTTTCAAATAGGATATTTGTTAATTATATATTATTGTTACAATTTAAAATATTTTTCAATAGGACATTTATTAATTACATATTATTATTAGAATTTAAAATAGTTTTCCAATAGGGTATTTGTTAATTATATATTATTATTATAATTTAAAATATTTTTAATAGGGCATTTGTTAATTATATATTATTAGTAGAATTTAAAATATTTTTTAAATAGGTCATATGTTAATTAGATATTATTATTAGAATTTAAAATATTTTTCTATAGGGCATTTGTTAACTACATATTATTATTAGAATTTAAAATATTTTCAATAGGCCATATGTAAATTATGTATGAATATAAAATATTTTTCAGTAGGGCCCTGTTTAAATATTTAATCTCGTTTTTAACACCAACCGGGACAAAAAAACATTTGGAAATAACGGGAAAACATCTTTAGTCATGGTTCGTAGCTCCAACGGGGACTAAAGATTCTCACCTACCAGTGGTACGGGCATCTTTAGTCCCGGTTGGTGGCTTCAACCAGGACTAAAGATATCTTAAGTCCCGGTTGTTGGCTTCAATTGGGACAAAAGATCTCAGTATCTATATATAGAAGAGGGCGCGGTGGATCCAAACACTTAGCTGTTTTTCTATCCTTAGTCTTCGTCGCCGTCGCTGAACCCTAGAACGTCGTCGTGCCGCCGTCTTCTTCTCTAGCCGCCGCCGCCGCCGTCGTCGCCGGAGTCGCCGTCGCGCGCCACCGCTTAGTTCAAGCACCTTTTTTCCTCGTCGTCGCCGCGCGCAAAACTCTAACTGGCCGGTGCCATCGCCATCGTCGTCGCCGTCGCCATCGCCGTCGCCCCTGCCTCCGGCCTTGATCAACGTCGCCGCTGCCGCCCTCCGCCTCTGCCGCCGGCGCCGTCGCCGCCCCCGACCGACTTGTGTATATGCATGCATGTGTTTGAATATATGTAATATATGTGAATTTTGAATGTGAATTTTGAATTAGAATTTTGAATGTGAATTTTGAATTGTGAATGTGTTTATGTGTAAATGGACTTATGTATATATGGACTTTGTATTTAAATTTGTTTGAATGTGAATAGATTGAATAGATTGAATTTGTTTTTTAATAGGTGAATAATATATATGGTGAATTGTGAATGTGAATTTTGTATTTACGAAATTGTGAATGTGAATAATATATTTGGTGAATGGTGAATGTGAATTTCTTTATGGGTCAATGGACTTATGTATATATGGTGAATTGTGAATGTGAATTTTGTATTTACGAACGAACGAGATAGATCAAATGACAGAACGGACTTGAACGAACGATAGAACGATACAACGATTTTAACGACCGAACGAGTTTATTCGTTCGGTCAGTCATTAGGTCGTTCGTTTGGTTATTCGTTCGTTCGGTCAGTCGGTCATTTGTTCGGTCGTTCATTCGATCGTTCGTTCGTTTGCTCGGTCGGTCGTTCGTTCGGTCGTTCGTTCGTTCGTTTGGTCATTCGTTTGGCCGTTCGTTCATTCGGTCGGTCGTTCATTCGGTCGTTTGTTCGGTTGTGTGTGTTTCGGTCGACCAATCGCCCGTCCCATGATAACGTGGGTCTCGGCATGTTTCGGCCGACCGGCCGTCCCTCCCGTGAAAACGTTTAGTTTATAGTTTGTACGGAAAAAAATCAACCTCGCCATCCTCCTCTCTTTCTCTCATCTCCTCTCCACTTCCTCTCCTCTCGACCTTATCTCCCTCACGTCATCCTCGTCTCTTTCTCTCCTCTCCTCTCCACCTTATCTTACTCACGTCATCCTCTCCTCTCCTCTCCTCTCCTCTCCGAATAGACGAGGGATTTAAGTAAAGTCGACAAGAGGAATAGACGAGGGATTTACGTCATCCTCTCCTCTCCTCTCCTCTCCTCACGAAACTTGATCTTTTTCTTATAAATACAAGTTACAATTAAAAAAACATAATGCAATACACATCTTCAATTTGATTTTATATATATCAACATATAGTACGATGACATTAAACTTAGTTAACGAGTAGCTCGACAATATTTCCCCTACATTTTCCTCAGTTATCTATTTAGTGTAACTAGTTCACAAATCTATGCATGTACTAACTGGATAATTCTTTCCTTTTCAGAATTCCTTCATCAAGTCCTCGAACTCACAACAATCAAATGGCTGATCGTGAGGACAAACAGTTTCTCCTTGACAAGATCGCATAGGGTAGCAACCAATATTTCATTGAGGAGGGGAACGAGGATCCTAATCAATACCTCAACGAAGAGGGGAACGAGGAGGATAATGAGGCCACTCCAGCCGTTGGAGATAAGAGGGCATGCGGGCAATGCGGTGTCAGTAAGTGAATTGAGGGTTGCCATGTCATAGCTAAAGTGGCACCAGACGGTTGGCCAAGTGCCCCAGCCGACGACGCAAGGAAGTTTGTGGCACACAGCAGATGGATGGTGAGGGATCACGTGCCCATCAGCGTTGTGAACTGGAGGCGATCAAGGATAGGAGGAGATGAGCAGAGCTATCTCCCGGACACAGAGAAAGAGATGCTGTGGACAACAATGCTACAGACGTTCACCATCCCAAAGTCAGAACAGGCAAGGGTCAAGGAATGGACGTTAAAGAACATGACTGAGCTCTTCAGGAACTATAAGAAGGAGTTACACAAGAAATACATCCTGAAGGGCCAGAACCCAGACTTTGACAAGTTCCCAAAGCTCAGAGATCACTGGGAGGCCTTTGTGCAATACAAGACTAGGGAGCGAGCGCAAGCCCTCATTGAAAAGAACAAGGCCAACGCAGCTAAGAAGAAATACCATCACAAGCTAGGGTCAGGCAGCTATCAAAAGGCATTGCAGAAATGAGAGAAGATGGAAGCCGACCTGGAAGCGTGAGATATCGTTCCGTGCACAGCCAACTGGCCAAAATGATCAAAACATTAGCTCTATGCTCACGATGGATCGCTGAATCCTGCCGATGGATCAGTAATCTTCGGCGCTGAAATCCAAGAAGTGGCCAGGAGGTTGGAAGAAGCACTGGGGCCTCTGCCTCTGGTTCGTTCAAGCCTGACAGAGAGAAGGACAGCGTGGAAAAGGCGTTGTCCCTGGAAATACGGTTTTCAAGCAGACATCGACACATACAAGAGCCGCATGAGGATGAAGCGAGAGACAGTTGCGAGGTTCGCAGAAATGGAGATCTGTCTCTCGCAGATCGATCAGATTGTGGCGCAAAAAGGTGGCCGAAAGGATGGCAGAGGAGCGGAGCCACTTTGTTAGCCAACAGTCAGATCCAACAACAACAGCTCAACTACAGCAGTAGCACAGTAGCTGCGCTTCAACAAGAAATGAAGGTGAATTGGCCCCACAAGCTCTAGTGTGTCCGCCATGCCCTATTGATGATATCACACAGCGGACACTGTGTGAGCTGCACATTCCACTCAAGAACATAACAATCAAGGTATGTTCGTAGTTTTATGTTATATATTTCCCTGAATAACTTGAGAATCAAGGTTTATTACTAATTAATAAGCTAGCTTCTCGAACTGATGGTGTCGGGCATGGCGATTCCAGTAGACCGAGACGACACCTACCACTGCAGGCCCGTTCCACCTAGGTTCTCAAAAGTCGAAATTGAACAGGTGAAACGCGGATACAAAGATCTCGAGCTGGATATCCCTAGAGGAGACGGGGAGACGACGCTAGGATAAACAACTCACGGGATATTTATTTGGAGGAAGCCCTTCATCATATTTCCCGGGCGAGAAGCGACACCTTTCGTTCCTCTGCCGTCGCTTCCACTTGGACTGTCTCCTCCGCCTCCTCCGCCTCCTCTGCCTCCTACGTCGCCTCCACGAGCATCGACTCCTAAACGGCCATCTCCCACTCCTCAGCCTTCTCCGCCTCCTCCGTCGCCACAACGAGCACCAACTCCTAAATGGACTGCCTCTCAGCCTCCTTCGCCTCCTCCTAAGCACAAAGCTCTAGCCACGCGGTCAATGTCAACCAGTGGACTAAGAAGCAAGATTTCTAAACTTGACCTGCTCCCGCCAGCCCCAAAGAAAACAACGTATGACAAGACTCAAGAGGAGTTGGACGTGGTCGTCCGAGCCAAGGTCAAGGCACATTTCAAGAAGAAGTCTCCTAAGAAGCCTCCTAAAATTTCCCTGGAGATCAAAGCTTTTTTTAAGGAGACGTACCTAACGCCACAGCCTAAACCACAACCGCAACCATAGTCTGACTATGACAGGACTATCAGGAAGGCTTCTAGGAAGGCACAAACAAAGGGCAAAGATGTACCGCAGCTCGGCATGGAGCCTCAAAAACCACTTCAGTTCAGCACGATTCCAACTGTGTGAATCGAGTTAAGACAATTTATGGAATCTTTCGGGAATATCAATGGACCAATTATTCGGACGCGCACCGGTTGCGAAGGTTGAGCTAAAGTACAAGTTCAAACTTGGAATTCCTCTTGTAAAGCCTGATCAAGTTAAAAATTTACCTACACAGATGTACCGCTTCCATAAGTGGTACATACAAGAATCCAGCAAAGGTACAAAGATGATTATGGGAAAATACTCACTCGACTATTTCTTCGATGGAGGTGACCACTTCTTTATCCGCTTCAAAGACATATTCGACCTGTACGAGCTGGATGCCCTTGACGTCTCTCTTCTAGCCACGCAAGTTTTGTAATTATCGTTCAGTTAAATTTATTTTGTTCCTTAGCTCCTTGTATTTAGCTGACTAAAATTCTTTTAACCGTTGTAGAATGGCGATCCAATATTGCAACAAGACTGAATGTACCAAACATGGCTTCATGGACCCACGAAAAATCAACGCCACGTTGGTAGATCAATATCTGGAGCAAACAGAGGAGAACATATACAATATGCTGGTGCATCAACATTACAAGACGTTTATACTTCTGCCATACAACACAGCGTGAGTTTTTACTACCTTCCGGACAAAATTTAATGACGTGCATACATAAAGTTTCATATGTGTCATCTCACGTAATTTGTAGATTCCACTGGGCTCTGTTAGTAATTGACATGGATCACTAGCGGATCCATGTCTTTGATTCAATGGATAAACTAGAGTCCACGTACGCAAAGATCTTTGAACTGTTAAATAGGTAATGCCATATCTTACTTTCTATTGCATATATGCGGTTCTCGGATAATTACTCGCTAGCTTTCAACTGCACGTAGGGCATGGGCATGACTCCGTGAGAATGTTCGTGGGAATAGGAAAGATAAGCTTACTGCGAGGCTGAACTTTTCTGTGAGTAACATGCTCCAAAACTGTATTGAATCATTAATTTGTTCTAAAATATGAAATATATATTCAATTTGTCGTCATTTCTCCTTTAGTGTGCAAAACAGGCGAAGGGGACAAACTTGTGCGGCTACTACGTCTGCGATTACATTCACCGCATGGTTACCAAAGTCACAGGTTCCTAGGATCTAGATGTACGTATAACAGCCATTCATACATTACGTCTCGATTTCTTATCCATTTCATATATTTATTTCTCGCTTATTCGAATGACAGCTTATGAAAGTAAGAGACATCCTCCCCCACGCGAGTTTCATACAGGCTGCTCAAGAAAAACTGATGGGATTTATCAACGAGCAGATTACTGATCCTGCGAGAGAGTTCTACTTTAGTGTTAGCAACATAGACCCTGAATTCATAATATAGAGAATTTTTTTAACATACGATATAGAAAATATATGTGGATATTTTATGTGTGTACATATTTTGATAATATATGTATATATTTCCTTAATTAAATGCATTTATATGTGTGTAAAATATATATTTATACATATATATGTGTGTATAAAATATGTATGCATAATATATAATTAACAAGCAGCAAGCTAGCAGTTAGAAGGAGGAAATTAAAAAAACTTTTAGTACCGGTTGATAACACCAACCGGGACTAAAGATGACGGAGCCAACCACATGGCGCCGTCATCTTTAGTCTCGGTTGATATTATCAACCAGGACTAAAGATTCATTTTTAGTTCCGGTTATTTCATCCGGGATTAAAGATGTTGATTTTTAGTCTCGCTATCATAGTCTCGGTTCGATAACCGGGACGAACCGAGACTAAAACCCCTTTCCTAGTAGTGTTATCACAGACCACAGATATAATCCATCACTGATAAAGGATATCAGTGACGGATGTAGCCGTAAGATAATATTCAACAGGGAATTCTTTTTGATTCTTTTTTGCCTATCATAGGTGAGTATTCTCTGTGACGGGCCGCTGACCTCCGTCACAGATGGACCATTTACGATGTCTGATTCTGTACTAGCGATTTTTTACTCTGACTGCATGCACTCTTACAGCTCTGAAACTTTTTCAGGTGCATTATTTGCACCTCATTCTGAGAACCCGTCAAGAAACATGGTGAAAGTACATGCTGGCGCAGTCCGATATAGTACAGATGTTCAGTCAGCATCATCACTGAATTTTTTACCTTGTTCATCACCATATAAGGCCAGGCTGGGCAACAGTTGTGTTGTACCGGCAATTTGACATAGGATACCACACGTTTGTTATCGCTTGCATTCGACCTTATATCGGGATCCTCTCCAGCGCTGCAACTATTGCAGAGAACAGGCAGCAATTAAGTTCACTACATCTAGGCAAATGTGGGTATGTGAGTACTTCTGTTGGAAAACGAATATAGACGCTGCTGCAATTGTACATATGGCATCCAATTATTAGTTTCTTCTTTCGTACTATAGAAACTATTTTTCTGAACGAGATCTTTAGTAGATTTCAGATAGGTTATAAGTGGTCGCGTCTAGAAAAACCGTCCGCAGGGACCAGTTGCATTATCCCGTGCGGTCCACTTAAGCAACCGCACGGGATATTATCATGTATGGTCGCTTAGGTAGACTGCACGGGATAATACATATTATCGCATGCGGTCGACTTAAAAGGACCACACGAAAATATTATCATGTGTGGTCGATTAAGTGGACCACACACGATAATATGTATTATCCCGTGCGGTCTACTTAAGCGACCACACGCGATAATATCCCGTACGGTCCAGTGACCATACATGATAATCCATTTTTTCATGTGGTCGCTTAAGTGGGCCGCACGGGATGATGCCTATATATTTTTGTAAACCAATTTAGAGATGTAAGGTTTTAATTATCTTTATACCTATTGAATGCTCCATCTAATTCTTGGATATGTGATGGAATCAAATAGAAAAAATATTTTTTGCAACATAAGTGGCAATATAATTGCATATGTTGTGACATTGAGTTAATGTTAAGGTCATGTAGAAATTTGAAATGCATACAAGTTCATATCAAGTTATAAGGTACATAAACTTGAAACTTAGAGTTCATTTAGATGAAACTATAACATGGTGGCTCCACTTGCACATATAATGCGGTTTGTGCGTGTGTAACAAGTTTTTACGTGCATTGTTCTCGTTTCATCCTCTAATTCGAGTCGGTTTTAAAACGGTCATAACCTTCACATACGCACTCCGATTGAGACGTTCCATATATGAAAATCAATCAGAAAAAAATTTTGGATGCGCTCGTCCATAGCATCGCCACGTTCGGTGATTTTACTTTACCCAAAAATGGCCCAGAATATCTTTTTTCAATTCTAAGCGTGTCTTCTAAATTTTCCACTGGCCACATCTTTTACTTGTTTAGGCTCAAATTTTCTGTGTTTACCTCTCGTGTGCTCCTAACTCAATAAAAATATTTTAAAAAAATAAAAAGAAAATTCAAATTTTTCCCAAAAAGGCCAATAGCGGATGAAAAGGAAAAATAGAGAGGGGCAAAAGAGAAACAATATCGAGAGGAGCACATTGAGAGGTGCAATGTTAATTATATATTGTTATGGACCAAAATTAAGTTTTCATGTCAATTTATAGAATTTTCGATCAAATTTAGATATTATTACAATTTTTGTAGCCCAATTTAGAGATGGAAGGTTTAATGATTATCACATGCGGACGGCTTAAGAACCCGCACGGAAAGATATTTTTTCCGTGCGGGCTGCTTAAGCCGCCCGCACGGAATGAGGGCCCGTACAAAAAGATAATCTTTCCATGCGAGCACTTAAGCCACCCGCACGCGATGATCACCACCGGCTATATAGGTGCACACGTTCGCCTCGTTCTTCCATTGGAACGGGTACCCCTGCCTTCCTTATTTCCTCCTTTTTTCTCCATTGCTCAATTTTAGATGCATACCCAACAGAGCCCAAGTGACGGTGTCATTTGTTCCCCTTGGCCAAGTCGGACATCTTCTTGCTCTTCACCATTTCTTCCGGTGAGGTCTTGAACTTAACAAACTTATCCCACTCGGACAACATGATTTTCCCATACATCTCAAAAGGTGTCTTGCCCTTCTGCACATAGTGGGTGTTAAGTGAGTTTTTCCATCTGCTCCATGCCTTGTTCAATGTCTTCATCGCGCCATTCCTTGCCACAGCTTTGGATCCCTTCGGGAATTGAATCCTTTTCTTTAACTCGTCCTAGAGGTGTTTTATTATCCCTTCTAATACCTTGTCCTAATCCTAGATTGTGATTGGGACATTGTCTCTGACAATGGCGCCACATTGCGAGTTGTACTTGGAGCGCGATGCTAGGGGTCAACGTATCCCCTTTGGGGCTTATATGGGTCACCACAAAAAGGTTGTCAATAGCCTTTTGACGCTCTCTCCCCTCGTTTTTTAGGCTGTGAGGAGTCGTGGCTTTTGTTGGAGCCCGAGGAAGCTGAGACATCTTCTAGTTGGGCGGCTTTTTTGGCCTGACATCGTGTTAACAACCAAATTTGGTAGCCAAGTCCTTAAGCCCAAGTCAAGATTGGAACGGGATCTGATCGGGGAAGAGATCTGCGGAGAAACTGAAATCGCATCGGCTATGATTCAATCGGCTGGGAAATCAGTCGGCTAAAGCCAAATCGGCTGGGAACAGCCGATAGCCGATTCAGATCCAGAAAGGAAGATGGGACTATTTCCGATGGAAAGCTTGAAGATAAATAGTAGATTTGGTTCCATATTGTGTGTTGAAGATATTGCCATCTACGGATAAAGTCCTGTAACGGCAATTGTATCTGTAAATTAGGGATTTGTTTAGATATTCCTATTGTAATGCAGCATGGGACCACGTCCCGGGATATTGTCGTATTTTGAATAGTATATTAGATAGAAACCGTGGTTCGTACGGATAAAATTATTCTTGGGTATAAATAGGACCCGAGACCTTTGTAAAAACACACACAATCAACACAACTCTCGGCGCATCGCCTCCTATTTTCTTTAGAAGAACACTTGATCCGGCTTCGGGCTGCAACATTTCGATCCTCGATTAAGGTAAATGTTTGTCATTAGTGGTGTATCTCATCGAATTTAGTGCTTCCATTGCTATGATACTCTAGATTCAATGATTTATGGTGCGCTAGTTATCATATATCGCATATAATCTAGAATGATGTTTAGATATGTCTTGACATCGGCTTGTTTCTGTCAAGAATCAGTAGCCGATAGAACTAGATCTAAGGGTTGACCTGGATTATATGCGATATACACCGTCTTGAGGGGTTTTACATCAGCTATGGTAGATCTGAATGTTCTTTTTATACTTAAATGCTGCATCAAATTTGATCTATTAAGTCGTTTTTAGAGCTTTTATGATCTACTCAGCTAGATGTATATGTTTAGAGACAGTGCCGGGGTTTCAGCCGGCCTTATCTGTTTTAATATTCTTTTGGTATATTTACTATCAAATTTATTAAAGCCGCCTCTTATATTAAGATCTTGCTCTAGTTAAATGCTCTAAGCCAGAATCAGCCTGTCAGCCACAGTCGACAGCCGACTGATCTAGGTTTAGCGCATTTAGCTTAGATCAATATCTTTTCATAAGATGAGTTGGAGTACTAGCCGATTCACAGTTAGCCTTACAGTGTTGGCTAGGCTATTAAGGCATATATTTATTATCCCATTGTATATTTGGATTAAGTGGTTAATACTGTCTCAGCACAGCCGATCTATTCTAGTTACTTAGTTTAAATGCACTTCAGGATAGCATATATATGTAAATTGACTCTCACAGCCGATCCAGTAGGATCTAACTTAACCCTTAATGCATATGTCTTTATTTTTCTTGTTGGTTAACAGATCAAACCAACTGGCACGCCCTGCACCGCACAGGTAGCCGAGAAGGACCTGCACTAGAGTTAAGCAGATCTCCCAGGCTAGCGCGTGAGAGAAATTTCTCATCAACATGCTTCTTGGCACGCCCAGTGGGACTATCTCTGTCAACTCAGCTAGGACACATTGACGTAGCTGACAAGATGGTCGACATCAAGAGCCCCAGCGTTTCCTAGGAAAATATCATGCCCGTGAAGATGGAACAACTGTCGGCTGAACTGCAAGCCGACTACAAAAGGATGGTAGAAGAGCTCCAAGCCAACTACCTACAGTTGTTCACCCAAACAAGGTCTGGGGCTGTGCACCAGAAGTACAAATTCAGCATAGACGAACTCAAGGCATCCTCCTCCAGCGGACAAAAGGACAAACAGAAGGCAGAGGAGCCGACTCAAGAGCAGGATGATTCGGGTTTGCATACTTTGTAAGATCGAATTGAATTGGTCGTGCACCATGCACTGGTCAACCAGAGTGTCATTCTTGTCAACACCCTCAACAATATGATTGCCACTGTGGTCGACGCCAAGATAGCCGACAAACTGCAGCGGGGGCTGACTTACTTCACAGACGGTCAGTTTCCTGGTTACAAGACATTGGTCACCCAGAATCGGCCGATTCCACCACCAGCGCAGCCAGGGCCGCCAGGAGGGGTCCTCAACCAGCCGAATCCGTCCGGATCAGCTGCAAGACCGGTGGTCACCATGCTGAACCGACAACAACCACTTCCCCAGGACTAGATTGCAACCATGTTTAACAACAATCGGCAATTAGAGCCGGTTGGCCAGATCGGCCTGGAAGGACAGTACAACGCCGATGGCCGACAGCTGTTCCCGGGTCCACCAACGTCGCCACCGGCAAATCGGCCGCCTCGCGCTGACCATCCGCTCCAATACTAGTATCAAGGAGGCCATCAAGATCATCACTACAGGCCCCAGACGCCGCCAGCACTGTATCAGCAAGCACCATCGCTGTATGATCAATATGAGCCGATACAGTAGGACAACTGGACATGGGCCGATTTGATTGCGGACGTCATGCGCGATCAATTCGGCCTCAAGCCAAAAGACTCGGGAAGCATGTATCGGTACCCTTATCCGGAGCATTTAGAGTGGATCCCATTGCCCAACCGATACAAAGTCCCAGACTTCTCAAAAATTCTCAGGGCAGGACAACGTGTCAACCTACGAACATGTCAGCCGATTCTTGGCGCAGTGCGGCGAAGCATCGGCTACAGATGCGTTGAGAGTTCGATTGTTCCCCTTGTCTCTCTTGGGATCGGCCTTCACCTGGTTCTCTTCATTGCCTTACAACTCAATTCAAAGCTGGGCCGATCTCGAAAAACAATTCCATAGCTACTTCTACACCGGCAACCATGAAATGAAGTTGTCGGACCTCACCAGTGTCAGGTAGAAGCACTGCGAATCGGTTCAGGACTACATTCAACGCTTCAGAGAAATGGGGAACCGATGCTACAGCCTGGTGCTGTCGGATGCCCAGCTAGCCGATTTGGCCTTCCACGGCCTAATCGCGTCGAGTAGAGGTTTTAAGACACTAGGAAGGCCGTCAAGAACATAACTCAAGTCATCGTCGAATCAGACTTCGATTCTAGCGATGATGACGCAGAGGTGGCGGCGGCCGAGTGGGCTAAGAATAAAAAGGCCATCGTCTGCCAATGGCTGTTGAAGACGGCCATAGAAGAGAAATACGATTTCGACATCACCAAGGCCGATAGGATCTTCGATTTATTACTAAAGGAGAAGCAGATCCAGCTTCCCGAGAAGCATGTGATCCCATCGGCTGATGAACTAAAGAAAAAAAGTACTGCAAGTGGCACAACTCTACATCCCATGCCACTAACGATTGTAAAGTCTTCAGGCAGCAGATCCAGTCAGCAATAGAGGCCGGGAAACTCAAGTTTGCCGATTCTACTCGGCCGATGAAGGTAGACGGCAACCCTTTCCAGGTCAATATGGTCCAAGCCGGCCCCAGGCAAGCTGATTGGCAGCACAGAATGACGAACAACTTAGCCAAGACATTAAAAGGGGTCAAAGCAGAGGGCAAGCCGACTGGAGATCAAGCCACGCCAATTAACATGGTACATCCCGTCGCCGATCAGCTGATCAACGACTGATCAACACGAACAGCCGATGCCGATTCCAACAGCAATCTTGACGGGAAGGAGAGGCTCGGTTTGAAAGATTTCCTCGGCAAGGGCCAGAGACGCGAGGCTGCTGGTACGACAGGAATCACAGCAGTGTCGACCCTCATTGGCATCGTGAGTTTTTGAGGCACTGCTGGGAAACCGGGATGAGGCTACCAACGCTAGATAATTGCCCGGCCTGTAGCGATTACCGCGAGGACGAACACAGAAACCAGCCAATCATCAGCCTAACTCAGTTCGTCCCAAGGGCCATACAGCTCAACCGGCACCGGCAATCTGTTCACGATCGGCTGGGGCCGATCCATCAAGACTTCTTCGACGAAGACGAGAACGATGACTACTATGACGAAGGAGAAGCCGATGATGAAGAATCGGCCAACCCCAATGGTGCCCCTCCGACCTCTTCACCAAAACGTAGAAACGAAGAATTCAAAGGCTAAAGCGTGAAGGAAGGTAAGAAGAAGTTCGGCAGATGATCGAAGAACAACACCGTCGGCTGGGTAAAATCCAAAGGCGATGGATCCTCAAAAAGAAAACTACGCCAGCCGACGAAGAACAAGCCAGGGAGAGCTCAGCCGATCAAGCCAGGAGGGCAGCCAAAGGGAAAGGAAAAGTTTCTGCATCGATCAACATGTTATTCATATTGCCAGCCGAATTCGGCGGCCCTGAGGGCTATGCAGACAATATCGAGGACGCCTTGGCCAAACTAGCAGTCCCCGAATCAAGCAATTTTCGACAAGCCAGAGGGGACCGAAAATCGGCATCTCAAGCCGCTGTACGTAAAAGGGTTTCTCAACGGCAAGCCGATGTCAAAGATGCTAGCGGATGGGGAGCCGCAGTAAACCTGATGCCCTATTCAACGTTCAGAAAATTGGGAAAGGGAGCCAAAGACTTGATCAAGACTAACATAGTACTAAAGGACTTCGGCGGCAACCCATCAGAGACCAAGGGCATGTTGAATGTCGAGCTGACCGTCGGCCACAAAACCGTGCCCACAACATTTTTTGTCATCGACGGGAAGGGGTCTTACAGCCTGCTGCTCGGGAGGGACTGGATACATGCCAACTATTGTGTCCCTTCCACCATGCACCAGTGTCTACTTCAATGGGACGGCGACAAGATAGAGATTGTACCAGCTGATAGGTCAGTAAGCGTCACCAATGCCGATTTGCTACTATGGAAAATAGATGGTATTGATTGTTTGTCCGGAAAAATCTGGCAAGTCGACTTCCTAAAAGTGTCCGATTCTGCCATACAGCCGATTGGAGACGACGAGCCGCAGCTGCTGCTTTGAGCAAGACATCGTGGAAGGCTCAAGCGTCTACAACACGAACACCGTGGATGAGGACGATGGCAAGCTCGGGCAAGGTTTTACGTCGGCCGACGAATTAGAGGAAATAGACATAGGCTCTGGAGACAGGCCTAGGCCGACGTATATTAGCAAAACTTTATCTTCTCATTGTATATCCTAGCTTATTAATTTGTTAAAAGAATATAAAGATTGTTTTGCTTGGGAGTACTTCGAGATGCCTGGCCTTAGCCGATCTATCGTTGTTCATCAACTGCCAATCAAGGCAGGCTATCGGTCGTTCAAACAGCCTCCCAGGAGGTTCAAAGCCGATATGTATGATGCAATCAAAGCCGAAATAACTCGGCTATACGATGTTGGATTCATTCAGCATGCCGATACGCCGAATGGGTCTCAAACATTGTCCCAGTATTGAAAAAGAATGGTAAACTTAGGGTGTGCATCGATTTCAGTGACCTAAATAAGGCTACCCCCAAAGATGAATACCCGATACCGATAGCCGATTTGCTCGTAGATGCTTCTTCATGCCACAAGATCATCAGTTTCATGGATGGCAATGCAGGTTACAGTGAAATCTTTATGGCCGAAGAAGATATTCACAAAATTGCTTTTCGATGTCCTGGAGCAATCGACTTATATGAATGGGTTGTCATGACATTTGGGCTAAAAAAATGCTGGGGCAACATATCAACGGGCCATGAATTATATCTTCCACGACATGATCGGCTCTCTGGTGGAGATCTATGTTGACTATGTTGTTGTCAAGTCCAGGGAGATAGAGAATCACATAGCCGATTTGAAGCAGGTTTTGGAGCGGACAAGAAAATATGGCCTGAAAATGAATCCATTGAAGTGCGCGTTCGGCGTATCGGCCGGGCAATTTCTAGGGCTTCTGGTTCATGAAAGAGGAATTGAGGTTATACCAAGGAGCTCAACGCTATCAAGACGATACAGCCTCCGAGGGACAAGAAGCAACTTCAATCATTGATCGGCAAAATCAACTTCATCAGGCGGTTCATAGCCAATCTTTCAGAGAAGATGCAGCCGTTCACACCACTGCTTCGGCTGAAAGCCGATCAGGCATTCACATGGAGGGCAGAGCAGCAGAAGGCCTTAGACAATATCAAGAATTATTTAAGCTCGCCTCTAGTTTTAATGTCTCCACGAAAAGGAATACCGTTCAAGCTGTACCTGTCAGCCGACGACAGGTCAATCGGCTCAGTCCTAATCCAAGAGATTGAGTACAAAGAAAAAGCTATCTTCTATCTCAGCCGACGGTTGTTGGACGCAGAAACAAGATATTTACCAGTGGAGAAGCTATGTCTGTGCCTATATTTTTCATGTACAAAGTTAAGGCATTATCTGCTATCCAATGAGTACACAATAATATGTAAAGCCGATGTCGTCAAATACATGCTATCAGCTCCGGTTTTAAAAGGGCGGATTGGAAAGTGGATTTTTGCCTTGACAGAATTTGATCTGAAGTATCAAGCACCCAGGGCAGTTAAAGGACAAGCTATAGCCGATTTTATCGTGGAGCACAAAGATGACTCAATCGGCTCAATCGAAATTATGCCTTGGACATTGACATTTGATGGCTCGATGTGCACCAACGGATGCGGTATCGGATTGGTCATTATTTCGCCTAGGGGGCAAGCTTTGAATTTGCTTTTTCTATCGACCCCCATGTTACAAACAATCAAGCCGAATACAAAGCAGTACTCAAGGGATTGCATCTTCTCAAAGAAGTCGAGGTCGACGCCATGGAGATAATGGGGGATTCACTATTGGTCATCAGCCAGTTGTCAGGGGAGTATGAATGCAGGAATGATGCGCTGATAGTCTACTATTAACATGCCAAGAATTGATGGATAGCTTTTGGCTAGTTACACTGAAACACATCCCTAGAGAGCAGAATACAGAAGCCAATGATTTAGCTCAAGGGGCATCAGGCTACAGGCCGATGATAAAAGAGGTTGAGATAGAAATCACTTCCATGACAACCGATGGTTGGAGGTTTGAGGTCTACAGCTATTTACAGAATCCCTCTCAATCGGCTTCAAGGAAATTGCGATACAAGGCTTTAAGATATGTTTTGCTTGACGAAGATCTCTGTTATCGGATGATTGATGGTGTGCTGCTCAAGTGTCTTAGTGCCGATCAAGCCAAGGTGGCTATCGGGAAAGTACATGAAGGGATATGCGGCACGCATCAATCGGCTCACAAGATGAAGTGGTTGCTTCAGAGAGCAGGGTATTTTTGGCCGGCGATGCTGGAAGACTGTTTCAAATATTACAAAGGTTGCCAGGATTGTCAGAAATTCGGAGCCATACAAAGAGCACTTGGATCGGCTATGAACCCAATCATAAAGCCTTGGTTGTTCCGAGGATGGGGCATCGACATGATTGGCCAGATTAATCCACCCTCAAGCAAAGGACATGAATTCATTCTGGTGGCAACAAATTATTTTACAAAATGGATGGAGGCAATTCCTTTGAAAAGGGTTGATTCTAGGGA
Organism: Oryza australiensis; assembly: GCA_019925245.2. Taxonomy (NCBI): domain Eukaryota; kingdom Viridiplantae; phylum Streptophyta; class Magnoliopsida; order Poales; family Poaceae; genus Oryza; species Oryza australiensis. The sequence continues at coordinate 456,103 of JAIFGZ020000326.1, read as the reverse complement.
CGCAATCGAGTTTGTTAAAGAGCATATCATCTACCGATTTGGCGTCCCAGAAACAATAACAACAGACCAGAGATCTATCTTCATATCGGACGAGTTTGTTCAGTTTGCCGACGGCGTGGGGATCAAATTACTTAATTCATCACCGTACTATGCACAGGCCAACGGGCAAGCAGAGGCTTCAAATAAGAGTTTGATTAAGCTAATAAAGAGGAAGATTTCTGAGTACCCCAAGCAATGGCACAGCCGATTAGCCGAATCACTATGGGCCTATCGGATGGCATGCCATGGATCTATCCAAGTCCCTCCATACAAATTGGTCTATGGACACGAAGCAATCCTGCCATGGGAAAAATCACGGCTCAAGACGGATTCAATTACAAGACCAGCTCACAGCCGATGACTATTACAACTTGATAATGGATGAATCAGAAGACCTAGTTTTGTCAAGGATGAGGGCCTTGGAAAAAGTAACAAGGGATAAGGAACGTGTAGCCCGTCATTATAACAAGAAAGTTGTGCCTAAGTCTTTTGAAGAGGGCGAACTCATTTGGAAATTAATATTGCCGACTGGATCAAGAGATAATAAATTTGGCAAATGGTCACCTAATTGGGAAGGGCCTTTCAAGATCCACAAATGCGTCTCTAAAGGGACCTACATGTTAGAAGGGTTGGATGGAGAAGTATTTGGAAGGGCTCTAAACGAAAAATATTTGAAGAAATACTACCCAAGCGTTTGGATCAATGCATGATTCGGCTATGTTCTTGCCGATTTGTACTAGCCGATGTCTTGACTCGTGCGAGCATTGCCTTTAGGTCATTTTCACGCTAAATTTTTCCCTAGTTTCCTGCAGATCAGCTAAGTTTGGCCGACGAAGACGACAGCGGCAGAAGTTGTGGATCTCATAATTTTGTCGACATTACGAACATCTACAAAATTAGGGGGGGCATATATACACAACAATTGAAAAAACAGATATCAAGAATTTTTTTTAAGTTTTTGAAGCTAATATGATTGGCGATCAGACATCGGCAATCGATTGTTGAGTATGGATGGCTTCGGCCGATTACAAAAGACAGTTACAATGTTTTGACTTAGCCGATAGTGCTTTGCGCCTAATTTCATCAACCTCCTCGATGGCCTTGGCATCTGCTGCATCGTCCTCGGACACCGGCTTCACTGCTTTCGTCAAGTCTGTGAGGTAGGACACGGCCTCCTTGATGCTCAATCGCTTGTCTTCAATTTCCTTGGGCAAGCCGGCCATGTACTCCTCTTGGATATCAATCTCGTTGGTGACTTGAATGAGATCGGCTACTAGCTGATCCCTGCGCGTGCGAAGCTGCTCAAGTTTGGCAACCGACTCCGTGTTCAAGATATCAAATTTGGCCTTTTTTGCCTTGATCTCCTCTTGGTTCGATTTGATGGCCGCCATCAGCGATTGGTTTGATCGGCGATCGGCAATGCGCTGTTGAGCTCACTCATACTTCAGCTGATGCGCCTCTAGGAATGTAGCTGGCACGCGATTGCATCGGCTAAGTCATCTAGAAGTCGTGCTTGAATGTCTTTGAATCTGGAGAGGATGGGGCCGCAATCTGCTACCAGCGTGTCGAAAGACACTTCTAGCCGATTGCCGATATCGGCTAATGCAGCTCGAAGGTCTTCGTCCAGAGGCACCAGAGCCTTGTCGCCTCCTTCGTCCGGATCTACGAACTCCGACAAGTTGAAGCCTAGAAGATCGGCTACGTTCTGCAAGGAAAAAGACAGTTAAAAGAAGGGTGAGGGTTGTTAAGACAATTATAAAGAGTGAGTAAAACTCACTGGGATTGCCGGGGCGGAAGTGATTTCCTCATCGGCTGGGCCACCACCCACAGCCGACGGTGTGTGTTCACCATGATTGCCGCCAGCAGCCGATGGAGTAGTTTCACTTGACCCCTAGGGGGCAGGTGTCGACGCGCGCGGTGGCTAAAAAGAGTGTGTTTTAAGATCGGCTAATGAACGAAAGATTCAAGTTAAAGATGCTTACCGATGGAAGGGGAGCCGATTTCTTCTTCGTGGCCATCTTTTTCCTCTGCTAATGTAAAGATGTTGTAAGGGAATGGCGAGTGAGAAGTGTTGAAAGAATAAGTGTTGAGGTTACGTACCGTTATCGGACGAACAGGACGCCTTGGGGGACTTGGTGTTCTTTGGATAGATGCCTCGTCGGCTGATGGGGTTTGTGCATATCTTTCCGAGCTCGATTCGGCTGCAGCTGCTTCGACTGCTTCTGTCATCTCTTTGTCCTCCACTTCCTCGTTAACCGCTGCTTTGACGTCTGGATCGATCGGAGGGAGGTCATCGGCTGGGGCTGGTTTGGCTTTCTTCGCTGCTCGTTTTTTTCTCGGCAGCAGGAGTAGCGGCAGCCGATGGTTGTGCCCTCTTCAAACGGCGAAGCGGCTCATGAGTTTGGCCATGGAGAAGTGTGACCACCTTCGGCGCGTTGAAGCTGATGATGGACGGGGCTAGTCCACAGCCGCCTGGCAGGATACCGAGCGCATAATTGATTGCCACCCCTGCGTTGCTGAAGTGAGGAGGGGAGTCGACAATCGTCTGCAACAAGAAATGGTTTGTTAGTCGAAAGCACAAGTATTAGCCGATGAAAGGAAAGTGTTGAAAGGAAAAAATATTTACCGATGGGACCAAGTCGGGATCGATGATTGTTAGGTACATCAAAGCCGATTGGTGGAACAGGTGTTGTTTCCACTCGTTCCACCATCGGCTGAAGATAGCCGATCTGGACACCACCAGATCAATTCTGCCGATGCTGCCCAAGGGAGGACCGGGAATGCTGAGCAGCCGATGCATCATAATGTTGCTGTCATTTTTTCCCCTTGGTTGGATCTTATCGGCGAAGTACAAGCCAATTTGCAGTTGTCCCATTCCAAGTTGTCGTGCTGCTACCATTGGGTGATAAAATTCATAAGTTTTGACAATGTTGCACCCTTGGTGGATGCCGACGGGGAGGATGCATGGGGTGATGGCTGTGACGAATATTTCCCTCGGCTCAGTGTATTCTTTGGAGTCAAGCTCATCTAGCCGAAGGTTGTCCGGTAGTTCAAACTTATCAAAGTCTGTGTAGGCAAACCAGATCTTGGAAATATTTGGGAAACCACTGTATAGGCGATCGAACCACTCCTTGAAGTTGTCGGCTGTCAGCTTAGATCCAGGGTAAGTAGTGGCGGCTTCCCCATATGACATACATCTCCGAGTTGTTTGCTCTTCATCATCTACGATTCTCGGCTCCAGCAGAGGAAAATCGGCTTCAATCGGAGGAGGCAGCTCAGCAACCTTGTGTAGATGGAGGTTGAGCCAGAGTTGTAATAGCCACCATGGCCCTCCTATGCCGATGGCTTGCTTAGTGGCCAGCCGAGCCGATGCAATACTTAATACTTGATATAGATAGCCGAGCAGGTATTTGCCTAGGGGAATCTTCTTTTTTGCTACCAAGGCTTTGGCTATATGCTGCCAGTTACTGGTTGGGCCACAGCTCGATCCACAAAACATGAATTTCTCTAACCACATTAGAAGGAAGGTTGTGTGTTCCTTGTCGGAGATCGGTCCATCACTCATGTTCATAGATATAAAGCCATTCCAGCCGCCGATGCTCTTTGTTTTGAAGGTATGCTGGCATTTTATGTGGAGGTCATTGGGACTGGCAGTCGAGGTGATATCCAAACCAGTGATCATGGCCACATCAAAAAGGGTTGTTGTCATTGGCCCTTGCCTAAATAGAAAGGCATTGAGGGTATCGGACCAGAAGTAGCTTGCGGCCAATAGAAGGGATTCATGCTTAGGGATATCGGCTATTGTCAGTCCTAAACATTGATCTATCCCAAGTTCAGTCCAATGAGCTTGTTTCCTAGCCGACATCCTAAGGTACCAAGCTGGCCAAGATTTATCAGTTGACGGCCAAGATTTGAAAGCACTGGTCCTGTATGATAGATCTGGGGCTGAGAATCTGTAGGGGATCCGATTGGTTTCGGCATTGATAAGTTCACTAGGATCCAAATTTCCGATCGGCCCTAGGAAATACTGGTTTGGGTGGTTGAGGTCTGGGATTGCAATTTGATGAGATCAGTGCTACAAGTTGCAGAAAAAACGAAGAAATTACGAGGAGGCATGATGTGGACCCCCTTTTTGGCACGGGAATCTTTCGTGTTCATAGTACCATTTCCCTGGACCGAGTAGTTTGGTACCCACGAAATACAATACTGAATAATCAGGTGCAAATGCACGAATAGCCTTATACCGAAATTATTACAATAGTACGCCCGAAGGCAATGTCCAACACATAGGACCTCATGGTCCCAAATACAACTCAAAAGTAGAAATTAGATAAGGCAGCGGAATAAAGGCAATGGCTTGTCAATTGCCACATGCAACGACCGGAGACTAAGACCTAGTAAGCGCCATCAGCTTCTTCACCCTCCTGGTAGTGGGCATATGGATCCTCCAAGTCTTCTTTACCACCATCTGAAGGTTTGTGCGTATAGCAAGGGTGAGTACCAACCGTACTCAGCAAGCCAACACGGAAGTGATGCATATGATAGCGTCATTCAAAGAATAGCTGGGGTTCTTTTGCATAAAGCCAATTTTCACAACTCTTTTCACAAGCCTAACGACTAGCCAAGTCAAGTTTTAGTTCCATAGTTCATTAAGTCGGCGACGGTTCTGTCTACCATCCATCGTGATCCCAAGGATGGCTTCCTGCCTCCGGTTTGTCATGGTTTTCTGGGGGGTCCACCCCTTCTCGTATCTCGAGAAGTTGATCCACCAGTGAATAAACATCATCATGCAAACCCATCCCAACATTTTAAAGTTTAAAGTCCAGCCAAGCGAAAGTCTTATCACGATGCTCAATATCCGCGAGCACGACTATTCGAATAGATTGATTCATTCACACTGCAGTGGATGTACACTTTACCCGTACTCCGCGACAGCCCAACAAATGAGCCTACATCCCAACACATGAGGCGGTCACGGCAAAGCCTTTCGATAACCTCACTTTGGCAGTACCCGCTCCATGAACTTAAACCCTCATGCACTCTAGCCGTCATTTTCTAGCAGTGAGAGGAGTTCTGGCGCACCCGGGGTAAGGGAAGATTTCATTCATCAAGTTATAATCAATTTCAATTTACCATCATCTCTTTCAAATCTCACTTCATCCATAAGAACCACTATGCAAGGGTACCGCCTCCGCTCGGCTATCTACTCCGCTAGGTCTATACCCATTCGAGAAGTATGGTTGTACTGGCTCGTTTCCCGGCTATCTCATGGCTCGGTCCTTAATTGACCAGGGTTGGCACTTGCCTTTTTCCGGAATCCACCCAAATCATCCAGCCGTCCCAGTCTAAAACATCTGTTTAGTACTTTCAATTTTCATCAAAACTCATTTCATCATTCTCATGGCAATGTGGCGCTCATGTCTCCACATGCCGTATCTCAACTACCTTCCCTAAGGTAGTTGCCCAAGCATATAGTTTTTTTCATAAAGTCATGAGTATGCATGAATCTAAGTATAGCATGGCTAAGTAGTTTACCGAAGTTATTCTCCGGTTGTTTGTATCACATCGAGGGTTACAAGGAATAATTCTGAAGGTAATTAATAACAAGGTATGGCATAACAAGTATATGTAATTCTCTATGTATAGCATGCATGTTTAAAGTTTAAAATAACATCATTTCGCAGTTGGGATCAATATGTTCAAAGAGTGTGATGACTTGCCTTGCTCGCACGCTTGTTGAGTGGTGTCTTCAACGGAGTCGATGCCTGCTTCTTCAGGTGCTATCCGTACGTGCGAAAGATCAATTGAATTCGATTAGAATTCAATATAACACCGAAGGATCGAAAAGAACCATAAAAGCCATGAAAACGATTCCAAACGCTTAGCCTAAACTTCTACTTGAGTTCGTACGAGGATCGCTAGGAAAACTCCAAGTTCTGAAATCGAGTCGATGCCCTAAGGTTCTCGCAAAACGACGATCGTAATTATTCGAGTAAAGATTTGGAAATATCAACGGAGGAATTCGTGCTCGAGGTTTTGAAGGTTTGAGCACAAGAGAGAAGCATATTTAAATGGCGAGAGAGAATTAAACGAAATCCGGATTTGAAAACGACGCGAAACGATATTTCGGAAAAGTCCGATTTGATTTTCAAATTTTCCACCGAGAAAACATACAAGAAAATAATTTATTTTTGCCCAAAATTTCACTCAAGTCCTTTCAAAATATTTTTCCAAATTTTCCATAATTTTTCCCTATTTTTCTTTTTCTCTTTTTCTTTTTTTTTCTTTTTTTTCTTTTTCTTTTTTCATCATCCACAAGGAGCTCGACTGGCGCTCGGGGAAAACAGGGGCGGCGGCCGGCGCTAGCGCGTGGGAAAAAGGGGACGGCTCGGGAGCTTACCGACGACGGCGGCTCTTCGAAACTCGGCGAGGCTCGGGCGGCTACGGCGCACGGCGGCGGCGGTGGTGGCTCTCGGTTTTCGCGGCGACGGCGGCGCACGGCGGTTTGCGGCGGCGTCGGCGCTCGGGAGGAAGGGGACTAGAGAGAGAGAGAGAGGGCTAGGGGCGGCGAGGTGGGGAGGAAGTGGGGGTTTTGCCCCCTTTTATAGCGGCGACCGAGGGGAACGGGAGAGAAGGGGGTGCGGCGCGGGGTCGGTACGGCGGACGCCACGCGGCGGCGGGAGGCCGGGCCGGGCGCGCACGGGCGCGGCGCGGCGAGAGGAGCGCGGGCGCAAACGGGGTCTGGATACGGCGGCGGGCGCGTGGCGCGTGGCGCGGCGCGGGCGTGGGCCGAGTACGGTGGCGAGACGCGTGGCGCGGCGCACGGGCGCGGCGGGGTCCGCGCGCGGCGCGGGCGCGCGAGGCTCGGGCGCGGGCACGCGAGGCGTGTGGCGCACGCGGGCGCGGGCGCGGGCGCTTGCGAGGCGCGGGCAAGGTACGGCGTCGAACATCGTCGTGCAATGAACAGTGTCGTTTTATAATTTCCCCAATTTTTATTCCAAATTTCTAATTTCTATTTTCTTCCACTCTAAAAATTCAAAATAAATTCTAATATTCCCAGAATAATTTTAATATTATATTTGCAACTTTTTCCCCACTTTTTATTTTTCCAAATATATTTTTCATATTTATTTAATTCCCTTTTTTCCTAATTTCATAATTCACTATTTTTAAGTCTAAAATTTTTCCTAGATTTCATGTAAATCCCCTAAAATATTTTATTGTCTAATCTACCCCCTAATTATTCTTCCCTAATCACCACTTAATAACCTATTTATCAAATTCATATTTTTATAAGTCCGCATCCCTTTTCCGATTTTATTTTAAAATTCCTAATCTTGTATTTCGAAATTTTCTTCCCAACAAAATCCAAACCATTCACAAACATCGAGAGGAATTGTTCACAACTAAATTTATGCAACTGAGCTGGCAAATAAGAAGCAACAAACTCGAGAGAAAGGCAACAAGCAAAAGTTGTTGTAAGTTTGGATTTTTACGTTCGATTTTAATTTCTTCGATTTTCGGGACGTTACAAACCTACCCCCTAACAATAAATCTCGTCCTCGAGATTTCTTACCTGTTGTTGAGTAGGTGTGGGTATTCAGTCTTCAGAAAATCCTCGCTTTCCCAGGTGGCCTCTTCTTCAGTGTGGTTGCTCCATTGTACTTTGTACATGCGCCATGACTTGGTTCGTGTCTTCTTTTCTGCCTCGTCCAGTATCTTTATTGGATGTTCTGGATATGTGAGATTACTGTGGATATGGATGGTTTCCAAAGGAGCTTGCTCTTCTGGCATCCGCAGGCATTTCTTCAACTGCGACACATGGAACACTGGGTGGACATCGGAGATGTTCTCGGGTAACTCTAGCTGGTAGGCCACTTCACATCTTCTAGCGCTTATCGGGAATGGGCCCACGTATCTTGGCGCAAGTTTCCCTTTGACCTTGAACCTTTGAGTTCCTCGTAGTGGTGAGACCTTTAGATACACATAGTCGCCTACATTGAACTCTAAGTCCCTTCGACGAGTATCCGCGTAGCTCTTCTGTCGAGATTGGGCAGCTTGTAATCGGTCCCGGATCAGACGGACCTTTTCCTCGGCCTCTTTGATTATGTCAGGCCCAAACACAGCTCGTTCACCGGTTTCTGACCACATCAATGGGGTTCGGCATCGGCGACCAAATAGGGCTTCGTTTGGTGACATCTTCAGACTGGCTTGATAGCTGTTGTTGTAGGAGAACTCGGCGTACGGTAAACATTTCTCCCAATCCTTGGTGAAATCCAACGCACAGGCTCTCAACATGTCTTCAAGCACTTGATTTGTCCTTTCGGTCTGCCCGTCGGTCTGTGGGTGGTAAGCAGTACTGAAGGCAAGGTGACTTCCGAGTGCCTCATGAACTTTGCTTCAGAAATGGGATGTGAGTTGGGTACCGCGATCTGATATAATTCCTTTTGGTACACCGTGAAGACACACAATCCTACTCATGTATAGCTCTGCTAGCTTGGCGCTATTGTAGTTAGTCTTTACGGGGATAAATTTGGCGGTCTTGGTGAGCCGATCTACTATTACCCAAATGGAATCATATCTGGCTGCCGTTTTGGGTTGTCCAACGATGAAATCCATGCCTATCTCATCTCATTTCCACTCGGGAATCTTAAGTGGCTGCAACAACCCTGCCAGTCGTTGATGCTCGGCTTTTACCCTTTGGCATACGTCGCATACGGCCACGTATTCGGCTACGTCTCTCTTCATATTGGGCCACCAGTATTCCCCTTTCAAATCCTGGTACATCTTCGTGCTTCCCGGATGTAACGAATAGGCTGATTCGTGTGCTTCTTTTAGAATCAATCCTCTCAAACCACCTTGTTCAGGTACGCAGATCCTTTTCTTATACCACAGGGTTCCCTTGTCATCTACCGAGAATTCCTTAGCGCGCCCAGCGGCCATGCGCTCTTTGATTGCTTGTGTTTCTTCATTACCCTTTTGAGCTTCTTCTATTTGAGCCCTCAGAAGGGGTTGGATCTCTAGTGAGTTCACTTCTCCGTGAGGAATGAGGTGCAGGTTAAGTCGAGCCATCTCTTCTTGGAGCTCGCTGGCCATACCTTCCAGTCTCATATAGTTGCATTGGGCCTTGCGGCTTAACGCATCGGCCACTACATTTGACTTGCCGGGATGGTAATGGATTCCTAGATCGTAGTCCTTGATCAATTCCAACCATCGTCTCTGATGTAGATTGAGATCGGACTGAGTAAAGAAGTACTTCAGGCTCTTGTGATCAGTATATACATCATAGTGGTTCCCGATCAGATAGTGTCTCCAGATTTTTAATGCATGAACAACTGCTGCTAATTCCAAGACATGTGTGGGGTAGTTTTCCTCGTGGGGTCGTAACTGTCTCGAGGCATATGCTACGACCTTTCCATCCTGCATTAATACGCCTTCTAGTCCTTGTCGAGACGCATCACAGTACATTACGAAATCCTTCCGATTCTCAGGTAGGGTTAGGATTGGGGCAGTGGTTAACTTTTCTTTTAGTTGGTCAAAGGCTTCCTGACACTTCATGTTCCATAAGAATTTCTTCTCCTTCTTCAGAAGTTGAGTCATGGGTCGGGCTATTGTGGAAAACCCTTCAATGAGCCTCCGGTAATATCCAGCCAATCCCAAGAAACTCCGAACCTCTGTCATTGACTTGGGTGCCTTCCATTCTGTAACAGCTTCGACCTTGGCAGGGTCTACTGCTACTCCTCTGGCTGAGACTACATGGCCAAGAAAAGCGACTTCCTTAAGCCAGAACTCACATTTACTAAATTTCGCATCCAGCTGGTGCTCTCGCAGCTTCTCCAGTACCAGTCGTAGGTGCTCTGCATGTTCCTCATCGTCTTTGGAGTAGATAAGTATATCATCGATAAACACCACCACGAATTTATCCAGATACTCCAAGAATACTTTGTTCATCAGATTCATGAAATACGCTGGGGCATTGGTCAATCCAAAAGACATTATGGTGAACTCATACAAGCCATAACGCGTAGAGAATGTTGTTCTGGGAATATCTCCGGCTCTAATCTTTAGCTGATGGTATCCCGACTGAAGATCAATCTTCGAGAACACTTGTGCACCCTTAAGTTGATCAAATAAGTCATCGATTTGAGGTAGTGGGTACTTGTTTTTGATGGTCACTTCGTTCAACAATCGGTAATCTACACACATTCTCATACTTCCGTCCTTCTTTTTGACGAAGAGTACTGGGGCTCCCCAGGGAGAAGAACTAGGGCGTACAAATCCTTTTTCCTGCAGTTCTCTGATTTGCTTCTTGAGTTCTTCTAGTTCGTTAGCCGGCATCCGGTAAGGTCTCTTGGATATGGGGGCAGTACCAGGCATTAGGTCAATGATATATTCTATGTCACGATAGGGGGCATTCCGGGCAATTCTTCAGGGAATACGTCCGGGTATTCTTGCACTACTGGCATCCCGCTCAAAGGTAGCATGGTGAATACTCCCGCAGCTTGCTCGCATAGCATCGGGTTTTGGTCCATAGTTATGTTCATTGATGATCCCCAGGGGGTGGATACTGTGACTTCCCTTCGACTACAGTCTATGACTCCATTGTTCTTAGTCAACCAATCCATTCCAAGTATGATATCAATAGTTTGGGGTGATAGTACCATAAGGTTTGAAAGGAATACCACATCTCTAATCTGTATGGGCACATTGATGCAAGCATGGGGTACGGTTATGTTTCCCCCAGGCGAGTGTACCAACATGGGTCTCTTAATTTCTACTTGGTGTAGGTGGTGTTGTTTGCTTACTTGTGAAGATATGAATGAATTGGATGCTCCGGAATCAAATAAGACTTTAACTGGGGTAGAGTTGATAGAGAACATACCCATCAGCACGTTCCGATCCTCCCGCGCTTCTTCAGCACACACATGATTCACTTGTCCGCGCCGGAATCCAGTAGCAGTCTCATTGGGTTGCGGCGTCCTAAACAGACCGCGTCCCACAGCAGGAGCAGTGGTTCGTCGCACAGCCGTTGCATTGGCGCCGGTACGCACGGGAGTGTTGCGTGGCTTGGGGCAGCTGTTAGAGTAGTGCCCAAACTCTCCACAGTTGAAGCAATTCACATTCCTTCTTCCGGAGCGGCTAGGGTTGGCGTCGGGGTACGGGCGGGGTGCGGCCGGCTGCTGCGCGTGGTCGGGTGCGGGGAACGGCGTTGCCATGACGGTTGGCTTCCATCCGGACGGGGTGGCTCCCTTGGGACGCTGAGGCGCTCCCTGAAGTGGGCGGGCCATAGCAAGCCTCCTTTTGAAGTTGTTTTCCACCACCTTCTGATCATGTTCCAATCGTACAACCTTGTTGATAAGGCTTTGGAAGCTGACGTGATCTTGGCTGATCATTGGCCCTCTCAGCTCATCGCTCAATCCTTCGATAAATTTATCGATTTTCTCCTCTTCGTTTGCCAGGTCACCGGTGGCATATCGAGCGAGTTGCGTGAACTTGTTCAGGTATTCCTGCATTGTGGTGTTGCCTTAGCGCAACCTTCAGAATTCGTTCTTCTTCATTCTCATGACAGCGGCTGGTATGAAATTTTCGCGAAAGGCGGCTGTGAACTCTTCCCAGGTTGGTTCTTCGGCGTCTTCTGCCCGTGTCTCCTTGTAAGTGTCCCACCAATCACTTGCGGGGCCTTCCAATTGATTGGTGGCAAAAATGACTCTGTCGGTTTCTCGTACCCTAACGAGGGTCAGCTTCTTCTCTATTACCCTTAACCAGTCTTCGACATCCATTGGTTCATCGGCCGTGGAGAATGTAGGCGGCTTAGCTCGCATAAACTCTCCCAAGCTTGATCCTTCGCGATTCCCTTGGTTGTTGGTGATAGCTTGAAGCAACTGGGTTTGCAAAGCCATAACCTCCGCCAGGGTGGAGGGATTAGGCTCCGGTGGGTTTTCGTTGGCTGTTGCAGCTCTGCGACGATGCGCCATCTGAAGGAGGTAGATGAGTTAAGAGATTGGACCCACTAAGGTCATGGTTTCTAGGTGATTTCTCTTCAAGTTGTTTGTAAATGATCTTTGAACAGAGCAAGCATGGTGGAATAAACTCATTAATAACATATCATAAAACATGGGTTCATAGCAATTACATTAAAGGTGATACAATGGACTATACATACACAGTCCCACATGACATAATGCGAAAGCTACATCGTACTATTGCCATTGGCTACTAGGGAAGGGTGTGATTCTTGCTGCCAAAAGAACCATCCAAGCAAGGTCAAGTTGAGGCGGTCCTCTCGCCTAGTCATCCAACCAACCGCAGGATCCTGGTGCAGGAAGGGGGTGATCCTTAGCTGTAGCAAATCGAAGTTCCCATGGCTCAGAGGTAGTGGCCTCGGAGTCATGCTTGATCTTCCTGCTTGGTGGTCGGGTACTCTTCCGGGCGGTCTTGCGGGTGAGGGGACCTCCGGTGTGAGTCAGGCGACGAGTAGGAGCTGCCTCCTCTGCTGGATCAGTATCACTGGACTCCCACTTGATTTCTATAGGCTCTGTCTCGGACTCGGAGTCGGTACTGATCTGGATGGGGTTCTCCTCTCCCGAACCAGGCTCAGATGGTACAACCATGGAGTTCGAGGTAGGTTCCATTGAGGTAGCAGCAGTGGGGTCTATCAGGTATGGGGCCGACTCGGTGCTCAACATAAAGGCGTTGTCGAAACTTGGTTTCGGCAATATAATTTCTGGGGTCGCAGTCAAGATCGCCAAGCACAATGGGTTAGAAGAAGAAGAAGATTTAGACAGGTTCAGGCCCTCTCGTGAGGTAATACCCTACTCCTGTTTCGGTGGATTCGATCCGCCGAGTGTCTTTATTGATCTCGTGATCTAAAGCTGAAGGCTAAAAGTTGATCTAGAATCTGATATCCCTCAAGGGACGCCCCTTACCTCCCTTATATAGTCTTGGGAGGAGGGCTTACAGATCGGAAACCCTTTCTTACTCTAAGTTGGTTTCCTCAATCTTACCAAACCGTAACTATAGGCCGATTGCCTTATCTCTATCGGCAATCGTAACACCCAAGTCATGTTTGGTTTACAGATATAGCAGGCGCAATCTATCCCTACTTCCAGTCGTATAAGCTTGCCATGTAGATACCCGATTGCCATAATCTCCACAGTAGCCCCCGAGTCCTTTTCAGTCGACGAGACAGCTCAGCTTCAGACCAAAACAGTATACAGCCAAAAAATCTCTTTAACCGAGTGCTTTTGGCGCCGAGTGATTCCATCATCTCTGCCTGAATCTTCCCGAGTGGCTCCAAAGACTGTGAAGGGCTGGAAAATATCTAAAAAATTCTCAAAAATAAATATCTAGGTGCATCTCCTGATGCACCTAATTAGGTGTAGCCCCCGACTATGTGGTTAGTCAAAAATAGGCTAAGCATATAGTCAAGGACTATAAAAGATCATTCTCATGTAGATGCCTAGCTCATGCTAAAGCAATCATTGAAATCTCATTACTCGGCGAATTCATACTCATCCGAGTGAATTTGCCCGAGTCATCTCAGAACAAATAATTCAATCAACCCATATGGGTGAAAAAACACTCGGTAAGCTCATGCTTATCCGAGTGGATTTGCCCGAGTAATCCCGGAACAAAATATTTTAATCATCCCTCATGGGAAAACAAGTTCTTTCAATCATATGAAAAATATGACCAAATTATTAAATAGCTTATGCCATAATACTGGTCTCAATCTATAAAGATCTTCACCAAGGTGGAAAAATAGATAGCATTGATAAGATCACTTAGTCAAATGCCAAAAAACCAAACACCCCTTGTCATCAAGGCAGCTATAAAAACTTAGCTGTCGGTCACCTTCCAAGTTGCATCGTGCCAGCTTCTTATGAAGTCAAGCAAACCGCGGTGTGGAAGGATTTTCAAAGGTACAGGGCACTCGGACACGCGCATATTGCCAGAGCAAATCTGCTTAAGCTCATCCGCTTAAGTCCCTAAGGACACGCGTCGGGCCACACCTTAGCTGGGCCGTAGATTTTCTTATGGGCTCGGCCCACTCACCAGAAAACCTAGCGCAACCCTCAAATCTTTCTATAAAGGCGTGAGGTCGTCCCCGCCTCTTCATCTTCCAAAAATTCCCCTTTTCACAACACTGTTCATCAGTTCATTGCGGAGAACCCTAGACTCGCGCGCTCGCAAATCCATCCATCAAGAAATTCGCTTTCTGCAACAACCAGCTTCCGCAGCCAAATCTCCCACGTTCCCTTGTCAAAAACCCGACCTTTTCCGGCCAGATCCACTTCCCATCAACACCACTCTCATGGCGGAGGAAAAGAGGATTCCGTTCGACCAATGGGCCGCTTCAGATGTGAGGGAATCCACCCTCAAGGAGATGGTGAAGCACGGCGTGCTTCCGCCTAAGGAGATCGTGGGATGGCGCCCGGCGGCGGGGGAGGACTTCCCAACCCCGAACACCGGTGAGCTCGTCGTTTTCACTTCCTTCTTCTATTGCGGGTTCAGCCTTCCCACCTCCGAGTTCTTCCGGGGGCTTCTGGATTACTATGGGCTTCATCTCTACCATGTGAACCCCAACTCAATGCTTCACATCGCTCTCTTCATTCATGTATGTGAAGCCTTCCTTGGCATTCTCCCCCACTTCCAACTTTTCCGGCGCATGTTCTATCTCAAACCACATCCGAACAAGGACCACCCTTGCGTTGTTGGCGGGGCAGGTTTCCAACTCCGCGGATCTCTCCGCAAGGAGTATTTTCCCTTCCTTTGAAGTCTTCCAACAAGAGATGGCACGCGGGCTCTACATTAGCAACCTAGAACCCAGCCTGCCATCTTTCGTCGGCCTTCCTCCTGTCCCCAGTCCATCATGGAGCACTGTTCCAGTAGCCCAAGATTGGGACGAGGCCAACGAGCTGCTTGCAAAGATCCTGGCGATGAAGCAAAGGGGTCTTCGCGGGGAACAAATCACTCGGCACTTCATCAGGTGCCGACTGGCTCCGATCAAGGAACGGTCAAAGCCAGCCTTTGAGTATGAAGGCGGAACGGACCCCAATCGGGAAGACCCAGATCCACTCAAGTACGAGATCCTGAAGATCGGGATGTACAAGCTCTTCTCGACTGGAATTGCAGTTGAGCGGGCCCTCATTCCGCTAGTTCTTCCCTTCAGCATCCACCGACCTCCTCCTCCTGTAAGCCGATTGGTTGCTTCAGAGTATCTTTCTATTTTGACATCTTGTCTTTTAACATTGTACACTCTTCTTCTGCAGGAAAATGCCTCTATCATCTCCAAGCCATACAAGGTGTCCCACGACGACGCGCCACGTCGCCCCGCCAAGAAGCCGGCTGGCGGGATCAAGATCCAAGGTGACCCGGTCGGGAAGCGAGCGGCGCCGAGTGAAGACTCGAACAAGCGTGCGAGCATGAGGAGGCTAATTATAGAGGACTCGGATGATGATGTCCCGGCTCCTCCCACCGAGACCCCACCTTTGAGACGATCGCCGCGGACAGCGCCGAAGATCCGCCGATCATCCAGGTATGCTCTGAAACCGAAGTCTGAACTCTTTCGTTGGAAACTTCTCTTTATCTTTACCCCTGCTGCATTCGCTTTCACAGGAGGCCCCAGGACATAGATCCTGCCGGGGGGAGTGAAGGACCAACCCCAGCCGCTGCTCCCGAGGTGCCAAGGCCAGCAGAGCCAAAGCCCCGGAGCCCACAACCAAGTGCGAGCGCTCAGGAAACATCCTTCGCCTCCGAAGAAGGATGCCCCGAGGAAGGAGCCCCGCCGCCGGATCGGGATATCCCGACCGGAAACCGATCGATGGCGGGAAACCGAGGCCGCGGCTCAAGCGCCCGGCCAGGGAGCCACTCGGCGTGGAGCCGAAGAAGGAGGCCAGCCGGGCCACTCCGCCTAAGCAAGCGGCCGCCGAAACCGGTGAGATTTGTTTCGAAGTACTCTTTTACTCTTTCAGTTTGAATCTTTCATGTCTTCATTTGTCCTTCATGCTTGCCGACCATAGTGGAGGAGATCCCTAGGTTGCAGTCTTCTGAAACCTGGGTTCCCCCCATTCGGATCGAGTGGCGGGACTCGAAAGGCGAGAGGCAGGGCATCATCCTAGACCGGCAAGCCGAAAAAGATGAAAGGGATGCCCTTGTCGAGAGCCTGAACGAGGCGACCCGGCTGCTCAACGTAAGCCTTTGTCTTTCTCTTAAATTGTATCATCATTGTCTTTCAATCGGTCACTCTTCTGCCATTGCGCGCAAAAGGAGTATTGCCGCTCTATGGCAAAATCTGAGGTGCTGGAGAAGTTCGTTCCCCACCTGAACTCCTTAGAGGACGTTCAGCGACAGCTGAAGGCCACTCGGGAGGAGGCCGCGTCAAAGGAGACGGCTTTAAGGAGGGAAATCGCAGAGCTTCGGGATGCGAATCTCGACCTTCGAGGATCAATCGGGAGTGAGCCTGTCTCTCCACTTTCTTCATGATTCTTATGTTGATTTCGGTTGTTGACGGTCTTCTCTTGTAGAAAACTCTTCGGAGGTCCATTCGCTTCAAGTCCAGCTGGAGGCAGTCAGCCTCGACAAAGCCGAGATAGAAGCCAAGTTTGAAGGTAATCTTCTTTGGAGTAAAACTTCTTGCGCTGCTTCGTTTCCGAGTGCCTTGAATGATCCGGGACTTTTGGCAGCTTACAAGGTAAAGACCCGAGCCCAATACGACGTCTTGCTTGGGCGGATCAAACGAAGCGACGAGATGCGGGAAGAGGTCGCCAATGCCGCCATGCCGATCTTGCTGTCCTTGTTCGATCAAGGAGTTGGGGCCGGTTCCTGGAGCCGATCGAAATATTCGACAAGCTGCGGCTGGCTCCCGACCGATACCTGGCCAATATCACCGAAGCAGCCAGCATGGGGGCTGGTCTGGCTCTTGCACAGACCAAGTCTCTTTACCCCCGAGTGGATATCCACTCGGTCGGGGAAGGCTTTGCTGACGGAACGACGGACGAGCAGGCCTTGGACATGCCAAGTGAGGCGCAGGAGGCGGCGAAGAAAATATCCCTTGATGTAGTAAACAATTTCAAGATTTGATTTGTCTTCTCTGACTTTGTCTTGTAAATGTTGCATATCCGTAACATTCTGATGTAGAACTTGTGATACTTTTAGTTTATTTATGTTAATGCCTTGATCCGAGCTTTTGCGTGAAATTTCTTAAGTAGTTTTCATCTGGCTGTCATCAAGCCTAGGCTCGATTAGGTCATCGGAAAACTCTCAGTCCTTAGACACTGAGCTCGAATCGAAGGACATTAAACAATGATAAACAAAATTATGCACAAAAGTTGATGAGGAAAACTTAAGCTTTATTGACATATGTACAGCCCCCGACTGCTAACTCAAGAAGTCATCTTGCTTGAGGTTGGCAGTCAAGGAAAACATGAAGCCTTAGCCGAATTAGGCATAAAATCGTCGAAGATGCTCGATGTTCCAGGAGTTCTCCACCATAGACCCGTCTTCGCGCTTTAGCCGGTATGCACTGGGCCGAGTCACTTCAGCGATTATGTATGGTCCTTCCCATAAGGGAGATAACTTGTGTCGATCTTTGGTGGTCGAATCTTGCGTAGGACCAGGTCGCCAACAATGAAAGCTCGTGCTCGCACGTTGCGGCCGTGGTATCTTCTAAGCCCTTGAAGGTATTTGGCCGATTGGATGAGGGCTGCGTCACGGGCCTCTTCCAATCGGGTGAGGTCATCCACTCGGTCGGGGTCGTAGCGTTCATCGTTGAAGGCTGCGAACCCGGAGGGACTCATATTCCATCTCGTTTGACAACATGGCTTCGCGCCATAGACCAAAAAGAAAGGAGTTTGGCCGGTAGCCCGGCCGGTGTGGTTCGCGCGACCATAAAACCGAGGGCGTTCTTGGACCCACTTGCCGGCATAAGGGTTTAGGCGGTCGAAAACGCGGGCCTTGATGCCTTGGAGGACCATGCCGTTGGCTCGCTCGACTTGTCCGTTGCTTTTGGGGTGAGCTACGATGCGTAGCGAGATCTTGATTCCAAAGTCTTCGCAGAATTCCTTGAAGATGCCTCCCGTGAATTGAGTCTCGTTGTCGGTTATGATTCTGTTTGGGACGCCAAAGCGGTGCACGATGTTGAGGAAAAGTCTCGTGCTTTGTCGGCGGTAATTGTGGCGACCGGTTTGGCCTCAATCCACTTGGAGAACTTATCGATTGCGACGAAGAGGTGTGTAAATCCTCCCGGAGCTTTTTGAAAGGGCCAACCATGTCCGGCCCCATACCGCGAACGGCCGGGAAAGTGGGATTGTTTGAAGCTCTGGGCCGGGACATGGCTTTGTCGGGCGAAAAATTGGCAGCCTTCGCGGTTCGTACGACTTTATCCGCGTCGGAGACCGTAGTAAGCCGAAGAAACCTTGCACGTAAGCTTTGCCAACTAGAGTGCGTCTTTGCCGCGTGGCTTCCGCATATGCCCGAGTGGATATCTTGGAGTAACTGCTTCCCTTCTTCGGGTGTGATGCACCTCATTAGGATTCCGGAGGGGCTTCTCTTGTATAGATCGGAGTCAACCATGACGTATGCTTGGCAACGACGCCGGACGCGTTACGCTTCATTCCGGTCATCCGGCGGCTCTTCTTGGGTTAAGAATTTGATGAGCGGCATCCTCCGGTCGGTATCGGTCATGGCGACTTCGTTCGTGGTTTGCTCGGTGAGAGTTGTCTTTGCCGTGATGGTTGGTTCGTAGAGATGTTCGACAAAGACGTCTGTTGGGGCAGCTTCGCGCTTAGATCCGAATTGTGCCAACTCATCGGCGGCTTCGTTGTTATGTCTCGGGACATGAGAGAGTTCGAGTCCATCAAACTTGTCCTCAAGCTTGCGGACCTCTTGTCGGTAGGCCTCCATAGTGTCGTTTAGGCAAGACCCGCTTTCATCACTTGATTGACGACCAGTGGGAGTCGCCTTTCAATAAGCCGTTGTATCCCGAGTGAGGCGCTGACGCGAGTCCATGTAGAAGAGCTTCGTACTCGGCAACGTTGTGTGAGGCGGAGAAGTGGAGGTGAAGGACATATCTTAGCCTTTCCCCGGTCGGGGAGATCAGCACAACTCCCGCTCCCAAGCCGGTGATCCTCTTGGATCCGTCGAAGTGCATGGTCCAGTGTTGGAGGTCTTCCCGAGGCACGTTCTCTTGCTGTTCAGTCCACTCGGCCAGGAAGTCTGCCAAGGCTTGTGACTTTATGGACGTTCTTGCCTTAAAAGTCAAGTCCAGCGGCATTAGCTCTAAGGCCCACTTGGCGATGCGTCCGGTTTCCTCGCGGTTGTGGATGACATCGCCGAGTGGGAATGAGGTGACGACGGTGATCGAGTGACCCTGAAAATAGTGTGCCAATTTCCTCGTGGTTATTAGGACACCATAGAGCAGCTTTTGTACCTGAGGGTAGCGAATTTTGGCTCCTGCCAATACTTCGCTAACAAAGTAGATTGGCCTTTGAATCTTCTGAGTCCGTCCTTCCTCTTTGCGTTCGACCACAAGGACCGTGCTGACCACTTGGTGAGTGGCTGAGACGTACAGCAGCAGAGGTTCCTGGGGCTGAGGCAAGGCCAGGACGGGTGGCGTGGTAAGGAACTCTTTGAAATCTTCAAAGGCTTGGTTGGCTTCCGCGGTCCACTGGAAGTCGTCTGTCTTCTTTAGCAGTCTGAAGAAGGGCATGCCTCGTTCGCCGAGTCGGGATATGAAACGGCTTAGTGCCGCCATGCAGCCAGTGAGCTTCTGGACGTCTTTCTGGTTACTCGGGGGTTTCATGTTTAAGATGGCGTTGATCTTCTCTGGATTTGCTTCAATGCCGCGATGTGACACCATGAAGCCGAGCAGTTTTCCTGATGGAACACCGAAGGTGCACTTCTCCGGGTTTAACTTCATTCTGAAGGCCCGGATGTTTGCAAAGGTTTCTTCTAAGTCGGCGATCAGGTCTTCTTTCTGCTTGGTCTTGATGACAACATCGTCGACATAAGCTTCAACGTTCTTGCCGATCTGCGTCTGGAAACATCTTTGGATCATGCGTTGGTATGTGGCTCCGGCGTTCTTCAGGCCAAAAGGCATGGTGATGTAGCAGTAGGCCCCGAACGGCGTGATGAACGATGTCTTCAGGCAGTCGGATTCTTTTAAGCTGATCTGATGATAGCCCGAGTAACAGTCCAGGAAGCTCAGGAGTTGGCAGCCGGCTGTTGAGTCGACGACTTGGTCGATGCGAGGTAGCCCGAACGGATCTTTGGGGCAGGCTTTGTTGAGGTCGGTATAGTCAACGCACATGCGCCATTGCCCCGTCTTCTTGCGGACCGGGGCGGGTTGGCTAACCGGTCGGGATGGAGGACTTCTTTAACGGCGGCGCCAAGAGCTTTGCGAGTTCTTCTTTGATAGCGTCCTTTCGATCCCGTGCGAATCTGCGTAATCGTTGTTTTATCGGTTTGGCGTCATCTTTGATGTTCAAAGAGTGCTCGATCACCTCCCTAGGAATTCCAGGCATATCAGATGGTTTCCAAGCAAAAACATATTTATTATTTTGGAGGAAGGTGACGAGCGCGCTTTCCTATTTGGGATCTAGGTCAGCGCCGATTACAGCAGTTTTCGAGGGATCCGACGGATCAAGGGAGATCTTCTTGGTCTTGGCGTCGCCGGATCCTGATTAAGCCTGATGTTGCGGACCACAGGGTCAAGGACGAGTGGATAGCGCCCTGGGTGAACCACTCGGTCAGGATGATCCGAGCGATCGAAGGTGATGGCCACTTCCGACCATCGCAGATATTGAGGGACTTCGGGTTGAGCCGCGTTGACCTCCCGGTCGGTTAGCTTTTGTTTCCTCTTAGACTCATAGGCTAGCGGACCCCGAAGATGTGGTTGAGCTCCCCACGGGTCTTGAAAAGGTTCGGCATTTTCAGCCGCGTTGTTCTTTTTGGCGCCCAGGCAGGCCAGGCCTCGTCGATCGGCTTCTTGTTGAGCTGCGCCGCGTCTTCATTGTGGCGCTTGTAGATAAAGCAGTCCTTCGTTGCGTGCTTATGATTCGGATGATGGGTGCATTGGGCGTTCATGATGGCGTCGTAGGCGGCGACTCGGGACGGCGTTGAGTGTTGGAGGTTGCGGCGACTAGGTCCTCGGATCGGCGCTTGCGATCTTTCGGCCCCGGTTGCCGTTGTTGCCGCCATCCTTCGAGGATTACGGCTTCCTCCCGCTTGCTTGTCTTCCCTTCTATCGGGCCGGTCTTGACGGGCGGCCTTAATGGCGTCATTGGATTTGGCGTACGAGTTCGCCGTCTCGAACATTTGCTTCACCGTCTTCGGTGGTTTGCGCCGAACTTCCCGATGAGCAGCTCATCACGGACTCCCTTACGGAAGGCGGCGATGATGATGTCATCGGTGATATTCGGGATCTTGTTGCGTTTCTCGGAGAAACGATGAATATAATCCTTCAGGGGCTCGTCCGGCTTCTGGATGACGTTGTAAAGGTCAAAGTGTGTGCCGGGCCTCTCGAAGGTACCTTGGAAATTGACGATGAAGTGATCCCTGAGCTCGCTCCACGAGCCGATTGAGCCTCTTGGCAGGCTCGTGAGCCAATTTCTGGCTGAGTTTGCGAGGGCCACGGGAAAGTAATTGGCCATAGCTTTGTTGTCGCCACCTGCAGCTCGGATGGCAAGGGTGTATACGGTTAGCCAAGATTCAGGGTCGGTCTTGCCATCGTACCTTTCAATCCCTGTGGGCTTAAAGCCACTCGGCCAGTGCACTCGGCGGAGCTCCCGAGTGAAGGCTGGTACTCCGTCGTCGCCGCTGTCGAGTGATCCCCTCCGATCTTCCCGAGTGCGTCGGTCGCGCTCCTGGTAGAGACGATCGAGGACTTCCCTCAGATCACTCGGCGGGGTCTTCGGTTGACTGGTTGGGTAGCTGGAGTTGTTGCGGCGAGCGCGGTGGTGGACGGGTGGTCGTCCATGTCGTCTGTCGCGGGAGTCGGCCGTCTGCTCCCGGTATTTCAGCGTGGACTCGCGGGGTGGGCCTCTTGGCCTGGTCGTCGACCGATCCGGCTCGGGCCTCTTATAGTCTCCTGACCTTAGAGGTGGAAGCCGGCTCTTGTTTGGCGTTTCGGCCACAGATTCAGTCGGTCTTCGTGCCGAAGTGGTGGGATGGCCATTAGCCGTGGCAGCAACGATGGTCTTGATCTTGTCGAGTATTGGAGTCACGTTGGCCGGAGCCGTCTCCATGACGGTGTCCAAGAGGGTGAGCGCGGCAACAGCGTTCTGCTGTGGCATTTGGAAGACGTTGGTGTTGCGGACCCGTGTTTGGAGTATGGCCTCCTGGGCAGATCGTCCGGCTGCACGTAGATCCTGCTTTCTTTTGTCAGCCTCGTCCTTGCGATGTTTCTCCTCCTCGGCTGTCTTGCGCTCGAGCTCCACCCTGGCTCGTTCTTCTTCGGCAAGCCTTCTGGCCATGGCTGAGTCGGACTCGTCCGGCTCGGCCATGAGAACGTCAAAGCACTTCGGCTCACAGTCCATGCGACAGTCGGAGTTGTCGGCTTCGTCTGAAGGGATGCCGTAGAGGTTGTCGAAGCCGGCGGAGCTGAGGTATCCGTTGAGCTCCGAAGATGAGAAGGAGCCGAATGACGGGAGGATGACGGCAACCTCCCTTGATCTGGGTAACCCGGATCTGGATCGTTCGGTCGAGTCGAGCTTGGGGAGTAGGCTCCTCCAGTGGATCGCCGCCGACTCGGGAGAGAAGTTTGCTGAAAATCTCGGCGACGTTTGGTAACCCAAACGGCACCGAGAGGTCTTCATCGAGTAGATAGCTTCCGTCGGGGATGCGAGAAGATTGGCGCAGATTTCGGCGGTGTTCGTTAATCCGAACGGTGCGAGTGAAGTCCTTCGTTGGAGCGAGCGGATCGCATCTTGATCTTGAAGATGTCGTTGAAGATCTCGCGCTGTTGGGGAGCCCGAACGGCGCCGAGTGGGTCTTTCCTTCCGACTGGTTTGAATCCGAGTCGAAGGAGGTGTCGTCGAAGAGGTTGGCGGCGAAATTCGCCGAATCCTGAAGGAGATCCCATCACGCTTGTCGGCGAGATTGTTGAAGAAGTCTCGACGCGCGGCCCCCTACCTGGCGCGCCAACTGTCGAAACTTGGTTTCGGCAATATAATTTCTGGGGTCGCAGTCAAGATCGCCAAGCACAATGGGTTAGAAGAAGAAGAAGATTTAGACAGGTTCAGGCCCTCTCGTGAGGTAATACCCTACTCCTGTTTCGGTGGATTCGATCCGCCGAGTGTCTTCATTGATCTCATGATCTAAAGCTGAAGGCTAAAAGTTGATCTAGAATCTGATATCCCTCAAGGGACGCCCCTTACCTCCCTTATATAGTCTTGGGAGGAGGGCTTACAGATCGGAAACCCTTTCTTACTCTAAGTTGGTTTCCTCAATCTTACCAAACCGTAACTATAGGCCGATTGCCTTATCTCTATCGGCAATCGTAACACCCAAGTCATGTTTGGTTTACAGATATAGCAGGCGCAATCTATCCCTACTTCCAGTCGGATAAGCTTGCCATGTAGATACCCGATTGCCATAATCTCCACAGGCGTGCTCCATCATGGCTTGAAAAGTGTTCAGGCATCCTGGAGTCATGAGGTAGTAGTGGTCGGGCACCGGGGCAGGAGGTGTTGGTACAACTTTGGTGGAAGTACCTGCAGCAGGGACGGGGTGGGAGCGAAGTTGTTCTTCCAACTGGTTGACCTGTTGTTTGCTCTTCCTGAGCTGTCCTTCCAGCTCCACCAAGGCTTCTCCACGGGCCATGTAATGGTCAGAGAGTTGCTTGTACTGGGCACCGTTGGCCTGTAGCTGGGTCTGCAGCAAGCTGATTTGATCCCCGCAGCTCTGGTGTTCCTCGACCAGATCATTGAGGCGTCGCTGCTGGTCGTCGAACTCGAGCAAAGCTTCTTCATAGCGATCATCAGTGTTTACGCCGGCGGGATAGACGGGTGACCATAGGATTATAGCAGCAGGGGGTGGCTTCCACAGTGCAGACCGGATTGCCTTCCTCGCGATAGGGGTGGTGCACAAACTCAGTCACGGTGAGCTCATGTAGACCCCCGTTTTTGAGGACGGGAATCATTCGTGTTGATAGTACCTTATCCCTGGATCGAGTAGTTTGGTACTCACGAATACAGTTCTGAATTACCAGGTGCAAAGTGCACGAATAGTCTTACAACGAAATTATTACAATAATAGGCCCGAAGGCAATATCCAATACATATAGGACCTACGGTCCGGATACAACCGAGAACAGAAATTAGATAAGATAGCGAGACGGAAGGCGGCGGCATGCCGATTGCCACGGGCAACGGCCCGGGACTAAGACTGTTTTGCGCTCCATTGTCTTCATTCCTCCTAGTAGTAGGTGTACGGGTCTTCCTCATCTCCTTCATCTGGAGGTTTGTGCGTATAGCAAGGGTGAGTACCCAACGTACTCAACAAGCCAACACGGAATGATGCACATGATAGGGTCATTCAAAGGATGGCTATGGTTTATTTGCGCAAAGCCAATTTTCACAAATCATTTCACAAACCTAACATCTAGCCGGATCAGGTTTTAGGTCCATAGTATATTAAGTCGGCGACGGTTCGTCCACCATCCATTGTGATCCCAAGGATAGCTTCCCGCCTCCGATTCGTCATGGTTTTACGGGTGTCTTCCCCTTCTCCCAGATAGAGAAGTTGGTTTCCCAGCACATAAAATCATTATGCAATCCCACCCATCATTTTAAAATTTATGAGTCTAGCCACGGGAAACACTTGTCACGTCGCTCATTAACCGCAAGCACGGCTATTCGAATAGATTGATTAACTCACACTTGCGGTGGATGTACACTTTACCCGTACTCCGCAACTACTCATTGAATGAGCTCACATCCCTCTATATGGGACGGTCACCGCAAAGCCTTTCGATAACCTCACTTTGGCGTCCGCTCCATGAACTTAATCCCTCATGCACTCTAGCCGTCATTTCCTAGCGGTGAGAGGAGTTAGGCGTTCGGGGTAAGAGAAAGAATTGCTCTATCCTTGAACTTTCCATCTTCATGTCCTTTTCTTCATGTCTTCATTTCTTCATGTTGATCGCATGCCCGATCTCGCCGTACCAACCAGCGGTACACCCCCTGCCGAAGGCCCTTAACTATCGTCCGGGCACCCACGGTGGTGCACCCCACCGGCAAGCCCTTACCTCAACGCCAACACCGAACCTACTATGCAAGGATACGCCTCCGCTCGGATATTTAATCGGCTAGGTCTATACCCATTCGAGAAGTACGGTTGTACGGCTCGTTCTAAGTTGTAGTCTCATGGCTCGGTCCTTAGCCGACCGGGGGACGGTACTAGCCTTTTCCGGAATCCACCCAAATCCATCCATCCGCCCAGTCTAAAAACATTGGTTTGTATTTTCATTTTCATCAAAGCCATTTCCAACATGATCAAGGCAACGTGGCGCTCATGTCTCCACTTGCCGTGTCTCAACCATCTTCCCAAGATAGTTGCCCAAGCACGAGGCTTATTTGTAAAATCATGAGTATGCAAGAATCTAGTATAAGCATGGCTAAGCATTTTACCGAAGATAACCTCTGGTTGCATCACATCGAAGGTTTACAAAGAATATTTCTAAGGGTATTCAATATCAAGGCAGGATATATCAAGAATAGGTACTCATCTGTGTATAGCATGCAATTTGTAATTGAAAACAACATCATTTCGCAAAGTAGGATCAATATGTTCAAAGGGATGTGTTGACTTGCCTTGCTCGCACACTTGTTGGTTGGGGTCTTCTGCGTACTCAATGCCTTCCTCGGACGCTAATCGTACGTGCGAGAAATCAAATTTGAATTCGATTAGAATTCAAATAGAATCCAGTAAGATCCAAAAGAAAACCAAGTAAATCGCAATAGCGGCTCCTAACACTAGGCTATGACTCTACGCGAACCTAGGCTCGAGTCGACGAAATCCGGGTTAGAGCGAAAGGGTTATAAGGATTCGAAGTTTTGTATTGAATTCGATTTTGTTAAGAAGGGTGCGATATTTATCTTAATATGCTTAAAGTTTGAGAAATACTAGAGTTGATGATTCAATTAATAAAAGAAAGTGATTACCCTTCAATTTCATCAAATTATTTCTCGGGTCGGGAAGCCCTAGGGTTTATAATAACCGGATCTCGAAATATTTGATAAACCTCGAAGCTTAGATGCCAAATAACTAACGTGGATTTTTGAGTTTAGAAACTCCACATATCTATATGTATATATATACAAAATAATATTTGGTGAGTAATGGGTTTCACAAAAGATAGGAATTTTCTTTGGAGAGGGAATATGTTAAGAAGTTTGACTATAAGTTTATAATCATTTGCAAAAGAATTTTGGAAAAGAATAAATAATAATCTCTTTATAAAGATGCAAAATTCATTGTAAATAGGGCTTAGGAATTCAAAGGGGTAAATATAATTTTATTATGATTTTACTAGGGTTATCCTTGCTTTTAAATCCTCATAGAAAAATTAAATAGAAATTAAAAAAAAGTTGCCAAAGCCGGGGTCGAACCTACAACCTCACACACAGCCCAACTGACCCTCTCCACTGGGCTATCGCCCATTCTTGTTTTCTCTCCCTTTCTTTTATTTTCTTCCTTCTTTCCTTCCTTTCCCTCCCCTGCTTCCTTCCCCCTCTGTTCTTCTCTTAGCGCGGCAACCGACGAAGAAAAAGGCGAACGGCGGCGAGGGAGGGCCGGCTCAAGGGGCAAAGGGGCCTACACCATCTAGGGGCTACGGGGCTTTGTTTCACGGCTCGCCCGGGCCGGAGAGGCGGCGGAACGGGCCGGCGACGGTGAGGTGGCCGTGGCGACGGCGGCGCTCGTCGCCGTGTTATTCCGGCAACGGCACGACCTAACCAAGGGACTTGGGAGCATCTACAAGGTGCGAGGGAGCTATCTATGGCAAGCGTTTGGCCAGAGAAGCACGGCATTGGCCTGGCGACGTGTGCGCGCGGCGGCGGCCGAACAGAGAAAACACGGCGGCTCGCCGGCGGTGGGCCTCCGACGACCTTTTGGTCCCGAAAAGTTAGGGGAAATGAAGCTCTTGATGTGAGGATTACGATGATACCTTTAATTTGAGCAGCAATCAACCGAGAACGACAAATTCCTGAGTTTTGCTTCGGGCAGCCGAGTTAGGGTTCTTCGGGTGTTTTTCAAAATTCGCGCAATGCGGTAGATAGAATTTGGGGAAATTTGGGAGGAAGCTAGGTGAGAAGATAAGGAGCAAGTTTCGTATTTTGAGTTTCGGCCGAGGAGTCCTATTTATAGCCATCCACGTCGGTGTGGTCGTGCGGACGGCGTGGTGACGCGCGGCGATGGGGTCGGCGCAGGCGGGCGACGCGCGGCGCGAGCGCGCGGGGCCGAGGCGCGGGTGCGCAGGCGGAGCCGGGGCCGGTGCGCAGCACGGGAGCGGGCGCGTGGCGCGTGGCGCGCGCGCGCGGGCTCGGTACGGCAGTTAGCGCGTGGTTGCGACGGTGCATGGCGCGGGCGAGGCCGGGCGACGCGCGACGTACGGCGACTCCTGTGCGCGTAGGAGGGTGACGCCGGCGAGAACGTGCGTGCACGGGGCCCGGTACGGCGAGTGACGCGCGCGCGCGCGGTGGCGAGGCGGTGCAGGGTCCGGGTACGGCGTCGAACACTTGGCGCGCAATGAATAGTGACTTTTAATATTTTCCCGAATTAATTTCCTATTTTCCCAATTTTATTTCCTTTTACCCCAAAATCCAAAATAAAATATAAAACATCTAAAAATAAGTTGTAAAATATATGTCCAACCTTTTTACCCACTTTTATTATTTTAAAAATATATTTTACATAATTAATTTAATTCTTTTTCTCATTTTCGAAAATGTGATTTTGATTCAAATAAATTTCTAGATTTCATATATATACCCTAAAATATTTTATTACTCATTTTTTTCTTTTTCACTAATTAATATTACTCAATCATCTAAATAATGTTTTGCTCCCAATTCTAAACTCCAAAATTTTTCTCCCAACGAAATTCGAATCGTTTGATTTTTCAAAAACACCGAGATGAATCGCTTGTGTATAAATTTATGCAACCAAGCTGGTAAATAAGAAGTGAAAACTCGATCAAGAAGCAACAATCAAAAGGTTTTTGTAAGTTCTGATTTTTTTGATTCCGGTTTTAAATTCTCCGATTTTCGGGATGTTACAAACCTACCCCCTAACAATAAATCTCGTCCCGAGATTTGGGTCGAGTCGCGATCGGGAGTCGGTCGGCATAAACATATGGGATGGATCCATGGGACTCCTTCTTAACGGACGACGAATAGATTGGTGCTCCGGTGACGCAGGAATCTATCACCGAGTTTCTAAGGGTGGTCCACTTCGATTCTTTGTTTCGGATAACATGATGTTGTCGGCTCTTAATCCTTGGGAATCCTTCAAGCATGCGGGATTCGGTAGGTCTCTAATTTTCCTTAAGTTGTATAATAGACTTGCTGTTCTAAACTGTTGGAACCTTTTAGCTGCAGACGGGTGGTGATCCCGGTAGGATTGCGGTCGTGTGATTTTGGTGGGCGACAAGAGGTTATCTAGGGAAGTTCGGTTCTACCAAGCTCTAACATAGTGTCCAATCTAAGAGTCCGGAGTTATGTCACTCTACCCCCTAACAATAAGTTCAAGCTTGGCTTTTAGGATAAGGCCTATATTGGTGCCGGTATGGGGTACACTATATCTCTTCCCGTTGATTGCACTATTATGGGTTTCCTAGGGTTTACCGACATAGGTTATGGGCTGTGCTTGTTTCTAACGTCATGAAAGAATGCGGAGTTTTGAAACCAAACAAAACTTTAACTTAGTGCGAGAATGGATGGAGAACGTACCCATTAGCATGATCCGGTCCTCCGGGCCTCTTCGGTATGCACATGGTTCACTTGGCCATGGCGAGATTCTAGTGGTGGCCTCCTTCGGTTGGGGTGTCCCGACGAGCAGCGTCCGTACGGGGCGGGGTCCCTCTTACGGCAATGGCGTTGGCTCCAGTACGGACGGGGGTGTTACGTGGCTTAGGGCAGTGATTGGCGAAATGTCCATATTCCCCACAGTTGAAGCAGTTCACGTTCTTAAATCTTGGGGTCGCCAAGGTAGGTGCCGGGGAGCGAAAAGCGGTGGCAGGTGGCCTGCTGGTGTTGCCGGGTGCAACGGGGCGATTGGTCACCATGACGGCTGGCTTCCAACCTGTTGGTGTTGCTCCTTTGGGTCGCTGGGGCGTTCCTTGAATCGGGCGGGCTAGAGCAAGTCTTCTCTTTCGGTTGTTTTCAACCGTCTTTTGATCATGCTCGAGCCTTACGACCTTGTTGATGAGGCTCTGAAAGCTAGCGTGGTCCTGACCGATCATCGGTCCTCTTAATTCATCGTTCAGTCCTTCAATAAACTTGTCCATCTTTTCCTCCTCGTCTGCCAGATCGCTTGTGGCGTAACGGGCAAGCTGCGTGAACTTGTTAAGGTACTCTTGTACCGTGGTGTTTCCTTGGCGCAGCCTACGGAACTCATTTTTCTTCATCCTCATAACCGCGGCTGGTACGAAATTTTCACGGAAAGCGTGAATTCTTCCCATGTCGGTTCTCCAGGCATCTTCACCGAGTCTCTTTGTAGGTGTCCCACCGATCACTTGGGGGACCTTCCGGTGATTAGTGGCGAAAACGACCTGTCGGCTTCTTGTACTCGGACGAGGGTCAACTTCTTCTCTATTACTCTCACCAATCTTCGCATCTATAGGTTCTTCGCCATAGCGAAGGTGGGTGGCTTGGCTCTCATAAACTCACCTAAGCTTGATCCTCCGTGTTGTCCTTGGTTGTTGGCAATGGCTTGAAGCAATTGGGTTTGTGAAGCCATGACCTCTGCTAGGGTGGTAGGGTTAGGTTCCGACGGGTTCTCGTAGCTGCGAGGCTCTACGACGGCGCGCCATCGAAAAGTATAGATGGGGTAAGGGATTAGCCTACTAAGGTCACGATTCTAATCGATCCCGTTTCTTTCTTTTTGTTTGCGTTAAGTTGTTTCGAATGATCTTTTGCACACAACAAGCATGGTGGAATGAACTCATTTAAGACATAACATGGAGCTTCATATTAGTTCGTAGATGTTACATCAGGGGGATACATTGGACATGTGTAGTCCATACAACACAACACAACAACACTAATATCGATCTAGGGTCTTCATACATAAGGGTAGGGGCATGGTCGTTGCTGTCTTAATTCCATCCAAAGCAAGACCAGAGTTGATGCAGACTTCTTGTCTAGTTGTTTGGGCTGCCGCCCGATCTGGGGTTGCCTCCTATGGCTGTTGTATTGGCACCGGTAAGAGGAGGGATGCTTGTGTGACTTGGGGCATTGGTTGGCATAGTGCCCAAATTCCTCACGCTTGAAGCAAGTCACATTCCTTTTCCTTGGGGCAGCCGGGATAGGTGTTGGAGTGCGAAACGGTGCGGTAGTTGTCCTAGGGCAGTCATTGGCATAGTGTCCTAGCTCTCCACGGTTGAGGCAGTGCACATTCCTCTTTAGACGTCGGGGAATCTCCTCAGCATCTTCAGGGGTACACACTGTGCTCGTGATGATCGTCGCCGTACCACCTGGGTCCATTTTGGTGACTTCCTCTTCACGGAGTTGGATGGTGAACCGAGCCCTTGGCCGGTCGTTGGATTGAATTCCTTGTCCTTCCTTCCGCACTGTATCTCCCCCTCGATCTGGGTTCTGGTGTGTTTTTCCCCTGCACTATTCCTTATTCCATATCCTTGTTCCATGAAGCCGTAACGGGGGCCAAGTGTTTCCTTCCCTCCTAATGGCGGGTTTGGCGTTACTGCTCTCTGTGGGCTTGACAGTATATTCGCAGGAGTCATCAGGGCTTGAGTCGGAACGTACCGACGTTGCTCTAGACACGAACCCAAAACTTGAAGGTGTCGTTGCATTTGCTGCACCATCATGATCATCAATTGTGTCTGGCTAGCCATTATCTGGGTTAAGGTCGGATTCATAGGAAAAGAGGGTGGAATGTCCATAGGGTTGCTCTGGGTTGATCCATGAAATTGCTGAGATCTTGATTTCCTGCCCTTGTTCTGTCCCATCTATTGTCAGAGAGAGAAAGAAATCAGAAGAACAGTTAAGCTCTGGTTGGGACCTTGTTCCTGTGCACTCTTATTGCATTAGCGGGTGGAATAAACAATCTTTCAAGCTTTAGCAGGGTCATAGTCCTATATCTATTTTTGAAGATAGTTTAGGGCTTAGAGAAAGGTAATTGGTAAAAATGAAATGTTTGTAGTGAAGTTGGGGTGAGAGAGAAAATATGTTTGCTTTGTGAAAATAGTTTGTATTTCCAAAATAATTCTATGTAGGGATATTTCCCTTTGACCAGCTATAAAGGGTGGGGCGCCAGTTGGTCTTATCCTACAGTCGCACTGCTCTGATACCAGCTCTGTAGACCCCCGTTTTTGAGGACGGGAATCATTCGTGTTGATAGTACCTTATCCACTGGATCGAGTAGTTTGGTACCCACGAATACGGTTCGAATTACCAGTGCAAAGTGCACGAATAGTCTTACAACGAAATTATTACAATAATAGGCCCGAAGGCAATATCCAATACATATAGGACCTACTGGTCCGGATACAACCGAGAACAGAAATTAGATAAGATAGCGGACGGAAGGCGCGGCATGCCGATTGCCACGAGCAACGGCGGGGACTAAGACTGTTGCGCTCCATTGTCTTCATTCCTCCTAGTAGTAGGTGTACGGGTCTTCCTCATCTCCTTCATCGGAGGTTTGTGCGTATAGCAAGGGTGAGTACCCAACGTACTCAACAAGCCAACACGGAATGATGCACATGATAGGGTCATTCAAAGGATGGCTATGGTTTATTTGCGCAAAGCCAATTTTCACAAATCATTTCACAAACCTAACATCTAGCCAGATCAGGTTTTAGGTCCATAGTATATTAAGTCGGCGACGGTTCTCCCACCATCCATTGTGATCCCAAGGATAGCTTCCCGCCTCCAATTCGTCATGGTTTTCTCGGGTGTCTTCCCCTTCTCCCGAGAGAAGTTGGTTTCCCAGCACATAAAATCATTATGCAATCCCACCCATCATTTTAAAATTTATGAGTCTAGCCACGGAAACACTTGTCACGTCGCTCATTAACCGCAAGCACGGCTATTCGAATAGATTGATTAACTCACACGCAGTGGATGTACACTTTACCCGTACTCCGCAACTACTCATTGAATGAGCTCACATCCCTCTATATGGGACGGTCACGGCAAAGCCTTTCGATAACCTCACTTTGGCGTACCCGCTCCATGAACTTAATCCTTCATGCACTCTAGCCGTCATTTCCTAGCGGTGAGAGGAGTTACGCGTTCCGGGGTAAGAGAAAGAATTGCTCTATCCTTGAACTTTCCATCTTCATGTCCTTTTCTTCATGTCTTCATTTCTTCATGTTGATCGCATGCCCGATCTCGCCGGTACCAACCAGCGGTACACCCCTGCTGGAAGGCCCTTAACTATCGTCCGGCACCCACCGGTGGTGCACCCCCACCGGCAAGCCCTTACCTCAACGCCAACACCTGAACCTACTATGCAAGGATACCGCCTCCGCTCGGATATTTAATCGCTAGGTCTATACCCATTCGAGAAGTACGGTTGTGCGGCTCGTTCTAAGTTGTAGTCTCATGGCTCGGTCCTTAACCGACCGGGGACGGTACTAGCCTTTTCCGGAATCCACCCAAATCAATCCATCCGCCCCGTCTAAAAACATTGGTTTGTATTTTCATTTTTCATCAAAGCCATTTCCAACATGATCAAGGCAACGTGGCGCTCATGTCTCCACTTGCCGTGTCTCAACCATCTTCCCAAGATAGTTGCCCAAGCACGAGGCTTATTTGTAAAATCATGAGTATGCAAGAATCTAGTATAAGCATGGCTAAGCATTTTACCGAAAATAACCTCCGGTTGCATCACATCGAAGGTTTACAAAGAATATTTCTAAGGGTATTCAATATCAAGGCAGGATATATCAAGAATAGGTACTCATCTGTGTATAGCATGCAATTTGTAATTGAAAACAACATCATTTCGCAAAGTAGGATCAATATGTTCAAAGGGATGTGTTGACTTGCCTTGCTCGCACACTTGTTGGTTGGGGTCTTCTGCGTACTCAATGCCTTCCTTGGACGCTAATCGTACGTGCGAGAAATCAAATTTGAATTCGATTAGAATTCAAATAGAATCCAGTAAGATCCAAAAGAAAACCAAGTAAATCGCAATAGCGGCTCCTAACACTAGGCTATGACTCTACGCGAACCTAGGCTCGAGTCGACGAAATCCGGGTTAGAGCGAAAGGGTTATAAGGATTCGAAGTTTTGTATTGAATTCGATTTTGTTAAGAAGGGTGCGATATTTATCTTAATATGCTTAAAGTTTGAGAAATACTAGAGTTGATGATTCAATTAATAAAAGAAAGTGATTACCCTTCAATTTCATCAAATTATTTCTCGGGTCGGGAAGCCCTAGGGTTTATAATAACCGGATCTCGAAATATTTGATAAACCTCGAAGCTTAGATGCCAAATAACTAACGTGGATTTTTGAGTTTAGAAACTCCACATATCTATATATATATATATACAAAATAATATTTGGTGAATAATGGGTTTCACAAAAGATAGGAATTTTCTTTGGAGAGGGAATATGTTAAGAAGTTTGACTATAAGTTTATAATCATTTGCAAAAGAATTTTGGAAAAGAATAAATAATAATCTCTTTATAAAGATGCAAAATTCATTGTAAATAGGGCTTAGGAATTCAAAGGGGTAAATATAATTTTATTATGATTTTACTAGGGTTATCCTTGCTTTTAAATCCTCATAGAAAAATTAAATAGAAATTAAAAAAAACAGTTGCCAAAGCCAGGGGTCGAACCTGCAACCTCACACACAACCCAACTGACCCTCTCCACTGGGCTATCGCCCATTCTTGTTTTCTCTCCCCTTTCTTTTATTTTCTTCCTTCTTTCCTTCCTTTCCCTCCCCTGCTTCCTTCCCCCTCTGTTCTTCTCTGTTAGCGCCGGCAACCGACGGAAGAAAAAGGCGAACGGCGGCGAGGGAGGGCCGGCTCAAGGGGCAAAGGGGCCTACACCATCTAGGGGCTACGGGGGCTTTGTTTCACGGCTCGCCCGGGCCGGAGAGGCGGCGGAACGGGCCGGCGACGGTGAGGTGGCCGTGGCGACGGCGGCGCTCGTCGCCGTGTTATTCCGGCAACGGCACGACCTAACCAAGGGACTTGGGAGCATCTACAAGGTGCGGGGGAGCTATCTATGGCAAGCGTTTGGCCGGAGAAGCACGGCATTGGCCTGGCGACGTGTGCGCGCGGCGGCGGCCGAACAGAGAAAACATGGCGGCTCGCCGGCGGTGGGCCTCCGACGACCTTTTGGTCCCGAAAAGTTAGGGGAAATGAAGCTCTTGATGTGAGGATTACGATGATACCTTTAATTTGAGCAGCAATCAACCGAGAACGACAAATTCCTGAGTTTTGCTTCGGGCAGCCGAGTTAGGGTTCTTCGGGTGTTTTTCAAAATTCGCGCAATGCGGTAGATAGAATTTGGGGAAATTTGGGAGGAAGCTAGGTGAGAAGATAAGGAGCAAGTTTCGTATTTTGAGTTTCGGCGAGGAGTCCTATTTATAGCCATCCACGTCGGTGTGGTCGTGCGGACGGCGTGGTGACGCGCGGCGATGGGGTCGGCGCGAGGCGGGCGGCGCGCGCGCGCGCGCGAGCGGGGCGAGGCGCGGGGTGCGCGGCGGAGCCGGGGCCGGTGCGCAGCACGGGCGCGGGCGCGTGGCGCGTGGCGCGCGCGCGGGGGGGCTCGGTACGGCAGTTAGCGCGTGGTTGCGACGGCGCATGGCGCGGGCGGGGCCGGGCGACGCGCGACGTACGGCGACTCCTCGTGCGCGTAGGAGGGTGACGCCGGCGAGAACGTGCGTGCACGGGGCCCGGTACGGCGAGTGACGCGCGGCGCGCGGTGGCGAGGCGGTCCGGGGTCCGGGGTACGGCGTCGAACACTTGGCGCGCAATGAATAGTGACTTTTCATATTTTCCCGAATTAATTTCCTATTTTCCCAATTTTATTTCCTTTTACCCCCAAAATCCAAAATAAAATATAAAACATCTAAAAATATGTTGTAAAATATATGTCC
Organism: Oryza australiensis; assembly: GCA_019925245.2. Taxonomy (NCBI): domain Eukaryota; kingdom Viridiplantae; phylum Streptophyta; class Magnoliopsida; order Poales; family Poaceae; genus Oryza; species Oryza australiensis. The sequence goes on along the minus strand of JAIFGZ020000326.1, from coordinate 420,759 downwards.
AACCTTTTTAGCCACTTTTATTATTTTAAAAATATATTTTACATAATTAATTTAATTCTTTTTCTCATTTTCAGAAAATGTGATTTTGATTCAAATAAATTTCTAGATTTCATATATATACCCTAAAATATTTTATTACTCATTTTTTTCTTTTTCACTAATTAATATTACTCAATCATCTAAATAATGTTTTGCTCCCAATTCTAAACTCCAAAATTTTTCTCCCAACGTAAATTCGAATCGTTTGATTTTTCAAAAACACCGAGATGAATCGCTTGCGTATAAATTTATGCAACCAAGCTGGTAAATAAGAAGTGAAAACTCGATCAAGAAGCAACAATCAAAAGGTTTTTGTAAGTTCTGATTTTTTTTTGATTCCCGGTTTTAAATTCTCCGATTTTCAGGATGTTACAGCTCAGCACGATGAATAGCATTGAGGCGAAGGAACGCTTCACGGGCCGCGTCTTGAATAGCTGCTTCTACTAGATCTCGGTGGTAACGGGTGTGGAAGCAAAAAGGTGTCTCACTCCCTATGCGGGCCTCAACCGAAACTGCTGCTTCCCATACCAGATATCTTTCGGTGCCATGCCTCCTGATCTGGTAAGTGGGTGGCTCGGGGTACCTTAGGCACCACAGCAATGACTGGAGTTGCGCCACGAATCCGTCATCCCGTGGAACGGTGATTTCCCAAACTCCGACATGGTCCGACATATGCTTTTGAAAGCAACTTAGGGTTAGGAGAGAGAGATAATATCAAAACCATTTGGGTAAAAGAAATGGAGATAAAGGTATAGAAAAAGTATGTTTGTCTTTTCAAAAATAATAATTTGCGAAATGATCCTACGTAGGGATACTTCCCTTTAGCCAACTATTCAGGGGTAGGGCGCTAGTTGGTCTTATCCTACAGTCGCATTGCTCTGATACCAGCTCTGTGGACCCCCGTTTTTGGAACGGGAATCTTTCGTGTTCATAGTACCATTTCCCTGGATCGAGTAGTTTGGTACCCACGAAATACAGTACTGAATAATCAGGTGCAAATGCACGAATAGTCTTACATCGAAATTATTACAATAGTAGGCCCGAAGGCAATGTCCAACACATAGGACCTCATGGTCCCAAATACAACTCAAAAGTAGAAATTAGATAAGGCAGCGGAATAAAGGCAGCGGCTTGTCAATTGCCACAGGCAACGACCGGAGACTAAGACCTAGTAAGCGTCATCAGCTTCTTCGCCCTCCTGGTAGTGGGCATATGGATCCTCCAAGTCTTCTTTACCACCATCTAAAGGTTTGTGCGTATAGCAAAGGTGAGTACCAACCGTACTCAGCAAGCCAACACGGAAGTGATGCATATGATAGGGTCATTCAAAGAATAGCTGGGGTTCTTTTGCATAAAGCCAATTTTCACAACTCTTTTCACAAGCCTAACGACTAGCCAAGTCAAGTTTTAGTTCCATAGTTCATTAAGTCGGCGACGGTTCATTCTACCATCCATCGTGATCCCAAGGATGGCTTCCCGCCTCCGGTTCGTCATGGTTTTCTGGGGGGTCCACCCCTTCTCGCATCTCGAGAAGTTGATCCACCAGTGAATAAACATCATCATGCAAACCCATCCCATCATTTTAATGTTTAAAGTCTAGCCAAGCGAAAGTCTTGCCACGATGCTCAATATCTGCGAGCACGACTATTCGAATAGATTGCTTCATTCACACTGCAGTGGATGTACACTTTACCCGTACTCCGCGACAACCCAACAAATGAGCCTACGTCCCAACACATGAGATGGTCACGGCAAAGCCTTTCGATAACCTCACTTTGGCAGTACCCGCTCCATGAACTTAAACCCTCATGCACTCTAGCCGTCATTTTCTAGCAGTGAGAGGAGTTCTGGCGCACCCGGGGTAAGGGAAGATTTCATTCATCAAGTTATAATCAATTTCAATTTACCATCATCTCTTTCAAATCTCACTTCATCCATAAGAACCACTATGCAAGGGTACCGCCTCCGCTCGGCTATCTACTCCGCTAGGTCTATACCCATTCGAGAAGTACGGTTGTACTGGCTTGTTTCCTGGCTATCTCATGGCTCGGTCCTTAATTGACCAGGGTCGACACTTGCCTTTTTCCGGAATCCACCCAAATCATCCAGCCGCCCCAGTCTAAAACATCTGTTTAGTACTTTCAATTTTCATCAAAACTCATTTCATCATTCTCATGGCAATGTGGCGCTCATGTCTCCACATGCCGTATCTCAACTACCTTCCCTAAGGTAGTTGCCCAAGCATATAGTTTTTTTCATAAAGTCATGAGTATGCTTGAATCTAAGTATAGCATGGCTAAGCAGTTTACCAAAGTTATTCTCCGGTTGTTTGTATCACATCGAGGGTTACAAGGAATAATTCTAAAGGTAATTAATAACAAGGTATGGCATAACAAGTATAGGTAATTCTCTATGTATAGCATGCATTTTTAAAGTCTAAAATAACATCATTTCGCAATTGGGATCCATATCTTCAAAGAGTGTGATGACTTGCCTTGCTCGCACGCTTGTTGAGTGGTGTCTTCAACGGAGTCGATGCCTGCTTCTTCAGGTGCTATTCGTACGTGCGAAAGATCAATTGAATTCGATTAGAATTCAATATAACACGAAAAGAACCATAAAAGCCACGAAAATAATTCCAAACGCTTAGCCTAAACTTCTACTTGAGTTCGTACGAGGATCGCCAGGGAAAACTCCAAGTTCTGAAATCGAGTCGATGCCCTAGGGTTTTCGCAAAACGACGATCGTAATTATTCGAGTAAAGATTTGGAAATATGAACGGAGGAATTCGTGCTCGAGGTTTTGAAGGTTTGAGCACAATAGAGAACCATATTTAAATGGCGAGAGAGAATTAAACGAAATCTGGATTTGAAAACGACGCGAAGCGATATTTCGGAAAAGTCCGATTTGATTTTCAAATTTTCCACCGAGAAAACATACAAGAAAATAATTTATTTTTGCCCAAAATTTCACTCAAGTCCTTTCAAAATATTTTCCAAATTTTCCATAATTTTTCCTAATTTTTCCCTATTTTTCTTTTTCTCTTTTTCTTTCTTTTTCTTTTTTTTCTTTTCTCTGCGCACTGTGTCATCGCCCACAAAGTGCTCGACCGGCGCTCGGGGAAAATAGGGGCGGCCGCCGCGCTAGCGCGTGGGAAAAGGGGGACGGCTCGGGAGCTTACTGGCGACGGCGGCTCTTGGGAAACACGGCGAGGCTCGGACGGCTTCGACGCATGGCGGCGACGGTGGTGGCTCTCGGTTTTCGCGGCGACGAGGCGCACGGCGGCTTGCGGCGGCGTCGGCACTCGGGAGGGGGAAGGGGACCAGAGAGAGAGAGAGGGCTAGGGGCGGCGAGGTGGGGGAGGAAGTGGGGGTTTTGCCCCCTTTTATAGCGGCGGCCGAGGGGGAACGGGAGAGAAGGGGGCCGGCGCGGCGTCGGTGCGGCGGACGCCACGCGGCGCGCGGGAGGCCGGGCCGGGGCGCGCGGGCACGGCACGGCGAGAGGAGCGCGGGCGCGAACGGGTCCGGATACGGCGGGGGCACGTGACGGCGAAGGCCCGAGCGTGGGCGGGGCCGAGTACGGCGGCGGACGCATGGCGCGAGTGCACGGGCGCGGCGGGGTCCGGCGCGGGCGCGGGCGCGCGAGGCGCGGGGCGTGGGCGGGGTCCGACCGGGCACGGGCGCGGGCGCGGGGCATGCACGGCATCGAACATCGCCACGCAATGAATAGTGTCGTTTTATAATTTCCCGATTTTTAATTCCAAAAATCTAATTTCTATTTTCTTCCACTCTAAAAATTCAAAATAAATTCTAATATTCCCAGAATAATTTTTAATATTATATTTCCAACTTTTTCCCCACTTTTTATTTTTGCAAATATATTTTTCATATTTATTTAATTCCCTTTTTTCCTAATTTCATAATTCATTATTTTTAAGTCTAAAAATTTTTCCTAGATTTCATGTAAATCCCTAAAATATTTTATTGTCTAATTTACCCCCTAATTATTCTTCCCTAATCACCACTTAATATCCTATTTCTCAAATTCGTATTTTCATAAGTTCGCATCCCTTTTTCGATTTTATTTTAAAATTCCTAATCTTGTATTTCGAAATTTTCTTCCCAACAAAATCCAAACCATTCACAAACATCGAGAGGAATAGTTCACAACTAAATTTATGCAACTGAGCTGGCAAATAAGAAGCAACAAACTCGAGAGAAAGGCAACAAGCAAAAGTTTTTTACGTTCCGATTTTAATTTCTTCGATTTTCGGACGTTACACATGATAATTAAACCGTGAGAAGAAAAGGAGCAGAGTCCATTAGGACTTACCTTAGGGAAAAGTTGTTGCGGTGCGTCGGCAGGATGCTTGAAGATGCCATTGGAGGGGGATCACTGCCTTGCGGAGTTCGCCGGGGGGATTTATGCTCCGGGTCACCGGAATCGCCGAGGAGTTGCCGGGGAAGAAGAAGGGTTTTTGTTGGCTAAAACTTGGGTGCGCAAAGTGACAGCGTGGCTCGTTTCAGTGCCGGGCGGGTAATATATAAAGAGTTTTCTCTAGTAGCCGAAACGATCTTGGACAAAAAATGCGCGAGAATTTGGAAAAATGCGGCAAATCCGTGATATTATCTTATCACGGACTTAGGGGGCATGAGTTAACAACCAAATTATCTCTTGTTACTTTCTCCAAAGCACACATCTATTGACGCCAAAAATCTCTTGCCGATGTCCGGGTGTGCCAAAAATGTGTTGATGTCAGATCACACGCTGGCCTGGGAAATCTACTTAGCTCCAGTACAAGACCTAAAATCATAGAAGTGCGGGCGTGCCAGTCAGTTTGATCCTACCACTGACAAGATATACAAAACAACAAAGCATAAAGCATATCGGCCGATAGGCCGATAGTTGAGACAACCGATCTGTTGACAGCCGATCGGCTGATAAGCCAATAGCGTGATTCCAGTCGATGCCGATATCAACCGATGTAGTTAGGTTTTTGAATAATCGGCTGTATGCCCAATGTAAATTCTGACACTTGTGTAAACAATGATATAAAGATAATCGGCTGGTGATAATGTCATAAGATAACAAACCAATAGGCATATAATGGTATGGTAGAATAAATATTGATCTGATGGTCAAAGCATACATCGGCTGTAGGTCCGATGTCATTAAATCCAAAATATTAGGTAGCCATTGAAACCTTTGGTGCAATCGGCTAAATCCATATTGTATATATAATCCTTGTAAGCCGATGCAACATCAAGCTAGCTCATCGGCTGAAACCCCGATGAAACAATGATTGATGCCTACTGACTTAAATAAATTTAACTTACAACCACAACCTCGTAGGTTAGAGCTAACCGATGCAACATAAGGTTGATAATTGCCTGATAGATTTAGATCAACCGATTTGACACCCATCAAAGTGGTCATGTGTTAAATTTAACCAAGACAGCAAAACTATCAAGGAGAAATTTAACACACGAGATAAGACCGGCTAACCCTCCGATGAAACATTAGCACGAACCTGTTGGCTTAACGAAACTTAAGATTATCAACAACAATCTAGTAGGTCAGACCTAACCGATGCAGTACGAGATTGTATATGATAATCCAATATTCAATGAGTCAATAGATCTGTCTAACATGATGGATATAACAAATCTACCTAAAGCGATATTATGTTGAAAGAAACATCAACTTGGTCAGAATATTGGACCTAACCGAGAAAGTCCTAATTCAGCCAATGTATCTATAAACAGTAATGGAACTAAAGATAGAGATGATGTACCAGGGCCGGCGAGACCTTGGACTTACCCCTTCGCCGAAGATCGAAGCCGATGCAGCCCTGCATCGGGTGCCAAGTTCCGTCGGATGATAAATAAAGTCGAAAAGACAAAAGGTGACGATGCGACGAATTGTATTGATCGAGGGAGATGATTTACATGGACCTCAGGCTCACATATTTATACCCACAGCTTGACAAAGATCCTAACAGATTACAATTCAAACTTTCCTAAAGATAAAAGGAAACAAACCGAGTCCTTATCGGACACTAACATATTTTCCTAAAGATAAAATAGAAAGCTAACAAACTCTTCCTAATTAATAGATACAAGCCATATCCTCCCTGAACTCGGTCTCTTTTGGATAAGATCTTCCCAAATTGAATCTAACGAGAATCTGACTGCTTGAGATGCTGAAACGTGAAAACCTCCATCGACTACTTGCAAAACTCTAAGCCGATTCTAGCTTTGAGCCGATATGAACACTGAGCCGATGGGACACCGGGGCTTACCAAATTCTGGCTTTAACACATGCCCCCAAGTTTTGGAGTATGAGAAGTCATGCTTCAAAATTATCTTTGCCTTGATCGCTCCAAAATTGATTCTTCTCTTCTTCTTGACATCAGCTCTCGTAAGCCGATACCTTCTGTATTATATGAGCCAAGCTGTCAAACTCATGGAAGAAAAATTTAACTCTGATTGGCATTGACAACCCTTGAAATGCGAGCTCTGCCAGCTACTCATCACTTAAATTAAAATTGTAACATTGGCTGCAGACATTACGAAACCTTTGAATATATTCCTTAGCCGATTCCCCTTCTTGTTGCTTAACTGATAATAAATCTGCAAGCTTCAACTCATCAATCCCAACAAAGAAGTCTAGGTGAAATTGCTTCTCAAGATCAGCCCAACCTCCGATAGAGTTTGGTGGTAGTGATGAAAACCATGTGAAGCCCGATCCAGTCAAAGACAATGAAAAAAGTCTAACTTTCAGAGCTTCTTCAGCCGATGCCTCTCCACATTGAGCTAAGAATCGGCTGATATGTTCAATCGTAGATACTCCATCCTACCCTAAAAACATGGAGAAATCTGGAACCTTGTATCGGCTTGGAAATGGAACCCTATCAAACCATTCAGGATATGGTAGCCGATACACAAAAGTTTGATTTTTTGGCTTAATTCCAAACTGCTCCTCCATTACTTTCACAATTATATCGGCCCAATCTTCTTTAGACTGATACCTTTGAGTTTCCTCTGGCCGATACTGTTGTTGTGGCCCTTCATGCTGATATTGATCAATTTGCCCCCCGGGCCAACATTGATTTTGTCGATGATGTTGAAATCGCTCATCAATTATCCTGGGAACTATTTCCTCGATCAAACCACTAATGTACTTGTCAAAACTTCAAATTGATCTATCGTAGCATGATGAACGGTTTTATCAACTATCTCTTGAAGTGTCTTATCATCCATCGGCTCAATAGATTGTTCCATGTCTTCATCCATCGGCTTGAGAGATTGTTCTTTCTCGGTTTTGACTTCTTTATCAGACATCTTGTTGAAATTGTGGGTTTCACGAGCCGTGTAAAACAATGTGTTGTCAACAACACGGTCCCACTGGGCGTGCCAAAAATTTGTTGACGCCAAAAATCGCACTCTTGCTAATGTCCGGGTGTGACAATAATGTGTTGACGTCAGATCACACGCTGGCCTGGGAGATTTGCTTAACTTCAATGCAGGTCCTAAAATCATTGAAGTGTGGGCGTGCCAGTCAGTTTGATCCTGCCACTGACAAGATATACAAAACAGCAAAGCATCAAACATATCGGTCGATAGGCCGATAGTTGGGACAGACAATCTGTTGACAGCCGATCGGCTGATAAGCCAATAGCGTGATTCCAGCCGATGCCGATATCAACCGATGTAGTTAGGTTTTTGAATAATCGGCTATATGCCCGATGTAAATTCTGACACTTGTGTAAACAATGATATAAAGATAATTGGCTGGTGATAATGCAATAAGATAACAAACCAATCAGCAAATAATGGTATGATAGAATAAATACTGATTCGATGGTCAAAGCATACATCGGTTGTAGGTCCGATGTCATTAAATCCAAAAGATTAGGTAGCCATTAAACCTTTGCTGCAATCGGCTAAATCCATATTGTATATATAATCCTTGTAAGCCGATGCAACGTCCAGTTAGCTCATCGGCTAAAACTCCGATGAAACAATGATATATGCCTACTGACTTAAATAAATCTAACTTACAACCACAACCTCATAGGTAAGACCTAACCGATGCAATATAAGGTTGATAATTGCCTGATAGATTTAGATCAGCTGATATGACACCGATCAAAGTGGTCATGTGTTAAATTTAACCAAGACACCAGATAAGACCAGCTAGGAACAGATAAGGAGAAATTGAATACACCAGATAAGTCCTAATTAAGCCGATGTATCTATAAACAGTAATGGAACTAAAGATAAAGATGATGTACTAGGGCCGACGAGATCTTGGACTTACCCCTTCGCCGGAGATCGAAGCCGATGCAACCCGGCGTCGGGTGCCAAGTTCCACCGGATGATAAATAAAGTCGTAAAGACAAAAGGTGGGGATGCATCGAATTGTATTGATCGAGAGAGATGATTTACATGGACCTCAGGCTCACATATTTATGCCCATAGGTTGACAAAGATCTTAACAGATTACAACTCAAACTTTCCTAAAGATAAAAGGAAACAAACCGAGTTCTTATCGGACACTAACATACTTTCCTAAAGATAAAATAGAAAGCTAACAAACTCTTCCTAATTAATAGATACAAGCCGTATCCACCCTGAACTCAGTCTCTTTTGGATAAGATCTTCCCAAACCAAATCTAATGAGAATCTGACTACTTGAGATGTTGAAATGGGAAAACCTCCATCGACTACTTGCAGAACTCTAAGCCGATTCTAGCTTTGAGATGATATGAACACTGAGCTGATGGGGACACCGGGGCTTACCAAATTCTGGCATTAACATCATCCTAGATTGAACCAACTCTTCCGATTCATCTACCATCAGATTAAGATAATCATCGGCTGTCAACTCATCTTGTAAATTAATCTTCCTTGAGCCGATGACACTTTTCCATGGTAACACAGCTTCATGGCCATAAACTAGCTTGTAAGGAGGAACTTGGATCGATCCATGATAAGCCATCCGATAAGACCACAATGCTTCAGCCAGTCGGCTATGTCATTGCTTTAGAAATTCAAAAATCTTTCTATTAATAAACTTAATCAAACTCTTATTAGATGCTTCTGACTGCCCATTGGCTTGTGCATAATATGGTGAAGAATTCAACAACTTAATCCCCATGCTTTCTGTAAATTGGACAAACTCATGTGATACAAAGATAGATCTATGATCGGCTGTGACAGTCTAAGGAACACCAAATCGCAATATAATATGCTCTTTAACAAACTGAATTGCATCCCCATAATCAACCTTCTTCAATGGTATTGCCTCTAACCACTTTGTAAAATAATCGGTTGCCACCAATATAAACTTGTGTCCTTTGCTTGAAGGTGGATTGATATAGCCGATCATATCAACTCCCCAACCTTTGAACAGCCATGGCTTGATTATAGGATTCATAGCCGATGCTGGTGCTCTTTGAATTTCTCCAAACTTTTGGAAATATTGACAACCTTTATAATATCTAAAACAATCTTCTAACATTGTCGGCCAAAAATACCTAGCTCGCTCGCCGAAGCAACCACTTCATCTTGTGGGCCGATTGATGAGTACCATATATACCTTCATGTACTTCTCTCATCACAACCTTTGCTTGATCGGAACTCAAACACTTTAACAATACCCCATCAATCGTCCGATAATATAGCTCATCATTCAACAACACATATCTCAAACCTTTATATCGCAATTTTCTTGAAGCCGACAATGAGGGATTTTTCAAATAATTAAATACATCATACCTCCAATCATCGCGTGCGATTGTAGCGATTTCTACCTCAACATCTTTCACCATTGGCTTGTATCCCGATGCCCCTTGAGCCAAATCATTAGCTTCAACATTCTGCTCTCGAGAAATATGCCTCAAAGTTACCAACCGAAAATTATCCATCAATTCTCGGCACTTCTCATTGTAGATCAACAATGTATCATTCTTGCACTCATATTCCCCAGCTAACTGGTTGATGACCAACAAAGAATCATCCATTATTTCAACAGCATCGGCTTCAACTTCCTTTAAGAGTTGTAATCCCTTGAGAACTGCCTCTTACTCAGCTTGATTATTGGTGGCATAAGGCTTAATAGTATAAGCCAATTCAAAACTTGCCCCCTAGGTGATATTATGACCAAGCCGATAACACAACCATGGGCACAAACCGATCCATAAAAAATCAATGTCCAAGGCACTATGTCAACTAAGCCGATCGAGTCATCACGATGTTCGACAATAAAATCGGCTACGGCTTGCCCCTTAACTACTCTGAGATCAAATCCTGTTAAGGTATAGATCCACTTTCGAAATCTCCCTTTCAACACCAAAGCCGATAGCATGTACTTAACGAAATCGGCCTTGCAAATTATGGTGCATTCATTGGATAACAAATAATGCCTCAATTTTGTGCAAGAGAAATATAAACGCAAGCACAATTTCTTCACCGAAGAATACCTTATCTCTGCATCCAGAAGCCTTATGCTTAAATAAAAGATTGCTCTCTCCTTGCCCTCAAATTCCTGGATCAATACCGAGATGATTGACTTCTCATCGGCTGACAAGTACAACTTGAAAGGTACTCCTTTTTGTGGAGGATTCAGAACTGGAGGGGAACTAAAATATTCCTTAATATTATCCAAGTCCTTTTGTTGCTCTGCCCCCCCAAGTAAACTCCTGATCGGCTCTCAATCTGAGTAGAGGTGTGAATGGCTCCATCTTCCCAGATAGGTTAGAAATAAATCTCCTGATAAAATTCACCTTGCGGACAAAAGATTGCAACTGCTTCTTGTCTTTTGACGGTTGAATATTCTTGATTGCATTAATACTCCTCTATGTTACCTCAATCCCCGTCTCATGAACAACAAAACCCAAAAATTGTCCAACTCATACACCAAAAGCACACTTTGTGGGATTCATCTTCAAGTCATATTTCCTTGTTCTTTCAAAAACTGTCCTCAAATCGGCTATATGATCATCAATCTCCTTTGACTTCACTACCACATCATCAATATATATCTCAACCAATAAGCCGATCAAATCATAAAATATGTAATTCATGGCCCTTTGATATATAGCTCAAGCGCTCTTCAAGCCAAAAGTCATCACAACCCACTCATACAAGCTGATTGCACCAGGACATATAAAAACAGTCTTATGAATGTCTTCCGCTGCCATAAAAATCTGATTGTATCCAGCATTGCCATCCATAAAACTTATAACCTTATGCCCTGAAGCAGCATCAACCAATTGATCTCGTCCTTGGGTACTCATCCTTAGGGGTAGCCTTGTTTAGATCTCGAAAATCAATGTAAACCCTAAGTTTATCGTTCTTCTTGATAACTGAAACTATATTAGAAACCCACTCAACATATCGCATGGCTGAATAAAACCACCATCATATAATCTAGTAAGTTTAGCTTTAATAGCATCATACATATCGGCTTTACATCTTCTAGGTGGTTATTTATATGGCCGATATCCTGGTTTGATAGGAAGCCGATGTTCTACAATCGATCGGCTAAGTTCTGGCATCTCAAAATATTCCCAAGCAAAGAAATCTTTGTATTCTTTCAAAAGTTCTATCAACTTGGTTCTAAAATCAGAAGATAATTTTTTACTGATAAAAGTCAGCCTAGGCCTATCCCCTGGACCTATATCAACTTCTTCCAAATCATCGGCTGACATAAAACCTTGTCCCAATTTGCCATCGAGATCATCTACAGTATCCTTGGTGTAGAAATTTGAACCCTCCACGATGCTCTCAAATTAATAATTGGGGCTCTTCATCTCCAACTAGCTGTATATCACAATCGGACACTTTTAGATAATCTCCTTCCCAAACTTTTCCAGACAAGCAATCAATTCCATCCATCTTCCAAATAGTCAGATCGACATTAGCAACATTGACTTACCTGTCGGCTGGCACGATTTCTATCTTGTCACCTTGCCATTGGATCAAATTCTGATGCATGGTTGAAGGAATACAACAATTCACATGAATCCAATTCCTTCCTAGCAACAGACTATATGAACCCTTCCCATCGATGACAAAAAATGTGGTAGGAACAGTTTTGCTGCCAATTGTCAACTCCACATTTAATACTCCTTTGGTCTCTGAAGGATTACCACCAAAATATTTAAGAACCATGTTGGTCTTGATGAGATCATTTGAATTCTTGCCCAACTTCTTGAATGTAGCATAGAGCATCAAATTCACAGCAGCTCCACCATCAACCAACTTTTTAGACATCGGCTTGCTATTGACAAATCCCTTGACATACAATGACTTGAGGTGTCGGTACCCTGTTCCTTCTGGCTTCTCAAAAATAGCTTGTTCTGGTGATAAAACCAACTTGGCTAAAGATTCTTTCATGACATCTGCATCAGTTTGGTTAGCCTCATACTCTGCTGGTAGTACAAAAACCATATTAACCGATGCAGAAGCAACAGCCTTCCCCTTAGCTAGCTTTTTTGCCTTATCGGCTTCAACCTCATCGGCTGAAAGCACCTTACTCTTGACACACCACTCTTGTTTTTCCCTCTTTAGCCGATGATTGATCTCCTCTTGAGCCTCTTGGAAACGCTCCCTGTTCCTCATCCTTTGAACCCTCCTCTTCTTGTTCTCAGTGAAAATACCAGAAGGACACCATTGTGGGTTCCTGGTTTTATCTTTATCCTCATCAAAATCCTCCTATGAAAAATCCTGACGAATTGGATCCAATCTCTGATGAACAGACAATTTCCTCTGTCTTAGCCAATTTTCCCTAGGACAAGATCGGCTTGAACCTCCAGCGTACCCTTATCATAGTTGTTGCATCCTGGGCAATCTTTTATTGACGGTAGTCTCATCCCTTAATTCCAGCAAAACCTGAAGAATTCACAACTCCAATGGGGATCAGAACTATCATCTTCCTCATAATATCTCTCTTCCTGCCTATCATACTTCCTCTGATATTTATTGACGATTCTGACAGAGTTACGCTGCGTGGACCGATAATCTTTTCTATCAGCTACCCTCCCACTCATATGAACCATGTTAACAGGAAAAGGGTTACCATCAACCTTCATCGTCCTTTTTGAATCATCAAATTTATCTTCCCTTTCTTTGGATCTCTTGCCTGAAAACCTTGCAATCATTAGTGCTATGAGATCCAGTATTATGCCACTTACAGTACTTCCTCTGTCCCAACTCATCAGCCGGTGGAATTACATGACCAATAGGTAGTTGAATTTGTTTCTCCCGAAGTAGTAAATCAAAGATCTTGTCAGCCTTGGTAATATCAAAGTCATATTTTTCTTTCTTTGCAGAATTTCTAACCCACTGACATGTAACAATTTTCTTGTTCCTTGCCCACTCAGCCGCTGCTACTTCAAAGTCATCTTCTTCTTCAGATTCAGAAGAATATGTATTAACGTGGTTAAACTTTTTAAATGCTCTCTTAGCTTCTGTTGACGAGAAATCTCTCTCACGCGCTGGCCTGGGAGATCTGCTTAGCTCCAGTGCAGGTCCTTCTCGGCTGCCTGTGTAGTACAGGGCATGCCAGTTGGTTTGATCTGTTAACCAACAAGAAAAACAAAGACATGCATTAAGTGTTAGGTTAGATCCCCACTGGATCGGCTGAGGGAATCCATGAGCATACATATGCTATCCCAAAATATATTTAAGCCAAGCGACTAGAACGGATCACCTATACCGGACAACATCAGCCTCTTAACCCAAATACAGTAAAGGATAATAAATATATGTATTGATAACCTAGCCGATACTAGAAAGCTAATTATGGATCGGCTAGTACTCCGATGATTCTTATGAAAAGATATCATTCTTGAATCAAATATGCTTAGCCTGGGAAATCGGCCGTCGGCAGTTGAAAGCAGACCGATTTTGGCTTATGATGTCCGACAAGAATGGGATCTTAATATAAGAGGCAGTCCTAAGATAAGTCTAGTAATAAATATACTAAAAATATATCAAGGCGATAAGGCGGCTGAAACCCTAGACGTCTCTAAACATATAAATCTAACCGAACGGATCATGGGAGGTTCTAAAAATGACTTAATAGTTCAATGTTGATGCAACATTAAGTATAAAAAGAACAACCTGATCTGTTGTAGCTGATTTATACCTCTCGAGACGGTGGATACCGCATATAAACTAGTCCAACCTTTGGATCTAGCCTTATCGGCCACGGGTTCTTGATAGAACTGGCCAATGGCAGGATAGATCTAAACATCGCTCCAGTTTATATGCGATATATGGTAAATAGCGTAGTATAGACCCCTGAATCTAATGTGTCATTACGATGGAAGAACTAGAACCAGCAGAACATACCACTAATGACAAGCATTTACCTGGATTTGGGGGTCGAAACGATGCTGCCCGTAGCCAAATCAATTGCTCGTCTGAAGAAAAGGTTTGGCTATGCGCCGAAAGTTGTTTGATTGATTGATTGTCTTCTTTTATAGGAGGTCTCGGGTCCTATTTATACCCAAGATAACATTATCTGTACAGACTCTGGACTCCATCTAAACTACTATTAAAATACGACGATATCCCGGGAAGGACCCACGCCACATTACAATAAACAGTTTAAACAAACTCCTAATTTACAGATACAATTGTCGTTACAAGACTCTATCCATAGATGGCAATATCTTTTAATGCACAAACTGATAACCGAATCTTCTATTTATCTTCAAACATCTGCACCAGAAACGGTTTTATCTTCTCTGAACCTAGAATCGACTATCGGCCGCTTTTGTCCGACTCAACCTTAGCCGACTGGCTTCACAACCGATCGCTTCTCAGCCGATGCGGCCTCTGTTTCTCCTTTAAACCAGCCGATCCGATTCTGCTTCATCCTTGCCAGGACATAGGGATTCAATTACCAAATTTGGGTGTTAACACATGCCCCCCAAGTCCGTGATACAAATTGTTGCGGATTTGTTGTCTGTTCAAACTCCCGCCCTTTTCTGACCTAAATCGTTTCGGCTGCTCCATGTGCCCTTTAAATAGCCCTTTACCTCGACCGAAACGATCAAGCCTTCAAAATGCACTCAAACACTTCGCAAGCAAGCTTCCTTTTCCTCTCTCCTCTCCGGCGACTCACCGGCGCTCTGCATCACATCCAGGCGCTCCTCGCGAATCAGGACCTAGCTCCGTCTCCAACGACTCCAATGGCCTCCAACACCGCCGCCGCATCAAGCGCCACCGTCGCACCGGCCGCCGCCGCCGCACCAGCTTCCACCGCTGCACCGGCTGCCGCCATCGTCGAGTTCCCCGAGGTACGCCCGTCGGTTCAAACTCTTTTTCTTCAGATTTCCTTTCCAGCCACGCCTCCTAGCATTGTTGCGTTCATCATATCTTTAGCTACTCTTGATTAGCAATATCTTCTTTTCCAAACTGTACCACCTGTCACATCAAGTGGTCATCCCAAGTTTGACCCAAGAAAAGAGTTACTTGCTTGGCCCCATCGGCAACACTGACCAAGCCGATGTAATCACAGCCGAAACCAACAGAATCCCCTACAACACTAGGAAGCCATCCCTAGCCCAGTGGAATGGGACTTTCAAGTCGTGGCCGACCACAGACGCAACTTGGATTGAATGGTATAAGAGGGTGCGATCGGCCAAGTACGCTCAGTGGGAGGAAACCGGGATAGCCAAGTGTTTGGCCTTGTCCGTCGTCAGCATGGAGAAAGATGAGCCGCTTATGTTGGCTTCGACGTACTTTTGGAACGACAACTTCAACGCTTTCATGTTCCAGCAAGGGCCGATGACAATCACATTAGCCGACGTATACATGACGACCGGACTGGACATCCTGGCGTCGGCTAACCCTGGACACCTGAACCAAAAGGGGCAACACCAATTCAAAACCAAAGCCATCGGCGGGTGGAGCGGCTACGTTGCTCAGAATATGAAGGATGGATTGGTTGGACACAGGGAACACGCCGCGTTCCTCATGATGTGGCTAGAAAAATTCTTGTTATGTGGATCGAGCTACGGGCCGACCGCCAATTGGCAGGTCGTAGCCGAACTCCTAGCCAATGGGAACAAGCTCGCGCTGGGGAAATATCTCCTCGGCTACCTGTACCAGATGCTGCATCAAGCCGCCGCAAAGATAGCCGCCAACGCCCTTGTCAACACCGGCGGCCCCTGGTGGTTTCTACAAATCTGGCTGATGCTGGCGACCCAGAAAATAGCCAGTCGGCTCCCCCTAATCGAGGCCGCTTTCCCAAGACTAGAGCCGATCGAAGACGAAGATGGGAACGAGATCACCACCACAAGATGCACGAGGTATGGAGAAGCAGCGGCTACTCATGCGGGCTCAAAGAAATCGGCCAACCTACTGGCCGAATGGTTCATCGCCATGTACGACGGGCTGTCGCGCGAGAACCGCACCTGGTACTTTTATCGAGATCAGGCACTGTTCGAGTTGCCGGCCGATTTCAACTGTGAAGACATCAACTCAGCCGACAACCCTAGGTGTAGGGAGTTGTTCATCGCCGCTCTGACCCCCTGCATCCTGCCGACCGGGATCCACCAGGACCTACAGTGGCCAAAAGTTATGAATTTGACTACCCGGTGTCGGCTGCGAGGCAGTTTGGTCTTGGGCAACTGCCCGTCGGCTTCTATTATGCCGACAAGATTGAGACAAGGGGAGTTGTGAACCAAGAGCTGATAATGCATCGGCTGCTGAACATAGCTGGCCCTCCCCTCGGCAGCATCCGCGAGATGATTTTGGCGCTCAAGAAAAGCGCACCCTACGACAAATGGTGGGCCGAAATTAAGCGACACATCTTCCACCAGCGGTCATCTTATTACGTCGACCTGCTCCTGCCCGAAGAAATCCCCTCGGTAAGTTTTAAACTCCAAATGATTTTTCTTTTCTTATCATCGGCCGTGTAGCCGATTAACACCTGCCCTCGGTTTGCGGAGACCGGACGGAACAGGCGACGGTGAGCGACTCCGGGATCCCCATCGAATACCGCCTAGGTGTTCTGGATGAGGGCAGCCTTGTTCCATCGGCGATCGGCTGGAACGCGCCGAAACTGGCGTCCCTACTATGTGGGCAAGTGCGCGAGCCGATCGCTCACAAGA
The DNA here is from genome assembly GCA_019925245.2 of Oryza australiensis. Lineage (NCBI taxonomy): Eukaryota > Viridiplantae > Streptophyta > Magnoliopsida > Poales > Poaceae > Oryza > Oryza australiensis. The sequence goes on along the minus strand of JAIFGZ020000326.1, from coordinate 403,586 downwards.
AAAGGGTCGCGCCTCTCGCATAGCCATCGGCCATGCCTGCCCCCAAGAAGTGAAGGAGAAGAAGCCAATCGCGCCGGCCGATAGCCTTCCGTAACATCCCGAAAATCGAAGGAGTGGAATTCGGAACGTGAAAATCGGAACTCACAAAAACCTTTTGGATTAATTGCTTCTTATCGTGTTTATCGTTCTTATTTGCCAAGCTCGTTGCATAAGAGTTCTTTTTGAATTGCTTTGATGTGAAGTTGGATAAAAACCCTAAGCTTTGATATCCTAGGTGGGGTAATAATTCAAAATATATATTTGGAGAAGGGTAAATACATAATTTTGTGGACTTACAAAAGATTCTTGAAAAGAATATATCTTGGTTTAAACCCTAACGTGGAGGAAAAATAATAAATATTTGGATTTGGATGATAAAAATATTTTTGAAAAGGAAATATGAATTTAGAAATTAATCAAAGACCCCAATTTATTGATTTTAAAAGAAGAAATAAAAATATGAAAAATATATTTTGAAAAATAAAAAGTGGGGGAAAAGTTTGAAAATATAATTTCAAAATTATTTTGGGAATATTAGAATTTATTTTGAATTTTTAGGGTGAAAGGAAATGGAAATGGAAAATAGGAATTTAAAATCGGGAAAAAGCAAGGGTGCACTGTTCATTAGCTCAGCAGGTGTTCGACCAAAACCGTCGGCCACGTTCGCGCGCGCCACGCGCCGAGCGCCGTGCCGCGCCGTACGAGAACACCCTTGCACGCGTACTCTCGCCGACGACACCGTCTGCGCGCACACGAGTGCCGCTGGTACGGTCGCGCCACTCCGCGGTCGCCAATCGCCGGCGCGCCGCGCTAGGCCGTCGCCATGTCGTCGCCGTACTGCCCGCGTGAGCGCCGCGCCTGTACAGTCCGCAAGCACCGTCCTCGCCGCGCTCACCGTACGCACATACATCGCATGCCGCACGTCACGCACGATCTCCCCGCGACCGCGCCATGCCGCCGACGCCGCGCCATTGCCGCCGCGTCGCCGCTCGCCGTCGACCGCCTATAAGAAGCCTCCCTGCACCCGGCCCCCAACATCAAAAATACTCCCCTGTGCTCACTCGTGCTTTCCCCCAATTTCCCCCAAAGATTAGCCACTACATTGCACGAATTTTGGGAAGGATCGGAGCTCGGCCGGAAGAACCCTAATTCGACCGCCCGTGCGACACTCCGAAATTCGTCACCCTCGGCCGATTTCTTCCCTAATTAAAGGTACCATTATCATCCCCGTGCTCTAGGTATTAATTCCCCTAAGCTTCTCGAGCCAAATGGTCGCCGGAAAATCGCCGGCGACGAACCCCTCGAATTCCCCTGTCTCGGCCGCCGAATCACCTCGCCGTCGCACCCCACCGCAGCGCCTCTCCCGCCGAACCAACCCCACCGCTAGCATCCCTAGGGTTCACCGATGCTCGTAGACCCTCACTTTAGCCAGAGCTTCGCCGGATTCTGCTGCCGACGAGCGCCACCGCCGCCGAACCACCTCGCCGTCGCCAGCCTTTTCCGCCGCTCCCCGGTCTCGGCCGAGTGGAGAAATGAAACCCTCGTGGTCCCAAGATGGTGTAGCGCCCCTCTTTCCCTAGCTCCGGCCCTCCTCGCCGTCGGCACCTCCCTCACCGTCGGCCGCCGGTGGGAAACAGAGCGGGGAGAGGAAGAAAAGAAACAGAGGAAGGAAAGAAAAGAAGGGGGAGAAAGAAAAGAAAGAGAAAGAAAAAAAGAAATAGAAAAAGAAAAATAGTAAAGAAATTAGGGTAAAATATTTTGAAATATTTTGGAAATATTTTAGGATAAAAAAATAAGGTTTTTGAAATATTATTATCTAGGAATGAGTATAATATTCTTTTTCCTTCCAAAAAGAAATACTTTGTGAAAATAATTTATAGATTAAATTTTTCCTTTTTATGAATTCAAATATTGTCCGACCTCTAAATTGTTATCAAAGTTCATATAAGATTTTTTTAAATATTAGTTAAGCATGAATGACATTATCCTGTCGTTATTATTCCAAAACCCTAGCAAATATAATTGCAACATTAAAGATAAATTATTGGAGATATGGAAATTAGAAACCTAATTATTCTAGGATATCTTCAAATTTAGGAACAAAATATATATTTATTACGAGATGGTTTGCTCGGTTTAACTGGACTCCATTTCGTTGATTCAACTATTAAAATTTCCGAAGTTTGAGGTTGTGTTTGGAATCCGCTTTCCGCGATCATTTTGAGATCTCTTTCTTTTTCGTTGATATTGTTGGATTTTAATTGGATTCAACCCTTCTTTTCGCACGTACGGATAGCGTCCGCAGAAGTGAACACTGACTACGCGGAAGACCCCACTCAACCAGCGTGCGAGCAAGGCAAGTCTTCACACCCTTTGAACATATCGATCCCAATTGCGAAATGATGTTATTTTAAACTCTAAACATGCATGCTTTACAGAGTTACCTACACTTGTTATGCCATACCTTGCTATTGATTACCTTTAGAATTACTCCTTGTAACTCGCGATGTGATACAAACAACCGAAGCATAACTTCGGTAAACTGCTTAGCCATGCTATACTTAGATTTATGCATACTCATGACTTTATGAAAAAGCTTTGTGCTTGGGCAACTACCTTAGGGAAGGTAGTTGAGATTCGGCATGTGGAGACATGAGCGCCACATGGCCATGATGAATTAAGTTTGATGAAAATTGAAAGCACTATACAAATGTTTTAGACTCGGGCGGCCGGATGATTTGGGTGGATTCCGGAAAAGGCAAGTGCCGACCCTGGTCAATTAAGGACCGAGCCATGAGATAGCCGGAAACGAGCCAGCATAACCGTACTTCTCGAATGGGTATAGACCAAGCCGACTAGATAGCCGAGCGGAGGCGTATCCTTGCATAGATGGTTCTCTATGATGTGGTTATGGGATGAGGATGAGGCTGCGGCCTTTGTTATGAATGGTGGGATTAAACTAATGTTAACTAAACTTAAAGATTGGAAATGTCTTCCCTTACCCCGGTGCGCGTAACTCCTCTCACCGCTAGAAAAGGACGGCTAGAGTGCATGAGGACATAAGTTCATGGAGCGGGTACGCCAAAGTGAGGTTATCGAAAGGCTTTGCCGTGACCGTCTCATGTGTTGAGGCGTAGGCTCATTTGTTGGGCCGTCGCGGAGTACGGGTAAAGTGTACATCCACCGCAAAGTGTGAATGAATCAATCTATTCGAATAGCCGTGCTCGCGGATATTGAGCATCGTGACAAGACTTTCGCTTGGCTAGACTTTGAACTTAAAAATACCGGGATGGGTTTGCATGATGATTTTATTCGTTGGTGGATCAACTTCTCGAGAATGCGGGAAGGGGTGGACTCCCGAAAAACATGACGAACCGGAGGTGGGAAGCCATCCTTGGAATCACGATGGATGGTAGACGAACCGTCGCCGGGTTAATGAACTATGAAATTAAAACTTGATTTGGCTAGTCGATAGGCTTGTGAAAAGAATTGTGAAAACCGGCTTTACGCAAAAATAACCCTAGTCATGTTCTTTGGATAACCCTATCATATGCATCAATTCGTGTTGGCTTGCCGAGTACGGTTGGTACTCACCCTTGCTATACGCACAAACCTCCAAATGATGGAGTTGAAGAGCCGGAAGATCCATACGCATATCACCGGGAGGACGAGGGAACCGACGGCGCATATTAGACCTTAGCTCCTGGCCGTTGCTGTGGCAATTGACAAGCCGCCGTCTCTTTTCGCCGCCTTATCTAAACTCTGTCTTTATGTTGTATTCGGACCATAAGGTCCTGTGGGATGAACAATGCCTTCGGGCCTATTAATGTAATAATGGTATTGTAAGACTATTCGTGCATGCGCACTTGATTATCCAAGATCGTATTCGTGGGTACCAACTACTCGATCCAGGAAATGGTACTATGAACACGAAAGATTCCCGCCTCAAAATCGGGGGTCCACAGAGCTGGTATCAGAGCCATGCAACCGTAGGCTAAGACCAAATGGCGCCCTACCCCTAACTAGATGGCTAAAGGGAAATATCCCTACAGTAGGATCAGTTTTAAACTATTATTTCCGAAAATGCAAATATATCTTTTCTACATCTCGTATTTCTTTTTACCAAATGATTATGATAGCTCCCTCCCGCTAACCCTAAGTTGCCCGTAAGCAGATGTCAAACCACGACGGAACCTGGGAAGTCACTATTCCGCGAGATGAGGGGTTCGTGGTGCAACTTCAGTCCCTACTATGGTGCTTGAGGTACCCGGAACCACCCACCTATCACATCAAAAGACATGGCTCCGAGATGTATCCAGCCTGGGAGGCAGCCGTATCCATAGAAGCCCGCATGGGGAGTGAGACATCCTACGCTTCCACACTCGCTACCACCGGACGTAGCGTAAGCGGCTATTCAGATGCAGCTCGCGAGGCCTTCCTTCGCCTTAATGCGGAACACCGTGCCGAACTCACAATGACGAGTTCATGCATCATCCTTACCGTGAAGAGGGCAACCCGTCGCACCGTGGAGGCTACCCCCTGCTGCTACAACCCGATGGTCACGCGTCTATCGCGTTGGGCGGAGACAGCGAGACGATTACGAGGAGGCCCCCTCGAGATCAACGATCGCAGCCACGCCAATGATCCGGTCAACACCACCAAGGCCGTGGAGACCGATAAGCATGCCGCAGACTCACCGCAGCCAATGGTGCTCAGTATGAGCAACTCTTGACCGCTACATGGCCCGAGGGGAGGCTCGGTAGAGCTGGAAGAGCAGCTCAGAAGAGCAAGCAGCAGATCAACCGCTAGAGGAACACTGCGCACTCGTCCCGTCTACGCCGCAGTACTTCCACCGAGCCCGTACCATCACCTCCCGCCCCCGTGCCCGACCACTATTACCTTATGACTCCAAGCAAGCTTAGATACTTTTCAAGCTATGATGGAGCAAGCTTTTATGTTGAGCACGAGCCCGCACCGTACCTAGTAGACCCCACCGCGCCACATCCATGGGACCCACCCCGAGCTCCGTACCGCACCATCCGAGCCGGATCGGAGAGGGTAACCCCATCCGATCTACACCGATACGGAGTCCGAGGCGAGCCCATGGAGATCAAATGGGAGTCTAGCGACACCGACTCAATGGAGGAGGAAGTTCCCCCTCGTCGCCCGACTCACACGGGAGGCCCCTCACCCGCCGCATCGCTCGCAAGAGTACGCGGCCACCGAGTCGGAAGATTCGGCGTGACTCCGAGGCCACCACCTCCGAGCCGTGGGGACTTCGGTTTGCTTCAGCAGCGGACCACCCACTCCCGGCGCCCGGCTCTTGCGGGTGGTTGGATGACTAGGCGGAAGGACCTTCCCAGCTCGGCAGCACTTCCTATTTCCCCTTAATTAGTTGATCTAGTTGGACGATATAATTATTATTGCTATCCTGGCATGAAGGACTGTGTGTGTACAGTCCGTGTACCCCCTTATGTAATATGATGAACCTGAGCATCGCCTTGCGATGTCTTAATTCGTAAGCTTATTATTATGTCACCCTGTCTGTTGATTGAAGAATTCCCCTGGGAACTATAACCTAAACTAGTCCGGTCTCTTAATTCCTCTACCTTCTTCGATGGCACATCGCCGCGGCCGCAGCAACCAACAAAAACCCGCCGGAACCTAACCCCTCCACCCGGCGGAGGTCATGGCTATGCAGACCCAGCTACTCCAAGCGATTGCTAATAATCAAGGAGGTCGAGGAGGATCGAGTCTGGGGGAATTCATGAGAGCTAAGCCGCCCACTTTTTCCACGGCCGAAGAGCCTATGGATGCCGAAGATTGGCTAAGAGTGATAGAGAAGAAGCTAACCCTCGTCAGAATCCGAGAAGCGGATAGAGTTATCTTCGCTACTAACCAACCGGAGGGTCCCGCGAGTGACTCGGTGGGACACCTACAAGGAAACACGAGCCGAAGACGCCGGTGAACCAACATGGGAGGAATTCACGGCTGCGTTCCGTGAGAATTTCGTGCCACTGCAGCTTATGAGGATGAAGAAAACGAGTTCCGCAGACCGCGTCAAGGGAACACCTCGATAAGAATATCTGAACAAGTTCACCCAGCTTGCCCGTTACGCCACCACGACGCGGACGAAGAAGAAAAGATAGACAAATTCATTGAGGGACTAAATGACGAACCGAGGGGACCAATGATCGGGCAGATCACACCGCTTCCAAAGCCTCATCAACAAGGTCGTCCGACTTGAGCATGACCAAAAGGTGGTAGACAATAACCGCAAGAGGAGGCTCGCTATGGCTCGCCCATTTCAGGGAACGCCACAACGCCCCAAGGGAGCCACCCCGTCTGGATGGAAGCCAAATGTTCCGGCAACCGGACGTCCTTCCTCTTCCGACCATGTCAACAGATCAGCTACACCTCAGTTTCGTACGCCCACACCAACCCTAGCTGCTCCAGGAAGAAAGAATGTGAGCTGCTTCAATTGCGGAGAATTCGGGCACTACTCCAATAGCTGCCCAAAACCACGCAACGCCCCTGTGCGCACTGGCGCCAATGCAACGCCCGTCCGAGGAACCCCCACCCCTGCGGCGGGACGAGGTCTGCTCAGACCCCGCTACCCAACGAGGCCGCCACGGGTTTCGACGTGGCCAGGTGAATCATGTGCGGGCGGAAGAAGCTCGGGAGGACCGAGCGTATTGATGGGTATGTTCTCTATCAACTCTGCACCAGTTAAAGTTTTATTCGATTCTGGAGCCTCGCATTCATTCATATCTTCCCAAGTAAGCAAACAACACCACCTACACCAAGTAGCACTTAAGAGGCCTATGTTGGTACACTCACCGGGGAGACATAACCGTACCCCATGCTCGCATTAATGTGCCCATACGGATTAGAGACGTGGTGTTTCTCTCAAACCTTATGGTGCTACCACCCCGCACCATAGATGTCATACTCGGGATGGATTGGTTGATCAAAAATAATGGGATTATAGGCTCGTGAAGGGAAGTCACGGTATCCAGCCCATGGGGATCACCGATGAGCATAACTATGGATCAAAACCCAAAGCTATGTGAGCAAGCTGCGGGAGTGTTCACCATGCTACCCTTAGGCGCAATGCCCGTAGTACAAGAATACCCGGATGTGTTTCCCGAGGAATTACCCGGAATGCCCCCGGATCGCGACGTAGAGTTTATCATTGACCTAATGCCCGGTACTGCCCCCATATCCAAGAGACCTTATCGAATGCCGGCCAACGAGTTAGAGGAACTCAAGAATCGATAAGGGAACTACAAGAGAAGGGATTTGTACGCCCCAGCTCTTCTCCCCGGGAGCCCCGTACTCTTCGTCAAAAAGAAGGATGGAAGTATGAGAATGTGTGTGGACTACCGATCGCTGAATGAAGTAACTATCAAGAACAAGTACCCGCTACCTCGAATCGATGACCTATTCGATCAACTTAAAGGTGCGCAGGTGTTCTCCAAGATTGATCTACGGTCGGGATATCATCGCTTGAAGATTAGAGCCGGAGATATTCCTAAGACGGCGTTCTCTACACGTTACGGCTTATACGAGTTCACAAAGTGATGTCCTTTGGATTGACCAATGCCCCGGCATATTTTATGAACTCGATGAACAAGGTATTCATGGAATACCTGGACAAATTCGTAGTGGTATTCATCGACGATATACTTATCTACTCCAAGAACGATGAGGAACACGCGGAGCATCTACGACTAGTACCGGAAAAGCTACGAGAGCACCACGTATGCAAAATTCAGCAAATGCGAGTTCGGCTCAAGGAAGTCGGTTTTCTTGGCCACGTGGTTTCAGCCGGAGGAGTAGCGTGAGACCCCGCCAAGGTCGAAGCACACAGGATGGAAGGCACCCAAGTCGTGACGAAAGTTCGGAGTTTCTTGGGCTTGGCCGGTTATTACCGACGGTTTATCGAAGGGTTTTCCACCGTAGCCCGACCTATGACTCAACTTCTGAAGAAGGAAAAGAAGTTTGAATGGAATGAGAAGTGCCAAAAAGCCTTCGACCAATTAAAAGAAAAGTTAACCACTGCCCCAATCTTGACCTTACCCGACAACCGGAAGGACTTCGTGATGTACTGTGATGCATCCCGGCAAGGATTGGGAGGAGTGTTAATGCAGGATGGGAAGGTCGTAGCGTATGCCTCGCGACAGTTACGACCCCACGAAGAGAATTATCCCACACACGACCTGGAATTAGCCGCGGTTGTACACGCATTGAAGATCTGGAGACACTATCTGATCGGGAACCACTGTGATGTGTATACCGATCACAAGAGCCTAAAATATTTCTTTACTCAGCCTGATCTCAATCTACGACAGAGGCGATGGCTGGAGTTGATCAAGGATTACAGTCTAGGAATCCATTATCATCCCGGCAAGGCAAATGTAGTGGCCGATGCGCTGAGCCGCAAAGCCCAATGCAACCACATGGGATTGGGAGGTATGGCCAGCGAACTTCAAGAAGAAATGGCCAGACTCAATCTACACCCGATTCCTCACGGAGGAGTGAACTCGTGGAAATCCAACCTCTACCGAGAACTCAAATAGAGGAAGCCCAAAAGGGAATGAGGAAACCCAGAAATCAAGGAACGCATGGCCGCTGGACGCGCTCAGGAGTTTTCAGTGGATGACAAGGGAATCCTGTGGTACAAGAAAAGAATCTGTGTGCCTGAACGAGGCGGTTTGAGAGGATTGATCTTAAAAGAAGCCCACGAATCGGCATATTCGTTACATCCCGGAAGCACGAAAATGTACCAGGATTTGAAAGGAGAATACTGGTGGCCCAATATGAAGAGAGATGTAGCCGAATACGTAGCCGTGTGCGATGTGTGCCAAAGGGTGAAAGCTGAGCATCAACGGCCAGCTGGCTTGCTGCAGCCACTCAAGATTCCCGAATGGAAATGGGACGAGATAGGCATGGATTTCATAGTGGGACTACCCAAAACTACGACTGGCTACGATTCCATCTGGGTAATAGTGGATCGGCTCACCAAGACTGCCAGATTTATCCCAGTGAAAACTAACTACAACAGTGCCAAGCTAGCAGAACTATATATGAGTAGGATTGTATGTCTTCACGGTGTACCAAAGAGGATCATATCGGATCGTGGTACCCAATTCACATCTCATTTTTGGAGCAAAGTCCACGAGGCACTCGGAAGTCATCTCGCTTTCGCACCGCCTATCATCCACGCACCGATGGGCGTACTAAAAGGACGAACCAAGTACTGGAGGATATGCTGAGAGCCTGTGCATTGGATTTCACCAAGGATTGGGAGAAATGCTTGCCGTACGCCGAGTTCTCTTACAACAATAGCTATCAAGCCGCCCGAAGATGTCGCCAAACGAAGCTCTATTTGGTCGCCGATGTCGAACCCCATTGATGTGGTCGAAACCGGTGAACGAACCGTATTCGGGCCTCGACATAATCAAGGAGGCTCGGAAAAGGTTCGCCGATTCGGACCGACTACAAGCCGCTCAATCACGACAAAAGAGCTACGCGGATACTCGACGAAGAGAATTGGAATTCAAAGAGGGTGACTACGTGTATCTAAAAGTCTCACCACTACGGGGAACACAGAGATTCAAAGTCAAAGGGAAACTCGCACCACGATACGTGGGCCCATTCTTGATAAGCGCTAGGAGGGGAGAAGTGGCTTACCAATTGGAACTGCCCGAGAATCTCTCCGATGTCCACCCGAGTATTCCACGTATCGCAGTGAAGAAATGTCTGCGGGTACCGAAGAGCAAACCTCGTTAGAAACCATCCATGTCCACAAAGTGATCTTACCTACCCGGAGCATCCAATCAAGATACTAGACGAAGCGAAAAGAAGACACGAACCAAGTCGTGGCGCATGTACAAAGTACAATGGAGCAATCACACGAAGAAGAAGCTACCCGGGAGAGCGAAGAATTCCCGAGGACAGAATATTCACACCTATTCAGCAATCGGTAAGAAAATCTCTGGGACGAGATTTATTGTTAGGGGTAGGTTTGTAACATCCTGAAAATCGAAGGAGTGGAATTCGGAACGTGAAAATCGGAACTCACAAAAACCTTTTGGATTAATTGCTTCCTATCGTGTTTATCGTTCTTATTTGCCAAGCTCGTTGCATAAGAGTTCTTTTTGAATTGCTTTGATGTGAAGTTGGATAAAAACCCTAAGCTTTGATATCCTAGGTGGGGGTAATAATTCAAAATATATATTTGGAGAAGGGTAAATACATAATTTTGTGGACTTACAAAAGATTCTTGAAAAGAATATATCTTGGTTTAAACCCTAACTGGTGGAGGAAAAATAATAAATATTTGGATTTGGATGATAAAAATATTTTTGAAAAGGAAATATGAATTTAGAAATTAATCAAAGACCCCAATTTATTGATTTTAAAAGAAGAAATAAAAATATGAAAAATATATTTTGAAAAATAAAAAGTGGGGAAAAGTTTGAAAATATAATTTCAAAATTATTTTGGGAATATTAGAATTTATTTTGAATTTTTAGGGTGAAAGGAAATGGAAATGGAAAATAGGAATTTAAAATCGGGAAAAAGCAAAGGTGCACTGTTCATTAGCTCAGCAGGTGTTCGACCAAAACCGTCAGCCACGTTCGCGCGCGCCACGCGCCGAGCGCCGTGCCGCGCCGTACTGTAACACCCTTGCACGCGTACTCTCGCCGACGACACCGTCCCCGCGCGCACACTGCCGCCGGCATGGCCGCGCCACTCCGCGGTCGCCGAAGTCGCCGCCGACGCCGCGCTAGGCCGCCGCCATGTCGTCGCCGCACGCCCGCGTGAGCGCCGCGCCTGCATGCCCGCAAGCACCGTCCTCCGCCGCGCCGACCGTACGTACATACATCAGCTGCAGCCGCGCACGTCGCGCACGATCTCCCGCGACCGCGCCATGCCGCCGACGCCCGTGCCATTGCCGCCGTCGCGTCGCCCTCGCCGTCGACCGCCTATAAGAAGCCTCCCACCCGCCCCCAACATCAAAAATACTCCCCGTGCTCACTCGTGCTTTCCCTCCAATTTCCCCCAAAGATTAGCCACTACATTGCGCGAATTTTGGGAAGGATCGGAGCTCGGCGGAAGAACCCTAATTCGACCGCCCGTGCGACACTCCGAAATTCGTCACCCTCGGCCGATTTCTTCCCGAATTAAAGGTACCATTATCATCCCCGTGCTCTAGGTATTAATTCCCCTAAGCTTCCCGAGCCAAATGGTCGTCGGAAAATCGCCGCGACGAACCCTCGAATTCCCCGTCTCGGCCGCCAAATCACCTCGCCGTCGCCAGCCCACTGCAGTGCCTCTCCGGCCGAACCAACCCCACCGCTAGCATCCCTAGGGTTCACCGATGCTCGTAGACCCTCACTTTAGCCGAGCTTCGCCGGATTCCGCTGCCGACGAGCCACCACCGCCGCCGAACCACCTCGCCGTCGCGCCTTTTCCGCCGCTCCCGGTCTCGCCGAGTGGAGAAATGAAACCCTCGTGGTCCCAAGATGGTGTAGCACCCCTCTTTCCCTAGCTCCGCCCTCCCTCGCCGTCGGCACCCCCTCCTCACCGTCGGCCGCCGGTGGGAAACAGAGCGGGGAGAGGAAGAAAAGAAACAGAGGAAGGAAAGAAAAGAAGGGGAAAAAGAAAAGAAAGAGAAAGAAAAAAAGAAATAGAAAAAGAAAAATAGTAAAGAAATTAGGGTAAAATATTTTGAAATATTTTGGAAATATTTTAGGATAAAAAAATAAGGTTTTTGAAATATTATTATCTAGGAATGAGTATAATATTCTTTTTCCTTCCAAAAAGAAATACTTTGTGAAAATAATTTATAGATTAAATTTTTCCTTTTTATGAATTCAAATATTGTCCGACCTCTAAATTGTTATCAAAGTTCATATAAGATTTTTTTTTAAATATTAGTTAAGCATGAATGACATTATCCTGTCGTTAGAATTCCAAAACCCTAGCAAATATAATTGCAACATTAAAGATAAATTATTGGAGATATGGAAATTAGAAACCTAATTATTCTAGGATATCTTCAAATTTAGGAACAAAATATATATTTATTACGAGATGGTTTGCTCGGTTTAACTGGACTCCATTTCGTTGATTCAACTATTAAAATTTCCGAAGTTTGAGGTTGTGTTTGGAATCCGCTTTCCGCGATCATTTTGAGATCTCTTTCTTTTTCGTTGATATTGTTGGATTTTAATTGGATTCAACCCTTCTTTTCGCACGTACGGATAGCGTCCGCAGTAAGTGAACACCGACTACGCGGAAGACCCCACTCAACCGCGTGCGAGCAAGGCAAGTCTTCACACCCTTTGAACATATCGATCCCAATTGCGAAATGATGTTATTTTAAACTCTAAACATGCATGCTTTACGAGTTACCTACACTTGTTATGCCATACCTTGCTATTGATTACCTTTAGAATTACTCCTTGTAACTCGCGATGTGATACAAACAACCGAAGCATAACTTCGTAAACCGCTTAGCTATGCTATACTTAGATTTATGCATACTCATGACTTTATGAAAAAGCTTTGTGCTTGGGCAACTACCTTAGGGAAGGTAGTTGAGATTCGGCATGTGGAGACATGAGCGCCACATGGCCATGATGAATTAAGTTTGATGAAAATTGAAAGTACTATACAAATGTTTTAGACTGGGCGGCCGGATGATTTGGGTGGATTCTGAAAAGGCAAGTGCCGACCCTGGTCAATTAAGGACCGAGCCATGAGATAGCCGGGAAACGAGCCAGTACAACCGTACTTCTCGAATGGGTATAGACCTAGCTGACTAGATAGCCGAGCGGAGGCAGTATCCTTGCATAGATGGTTCTCTATGATGTGGTTATGGGATGAGGATGAGGCTGCGGCCTTTGTTATGAATGGTGGGATTAAACTAATGTTAATTAAACTTAAAGATTGGAAATGTCTTCCCTTACCCCGGGTGCGCCAGAACTCCTCTCACTGCTAGAAAAGGACGGCTAGAGTGCATGAGGACATAAGTTCATGGAGCGGGTACTGCCAAAGTGAGGTTATCGAAAGGCTTTGCCGTGACCGTCTCATGTGTTGAGGCGTAGGCTCATTTGTTGGGCTGTCGCGGAGTACGGGTAAAGTGTACATCCACTGCAGTGTGAATGAATCAATCTATTCGAATAGCCGTGCTCGCGGATATTGAGCATCGTGACAAGACTTTCGCTTGGCTAGACTTTGAACTTAAAAATACTGGGATGGGTTTGCATGATGATTTTATTCGCTGGTGGATCAACTTCTCGAGAATGCGGGAAGGGGTGGACTCCCCAGAAAAACATGACGAACCGGAGGTGGGAAGCCATCCTTGGAATCACGATGGATGGTAGACGAACCGTCGCCGGGTTAATGAACTATGAAATTAAAACTTGATTTGGCTAGTCGATAGGCTTGTGAAAAGAATTGTGAAAACCGGCTTTACGCAAAAATAACCCTAGCCATGTTCTTTGGATAACCCTATCATATGCATCAATTCGTGTTGGCTTGCCGAGTACAGCTTGGTACTCACCCTTGCTATACGCACAAACCTCCAGCTGATGGAGTTGAAGAGCCGGAAGATCCATACGCATATCACCAGGAGGACGAGGGAACTGACGGCGCATATTAGACCTTAGCTCCGGTCGTTGCCTGTGGCAATTGACAAGCCGCTGTCTCTTTTCGCTGCCTTATCTAAACTCTGTCTTTATGTTGTATTCGGACCATAAGGTCCTGTGGGATGAACAATGCCTTCGGGCCTATTAATGTAATAATGGTATTGTAAGACTATTCGTGCATGCGCACTTGATTATCCAGTACTGTATTCGTGGGTACCAACTACTCGATCCAGGGAAATGGTACTATGAACACGAAAGATTCCCGCCTCAAAATCGGGGGTCCACACCTTCCCCCCTTGGACCCGAGCGTCGCGCAGTTTCTTGACGCCGTCGCTAGCGAGGAGATGCCGGCGGCTGTTGGAGCGGCAGCTGAACCCGAGAGCTCGAGCCAAGAATCCATCAACGCTCCAGCCGATGTCCCGCCAGTTCCGAGTCCCCCCGCGAAAAATCGGCCGGTAAGCTCTTGTCTCATCAAATTCGGCCTTATGATGATATCATTTGCATTTGACCAAAAAATCCTTCTCAGGTCAAGAAATTGGCTGGCCGCACTCTGCGTCACGCACCATCGGCAACCATCTCTTGCAACTTGATTTATAAAACTTAGCCGATTTGACTGCTAACCCTTTCTTTTGCAGCCCCCACGATCTCCGTCGGCTGCCCCCCAGGCGTCCAGTGAGCACATTGTGATGGCCGCGGGCGGCGGCAATGGCGCCGATGGTGAGGCCCCGTCGGCTGCAGGCAGCGAACCAGCCGAACCAGTTGCTCCGACCCTGGTGCCCAAGGTAAGCCGACAAAATTTTATGATCGGCTCTGCCAACTCAACATTTTCTAATCATCTTTTCTTTGCAGAGCACAGCCGATCTCCTCAATTTCGACTTGTCAGAGTTCGAGGAGTTTGGCAAGGAGGCGCTGGTGACGCCGGCCGAGGACCTGAGGGCCAGCCTAGCTGGCATCGACAATCAGCTGGAGGCTTAGCCGGACGCGCCGGTAGTCGACGCCGGCTCGATCCGCACACGCTTTAGGGAGATCCAAGGCCAGCTGTTGGAAGCTCTAGCCGACGCCATCATGTCGGCCACCTTCTTGGAAGTCCACCAGCTCAAATACGAGCGGGCTCGGCAGCGAATAGTCGGTCGTTGTGAAAACCAGATGTGATCGGCAACCCTCCAGTCGACCAAGGAAGCCATCGAGGGTCAGAAAGCGGCCTTCGATCGCCTGAAAACCGAGCTGGCGGCCAAGCTCGAGCAGCTCCTCTCGCGCCAGGACCAGCTGATGGCTGATCTCGTTCAAGTCACGAACGAGATCGATGTCCACAAGGAGTATATGGCCGGGCTGCCAGCCGAAATCGATGCTCAACGTAAAAGTATCAAGGCGGCCGTGGCGCATCTCCAGGACTTGGTGAAAGGCATTCGGCCGGTGGCTGGGTCCGAGGCCGACGACGTCAAGGCCATCGAGGAGGTGGACTAGATCAGGCGGACGGCGCTGTCAGCTATAGCCGATTTCCTGAAGAAATGAACTTGTGATATTTTAGTATTCTGAAATCGGCTACTGGTTCATGTAATATATTCGCCGAACTTTTGTAGTGGTCTTTAACTTTGATCAACTGCTCAAATTTTGTAATCGGCTCTGGCTCTTGTTTAATATAGCTTGTCAATTTTTGCAACTGTGCTTGTGGATGAGATCGGCTCCGGCCGCATGTACTATCTTGGTAAGACTGTCAATTCTAAATTGCTTATGCTGAAATCGGCCCTAGTCGTCCGTGTTACGCCATGTTTGCCGATTCTGAAACCACACCATGACCATCGACCTTAACACCTGAATTATGGCCGCCGATCCTAATCACTTAAAACGCCTTTATATCGAAGCTTAAAAATTTAAAATTTCCTGACACCCAATTTTGTAATTGGCTCGTGTATGTATATGCCCCCAAATTTTGTTGATAGCTTCGGTGTCGACAAAATTGTGAATCCAAGCCATTTGCACCTCATTGCCGTCGCTATCGGCTAATCATTGGCCGACCATAGAAAGCTTAGGGAAAAATGTTGCATAAAAATGCCTAAAGGTGATGCCTTATTGAAAACAAGACATCGGCTGTAATAAATCGGCTAAGCAACCAGAGCCGAATCACAAGTTGATCCATACACTTGGGTGGTATTTCTTCAGGTATTTTCCATTAAGAGCCCTTCCAAATACTTCTCCGTCTAACCCTTCTAGCATGTAAGCTCCTTTAGAGACGCATTTGTGGATCTTGAAAGACCCTTCCCAATTTGGTGATCACTTGCCGAATTTGTTATCCCTAGATCCAATCCGCAGTATCAATTTCCAAACGAGTTCGCCTTCCTCGAAAGATTTAGGCACCACTTTTTTATTATAATGTCTGGCTACTCCATTATACCACAGCCAATCTATAGAGACAACCAATCAGTCACTATAAGCTGGTATAGCGACAGATTATCGGTTGCTATAAATTTATAGCGACCGATATATAAGTCACTGTAAGTGGCGTCGCTATAAGTCTATAGCGACCGACATGATTTATAGCGACCGATAGTGTGATGGTAGTATTTATACTGACTGATAATCGGTTAAAAGTTGTAGCGACCGATGATTTGACGATAGCGAATTTTTTAGCAACCAATGATCAGTAGCTATGAACTAGCAGGATTATATATAATATTAATTTTGTATTAACCATATTCCAAACATAATAATCCATAACATGTCACATTATTCATCAACCACATACATATGTAATCCATAGCTGCCCATAACACTATCAGATCAGGATTATATTAGATAAAGGTATGTAGCTATCAAGTCGATCTTCACTAAAGCCAACATTTAGCAATACATCAAGTTCTATCATCTTGATCCATGACAGGTCATCATTATAGAAGAAAAAGCACATATTCAACTTAGCTAGGTCAAATGGCAGGCACAAGTCATATGTTTGCTTGCACAATATAACTAGATTCACTACAAAATGCCTCATCTCCATATTAATTATCAAAAGCAAAATGTCATATATATGTTGGCTTCCTGGTGACATTATCCATCATCATGTACATCTCCAAAGCAATAAAAACAGAACACTGGCCAACCTCCATATAGACTGCCCACCTAAGTTCTAGCTCTTCTCTTCCCCTACTGCTGCAAGTTAGTGTAAAAACCAACAAAGTATAGGATGATCAGCATCATGAAATTTGCTAACCTTTCAACTGCCACAAGAGGAGATAAGTGACCTAAGAATAACATATCTGAAACAACTTGAGGCGATTTTGATGCCTTCCTAACCGATTTTGATGCCTGCTGCTTAACCTTCAATTGTCACAAATATTAGAAATAATAAGTTTGACCATTTGTCATATATGAGAAAACAAGAAACGATGACAAGGATAGTTTATTACTCTCTTGTATGGCCATGCAATCGATAACTTATGAGCATCAGCCATCTTTTCCACACCAGGATAAGTGCGAGGCAGAGTTGCGTCCTTTTTCTGCACATGATTCACAACAGCTTCACAATATTGCTTTTCAAGAGGTACACCTCCAATAACTAGAGAATACACATCTGTCCAAGAAGTTATAAAATGCCCAAAATATCAAGTATAAATGAATGTTTGAAGTACAGTTTCTAAGTGTGGCTAAGAATGCAGCAACTAAGTCATATCTACCACTATACCATTATACGTCAATTCAAATATCAAAATTAACAATTACGCATGCGTGCAAGGTTGCAAACAAAATCATTTGCCCAAAATTCATAGGATTCAATATGTTCAAACAAAAGGGCACTTGACTTTCTCAGCTTCAACCTGACCATAAACTAAAATCACTCCTTCGTCAACTATAACGTGTATGCATATAAATACCAAAATATACGAAAAATCCAAAATTTCTTCACAGTGATTGGGTACTGACCTAAGATGAACATTGGTGAAGGAATTTATATTTTATCGATTTTAATTTGGGAGATATGGATTTTACAAATTACACACTAGTGATACATTAGTTATGCTCTATTAAGTTCTTGATGTAGTTTAGGCTCAAGTTCTGAAACTGGTTACTGTGGTAAAGAGTACATTTTGACCCTGTTTTGACAGATTTACTAATTGATGCCTGTAAAGAAGTTCCATTTTTAGTGGTTGTGGCAAATGTGTTCTTGCCCCTACGGTGCGCAATGTGTATGTGGCTCATGGCCAGTGAGCGGTCTGCGGGCTGCACGGCTCGTATGAAGTTCTGTGCAAATGTTGTTCAGTTTAGCTGGATACATATATGTGAAAGTTCAGGTCAAAACAGGGGCAAAAGCCATGTCAAAAGCAGGGATAAAATCACAAAATCTTCAGAAAAGTAGGAGCATATTTGTAAGGGCATACATGTGTTTTTACCACTGAATTAACACGGACTAAACGTAATTAGGGAAATTTAAGCTTCAGTTTGAAAAAGCGAGGACAAAACCTTAAACCTTAAAGTCTGAAAAGTAGGGACAAAATCACAATTGAAACTGAAAACAGTGGTTCAGCTTTGAGGCACACAGATCCAGAGCTAGGCAGCCAATAATGTGCAAGGGTTCAGCTCCTCAATATTATTAAAAAAGAACACCTTGGAAGGGCTTGCAACACTGCAAATCTTCACAAACCACATTCTGGGAAAAGGTATAATGATGGAACATGCCAAGGTATAAATTTTGTAAGAACAAAAAAAGAGGACCTAAATTTTATTATTCAATCTTTTAAAAAAAGATAATGGACAGCTTGGTCAAAATCCTAAGTATTTTGAACCAGAAAATTGTTAGTATAACAACTACAGAAAACTTCACAAAAATTTAGAGCTTCCCTGCAAACCAAAGAAGAAAAACTAACTAGAACTAAATTAAGAGCTCATGTGGTTGTACTGAAAAATACAAAAAGTTCAGAATTTCAGGCATCATTCGACCTCTTCTGTTGAAGCAGAAAAGATCAGAAAACTACTAGCCTAACAACCGTTTTTTCTTAAATGCATCAGATGTGAACAGCTAGCCCAAAAATTCATCATCAACATATTTGTGTTTACTCTACTGCACAAGAAGTATGTACTGCTCAAAAAACAAAACGTATTTTAGAATCTGAGCTGTTGTCCGCTCTAAAATTGATACTAAATTTTGTCTAGAGGAAATGCTACCTATGGTTTCTTGTCCTTAGGATCAACAGATCCATTTCAATATGTAGCTGTCCTTAAGAATGGGCAAGATATAATTTTGCTGGAAGATATACAAAAGACAAGGAATAATACCTTCACTGGCACATAAAAAATCCCCAAACGGTTCACAATCCAGATCTTCATCAATCTCCTCATTTGCATTCTCAACAGAATTTCTTGGTGGCCTTGGGCGCAAATTAAGGACTTCCATTTCAGCAGCAACCGTGTGAGTTCTCTGCAAGTAACACAGTGGCATAATTAAATAATTGTCATGCAATATGCAAACACTAACAATATGCAAACACCAATTTCTTATCTTCATGAAAGTTTCTAGGCAGATTTGAACCCTCAGGGAGTGCATCATTAAGTAGATGTAGTTATTGGTAAAGTTATTGTTTTTACCTAGAAATATCATAAATCCATGTTTTATCCATGTTCAATCTGCATGTGGACATCAACCAGATTTGCAATCAAATGCAGGCAAGATCGTTCACACAGGGTTCCATCTAATAGTAAAAACAAGCAAAGCCTCCCTCTTGACCTACTGCATGCGCCAAGGAACCTTAGGCAGGCAACCTATGCAGAGAGGGCGAGAGGGGATAGAAAGGGAAGGGAGCAGCGGTTCGGGATGGAAGGAGACGGCGGCCGTGGCGCCGGGGTTGGAGACCGTGGGGCGAGGACGGTAAGTGCGGTTGGCGGCAATAGGGGTTGGTTGCCATGTGGCGAGGACGGCCACGGCGTCAAGGACAGCGGCCGCGGGGTCGAGGACGACGGCCGTGGCGTCGAGGACGATGCCTGCGGCGGTGAGGACGGTGCCCGCGGCTACGAGGACGGCGCTCGCGGCGGTGAGGACGGCTCCCGCGGCTACGAGGACGGCGGCCGCGGCGGCGAGGATGGTGGCCACGGGGGCGATGACGACGCCGGCGGGGGCGCGGACAGTGGCCTCCGGGGCGAGGACGACACCGGCGGGGGCGAGGACGACGCCCGCGGCACGAGGACGGTGCCCGCGCGGGTGGCGAAGGCAGTGGAGGGATTGCTCGAGATGGGTGTGTCAGCTGGTCGCTGAAGTGAAAGAGATGGGGATTTTTTGGTGGTGGGGAGTACTATGACAGGTGGGCTACGCCAATTTCTATGTCCGTGAGTGGGCTGGGCTAAGCACGCCAAAGTGAAATCAGGCTATAGCGACAGATTGTTTGACCCTATAAAACATTTTTAACGACCAATCATCCAAGGAAACCATGAAATATATACACCTGCCGATTATCAATCGCTACAAAGAAAAATAGTGACAGATGCTCCGTTCAAAACTTGTAGCGACCAATTGTTGGTTGTTAATAGTATGTTTTAGCAACCGTTGTCTGACGCTAATTGTTGGTTGTGGTATAGTGCTCGTTCTTTATCCCTTGTAACTTTTTCCAAGGCCCTCATCCTGGATAAAACTAAGTCTTCTGATTCGTCCACCATCAAGTGATAATAATCGTTAGCTGTAAGTTGATCCTATAGCTGAATGCGCCTTGAGCCGACGATGCTTTCCCATGGTAGCACCGCCTCATGCCCGTAGACCAGCTTGTACAGAGGGACTTGAATTGATCCATGGCATGCCATCTGATACGCCCACAGTGATTCGGCTAATCGGCTGTGCCATTGTTTGGGGTACTCAGAGATCTTTCTTTTAATCAATTTAATCAAACTTTTATTTGAAGCTTCGGCTTGCCCGTTGGCCTGTGCGTAGTATGGCGAAGAATTAAGTAGCTTGATCCCCATGCCGTCGGCAAACTGAACAAACTCATCCGATACGAAGATAGATCCCTGGTCTGTTGTTATCGTTTGTGGGACGCCAAATCGGTACATAATATGTTCTTTGACAAACTCGATTGCGTCCTTAGAATCTACTTTCTTCAGAGGAACTGCCTCCACCCATTTTGTGAAATAATCTGTTGCCACCATAATAAATTTATGCCCTTTGTTTGAGGGTGGGTTGATCTGGCCGATTATATCGATGCCCCATCCTCTGAACGGCCAAGGCTTAATAATTGGGTTCATGGCCGACGCTGGTGCTCGCTGCACGGCTCCAAATTTCTGACAATCCTGGCAACCCTTGTAATACTTGAAACAATCCTCCAGCATTGTCGGCCAGAAATATCCTGCTCGGTGAAGCAGCCACTTCATTTTGTGCCACAGATCCCTTCATGCACTTCTCCGATGGCCACTTTGGCCTGATCGGTTCCCAAACACTTGAGTAGCACACCATCAATCGTCCGATAGTACAGATCTTCATTGAGCAAAACATATCTCAATGCCTTGTATCGTAATTTCCTTGTAGCCGATTGAAAGGGGTTTTTGAGATAGCTGTAAACTTCAAACCTCCAATCATCGGTTGTAATGGCGGCAACCTCTATGTCAATCTCTTTCAACATCGGTCGATAGCCTGATGCCCCTTGAGCTAAATCATTGGCTTCTGTGTTCTGCTCTCTGCGAATATGTTTCAAAGAGACTAGCCGAAAACAGTCCATTAGTTCCCGGCATTGCTGATAATAGACCATCAACGCATCGTTTTTGCATTCTGTTGACAAGAAATTTCTCTCACGCGCTGGCCTGGGAGATCTGTTTAGCTCCAGTGCAGGTCCTTCTCGGCTGCCTGTGCAGTGCAGGGCATGCCAGTTGATTTGATCTGTTAACCAACAAGAAAAACAAAGACATATGCATTAAGTGTTAGGTTAGATCCCCACTGGATCGGTTGAGGGAATCCACGAGCATATATATGCTATCCCAAAATATATTTAAGCCAAGCGACTGGAATGGATCGGCTATACCGAGACAGCATCAGCCGCTTAACCCAAATACAGTAAAGGATAATACATATATGTATCGATAACCTAGCCGATACTGAAAAGCTAACTATGGATTGGCTAGTACTCCGATGATCCTTATGAAAAGATATCATTATTGAGCTAGCTATGCTTAGCCTAGGAAATCGGCCGTTGGCTGTTGATAGCAGGCCGATATCACTTATGATATTCGACAAGAATGGGATCTTAATATAAGAGGCAGTCCTAACATAAATCTAGTAATAAATATACTAAAAGAAATAAATTAGGGCAAATAAGGCCGGCTGAAACTTCGACACTGTCTCTAAACATATAAATCTAACCGAACAGATCATTGGAAGTTCTAAAAATGACTTAATAGTTCAATGTTGATGCAGCATTAAGTATAAAAAGAATAACCTGATCTGTTGTAGCTGATTTATACCTCTCGAGACGGTGGATACCGCACATAAACTAGCCCAACCTTTAGATCTAGCCCTATCGGCTACGGGTTCTCAATAGAACTGGCCGATGGCAAGATAGATCTAAACATTGCTCCAGTTTATATGCGATATATGGTAAATAGCGCAGTATAAACCTCTGAATCTAATGTGTCATTACGATGGAAGCACAAGAATCAGCAGAACATACCACTAATGACAAGCATTTACCTGGATTTGGGGATCGAAACGATGCAGCCCATAGCCAAATAAATTGCTCGTCTGAAGAAAAGGTTTGGCGATGCGTCGAAAGTTGTTTGATTGATTAAATGTTATGTTACAGGGGGTCTCTGGTCCTGTTTATGCCCAAGATAACATTATCTATACAGACTCTGGACTCTATCTAAACTACTATTAAAATACGACGATATCCCAGGAAGGACCCACGCCGAATTACAATAAACAGTTTAAACAAACTCCTAATTTACAGATACAATTGCCGTTACAGGACTCTATCCATAGATGGTAATATCTTTCAACGCACAAACCGATAACCGAATCTTCTATTTATCTTCAAACTTTTGCACCAGAAATGGTTTTATCGTCTCTGAACCTAGAATCGGCTATCGGCCACTTTTGTCTGATTCAACCTTAGCCGAATGGCTTCACAGCCGATCGCTTCTCAACCGATGCGGCCTCTGCTTCTCCGTCAAACCAGCCGATCCGATTCTGCTTCATCCTTGCTAGGACTTAGGGATTCAATTACCAAATTTAGGTGTTAACAGCTTCTTGAAACCTTTGCTCATGTGTTGTCACCTTCTGAGCCAAATGAGCCAAGCTCTCAAAGTCTTGAGCCAAAAATCTTTCCTTAATTGGTGTCAACAAACCTTGAAAAGGAAAATCGGCTAACTGAGAATCTGCCAAAGCCAAGCTGTAACATCTGTTTCTCATATCTCTAAACCTCTAAATATAATCTTGAACGGATTCATCATGTTTCTGTTTGATTGCTGTCAGATCAGACAATTTCATCTCATGGATTCCACTATAGAAGTACTTATGAAACCGGTTTTTCGGATCGGCCCAACTTTGAACGGAATTATATGGCAAAGATCAAAACTATGTAAAAGCCGATCCTAATAAAGATAAAGGAAATAATCTAACCCTTAGAGCATCAGTAGTCGATGCCTCACCACACTGAGCCAAAAATCGGCTGACATGCTCATAGGTTGACACATTATCTTGCCTTGAGAATTTTGAAAAATCTGGGACCTTGTATCGGTTTGGTAATGGCACCCTCTCAAAGTATTCCGGGTATGGATGCCGATACAAATTACCAGTATCCTTAGGCTTAAGACCAAATTGTTTCCTCATCACATCGGCTATCATATCAGCCCAAGGCTTTTGTGGAGGTGCCCCTTGAAACTGCTGTTGTATTGGATCAAATTGATTAAATTGAGGAAAATACTGGGGTTGAGGTGATGCCCCTGGCTGATACTGCACTTGAGGTGAATGAGGCTGATACTGGAAATTAATATTATCTACATGTGATGTTGAGGAGACTGATGCACCATATGGGCTTGCTGATCAAGAACAAACTGAGTACCAATAGGCTGATGCTGATGTGGAATCGGTGTCTGCTGCCTTATCAGTATCTGTGGAATCGGCTCAAGAACCGGCTGGTTTGTTCTAAACATAGCTGCAACTTGTTCTTGAGTAACCTGAGGGATGTTTTGTCCTATGTGTTGAGGTTGCTGTTTGACCAAAAGAAGAGGATTGAACCCTGGTTGCTTCTTTGCCGATGATGATGCAATCTACTTTCCAGGATGCCGATGCTGATGCCACACCTGAAACAGGTTGTTGTTTGTTGTTAACCAAAGTCCTATATCGTGGAAAATTGCCCTCAGGAATAAACACTGGCCCCTTGGCTTGATGCTCAGCAATTCTACCATCAACCATATAATTGATAATATTGTTTAAGGTGTTACGAAGAACTCCTGACTGGTTGATTAAATCATGATGTACAACATAATCAATCTGATCTTGTAGATTGTTGAATTCAGTAGGGCCTTCCTCTTGCTTACATCCTGAGGTTTACCATCCTTGCCAGAACTTGTTTCGGGCTCATCATTGCTTGGCAAAACTATTTTGTACCTCTAAATAACCATGCCTGAGCGAGTCTGAACAAATGAATGCAAAAATTGGCTCTGCAGGTTATTCATGATCTCTTCAAACTCCGCCTTCTATTCTGGCGTCAATTTGTCCATTGTTACAGGAATGATGTTCTCTGGGTCAACATCGGTCGACTTGAGGTCCACCATGATGTCTGACTTCTAATCAGGTCCCACTGGGCATGCCAAAAGCGTGTTGATGCGAAAAACACACACTAGCCTAAGAGATCTGGTTAACTCTAGTGCATGACCTAAATCTTGCTTTTGGGTTTCAAAGGCGTGCTAGTTGGTTTGATCCTACAACCAACAATAAACAAAGAAAGAAAACAAAATTAAATCCATAAACGACAATCGATCGGCTAATGACCGATGACGTGTCGTTCAATATTGGACCGATGCAATATGCATAGGATCGGCAATAAAGGATAAAGCGAAGGGAAAATTATACTTACTCGATCGGCTGTAGATATCAATAATATGTAATCTATGTCTAAAAATGTGTTTAAACCAAGTGATTGGGATAGATCTGACAGTGTGCCGAGATAGTATAAATCACTTATGTCTAAAAGTGCTTTAAGACATGGATTATATGTATTTATAACATAGCTGATGTAATAAATCTAACATGTATCAGCTAATACTCTCATATCACTTTATACTAAGATATCAATATAGATTAAATGTATTAATGAAGAATCAATCAAGTGTTAAGATGACCTAACAGATTAATAACAAGCTTAATGTATTTTACCACAATAAGATCTTAATATAAAGGGCAGATTTAGCATATATAGTAAACATGTAGGAAACAAGATAACTAAACTAGGTAAGATCGGCTGAAACCCCGAAACTTTCTCTAAAAGCAATCATACAACAAGATAAACATTATGATTCTAGATAATACTTAATAGGTCAGACTTAACCGATGCAGCACTAAGTATAAAGAGAAGCATAAGGTCTAAACAAATTGATGAAAGCCTTTCGAGATGGTGGCTACACTATATAACCTAGGTCAATGTTGGTATCTAACCCTATCGGATGTTGTCTAGTAACAGATGCTAGCTGATTGGGGTTAGATAGCAATATTGATTTAGATTATATAGCATATATGATAACTCGACGATTTACGTGAACAATATTAGAGTGTCATAAAGATGTAAGCACTAATCCCAAGAACACGAGCCGCCAAAACAAGTTTTACCTCTTGTCGGAAATCGAACCCGATGCAGCCCAACTCGAAAGCAAGAACTCATCGAAACAAACAAAAGTAGAAAAGGTAGTGATGCATCAAAAGTGTTATTGAACTGATTGTTGTTTGATTACACAGTCTTGGGCTATATTTATACCTTATACAAATATGTCCTTGTCGGACACGACTCTTATCTCTATTACAACTCAAAATACGAACAAGTCTCTTAGGCGGACTCTTACCGGCACAATCTATAAGGAATTACTTAAAATAACCTAATTAATAGATACAATTGCCTATTTCGGACTCTATCCATATATGGAAATCCACCTGAAGCACATCAACCTGATCCGACAATGATACCAATGTCATCTTACCGGAATCGGCTACATCGGCTTACCTTGTCTGACTCGGTATCAGCCGATGAACACCTTAGCTGATTCGGTTTGCAACTAGTGCGTACTTTGTTTCGGAGAATCATGATTTCCTCCAAATTTGCTTCGGCCTTAACTCCAAATCCGATGCATGATTTACCAAATTTGGTCGTTAACACCATGCCGAGTTGATTGAGGAGTCAATCAACTGATATATAATCCAATACGAGATTAAGCGAATGATTAAGCTATTGATAGGATGGCACGTGTCTTCCCTATAGCTTAATTAGTATCGTGGGATTTGTGCACACATTACTGGTTTAGCCGATATGATCTTCTTGTATACTATGGTGTCAATATGTTCTGCTAGGGGCCGCTGTTGACGGATTGACCGAGAAGTGTTCTCGGGTCAGAACCAAGTACCTGAGCCTACAAGGTCACACACTTAAGGGAACAGAACAAGGATTCGAGTTTGACTCGGATACGGCTCAGTTCGGATAAAGATCCAATCGTATATAGAGTCCCGATGGGCCTTTAGGCCCAATCGGCCAACTCTATATAACGAGGGAAAGGGGTGGAGATGAGGGTGTGCAACCTCTAAGCCAAATCAACTTCTCCATGGAAACCCTAGTCCACATCTGAGCCAAAACCCTATCCGTGCATTGCGAGCTACCACACGGGTGGTCGGCGTTTCTTCCCTGGATGTGTGGATACCAGTAGAGACATCGCTACGTTGCGGTGTAAGTCGGCGAATCAAAACGGATTCGGTGGGATCGTGGTTGGGGACGTGGTCGACGAGCTGGTTGGGAGATCGGATCGTAGTCGGCGACGTAATCGGGGAGATGATCGGGAGATCGGAGCGAGGTCGGACGAGGCGCTATACGAGGTCGGCAAGGTCGGACGAAGTATTGTTCGAGGTCGGCAAGACTTCCCGACGTGCGTACGTTGGGTCGGCTACTCCAACGTTGTTTTTCCGCTGCACTGCACGTCAATTGGTAATGATCTATAGACCCTTACTCGCATGCTTTCCAGGATTGCACGATAGAATTTTTTATCTACGCTATCGTAGCCTTCGCGCTTTCCTTTCAATGGCGGCATGGGGCGGGGAGAATAAGAGATGGCCCGATGACCCAGGTCAGGGAGGCGAAGAGGCGGCGGTGGCGGACGGAGGTGAGGAGCAAGCGGTGGTAGTTCTATTTAGCATGGTCTACTCAAGTAGGCAGAATGCCCGCTTGTGACAAATTGAGATGGTCCCACCTATCAATGACTAGAAA
Source organism: Oryza australiensis (assembly GCA_019925245.2). Classification (NCBI taxonomy): domain Eukaryota; kingdom Viridiplantae; phylum Streptophyta; class Magnoliopsida; order Poales; family Poaceae; genus Oryza; species Oryza australiensis. The sequence goes on along the minus strand of JAIFGZ020000326.1, from coordinate 376,456 downwards.
ATCCATGACTTGTTAAAAGATCCCAAAATGAGGGGAATAATCCTTTAAAAAATGGAAGTCCATATTGTGTTCAAGTAAAATACAATAAGAGTGGAAAATACTTTAAAATTACTAGAAAATCCATGAATTGTTAAAAAATCCCAAAATGAGGGGAATAATCCTATAAAAAATGGAAGTCCATATTGTGTTCAAGTAAAATACAATAAGAGTGGATAATACCTTTAAAATTACTAGAAAATCCATGAATTGTTCAAAAAATCCCAAAATGAGGGGAATCCTACGAAAATGGAAGCCCATATTGTTTTCAAATAAAATACAACAAGAGTGGAAAATACCTTTAAAATCACTAGAAATCCATGAATTGTTTAAAAATCCCAAAAATGAGGGGGGAATCCTATAAAAAAATGGAAGCCCATATTATGTTCAAATAAAATACAATAAGAGTGGATAATACCTTTAAATTTTATAGAAAATCCATGAATTGTACATTAATAATTTGGGATAACTTGTTCAAATAACTTACAAAATGAGTGAAGGTAGACCTTACACCATTACATAACAATCCATAAGAACATTACATAATGACATAAATAATACGATCATTGGAATCATATACATACGTTATCCTCTAGCGATCTTTCCCACTCCATCTTCCCACATGTACAGCCTCAGAGTATTCTCAATGGTTGTTTCTAGAAGCTTAATCTTATTTAGAAATTGAGTATACAGTGACATGCTATCATACTGGCTGTAATCTTTGACATCTTCGACCCCATCAACTCCCAAGATATATTGCTTTTCAGGTAGCACTAGTTCTTCTTTCACATTCTTAGGGTCCATTATGGAGGATACCTATGTCACGTGATCAGCGAGTACCCACGTGTCATCCTTGTGACCTATGTTGCTGAGGTCAACAACAGTAAGCCCGTATTTGTCAACATAAACACTGTTTGGGTGTTTGACCCACTAGCACTTAAAGAGAGGGATTTGCATTGTGAGTCCATAGTCAACTTCCTAGATTTCTTCAATGAACTCAAAGTATGTATTTTCCCCCCGATGCATCCATTGACTCCACTCGGACGTCGCTATTTTTAGCGATGGTCTTATTGTCCTCGGCTTTCGTGTAAAACGTGTATGCATTAATGTCATATCCTTGCCATGAATTGACTGTACTTGATGGACCACTTCACAACCTCTTCATGGTAATTTCACTAGTGGTTTTTCCATCCGTTAAATTAAGTTCTCCCAACCAATCTATGAAGCAATGCTGATGTTCTTTCATGATCCACTCATTTGTGTGTCCCTTGATGTTAGCTTTTATGATTTTCAGGTGTTGCTGGATGTATGGCTCAACTATAGCAAGCTGTTGAAGAACATTGTAAGTGTGCTTCTTGAACTGCTTTGTAGTCTAGGTCGACGAACCTCTTCTTTCCATTCATCCCCCTCCTAGCCAATCTGCCCTCATGTCGAGGTACTGGTACTCCAATTGCCTTTCCATCTTTTAGGTAACCAATATAGCACTCAACGACCTGTTTTGTATTGTATCCCTCAACCATTGATCTCTCTAGGTGGGCACTATTTCATACGTAGCCCTTCAAAATAGCCATGTAACGCTCATACGACCACATTAGATGTAGATACGATGGGCCAAGTGCAATTATCTTCAGGATTGATGACCTTCTGTGATACTGCATTGAAAAAGTAGCACATCTTTGTGATAACAACCTTTACATATTGTGGTTTAATGGCCATTATAGCAATGACAAGAAACACGGTGAGCATGACATGACAGTCGTGTGAATTATAACCAGATATCAACAAATCATTCATGCAGACTAGTCGCCCGATGTTTGATGAGAAATTTATGGGCACTTTAACACCGTGAAGGCACTTGCAAAATGCCTTCTTCTCCTCACGTGTTAGTGTGAATGAGGCTGGAGGGAGATATACTTTTCCATTCTTCTCTCCTTTGTCGTGTATAACTTTTCCCTGATTCCCATATTTACTAGGTCGGTACGTGAGTGTAGACCATCATTTATCTTGTTTGGTATGTCCAGAAATGTTCCGATGGTGTTCTCGAACATATTCTTTTCTAGATGCTTGACATCTATGGCATGGCGAATCTCTAGATTTTTTTAGTACAGCAGGTACTTAAAGAAAATCGAGTGCTTATTGAATGGGGGAGTGAGCTCATCATCTGATTTCTTACGCTTTGTTCCATTTAAACGTTTCTTGGGCCCTTTTCCAAACACGCACTGTATTTTCTCTATCATGGCACATATTTCCTTCCCGGTTTTAGGTTTTGGTGGAAGAACATTCTTTTCGATACCATTGAATTCTGACGTCATCTTGTGGTATTTTATGATTTCTGCATAAGAAACACCGATGCCACATGTAAACAAGCCTGTTAGAATCTAGGAGGTACCTCTAGTAGGTTCCCTTCAAGCGGATCACACATCATGTTTTTCCTTTAATACCTGAAAATATTATGGGGTAATCGTTAATGGCAACAAAAATGATGGCCTTCACTGGGAAGTATTGTCTTAAATACTCGTCCCACACATTTATCTCAGCTTTCCATAAATCTTCCATATCTTTTATCAATGGTTCAAGAAATACATCAATGTCAATACCAGGCTATTATGGGCCTTCTATAAGGACACAAAGTAAAACGTACTTTCGCTTCTGACAAAGCCAGATAGGAAGATTGTACATGGTCGAAAGCACTTGCCAAGTGCTATGTGAGCTACTCATGGCTCCAAAAGGGTTCACTCTATCAGTACTCAGTGTAAACCTAATATTTCAATGGTCTTTAGCAAATTCTGGGTACAATGCATCAAAGTTTATCCAGTGATGAGCATCTGTTGGGTGTCGAAGCATGTCATCTTTCTTGCGCCCTTCTTGATGCTAGCGCATTAGAGATTTTTTCTTGTTTTCCTCAAATGTGTCAGTCTCTTCTTTGTCAACAAAATCAACATCTGGGAAAGTGTGTCGGTTGATTTGTATCGGCTAGCACCACATGTTCGGCATTTATCCAACAAAGCATACTCTATCCTGTATAGGATACAGTGGTTCACGCAAACATGAATCTTTTGTACACCAAGAGAAAGGGGACAAATTAGTTTCTATACTTGATATGTGTTGGAAAGTAACGAGTTATGCTTCGGTAGCATGATTTTCAATGGCTATAGTAAGCTATCAAAACTACTATCAGACCAACCATATCTGGCCTTCACCCTCATAAGTTCAAGCACTAAACATAATGTTGAACATAATGTTGAGAACTCCCTATCACAACCCTTTGAGTCGTCATAGAAAAGATCCTTCGCTGCCTTTTGTAAGGCTTCAAAATAATCTAAACCCTAGCCGACCCCATTGGCACCTCGGGTTGTACATGGCGAAGCATTTTCTCCAAATCAATAATATTATCACCACAACTATCACCATCAGTGGCATCCATGTGATCAACATCCGGCCGATCTTCTTAGTCATCAGCATCCATATCATGTAGTCCTCTATAAATCCACGCATCACAAAAGTGGCCCATTATTTTTGTAGCATATGCCCATACTTTTTTATTCTTAAATTCAGCGCATCTTTGTTGTATTGTTACTCCTAGCGTGCGCCTTGGCAATATTAATAAATTTTAGATACTTCATCCGTATATGACGGCAAATATCTTGGCATATGATACATCCATTGCATGTCCATATCTCCAAAAATATTTCATTTATAATTGTATTAAAAATTAAAATTGCACAAAAATACCTATTTATAGACAAACTTAAATTTGCTCGCTATGCGAAAGAGATATATAAATAACTGAAGGATGGTTATCTATAAATTTAACGTAAATAAAATACATATTTTTTCTAGTATGCAGCTCTAGGAGATGGGAAGTGGGGAAAACACTTTTTTTTCTCTCCTATCTAGTTCTAGGGGATGAGGAAAGTGGCAAAAATACATATTTTGGCTAATGAAGCATCACATTTAACAACAAGAGGATAAGAGGACAACATGACATCAAGATGTATAGATAGATCCATCACAATCACAGTGTAAAAAAGCATAAAAACAAAAAAATACACATGGTGCTTTCACTATTCTACATGCATAGATCCATCACAATTAAGGCATACAAAACATAAAAAATCGTAACAATAGAGAGAATGCATAGATGTAACCACCGTAGAAAAATCCATTGCAGATTTCAAGTTCAAACCCCCCTCTATATTTTGTTTGTTTTTTGAGAAAGAAACTTCGAGTGAACTAAACAGGGTTGAGGAGAACTAAGGATATATAGGTCTATTATCCTAAGCAGACGACATAAGTTGTCGCCTATGAAGATATATCTTCGCATGCGACATGTTACGTCGTTCGCTTGGGAAAATATATCTTTGCATAGTGGACGGCCATCTCGCCCCTCATCCCTCATATTGCAGGCGGACATTTTGTGTAAAAAATAATGCTCGCCTACTTAGTGAAAAGCACCTTGTCGGCGAAAATCATTTTTCTATGAGTGTTGGATCCATCATAAATAATCCATTATTAGTGGAAATATCTCTCACACTGTTTAGCGGGGAAACTTAAAAACTATCTTACAACAATAATATTTGATTCTTTTTTAATAATTGAACTCTCATATTCAAGTTTGACCAATAAGTTTTTATTTGTTATATTTCCTAGGTTAAAAATAATTTTATTAGATTCATTTCCTATAATATTTTTATGAATGAGTAGATTTCCAAGTATATATACATATATATATATATAGATTTGTGTGGCCGCCAGCATCCGTGTGGCGTGGCCGAATCTCTAATTTGAAAACTCAAATTGAAAATCGAACCGTTCAAATTGTTCTACATGTTAATATTGCCTTGTATACCAAATTTTACATTTTTTTGAATTTTTTTACTATTTTACCAGATAGGTCAAAAAGCAATAATCCAACGATTTCTGGAGTATCTATTTTATTGCAATTTTTGACCTATCTGATAAAATAGTAAAAAAATTCAAAAATATAAAATTTGGTATACAAGGCAATATTAATATATAGAACAATTTGAACGGTTTGATTTTCAATTGAGTTTTCAAATGAGATTCACCACGCCACACGGAGAGGCGCGCCACACAAGATCTCTCCTCTCTCTTTTATATATATATATATATATATATATATATATATATATATATATATATATATATATATATATATGAAAAGTAATGTTCAAAGTTTGTAGAAGCTTAGTCAATGAAGTGAAGTATTAAAAAAAACAAGGTAGTATGAAATACTTTCTTAATCACAAGGCAAAAGTTTGAACCCCACTAACACTACGGCAACTTATTTTATAAGCAGTACAGAGTGACAAATAAACAAGAGTGCTGTCAAAGTGTTATCTCTGGAGCGCATATGAGGTTATGAACTTCTTTTCTAACAATTCTTTTCTCCCAACTGTTGCAACGGTTCGTTCCGAAATTTATCCGTTGCTGCGTGGTGGTCGCTCTCTTCTTGACCAGGTACACACAACATGAATACTCACTCGGAGAAGAAGAAATTAACAATGGAGAACTTGAGGTCATCGGATTCAGATAGATAGATGGAGCGTTGCTGATGACGACGACGACAAGGACGTCGATGGCGAGAGAGGAGAAGAGCCAGAGCGCGCGCGTCCGGTGAGACGTCGCCGTCACCGCGCGCTCCCACCAACCACTACTAAAACCCCCCGTATCCTCTCGCCTCGCTCCAAACACCTCGTCTCGACTCGGTCTCGCGCTCCATTCGAGCTCATGTAGTGGCTAAGTGTGTGTACAGTTGTTTGATAAGCTCGCCATTGCCATTGTCAATGGTGCCGGACTCTGAGGTGGCGTGCAGCCCGGTGTCGTCGTCGTCGGCCTCGTCGACGCCACCGTCGCCTGGGGCGGCGGCGAGGTGCGGCAGTGGTGGGGAGAAGCACGGGAGGGGCGGCGGCGGGGGCAGGCACCCGACGTACCGCGGCGTGCGTATGCGGGCGTGGGGGAAGTGGGTGTCGGAGATCAGGGAGCCGCGCAAGAAGTCGCGCATCTGGCTCGGGACGTTCCCGACGCCCGAGATGGCGGCTCGCGCGCACGACGCCGCCGCGCTCATCGTCAAGGGCCCCGCCGCGGTGCTCAACTTCCCAGACGCCGCCGCGTCCCTGCCGCGCCCAGCCTCCGCCGCCCCGCGCGACGTGCAGGCCGCCGCCGCGCGCGCCGCGGCCATGGTCGACGTCCCCGCCGGCGCGGGCTGCGCGCCGCCGTTGCCTCCAATGCCGCCGCAGGCGTCGCCAGAGGCGCCGCCCGCGCACGCGTTTGGCGGCCAGGACGACGACGACGACGAGCTGGAGGAGATCGTCGAGCTGCCGCGCATCGACGAGTTCGACGTCGCGGCAGAGCTCGTGTTCGCCACCAGCAGCACTACGACGTTCCACGACCACCCCGCCGCCGAGCAGTCGTGGTACGATCAGCCAGCGGCGTGGCTGCAGGACGCCGGCGGCGGCGGCGGCATTGCCGTGCACGACGGGGATGCGCTCGGGTTCGAGCTGGACCATGTCTGGCCGGACGGCGTCGTGGCGTCCGGGTTCGGCGCGCTCCTGTGGAACATGTAGTACTACTATCTCTCTTCTTTTTGACCTGTGATTCTGTGAATATATAGCTTAGCCGCAGTAATAATCTTTGTCTTATGACTTATGAGTTCTTTCTTCCTTTTCTCTGGGTATTCAGAGGCAAGATCTTCTGAATGCTTTATTTTCATTTGACAATTTTAATAGCAGTATATCTATATGATATTACTATGCGCTAGATGGTTTGTTACTGGTGCCTGTCCACTAATACAATACAGACGCGTCAGTCATCAGTAATGACTAAATGACAAGTCAGTAAGAGCATCTCCAAGAGTGCCTTATATAGTGTTCCCGTCCTTTGATTTTAGGAAAGAAGGAAAAAAATCAATCTCCAACAATGCCGCATATACAATCCCAATTTTGTTGCATTTCGCAAATTCGGAAGATCCACGCGCAAAAATACGCGCTAGGAATTTCGTGCAAAAGAGTTCGCATCCTCTCCCCGCGCGTGCAGAGACTTTTCGTGCTGGATTTCTTTCTTCCCGCGGCGCCAAAATCACACGCGCCAACAAATCCGCCGCCCCTGCCTCACCTTGAAAGGGCGCTCGAGTGGAGCCGCTGCCCCCTGCCTCGCCTACCTCGCCTTGCCGCCTGCTCGAGTGGAGCCGCCGCCCCCTGCCTCGCCTTGAAAACGCGCAAGAGTGGAGCTGCCGCCGTCACTGCCTCAACCCCATGTCTCCGCCGCCGACCGAATCGACACCCGCCTCCGTCGCCTCGCCCTCCTCTCGTACCCCCCACCGCCCGCCTCCCTCGGCGCTGCCTCGCCGCGCCCGCCGGAATTCCCCATCTCGGCTCCACGCGACAGGTCAACATCTCTCCTGGTCGATCTCTTCTTCTATCTCATAGTTCTTTTTTCTTGAAGTGAGACATCTGTAGATGAGGAATTGTGAAAGTTGATTGTGTAAAGGAGAAATTGTTTCGAAATCTGAAAGTTGGTCCAAATATCTCTGTTTTTTATGCCAAACAATTCTTGATCACGCGATTCTTCATTCTCTAAATAGTTTTCTTATTTTTGTGTAGATGAGGAATTCTTCATGCTCTAAATAGTTTTCTTATTTTTAATCACAGGATGGTTTGTAATTTATAGTTTTAATCACATAATTGATTGAGAATAGGAACTTTTTAATCACAGGATGGATTGTAATTTGTACTCACATAATTGATCAAAAACAGGAACTTTTTACTATAGTCTCTACTAGTTACGACCTACATTGTTCTATTTTTGTTTTTCTTGGAAAAAGAACCACTACGACGGCACCGGCTATCTCTAACGGGCATTAACCCTTATCTCTATCGGGTTGGTCCCCCGTCAGTGTGAAAAGGTCACTGATGTGAGAAAATATCTCTAACGGGCACAAGACCGTCACGGATGCACATTATCTCAATCGAGCCATAAAAAAATACCCGTCACAGATAAGTTTGAAAGTCAAACTAGTGGGGTTGAACACCCGTCACGGATGACACATCTCAATCGGGCCTATTTATAAGCCCGTCACAGATGACAACTCATCTCTAACGGGCCGTGGTTACCGGGCCATCACTGATAAGGTTGACCAAACACGAGGTCAAATAATGTCCTAGTTTTTTGTCCGTCACGGATGACATATCTCTAACGGGCTTAAGTAGCCCGTCACGGATGTCCTATCTATCTCTATCGGGTTTTAAGGTTGAGACCGTTATGGATGTCCTATCACTATCGGGCTTTTTCACAATGCCCGTCAGGGATGAGTTTATTATCCAAAAAAATAAAATTTATTTTTTGGCTAGCCTCAGGCCTTTGCTAGCCATGCCGGCTGCAAAAAATGGACAAATATCATCACAGCCCAGCCCCAGCCCTAGCATCACAGCCACAGCCATATCCATTCACATATATATTCATAACATATATATTTCACAGCCACAGCCATAGCAAAATAACAAGTGTACTAACCCCAAAAAACAGAAAAAAAGTCAAGTATAGATGACTACTTATTTATTGCAAAAAAGAACATGTGGAAGAACCGAAAAAAAGGAACAAGTGTACTGCTTAAAAAAGACAAGTGTAGATTGTCTGTTTTGTTCCAAAAAGGAACAAGTATAGTTCCAAAAAAAAGAAGTGTAGTTCCAAGATGGTCTTTACTTTTTGCTCTTAGAACAACTAGACTATATATGTAATAGTATGAGGTGTTGTGGTAGCTTAGGTGGCTTCCAAAAGATATCCGCCGTGCCCTATGACACAAGGTTTGATGCAGATATCTTTGGAAGCCACCCATAATACAACACACCTAAATAATTTGAATCATGTTTTGGATGTTGCAATTTGCAACATGTCTGAACGGCTCTAGTTCATCATCGAGCAAAATAATTTAGTTCCAGATGCATCAAAACCTGAAAAAATGTATTATAAAGAAAAGCAAGTATATACAGAAACAACGTGCAGAATTGTATTACAAAGAATATTTACAAAAATCAAATGTTTGTCGCACTGTCATTGCAAATGTTCTACCATTCTGCATCGATCGAGCTACCTAGGACCTTACTCTAAACATTCCTTTCGGAGACAATATATCATCTAGTATGAATTGTGCTATCTCCTCTCTAATGTTATCGAAGTTGTTATCCGGAATGTTTGATAGTTTAATCTACATGTGAGGCTTAAGTTAGTCCACATACTTGGAAAGTTGTCGTCCTATGTATATTAACAATTGTAAACACACCTCAAGGTCGGGCAATGTCACCTTGTCTGATAGGATTCGCATGTTATGGCAAACGTGGAACCCACACTAGTCACCCACTTGTTGTTTAATTGGGAAGTCTTTTTGTGACCGAGTTTGGGATGCCCATCCTTATGCCTCCCGCCTTTTGCCACGTACAAGTCCCATGCCTCGTTCAACACAGCTTCGATGTCAGACCAGTTGTATATTTTTGGATTGATATTGGAGTTAAGGTAGTGTACCAAACTCCACTTCGGCGTTATTACCAGAAGAATCCAATGACCCCTGCGACATTATTAAATTGCAAGGTAAATACTAGAGCTATACGAGTCGCGCATTTGATTCTAAGTAGGGTACACACTTACTGTTGATTGTAGGCACACATAAGGAAGTCCTTGTCTTGACGGGCATACAAGCAGTCCTTGATATATTCCACCATGCTAGCTCGATCATTTTGCATATTTTTCTCGTTGACGATAGATGGATCGAGAAAGGCAACAAAGGGTGATTTTTTTGGACCTGCTTCCAGGTAAACCTACAAGCAAGACCAAAGTCCAGGTTAGCGTCAGATATGGACAGTTATTATCATATCTCGTACCCACAAATACTTACAAAGAGTAGCACTTAAGGAGGTTGGTGTCGACCGCTCGCACCCTGTAGAGGTCCCATAGATCTTGAAAGTCTACAGCGATGAAGCTAGCAGGGCCGAGGAACGGCTGACTATCGTGGTAGCCCAACATGGAGGTATCTCTATGCTTCCTCTTTGTGTTGGTCCTCTCCATGTAGTACCCTTGCATCTCCTTGCATGCAGGCCCCATCCTTGATAAGGTGTCATCTCCAACCAATGGCATGCCTAATGTGAAAGTATTCGAAGCTGATGACGCCTTGCCAAGATCAAGCTTTTTCTTTGCCCCTTGCGACTTGCCTAATCCTCTCCCCTTTCTGCCGATGTCGTGGGGAGAAGATCTCGCCTTCTTCAACTTTTTGGCAGGAGGGGGTTGGTGCGGCCTGCTGTCCACCTCCATACCGTCGTCCCCAAAATATGTATCATATTGTAATTGGAGATCAACAGCAGTAGGGGCAACTACAAGTTCTCTGGCTTGAGAGGCAACTACAAGTTCATGTTCTCTGGCTCGAGGGGCAACTACAATATCAGTATGTGCACGTGTAACATCCTGAAAATCGAAGAAATTGAAATCGGAACGTAAAAATCGGAACTCACAAAAACCTTTTGGGAATCATTGCTTCTTATCGTGTTTTTCGATCTTAATTGCCAGTTCAGCGGTATAAGATTTTCTTCTAGAATTACTTTGAGGTAAAATGGAATAAAACCCTAAGCTTTGCAATCCCAGCCGGTGAAAACGATTTCAAAATATACATGTGTGTACCTTGAAAAGAGCATATATATATAATTTGATGCATTACAAAAAGGATATATTATGGTTTAAATCCTAATTAATGGAGGAAAGATAATGAATAATTGGAATGGGATAAAAAATATTTTTGAAAAGGAGAAATGAAATTAGAAATTTGTCTTTAATCAAAACCCTATTTTCTTGAATTTAAGAGAAGAAACAAAATAAATATGAAAAATATATTTTAAAAAGTAGGGAAAAGTAGAAAATATAATTTTAAAGATTGTTCTGAGAATACCAAAATTTATTTGGGATTTTTAGGAAGAAAGAAAATGGAAATGGGGAAATAGGTTTTTAATTCGGGAAAAATAGGAAATGGCACTATTCATTGAGCAGCAGGTGTTCGACCGGTTCCATCACCCTGTTCGTACCCGCCATGCGTCATCCGCCGTACCAGAGACCTCGCGCATGCACGTTCCCATCGTCATCGGCTCCGGTCACGCACAGGGGTCGCCGGTAGAGTCGCGCCATGCCGTTGCTCCCAAAAGTCGACGCCGTACACGCTCGCAATGCCGCCAGCGTTAGCGTCGCTCATGCACAGTCCGCGCCACGCCGTCCTTGCCTGCGCTCCCGCCCACGCGCACTGCCCTCACCGCGTTCGCCGTACGCGCGCGCGTTGGCTGCAGTTGCCGCAGGTCACCGCGACGTGCGCACGCTGGCGCGCACTCGTCAGCCTACCGCCGCACTAGGTCGACCGAACCATCTCACCGGCGACCACCTATAAATCGGCCTCCCCAGACCTAGCTGGCCACATAGCAAATCTTCCCCATTGCTCATGCTTTTTCCCCGATTTTCCCCAAAAGTTAGCCGCCGCATTGCTTGAATTTTGGGAAGAATCGGAGCTCGGCCGGAAGAACCCTAACTCGGCCGCTCGGGGCAAAACTCCGAAATTCGTCGCCCTTGGTTGATCTCCTCCCGAATTAAAGGTACTACCGTTATCCCCGTGCTCTAAGGATTGTCTTCCCTAGGTTCCCCGAGCCAGATGGCCGCCGGAAATCGCCGGCGACGAGCCCCGCCGAATTCCCCTGTCTCGGTCGTTGCCATGCACCCGACGCTAGCACACCTCAGCGCAACCCCGGCCGAACCAACACCCCCTTTAGCATCCCTAGGACTCACATATGCTCGGAAACCCATTGCCTTGGCCCAATCATCGCCGGAGTCCACCGCCGACGAGCGCCACCACCGCCCGAACCACCTCGCCGTCGCCACCATCTCCGCCACTCCCGGTCCCGGCCGAGTGGGGGAATGGGACCCCGTGGTCCCAAGATGGTGAAAAGCTCCTCCTTCCCCGAGCTTCGGCCCTCCTCACCGCCGGCGCCTCTCCCTCACCGTCGGTCGCCGGTGGTAGTAGAGCAGAGAGGGAAAGGAGAGAAACAGAGGGAATGAGGAAAAAAGAGAAAAGAAAATGAAAGGGAAAAAAGGAAAGAAAAGAAAAATAGGAAAGGAATAAGGGAAAATGTATAAATTATTTTGGGAATATTTTAGGATAAAATAAGGTTTCAAATATTATTATTTAGGAATAAGTACAATATTGTTCCCCTTCTAAAATAAAATACTTTGTGAAATTGATTTATAGATCAATTTTTCTTTTTGTGAATCCAAATATTGTCCAACCTTTAGATTGTTATCAAAGTTCACATGAAACCTTTTTAAATATTGGTTAAGCATGGATGACGTTATCCTGTCGTTAGACTTCCAAAAAACCCTAATAAATATAATTGCAACATTAAAGATCAATTATTGGAAATATAAAATTAGAAACCTAATTATTCTAGGATATCTTCAAACTTAAGTGCAAAATACATATTAACCATAAGATGGTTCACTCGTATAACTGAATTCATTTTTCGTTGATTCAACCTTTAAGATTTCCGAGGTTATAGGTTGTTTTTTGGAAACCGCTTTCGCGATCATTTTGGGATCTTTTTCTTTTCGTTGATGTTGTTGAATTCTAATTGGATTCAATGCTTCTTTTCGCACGTACGGATAGCGTCCGAAGAGGTGAACACCGACTACGCGGAAGACCCCACTCAACCAGAGTGCGAGCAAGGCAAGTCTTCACACCCTTTGAACATATCGGTCCCAATTGCGAAATGATGTTATTTTAAACTCTAAACATGCATGCTATACGAGTTACCTATACTTGTTATACCATACCTTGCTATTGATTACCTTTAGAATTACTCCTTGTAACTCGCGATGTGATACAAACAACCGGAGAATAACTTCGGTAAACTGCTTAGCCATGCTATACTTAGATTTATGCATACTCATGACTTTATGAAAAAGCTTTGTGCTTGGGCAACTACCTTAGGGAAGGTAGTTGAGATACGGCATGTGGAGACATGAGCGCCACATGGCCATGAGAATGATGAAATAAGTTTTGATGAAAATTGAAAGTACTAAACAAATGTTTTAGACTGGGGCTGCTGGATGATTTGGGTGGATTCCGGAAAGGGCAAGCGCTGACCCTGGTCGATTAAGGACTGAGCCATGAGATAGCCAGGAAACGAGCCAGTACAACCGTACTTCTCGAATGGGTATAGACCTAGCTGACTAGATAGCCGAGCGGAGGCAGTATCCTTGCATAGAGGGTTCTTTATGTGGTTTGTGTGGTGAAGATGAGGCTGCGGCCCATGTTGTGGATGTCGAAATGAAATTGATATTAATTGAACTTAAAGATTGAGGAAGTCTTCCCTTATCCCGGGTGCGCCAGAACTCCTCTCACTGCTAGAAAAGGACGACTAGAGTGCATGAGGGCTTAAGTTCATGGAGCGGGTACTGCCAAAGTGAGGTTATCGAAAGGCTTTGCCGTGACCGTCTCATGTGTTGGGACGTAGGCTCATTGGTTGGGCTGTCGCGGAGTACGGGTAAAATGTACATCCACTGCAGTGTGAATGAATCAATCTATTCGAATAGCCGTGCTCGCGGATATTGAGCATCGTGACAAGACTTTCGCTTGGCTAGACTTTAAACTTTAAAATGATGGGATGGGTTTGCATGATGATTTCATTCGCTAGTGGATCAACTTCTCGAGATGCGAGAAGGGGTGGACTCCCCAAAAAACCATAACGAATCGGAAGCGGAAAGCCATCCTTGGAATCACGATGGATGGTAGACAGAACCGTAGCCGAATTAATGAACCATGGAACTAAAAACTTGACTTGGCTAGTTGTTAGGCTTCTGAAAAGATTTATGAAAATTGGCTTTATGCAAAAGAGCTCCAGCCATTCCTTGAATAACCCTATCATATGCATCACTTCCGTGTTGGCTTGCTGAGTATGGTTGGTACTCACCCTTGCTATACGCAAAAACCTTCAGATGGTGGGAATGAAGAATCAGAGGATCCTTATGCCTACTACCAGAAGGCGAAGAAGCCGATGGCGCTTACTAGGTCTTAGTCCCCTGGTCGTTGCCTCGTGGCAACCGACATGCCGCCGCCTTTATTCCGCCGCCGTATCTAATTTATGTTTTTGTGTTGTATCCAGACCATGAGGTCCTGTGTGGTGAACATTGCCTGCGGGCCTATCGTTGTAATAATTTCGTTGTAAGACTATTCGTGCATGTGCACCTGATTATTCAGTACTATATTTCGTGGGTACCAACTACTCGATCCAAGGAAATGGTACTAAGAACACGAAAGATTCCCGTTCCAAAACGGGGGTCCACAAGACGCGACGGTACCGACGAGAACTTGGTGCTGGCCTAGGAGTTACATTGATCTTAATGTTCTGCTTGGGCCATTGGATAAAGGTCCCACGTGCAGCTCCAAGGGTCAGAACCTTATCGTTCGGTGGGTGCTGGAGAGTGAAGCCCACCCAATCAGGATTCACTAAGTCCACTTGGACTTTTGCATGTCCGGCTAGCAGCTGCGCCCCATGAACCCGGGTTTCAGGGGTAGGCTTGAATGCAAGACCCTCTGTAGCCAGAATTGCAAATGATTGGGTCACCCTAATGACTAGGGTGCACGATGTGGGTTCCTGCAATCGAATTGTACGTGTCATTACTACTAGGGTGTACTTTGGTGCTAATACAAAATATACATTTATTGAATTTTGTTACCGTTATGTGGTCCACCGCGGCGGGGATTGGTGCTTGTTCTGCTCTCGCCTCAGTTGATGCACAGCTGCTACGCCTTTGCGTGGGGCTCACTTCTACTCTGGGAGCTGCAGCGGCCGGAGCTTCGGCGATCAACTTCTCATATGTCTCCACCTGAGCCTCTACTCGTGCTAGTTTCTCATTGAATTCTTTGGCGAGCTTGACTCTAAGCTCCTCCCGAAGTTGCTCCTTAAGGCATGCTTGTTTCTCCGTCTTTGATAGCTTGTGCTTCCTGTACTGCCAAGCAAATTGGGGAAACCCATACTTCCATGGGACAGCAGAGCCAATGCCCCTTGTCCGTCCACGGTGTTCTTTATTTCCTAAGGCTTTTGTGAGGATGTCATCCTCACGCCTTTGTGAGCAGACCTCGGAGGAGGAATGTCTCTCAGCAGTCAGCTGGACCTGCCGTACAGATAGGATTAATTAAATGTAGAGGACGATACAACCTATTGAAAGATGTTTTATGTGTTAAACTTACATGTTTATCGTACACCGCTTGATCTTCAGGGTTTGGGAACGTCAGTGTTCCATCACTATTCTTCTTCTCCCTTGCCCTTGCCCAGTTCCTTGCTCCGGTAGTCGGGATATCACCAAGAATTGGCGGGGTGTTAGATTCCGCGGCAACTTGATCCTCCCTCTGCCATTCCTGCTGCTTCCCGGCGTATCCTCCCGTGCCAAGCCGGTGCGGGTGAAGGTTTTTTGCCTGCAACGCCCTATAGGCCTCGCTTTTTGCCCGAGACTCATGGGTTGATTTGGCGGCATGGAACTCGTCCCACACGGCCTGGGTGATGAATGGGCACTTCCTAAATGGTTCTGGCTGGGATGGATTGAGGACGTAGTCGGTGACGAGCGTGGTCTTGAAATTTTTCCACAAGTTGCCCATCTTGCCCATAGCCCGCCGCTTCAGTCTTTCCTCGGCCTCTTTTGGGTACTCAAAGCTCTCCTTGAACTCTCTCCAGGCCTCATCTTTTTCTTCATGTGGGACTCGATTGATGTGGTCTGCCAAAATTGTGAAGTTTCGCCTCCCTAGGATTCCGCAGATTGTTGCGAATTTTTTGACGGCTTCCTCTGGGGCCGTAGGAAATCCCTGTTCGTGCACCTCCGTTATTCTATACACTTCCTTAGGGATCTTATTCTGGGACCTTGGAGCCCGGCTCGTTGTGGTCCCACTTGTAGTCGCCGACATTTTCTATCGAAGAAAAATAACATTACTAAACTTTTACATATTACTAAACTATTGGAAGGTGAAAGTATTAGATGTGGCCTCAGTTTTGCTCAGAAATTGTGCATCAATTACAATCATTTGCAAGTGTAGATCCAAAAAAAGAACAAGTGTAGATAAAAAAAGAACAAGCGTAAATAATCTGTTCTTATCAAAAAAAAGAACAAGTGTAGTGCCATCCAAAAAAATCCAAAAAAAAGAACAAGTGTAGATAGTCTGTTCTTATAAAAAAACAAGTGTAGTGCCATCCCAAGAAAACAAGTGTAGATAGTCTGTTCTTATCAAAAAAAAGAACAAGTGTAGTGCCCCCCAAAAAAGAACAAGTGTAGATGGTCTGTTCTTATAAAAACATGTGTAGTTCCCAAAAACAAAATAACAAGTGTAGAATATATATGTGAATGGATCAATTTGGTTGTGGCTATGATGAATATATATCTGAACAAGTGTAGTGCCTCCCAAAAAAAGAACAAGTGTCCATGGCTAGTTTTTTTCAAAAAAAAAACAAGTGTAGATCCAAAAAACAAATTAACAAGTGTAGATGTTCTGTTTTTATCAAAAAAAAACAAGTGTAGTTCCCAAAATCAAAATAACAAGTGTAGATGGTTGTATTTTTGCTAAAAAGAACATTTGTACAAACAAAAAAACAACAAAATAAGTGTAGTTCCCAACAACAGAATAACAAGTGTAGCTGGTTTGTTCTTATCATAAAAAGAGAACTTTTAGTGCCCACAAAAAAAAGAACAAGTGTCGATGATCTGTTCTTATGATCTGTTCTTGAGCATTCATCATTGGCCAGGAAGAGGAGAGAAGAAATCCAGAGGAGTGAATAGAAGAAAGGTGAGGAAAGGAACAAAGTGGCTGGCTCCATCCAGATATATATAAAAAAGGGACCTATTTGTATATATAAAAAACTGCATTTTCAAAGAAGATTGATGCATAGATAAATACATCCATAGAATGTTTTGTGAATTCTAACCTCTTGTAATCTATACAGAGCACTAACTACTAAGCACAATATTTTAGCTACTGGTGCCAGTAGAGTAGAGTAGTTGAAGGATAATTTTGTCTATATTTTGTTGAGCCCATCAAGCACATCATGCTGCATCCAAAAGGATCTTGCAAAAGCTTCTTTGGCTTTGCGGTTACCTTATTATTATTATTATACATTATAAGCTTAATCATCCAAAGCATAATGATAATGTGACATGCTCCCATTCAAATGGAAAAAGCTGTATGTCTTTCTAAGTAGACATCAAAAACGGATGACAAAATATAAATTTAATAGGTAGACAATTTTAGGCTTTAAAAAGGAATGCGAAATTACTTTTTAAAATTGCGTAGCAATACACGGGCAAATGAGCTATTTCATAACATGTGACTGTGTATTGTCAGTAGCATCCCTAGGAAGTAAAAGATACAAAAGTATAATAATATTTGATAGAATCAGATCAAATTCAAAGCCATCTGGATAGGTTACAATTACATCCATCTGATAAAAACAGCCATAATCCAATTCGAAAGAATTGCTATGCGAACCTGACAGAGGAAGTGTCTCATTATTTAGCATGAGACTGATTCGTGGGGATGCATTCACACATCCTCTTCAACGAAATCAAAAGCAATCAAACCTTGAAACGGAAGGATCATACATGTGGTGGTAGAATAGACTGAAAGGCCCACGCAAATTAGGCTTGAAACACAAGGAGAAAATCTCAAAAACCATGTGTTCCAAGAAACCGAAACGTCTACCGCTACAGAGCTAGGCATGCAAGTTTTGAGAGTGTATTACTGACACAAGTAATTAACAAATTATTAGACTTGACTTGCACATATGATGATTATTAGGTGAGGACCATGGGGGTGAGTTTGTGTGGCTGGATTAGGTTTGACAGCTATTGTGACATGAAAGGTGCAAATGGGCATAAAATTTCCATAAAGCTAACAATCATCCAAGCATGATAAATCTAACCGTATCATCACAAGCATCAAGAATATATGTATGTAAATCATCTTGAGCATCCATGAGAGCAACAAAAGAGAAATGGAAGATCAACTAACCGGTGAGCATGAAGGAAGGCGGCATGGAGGAGAGGAGGCGTGTGTACTAACCGGTGTGGAGGAGGAGGCGTCCGGGCTCAGCGAGGAGGCGTATGGGCTCGGCTCGACGAGGAGGCGTCCAGGCTCGGCTCGACGAGGAGGCGTCCGGGCTCGGCGAGCAGGCGTCTGGGCTCGGCTCGGCGAGGAGGCGTCCGGGCTCGGGGTCGATGGGGAGGCGGCTAGCGTGGAGGGGAGGAGGCGGTGTGGAGGAGAGGATGAGAGGACGCGGTGGCGTGGAGGAGAGGATGAGAGGAGGCAGCGGCGTGGAGGAGAGGAGGAGAGGATGCGGCGGTGTGGAGGAGAGGAGGCGGTGGCGGCGATGGCACGCGTGGATCTGAGAGGTGGCGGCGCGGAGGGAAGGAGGAGAGGAGGTGGCGGCGTGGAGGGGAGGAGGAGAGGAGGCGGCGGCCATGGCGTGCGTGGATCTGAGAGGCGGCGGCGTGGAAGTGAGGAGACGGCCGTGCTCGGGGTCAGCGTGGAGGCGAGGAGAGCAGGCGGCGGCGTGGATCTGAGAGAAGGTGTGAATGGATCTGGGTCTACGGGATTGACTAAGTAACCCTAGTCAACGTCATCTCTGACGGGCGCACTATTAGGGCCCGATACGGATGAGTCATCTCTGACGGGCCCTTGTAGTCCGCCCGATACGGATGACAATCATTCGCATCAGGCATTAAAACAACGCCCGATACGGATGACTGTCATCTGCATCGGGCGATGACAGTAGGCCTGATACGGATATGTGTCATCCACATCGAATACCTTATTAAATTAGTTTACGCTTGGGATTATATTTTTAAAATATTATAATTAACGATGAATTATTTGAAGGGTTACGCGGAGGCTACGCTAGCCGAAAACAAAAACTTTTAACCACGCAAACCAGGAACACTTGCAAGTAAGGGTCGATAGATCGTTACCGATTGGAGTATGCAGCGGAAATAGCCAATCAGGACTATCCGATCTGGAACTGTGCTGGCCGATGACAGCCGATTCCTGGGGACAGTCGATTCACCAATCAGTCGATTTGTCGATGTAGCCGATTCGTCGAGTTGTCGAGTCGTCTGACCGCGTTCTCGCGCCTCGCTTCGATGCGCTCGACCGCAGCCGATTCGTCCACAGCCGATCAGTAGCGCGCAACGTAGCAGCGCCTCTACCGGTATCCACACGTCCGGAGACAAAACGCCGAACACCTATGTGCTAGCATGCGATGCAAGGCTAGGGTTTGGCTCGAAGGTGGGGAGGGTTTCCGTGGAGATTGATCTCGTCGACTTCTAAAGCCGTGTGTGATCAGATTGATTTCGGCGCAATCAATTGACTGAATCATCCAACTCTCCACCCCTCGCCCCTTTATATAGAGTTGGCCAACTGGGACTAGTTGCTGATCAGGACTCTATTTTGAATCGGATCCTATCCGAATCTCACAGAGTTGGCTGCCCATACGTCGTAAGCCCATAGGACTCTATCCGATCGGATCCCTATCCGATCGAGCCGTATCCGAGTCCAACTCGAATATCTATTCTATCCCCTTAAGCGTGCACCCTGTAGGTTCAGGTATACTCGGTTTCGGCTATAGTCTAACTTATCCAACCGTCGGCTCGAGTCCAACTCAGCCGACCTATCAACAGCGGCGTCTAGCAGCACATATTGAAACCATAGTATACAAGAATATAATATCGGCTCAACCTGTAATGTGTACACAAATCCCTTTGCCACACGATACCAATTAAGCTATAGGCAAGATGTGTGCCATCCCTTCAATAGCTTAACCATTCACTCGAACCGTATTGGATTATCCGTCTTTGATTCACTCCTCAATCAACTTAGCATGGCCATGCATTTCCATAATCCATTACCTCGAGGGCCCAGAGATATCTCTCCAAAGCGAGGGCAAATTCCATCTTGATCACTCACATCCCACTCCATGTTTCATAGCAAACCCAAAACTACCTTTATAACTACCCGATTACGAATAGTGTTTGGTAGTCCCAAAGTAGGCTACTACACATGTTGAAATCCATGATGATCTTAGGTCTAAGGACTTTGTACCAACACTACCGAGACCAACTAATGGCACAATAAGTCCGTAGTGTCTCATGGTGGGTCTATCCAACAATGTGTTCTCTAACACATATGCCCATGTTTATTGATTCGGTAGCTCCATACCCATGATCTATGAGACATGATCATCAATCAATAAACATGCCGATCTTAGAATCATATTTGTTCCAACAATATGACATATGATCGAGGATCATTTAGAAATAGATTCATGCATAAAGAGTCTCATAAATAAGTCACGTACTTATTGATTAATACAAGATGTCCATTTCATGGAACCGAATAACACTTTATTCATTAATACATAAACATTGACCGTGATATCCAACATCTCCATGTTACCTCTAGGGCATATCACTAACAATCTCCCACTTGCACTAGAGTCAATCATGTAAGTATCTAATACTCATTGCTCTTGTGTGCGCCTCATGCTTCGGTTGAGGGAGAGGTTTTGTGAGCGGATCGGCTATGTTGAGATCCGTGTGCACTTTGCATATCTTGACATCACCTCGTCCACTATCTCACGGATGAGATGATATCGCCGAAGTATTTGTTTGGACTTCGATGTGACCTCGGCTCCTTGGCTTGCGCAATGGCTCCACTATTATCACAATAGAGAGACATTGGACCACCGACTTGGTCATCACACCAAGCTCGAAACGAACTTCTTGATCCAAACGCCTCCTTTGCGGCTTCTAAAGCAGCAATGTACTCGACCTCCGTTTTAGAATCAGCATCGGTATCCCGCTTGGAACTCTTCCACTCACTGCGCCTCCGTTTAGGCGAACACGAACCCGATTGAGATCTATAATCATCCTTATCTCGTTTGAAAGCTAGCATCGGTGTAACCACTTACAACGAGCTCTTCTTCACCTCCATAGACTAGGAACATATCCTTAGTTCTTTTCAAGTACTTAAGGATATTCTTTACTGCGATCCAAGAACCTTCACCCGGATTTGACTGGTATCTCGCTCGTAGCACTCAAAGCGTATGAGACATCTCGGGCGTGTACAAAGCATGGCATACATGATGGATCCAATTGCCGAAGCATATGGAACTATACCCATCTTATTCCGCTCATCATGTGTCCGAGGACACCGATTCTTGCTAAGATTAATGCCATGTGACATGGGCAAGAAACCTTTCTTGGAATTATGCATGTTGAACCTTTTCAACACCTTGTCAATGTATGTACTTTGGCTTAATCCAATTAGCCTCTTGGATCTATCTCTATAGATCGAATGCCCAATATGTATGCTTGCATCCCTAAGTCTTTCATGGAAAAACTATTTTTCAATGAAGACTTGATGGATTCTAGCATAGGGATATCATTTCCAATCAACAATATGTCATCCACATATAAGATTAGAAATACAATTGCGCTCCCACTGACCTTTTTGTAAACACAGTCTCCTCTTCATTTTTGATGAAACCAAACCCTTTGATTACTTCATCAAAACGAATATTCCAACTCCGAGATGCTTGCTTCAATCCATAAATGGATTTCGTAGCTTGCATATCTTTCTAGGCGATTCTGGATCGACAAAACCCCGAGGTTGTATCATGTATACATCCTCGCGTAGGTTTCCATTTAGGAAAGCCGTTTTGACATCCATCTGCCATATCTCATAATCGAAATATGCAGCAATCGCTAGGATGATCCGAATAGATTTAAGCATTGCGACGGGCGAGAAGGTTTCATCATAATCAACACCTTGAATCTGTTTAAAACCTTTCGCCACCAATCGCGCCTTATAGATGTGAACATTTCCATCCATATCGGCCTTTTCTTAAAAACCCATTTACACTCAATGGTTTTGACACAATCGAGTGGATCAACCAAGTTCCAAACTTGATTGTCGTACATGGATTCTATTTCGGATTTCATGGCTCCAAGCCACTTGTTGGAATCGGGTCCCACCATCGCTTCCTCATAGGTCTTATGCTCATCGTTGTCCAACAACAATATATCACGTTGTTCCGCACTTGTGTACTGTCGGTGCACGACATAATCTTTCGGACCTCCGTGGGGCTAGTGTATCTACAACCGGTGGCGCAACACTTTGCTCCTCCCTTTGTGGTTCTGTGGTCACGAAACATTTTCTCGGTGTTTCTTGAACTTCTTCAAGATGCACCCTGCTCCCACTAACCCTTCTTCAAAGAAACTCTTTCTCCAAGAAGACACCGTGTCGGGCGACAAACACTTTGCCTTGTTCCCGATTATAAAAGTAATATCCCTTGGTTTCCTTAGGATAACCCACAAGAAACACTTGTCGATTTGGGTGTGAGCTTGTCGACGTAAACATTTTACATAAGCCTCACATACCCAAACTTTGAGGAAAGACAAACTAGGGGTTGCCCTGTCCATATCTCATATGGTGTCTTTTCAACCGACTTAGATGGAACTCTATTTAGTGTGAGCACATGTTTCAAGAGCATATCCCGAAGGATAACGGAAGATCACTTTGGCTCATCATCGACCGCACCATGTCCAACAAGGTGCGATTTCTCCGTTCGAACACTCCGTTCCATTGTGGAGTTCCCGGCGGAGTCAACGTGAAACAATTCCACAATCTTTCGATGATTACCAAACTCTTGGCTCAAGTATTCCCCTCCACGATCGATCGTAGAAACTTGATTGTTTTCCCTAAATGATTTTGTACTTCATTCTGGAATTCTTTGAACTTTTCAAAGGATTCGGACTTATGCCTCATTAAGTAGATATAACCATATCTACTAAAGTCATCGTAAAGGTAATGAAGTACGATAACCACCTCGGCCGTTGAGCTCATTGGTCCACATACATCGGTATGTACGAGTGCCAACAAGTCACTTGCTCTCTCACTGTGTCCCGTGAAAGGTGCCTTTGTCATCTTACCAAGTAAACAAGACTCACATGTCTCAAATGATTCAAAATCAAAAGAGTGAAGCGAGTCCATCCTTATGGAGCTTCTCCATGCGTTTCTTATTTATATGGCCTAAGCGACAATGCAAGATAAACGTGGGGTTTATATCATTAGAGAGTTGTCTTTCGTATTAATGTTATAGATGGGAGACGCTTCAAGATTCAAAACGTATAATCCATTCACCAATGGAGCATGAAAATAGAACATATCTCTAAGATATATTGAACAACCATTGTCCATTGATCTAAAATCATATCCTTCCGCTTGCAAACATGAAGCGGAAATAACGTTTTGACATAGTGTTGGAATACAATAACAATTATTCAATTCCAAAACTAATCCTGAAGATAGATGAAGTGGTACTTGTCGACAAGAACGTAGCAACGCTTACTCCATTGCCGACGCGCAGTTCACCTCACCCCTTCTTAATCCTCTACTTCTTCTCATTCCCCGCAACGATTTGCAAATATGAGCTACTGATCCGGTATCAAATACCCAAGAGTCAGTAGGTGAAGTAGCAAGATTAATGTCTATAACATTAATACCTGAAGCAGAAGTCGTACTTTGCTTCTTTTTGAGATCCTCCATGTACTTCTTGCAGTTTCTTTTCCAGTGGCCTGTCTCCTTGCAGTAGAAGCAAACGGCATCTGATGCCGCCGACCCCTTCTTGCCCTTCTTTGCATTGGAGGCACTCGCGATCTCATCGGGAGTTAACTTCCTCTTGGTGCAAAGTTTCTTGACAGATGGTTTGCGCTTAGCCTTCATGCATCATCATCACATGATGACCATTTTTCGGATACTCTCCTCACTGTCTTTAGCATCCCATGCAATTCGGCCAAGGTTCTATCCATATTGTTCATGTGATAATTTAATATGAACGGCTCGAAGCTCGGAGGGAGCGACGGAGAATCACATCCGTAGCCAACTCTTGGCTAAGAGGGAAACCTAGTTTCTCAAGACTCTCGATATAGCCAATCATCTTTATCACATGCGGATGACGGATTCCCCTCAACAAGCTCCGCACGCAAACAAGGACTTCGAGGTGTTGAACCTCTCGCCCGAGCTTGGTTCTCAAACATGCCACGAAAGTCCCCGAATAATAGTGTGAGCATCGCTGCTCTCATATTGCTTCGAAGCTCGGGGGACATTGTAGCAAGCATGATACAGCTTATATCTAGGGCATCATTAGTGTGCTTCTCGTAAGCCCTCCGTGCGGCGTTATTAGGCAAATCCTCGGGACAGAGTACTTCAAGAACGTACTCCTTACGCTCTTGCTTGAGAACAATTCTCAAGTTGCGATACCAATCTATAAAGTTTGTTCCATTTAATTTTTCCTTTTCGAGAATAGATCGCAAATTAAGGTACTGGGTGTAGTATTAGCTGCCATTTATTCTACAACGAAAAAGCAAAGTTTAGCACAATGTTTATGCTATGTCTATCGTTAAACAATTTAACATTAGACTCCCATCACGTATTTTACACCTTCCATCTAGGTTACATATTGGGTCAAGATCCACATGTTAGTTAATTTCTAGTGAGCTTTGGCATCACTGCTAGAAAATTAATAACATCGGTAAGCAACTCCTTGCTAATCACATCTCTATGTGACTCTTGTTGTTGGTGTGGCATCTCCATGCCCGGCGCCAACCTATGCCCCAAGGCCCAAAACTGTTTTGATAGCCTTGTTAAGTAAATCAAATGCTCCCGCATGTATATATCGACACATACCCCCTCGTGTTATGATAGAGAATGGCACTGCTTGGCACCCACCATTGACGAGCATAACGGTGACGGTGCAACATTTGGAAGGACATCATTACCACTTAATTTTGTGAGGGATGCTATCCTATCAAACAAACATATCACAAATGAAAGCATGTAGAACAAGCATATAATGAAATAGTATGGCCCCCTTCACATGGTGATCTCCGTCTCCATGCCGGTGTAGAAGATCTCCATCTTCATCACCGTTCTTCCGAGTGCCGAATGCTTGATTTCTTCAAACTAGGCTACTACTATAGAAGCTCTAATTGAAGATTACATCGATTCGTAGGTCGTGAAAGAATATTACAAGCATTGCACGTATGAAAGAATATTACGGGGATTGCACATATGAAAGAATATTACATGCATCACATGCATCTCATACATACAATAGGGCCATACCATCTCAAAGCATTCTCTCGCAAAAACAAGTTAGGCGTAGAAACGTTTTCTACCCATCGCAGAAACGGCATCGAGACGACCTATAAGGGGGCGCACACGGCGGTCCCCCTCGCGGGCTTCCGGGCAGCGCCCGAAACACCACACGAAATTCACAGATCCAATCTATGAAATCGCTTATGGAAACCATATCGGCATAATCATATTATGCCGTCCCGATACACTATCAAGGGAGATGGTTTGCGTAGGTGCGAGGCAGCTAACAAGATCAGACTACGAGATAGCTTCGGCATAATCACATTATACCGTTCCGATACACTATCAAGGAACGCTATCTCGAAGCCGACTCAAACCGAGTTCTATGGATATTGCTTCGACGTAATCACATTACGCCGTTCCGATACACTATCAAGGAACGCAATTACCATGAACTCTCCTCAACAAATCCCGTAAAACCGATTGATCTAATCAACCCGTGCACAAAACTTGTTCCAGATCCAATCTAAAACACGAACTAAGCAAGATTAGCTCTGATACCACTGAAGGGTTACGCGGAGGCTACGCTAGCCGAAAACAAAAACTTTTAACCGCGCAAACCAGGAACACTTCAAGTAAGGGTCGATAGATCGTTACCGATTGGAGTATACAGCGAAAATAGCCAATCAGGACTATCCGATCTGAAACTGTGCTGGCCGATGACAGCCGATTCCTGGGGACAGCCGATTCACCAATCAGCCGATTCGCCGATGTAGCCGATTCGTCGAGTCGTCGAGTCGTCTGACCGCGTTCTCACGCCTCGCTTCGATGCGCTCGACCGCAGCCGATTCGTCCACAGCCGATCAGTAGCGCGCAATGTAGCAGCGCCTCTATCGGTATCCACACGTCCGGGGACAAAATGCCGAACACCTGTGTGCTAGCACGCGATGCAAGGCTAGGGTTTGGCTCGAAGGTGGGGAGGGTTTCCGTGGAGATTGATCTCGTCGACTTCTAAAGTCGTGTGTGATCAGATTGATTTCGACGCAATCAATTGACTGAATCATCCAACTCTCCACCCCTCGCCCCTTTATATAGAGTTGGCCGACTGGGACTAGTGGCCGATCAGGACCCTATTTTGAATCGGATCCTATCCGAATCTCACGAGTTGGCCGCCCATACATCGTAAGCCCATAGGACTCTATCCGATCGGATCCCTATCCGATCGAGCCGTATCCGAGTCCAACTCGAATATCTATTCTATCCCCTTAAGCGTGCGACCACGTAGGTTCGGGTATACTCGGTTTCAGCTATAGTCTAACTTAGCCGACCGTCGGCTCGAGTCCAACTCGGCCGACACGTCACACGGCGCCTAGTAGCACATATTGACACAATAGTATACAAGAATATAATATCGGCTCGAACCTATAATGTGTACACAAATCCCTTTGCCTCACGATACCACTTAAGCTATAGGCAAGATGTGTGCCATCCCTTCAATAGCTTAACCATTCACTCGAACCGTATTGGATTATCCGCGTTGATTGACTCCTCAATCAACTTAGCATGGCCATGCATTTTCATAATCCATTACCTCGAGGGGCCGAGATATCTCTCCAAAGAAGGGGCAAATTCCATCTTGATCACTCACATCCCACTCCATGTTTCATAGCAAATCCGAAAACTACCTTTATAACTACCCGCCGGAATAGTGTTTGGTAGTCCCAAAGTAGGCTACTACACATGTTGGAACCCATGGTGATCTCGGTCTAAGGACTTTGTACCAACACTACCCGAGACCAACTAATGGCACAATAATTCATGTAGTGTCTCATGGTGGGTCTATCCAACAATGTGTTCTCTAACACATATGTCCATGTTTATTGATTCGGTATCTCCATAC
The DNA here is from genome assembly GCA_019925245.2 of Oryza australiensis. Taxonomy (NCBI): domain Eukaryota; kingdom Viridiplantae; phylum Streptophyta; class Magnoliopsida; order Poales; family Poaceae; genus Oryza; species Oryza australiensis. Next base: position 349,289 of record JAIFGZ020000326.1, on the reverse strand, counting down.
CCATGATCTATGAGACATGATCATCAATCAATAAACATGCCGATCTTAGAATCATATTTGTTCCAACAATATGACATATGACCAGGATCATTCGAAATAGATTCATGCATAAAGAGTCTCATAAATAAGTCACGTACTTATTGATCAATACAAGATGTCTATTTCATGAAACCGAATAACACTTTATTCATTAATACATAAACATTGACCGTGATATCCAACATCTCCATGTTGCCTCTAGGGCATATCACTAACATTATTGATATAGTGTACATTTAGCACTAAATTTTTAAAAAAACAATGATAAATTAAAATATGTCTTATTAAATTAGTTTACAATTACCATTATATTTTTAAAAATTATTATAATTAATGAGATGAATTATTTATGTAGTATAAATTTGCCATTAAATTTAAAAACCCATATAAAATTAAAATATGCCTTATTAAATTAGTTTCTACTTGGGATTATATTTCTAAAAAATATTATAATTAACGAATGAATTATTTATATAGTGTACATTTAGCATTAAATTTTTAAAAAACCATGATAAATTAAAATATGCCTTATTAAATTAGTTTACAATTGCCATTATATTTTAAAAAATTATTATAATTAACGGATGGATTATTTAAATAGTGTAAATTTGCCATTAAATTTACAAAAACCCATAAGAAATTAAGGCATGAAAGATATGCAGATCATTCATTAAGGCACCGGTACAAAATACTTCGTCACATTCATCAATTTACAAAATATATTACTACAAAGACTTTATTTACAAGGATATGCCTTCTGAATGGTCTAAGCGAGCATATGCCACTTCGTCTTCGGGATCATCGTCAAGTTCGATCTGAGGTCTCACATAAAGATTCTGGTTGTATTCTTCTTCGTCGACAACGTTGTCAACCCCAACAATTCTTCGTTTGCCATCCCTGCAGCTTCTTGTTTGCGGGGTCTTTTATATAGAAAATCTGCTCGACCTGCTTGGCTAGGACGAATGGTTCGTCTGTGTATCCAACCTTGGCCAGATCCACTAAAGTGAATCCTTCCTTGTTGACTTTAACTCCGGTTCGAATATTGAAGCTCTTGTAGCTCATCTCCCAAATCTGCTCTATGCGGCCATAATATGTGTTCGATCTAGCTTTATCCTGATATGCATCTATATGGACTCCACTATTCTGCACTGTGCTTTTGTTATCTTGTGTGACGGTGTAGAATGTGTATCCATTGATATCATACCCTTGCCATGTGTCAACATCCCAGCTTGGGCCCCTTGCCAACCTTCGTATTATCTTAGTTGGGTCATCGATCGATCGTGCGATACGATTCTTGAACCATTCATTGAAGCGAGTAGTATGTTCTCTGTTGATCCACATGTCTGATCGACCCATGTTGTCCTGTCGGACATTCACTAGATGCTCCTCAAAATATGGAGTTACTTCAGCCATATGTTGTAGCACAGGGAAATGAGCCTGCGCATAGGTAGCTTGATCGGGAACAATTTTTTTCTGCCTATTGTACCAAGGCCTGCTAACCTTCCTTCGTGGCGAGACGCAGGAACTGCGATAGGATCAGTCTCGGCCATAAAGTTGATGCAGAACTCAAGAACCTCCTCCGTCGTGTACCCTTCAATGATGCTCCCCTCTAGTTTTGCTCTATTTCGAACGTACAACTTAAGAACTCCCATATACCTCTCGAACGGGTACTTCTCCCTTAGAAAAGCTGGGCCACATTTTTTTTTGCTTCACTAGATGAACAGGGAGATGAACCATGATATCGAAGAAAGATCGTGGAAAATACATCTCCAAGTGACACAGGGTATTGACAATATGAGCCTGTATCTGATCTAGATCTTCAGGGTCTATCATCTTCTGGCCGATTGCATTGAAGAAGGCACAAAGACGTTGGATTGTGTGACGCACTTTGGGTGGTAGAATACATCTGATAGCAACTAGTAAGATCTGTGTGATCAGCACGTGACAATCGTGAGACTTCATTCCAACCACTTTTAGATCCTCCAATTTAACATATTTACTTATTCTTGCTGAATAGCCCGAAGGAACCTTAATATCAGACAGACATGACAGCATTGCGATCTTTTCATTCTTTGACAATGTGTGGCAAGCTGGTGGGAGGTACACTCTTCCTGTCTTTTCATCCGTAACAGGCTGAAGCTCACTGCGAATGTTCAATTCCTGCAGATCTAGGCGGGCATTCAAGCCGTCCTTTGTCTTTCCAGGCATATTAAGCAGCAGCCCGAGCAAACTGTCACAAACGTTGTTCTCTACGTGCATTAGATCAATGCAATGCCAGACCTCAAGGTCTTTCCAGTATGGTAGCCGCCAAAATATGGATTTCTTCTTCCACATAGCTTTATCATTTTCCTTGCCACGTTTTCTTTTCTTCCCAAACTCATTAGTTATGTCTTTGACCATGTCATGGACCTCTTCTCCGCATGATCCTTGGGAGCAGCCCAAGTTCTCTCCTACCGTTGAAAATTTTCTTCTTTCTTCTAAAAGCGTGGCGTAGCGGGAGCCATCTCCTATGACCCATGTAAACCATCTTTCTGGATTTCTTCATTCACCTGCTATGTGTATGTTCCATACAGTCGGAGCAGGCCTTCTTTCCTTTCACGGTTTGTCCAGAAAGATTGCCCAGTGCGGGATAGACATTAATGGTGCAGAACAGTAGAACTCGTAGCTTGAAGTTCTCCTGACCATATGCATCCCAAGTGTCCACGCCTTCTTTCCAAAGAATCTCAAGATCATCGATAACAGGCTCGAGGAATACATCGATATCATTGCCCGGTTGTTTTGGACCTTGGATTAAGAAGCACAACATAATATATTTCCTTTTGAAGCACAACCATGGCGGGAGGTCATAGTTCGCAATAAGGACGGGCCAAGGGCCATCCGTACACAAACATATCCTCATGTTTCTGGGGTCGGCCGCAAAGTCTTTGTACATTCAATCAATATTCCTCCATTGAATAGAATCCACTGGGTGCCTTAGCAAACCATCGTTTGTTCTCTCTTCGGCATGCCACCGCACTAATTTTGCTTCCTTCGGGTTGGCAAATATTCTCTTGAAACGATCAATGATGGCTAAATACCATACAACCTTCGCCGGACCACCCCGCTTTGACTTTTTTTCCTCTCCCGCACTTTTCCTTCACTTTTATCGAGAAGCCTAACACATAGGACAAGCTTCTAGGTCTGCATATTGCTTGTGGTACAATATGCAATCATTTGGACAAGCGTGAATTCTATGAACCTCTAACCCTAGGGGACACAAAACTTGTTTTGCTTCATATGTCGTTTCAGGCAGTGTGTTCTCTTCAGGAAGCATGGGCTTCAATATTCTCAAAAGTTCTGTAAAACTTTTGTCTGTCCATCCACTACTTGCCTTCAGCTTCATTAGGTCCAAGGTAGCTGATAATTTGGTGTGTTGTGCCTTGCATCCGGCGTATATAGGTGTCTCGGAGTCACTGACCAAACGGCTGAAATTCAACGAATCTCTCTCGTTATGAGCTTGCTCCTCAATATCACATAACATCTCTTGCAGCATATCAGGATCCACATCAACCATTTCACCGCCCAATGGAGATGGAATAAACATGTCACGCTCATCTTCATCTTCATGATTAATGGCACCGATGTTGTCTGCAGCTGCACCATTATCCGATTCTGTCTCTCCATGCTTCACCCAACATGTGTAGTCCTTCATGAATCCTCGTTGTATCAAGTGAGAGTGTACCTCCTATCCACTAAACAAAATCTCATTCTTGCAATCTCTACATGGACAACACATGTATTTGCTATTTCTTCTTCTCCTATCCTCCTCCGCGACGTTCATAAAACTTAAAACGCCATCTCTATACTCCTTGCAATGACGCTTTCAAGTTGTCGCATTCATCCAACTTCGATCCATCGTTACAAAATTTAACAAAACATTAGTTATCATACTACTAAATTGTAAAAAAGAATCAACCTTTATACTTACTTCTAATATATTCCAGTTTTTTTAAATAACAAAAATTCGCCCCCTCCAACCTCCCACCAAAGAAGTGAACAGTGGGATGAATTCAGACAGTGGTTGCTGGTGCATTTATAGTGTGTCCGGACTATATCTCAATCGGGCCAATTAAACGACATCTGTAACGGGGCATAGATATCTCTAACGGGCGTCAATGAAAGCCCGACACCGATATGAGTCATCGGTGACGGGCTATAAATTCATCTCAATCGGGCCTTATTTTTGAGCCCGTCACCGATGATCCTCATCTCTGACGGACTTGGTACTATGGCCCGATTGAGATATCCTAGGTTATCTCAATCGGGCTTACAGTTGGGCCCGTCACAGATATGTTTCATCGCTGACGGGCTATTTGCAATTGGGGCTGTACGAGTACATCTACAATGGTGCAAATGACGGCCCGATTGAGATGACTTCGTTCTGACGACCCAAGTGCTCCAGGCATATTTGGGCCCGTTACGGATGGAAGGTTCTGTACTAGTGAACTACATTGTTTCAGTAGTTGTTGGAAGTATAAAGTCTAGTTTCAGTAGTTGGGATTTACAGTTTGCTGACGTAAATATTGTCATATGGCAACATCGTTAAATAAGATAAAAATAGCACAATGCTTAATTTTTGATCTGCCTGCACTGCAAGAGGCAACGAGAAACGTCTGGGAGAATAATAAGCTCGGAGAAGGTGGTTTTGGTACTGTATATAATAGAAACAATATATATATTTAATTTGGCATACATATACAGTCATATGACCTTTTATAGTATTTCGAAATCTGGGATTTATTCATGGGGAATCAGCAGTTTTGTTCTAAATGAAATTTGTAGCAATTGTGCTGTTTTTGTGCATCTTTTGTTGATGTACAACACTATACATAATGATGCAAGACAGAATGTACAACACTATGGTTCTCTAAAATTTAGATCCTTTTGCATTCACTATGAACTCTATTAATCCCTCTCTTTAATTGTAGGATGGATCCAATGTTGAAGGAACAATATTGGACAAACATGGTCACAGGAGAGGATGCTATCCCTGGTTTCGATGAATACAATTATACCATGACACAGGACACCCAGAACATTGAAGAGATGAATAATGAAGTCGAAGCAATTGATGTGACAGTGCAGGCAAGTGGAGGAGCTCCACGGCCTCGATGTTCCAGGCCTAATTCGAAGCGAACAAAAAAACTTTGATCCGAAGGAGGATGTAGTTGTTGTTGCAGCTTGGTTGAACACGAGCAAAGATACTGTGTGGGGGGCTAATCAACCTCGTGGCTCATTCTGGAGTAAAATTCATGCTTTCTACGAGAAACACAAGACAACTGAAGTTTCCAGAACAGAGAGTTCCATTATGCATAGATGGATGACTATTTTGGACCAAGTGAACAAGTTTTGTGGATGCTACGAAGCGATTGAGTGTAGGCATCAAAGTGGTGCAACCATTCAAGACAAGGTTTATTTTCTTATTTGTTTCTTTTATTTTTTCCAATTTGATTTATCTGGGAATATATAAACCTTGATGAGTTAATTAATAACATTTGAAGGTTTCTGACGCGGCCGAGATGTTCAAGGAATTAGACAAGGAGAACAAGACATTCACTCTAGTGCACTATTGGAACAAGTTGAAGGATGAAGACAAGTGGAAGGCGGAGAGGAAGAGATTGTCGGAACAACAAGCTAGTAAGAGTAAGAAGAAACAGAAGATTAATGCGGATTCTATGCCTACGAATGTACAAGTCATTAGCATTGAAGAAGTTGCTGAGATTCCACCACCAGAATTCGAATCACGTAAGCGTCCAATGGGTTCGAAGAAGGCTAAGGAGGCTCTAAGGCGAGGAGGTGGTAAAGCTTGCATGGAGGCTTTGGACAAGATATGTGCCAGAAAGGAGGCTTTCGAGGTGGAGAAGGAGAAGAAGAAAGAAGGTGGTTCATGGCTTCTCTTGAGTTAGATAAAAAACGGCTTTCAATCTATGAGAAAGAGGTAGAACCAGACCTTCTTGAAAAGGAAGGGAAAATAATGTCAATCGACATAACCAACCTCGATACGTTGCAACAACAGTATTACACTATGATGCGCCAGAAGATTGTTGCTCGTCGTATGGAGGATTAGACTTAGTTTATGTCATTACATTTCTGGCAACTGTAGGACTTTAATTTAGGACATTTGGATTTACTATGAACACTTTATTGTATTAAATAGTTTTACAGGATAATATTACAGTGCTTTGATTAATAAAGGCGGTTGATGTTGCTGGTCTTGTCCTGTGCCTGCACCAGTTTTTTAAGCATGAAAACTATTGCTCCAGTGATTTTTTAGCAGCTGTTCCGTTGAATCCTCTGCCAATGAAGAAACATGGATGTGATCGGTTGCCTATAAGAATTTTCTCTGAAGTACCCTCATTTACCATTTCTCCTATTCCTTTTTGTTGTTTTATTCTGAAATGCCCTCTAAAGTTAAACTCAAACATATTTTCCCCTTGTCCTTTGCAGGAAGACTTCTTAAAAGATGTCATGCAATTTCTACTTCAGAAGGGGCTATTTTCTTAAAAGATGTCATGCAACCTTGTCCTCTAAAGGTTGGTCTTCAATTCTGCTATTTTCATGCATTAGTTAAGGGCTCATGGCCTTGTGGAGTTAAATATGGGGAGAAATGCTTATTTAATCATTTATGTAATGAAAATGATGATTGATCATTCAGGTGGTATCCAGAGGTGGATTTTATATAGGCAATGGCATAAATTTAAATCTACTTGATATATTATGAAATTTAAATCTTATTCTGTAGATCATGAAAGTGGATGATGTGATTGGTCAGCATAATAGATCTAAAAGTTCATGGTACATGATCTAGAGAAGGCAAGCATGCTGAACTTTGGTGAACAAAGTCAAGAGATGACGACTGTTGCAAGAGTGGAGACCAGTGCCATGAGCAGCAGCCACTAAAAATTGGAAGCTTTTAGTGGTTTCAGCAAGGCTCTACCTCATGTGATCTACTCTTGAAGGACTGTTGAAGGAGAGACCATGATCCAGACAGAGTTTTATATATATATATATATACATATATATATATATATATGGCAGGTGAATAGAATTTATTCTGAAATAATCATGCTTATGTTGGGCTCTTTTGACTTGCTCCTAGCACATCAGTATTTCTTTTTTCTTCTAGTAGTATTATGATATGATCTGCATCTTTTTCTGGGGCAGCAGAATTGCAGGGAATCTGCTTACAAGAGCCCCATGCTTGAAAGTTTTAGCACTGCTAATGCTATGTCAATGTGTGGTGACTTGCCTCATTGGTTGCTTGCAGAAATTTTGAACAGTATTTCCATAGTGCAATGGGTATATCTGATTTACTTTCAGAAGTTTTCAGCTCTTCACTAGTTGATATGGCATGACTATCTGGTGGTTTATCAGCAATTTGATCTTTGACTAATTAAGAATTTACTGAAAACATTTTATTACAATGTCAATTACATGTTGGTTTACTAATTTTTTTGCCACACATAAATTGTGAATTCTACTTTGCAGAAATTCTATATTCTCGGAACTAACACTGACAAAACATCATGGAAACTACTCAAGATTGATAGAATCGAACCATCAGGCTCAACATTGATGAGAGTTCTACTGTGTACTCACATAGTGGATATCTTGATCTGCTAAAGGTTCTTGATGAAGACCACAGGTCAACTGGTGGTCATGTAGTTGATATTTGATATTTGTCAACTAAGAAAATAAAGTTAAATAATCATGTTTATGTTGCTAATATAAATCAGGATGATGATTCCATAAGTGCTCGATTAGGTCTTCTTTTAATTGGACATGTGTTTCTTTGTCTCTAATCCTTTTGTGTGCTTCAATAAATTCATCAAGCGTTCGATTATTATCGTGCGAAGGTTCCACATTTTGGCCACCATAATCGAACTGCTCATTAGGGTCAACAACTCCTTCATCCTCAATAATCATATTGTGCATGATAACACAAGCTTTCATGATGTATCCAAGTGTCTCTGTGTCCCACACACGAGCTGCTCCTCGAACAATGGCGAACCTAGATTGCAGAACCCCAAAAGCTCTTTCGACATCCTTCCTCGCTGCTTTCTATGCTTTTGCAAAATATTTGTTCTTGTTTCCCATAGGTTGAGAGATAGACTTCACTAAAGTAGCCCATGATGGGTATATACCATCTGCTAGATAATAACCCATCGTATAATCATGACCATTAATGGTATACTTCACCTCAGGAGCTTTCCCCTCCGCCAGGTTTGTGAATAATGGAGACCGATGAAGTACATTGATATCATTGTGAAACCCAGACATTCCAAAAAAGGCATGCCATATCCAAAGATCATTAGAAGCAACGGCCTCTAAAATAATAGTGGGCTTCTCCACATGTCCCTTGTACTAACCCTGCAATTCTACAGGACAATTCTTCCACGCCCAATGCATACAATCAATGGATCCTAACATACCAAGAAAACCTCTTTTCTCACCTAGTGACAGTAAGCGTGTTGTGTCAGACTCGTTAGGATATCTCAGGTATTCATCTTCAAATATATCAACAATTGTAGCAACGAATCTACGTAGGCTCTCAATTGCGGTACTTTCGCCAATGCGAACATACTCATCCGTTGCATCAGCCGGAACTCCGTATGTTAGCATACGAAATGTTGCAGTGACTTTCTGGTAGCAACTTAATCCAAGTACATTTGCTGTATTCCTTTTTTGCACAAAGTAATCATCGTGTGCTTCAACGACATTCGTTATGCGTAGGAAAAGGTCTCTATTCATCCTGTACCTGAAAAAAAATCATGCAACATTTACCAACCATCCTAGGTACATATTACAATTGAATGCACACGTACCGCCGGCGAAATAAATTTGGGTCGTATGTCGGCTCTTCAGCCAAGTAATCTTGAAACATCCTTTGGTGCCCGCCTTGTCGATCTCGATAAATAACTTTGTGCCTTGGGACGGAACCACCATGTCTTCCTTTTGGTTTGAATATGTCTCGACAATTGCGTACGCGATAAAACCAAAATGTCATCATCATCGATGATGAGTCATCCAACTCTCTCTGAAGTGATTTGGAACCACTCATAGTGTTTAGCGGGGATGGCTTGCTAGGAGTGATTTGAAAAAAGTGGCGGCGAGATCCTAATCAGGGGCGGCGGCGAACGTCCTAGGATCGATGTTGCACTGGAAAATTGCTTGTCGCACGAACGGTTTTTTGGCGGCACATGGAAAAAAGGCCGCAATACAAAATTATTGATCAAAGCAACAGTGATCGGCTCTTTACTGGGCAAACTAACAATGCACGGCTCTACTGGACAAAGAAACAATGCATGAGCACGAAAGAGAGCAAAATATTTGTTTGGGGCCAGAAAACAGAGGCACAACAACATATATAAAAAGAGGCGGCTTTGTGCTAATCTTTCTCCAATTCAACTACTATTTAACAGAAATAACAGCTATGAGCCCAAATTTGAATTTTTCAATAACATCTATGAGCCCAAATTTGAATTTTTAGAAAGTATTTATAGAAAACTCTTGGAGATTGCCTCTTTTTTATCTTCCACTATCTTTTGAAGAGTTACAAAACAACAAGATTTGGAAAAAAATTATAGGAAACTCTTGAAGATGCTCTAAGTAAAAATAAGAAGAAAAGACCACGCCTGCAATATCTGTACACACTGGAACGTACTTGTTTCACACAAATATTATTGGAAGATGCAAATACTCCTTATATCTTTTAATTGTACGCTGCTATTGACTTCTAGACACGTTACGTTGTATATTATTTAAAACTTTTGTGTAAATGGTATTCCTTTCGTTCCACTCACTAAAGCATCCCACTCAGTAAGTATTGATTCAACTTTTTAAATATTTGTCCAATAAATACCTTATTATAAATTAAATTTTATTTGACAAAAATAATATTACTAAATTGTCATTTAAAACTTATTTTTTATAATTATATTTTTGTTACTACCAACATTACAGTATATAAAAAATTAAAGTTAAAATATTAGTTTTAATTGTATCAAGTTTGACCGCGTCTTATGGGACATAAAATATGCGTGTATATATATGTGTGATATTTAATATTAAACAACATTCTATATTTAAAACCGAGAGAGTAGCTGACTCTTCTGGAGATGGCCTTGATAGACAAATATCTCATCAATCAACATATATATGTATATATACGGATGATACATCGACAGCAGGCAAGCAAGCGGTTGAGGGAGACGAACTCAAAACGATCAGAGAAAACATGTGTGCGTGTGCAGGATCTATCTAGGTTGTTCCCAACTCCCAACAAACCAAAGCACCAAATCATGGCATGACGTACACAAGCCAGAGAGCTTAAATAAACATGTGGTTCACGAAGCCCATGCATGTTCATGATGGAACGGTTGCTAAACAAACACTTAAAAATTTTTTAAAGGTATCGGTTGGAAAACCCTATTAAATACCGGTTTTCTTAACTGACACCTGTTTGTCGATACCTAAAAAAAATTTAATAGGTGTCGGTCAAAAAACCGACACCTTTTAAGGGTAACAAATCAAAAAATGTTTTTGCAACGGTTCGTCCACAAATCTCGGCTCGACTCATCCACAAATCTAAGCTCATCCAGATTCAATCCACAACAACACATAATTCACATATCCATGCACAATAATCCATTCATAGAAACACAAGATTAACTAACGGTTCATCCATATATCCATCTCTAATCCACAGATCAATATACCAAAAAATTCAAGACCCACATATCACAAAAATCCACATATCCATCTCCATTCCACACCATTTCACAGATCAATACATCACAAATCACCTAAAAATCAAGATCCACATATCACAAAAAAAAACCTCCATCGTCGTTGTAGTCACACATCCGTCGTAGTCGTCGTTGCACAGCCGCTGCCGCCACCTCCCCTTCCGCCGGATCTGGCGGAGGGGAGCGCCTCCCGCGGCCACGCTGCCTACCGCACGGCCGGCGCCGACTCCCGCAGCCGCGCCTCCTCCCGCGCGGCTGGCGCCGCCTCCCACACGGCCGCGCCGCCTCCGGCGGCCACGCCCCTCGCGTGGCCGGCCGCCTCCCATGGCCGCGCAGCCTCCCACGCGGCCAGCGCCATCTCCCCCGCGCGGTCGGCGCCATCTCCCCCGCGCGGACGCGCCGCCTCTCGTGCGCGACCGGCGCCGCCTCCCGCGGCCAGCGCAGCCGCCCCACCCGTCGTTTGGAAGAGAGGAAGAGATAAGATGGAGAGGAACAGATAAGGAGAGAGGAAGAGATAAGATGGATAAGATGGGAATATAAACCGCTGCTCGGCTAAAATGGCTCGGCTCAAATTTTTTTGTCGGTTTTTTTAAAAATCGATACCTATAATATATTATATGTGTCGACTTTTTAGTAACCAATAGCTATCGGTGCTGGTCTGTTTAGAAAAACCGACACCTATACTATAGATGTCGGTTTTTCTCCAAAACCGACACTTATAGGCGTTTAAAGGTGTCGGTTTTTAAATTTTTGGTCTGTGAAGGTGAAAAAAACATTATAGATGTCGATTTTCGATGTTCTGATATCTATAATACCGATCTATATGTGTATTTTTTTAAGTAGTGAACGTACACGTAGGTACGTACACATGCATGCATGATGCATGAAATGCTCCCAGGCACGAACGTGTACGTGGGTAAAACACGTACGACAACTGAGGCTGCTCTGTCACTCGTTGCTGTCAAATTAAAATGGGGCTATTAGACTTAGATTGGAGTAGTTAATTAATAATTAGATGTGCAAGAGAAGGACAAATTGGTGATCGATTGATTGGCATGGCACAGTGGCCGGCAAGTAGAAGCTGAACAAATCAAGTGGGAATTCTCTCGCAGAAGTAATTTTGTCCTTATGCAGATTCGGACGCATCGTTTTTATATATTATTTAAATAATTATGAAAAAACTTAATAATATATAGGACCTAGCTAGATTTTTAGTAACTTGAAAATGGCCACAAAATTTGATCACCTTTTGATATTAAGTTCTAAGTTCTAGCTGATTGATACACTATACCGGCATCGGCTATCTCTAACGGGCATTAACCCTCGTCTTTATCGGAATAGCCCCCCATCACTATGCAAATGTCATTGATGTGAGAAAATATCTCTAATGGGCACAAGGCCGTCACAGATGCACATTATCTCAATCGGGCCATATTAAATGCCCGTCTCAGATGAGTTTGAAAGTCAAACCAGGGGTGTTGAGCGCCCTTCACGGATGACACATCTCAATCGGTCCTACTTCTAAGCCCGTTAGAGATGACAACTCATCTCTAACGGGTCATAGTTAATAGGCTGTCACCGATAGGGTTGACCAACCTCGAAGTCAAATATAGTCCAGGTTTGTTGCCCGTCAAGGATGCATATCTCTAACAGTCTATAGTACTGAGCCCATCACGGATGACCTATGTCTATCGGGTTGTTGGGTTGAGTCTGTTACGGATATCCTATCTCTATCGGGTTTTTTGTAAAATGCCCGTCAGGGATGAGTTAACCCACCAAAAAAATAAAATTTATCTTTTGGCTAGCCTCAGGCCTTTGCTAGCCATGCCCGCTGCAAAAAATGACAGATATATAACATCACAGCCCAGCCACAGCCATTCATCACAACCACAGCCATTCATCACAACCACAGCCAAGTTGATCCATTCACATATATATTTATCACAGCCACAGTAGCAAGTTGATCCATTCAAGAAAGGTGAGGAAAGGAACAACAAGTTAGGGCGAAGAGTATCATTCAAGCATCATATCATAGCCATATCAGCACCAAAAATTATGCATCATAGCAGTATAGCAAGATAGCAGTATAGCAGTATCAACACCATATCATTCAAGCATCATAGGGATTAAGCAAGATAGCAGTATAGCAGCCATGATAGCAGTAGCAGTATAGCAGTATAGAAACTAGATAGCAGTAGGAGTAGCAGTATAGAAACTACACTTGCTTCATTAAATCAAACAAAATTAAATCACACACTCCACTGCTATCATAGCCATTGCTATCTTGCTTGAATGATAATAGTAAAGCAGTATAGCAGGACAATGTTTGAAGATTAAAACTAGAGGACAATACTAGCATGACAAAATGAAGCAAAGGAGTAGCAAGAGGTAGCCTGGACGAGCTATCCTTCCAAACAAGATGAACATTGCTATCCTTCCAAACAAGGAAATAACTTGGACAACAGGTTAAAGCATATAGATTGAACTAAACATCTAGCATTCACACATTCTATTAGCATCACAAAGCCATCACACATTCTATTAGCATCACAAAGCACTGATAGCAAGGAATAACACTGATAGCAGGGAATAACACTGATAGCAGTGGATGAGCATCACAAAGCATCACATAGCATCAAGGATCCGTCACCGGTGATGAGAGAGAGAGAAGAGGGGTACTAACCGGTGAGGATGGGCTTGGGGTCTAGGCGACGACGGTGCGGCCGGGCTCAGGGTTGACGTGGCCGGCGTCGAGGGAGGCGGCGACGGGCTGGTGGTCGACACAGCCGGCGTGGAGGGAGGGCTCAGGGTCGATCTTGGCCGCAACGGGCGGCCGGGCTCAGGGTCGAGGACGGACGGCAGCAACGTGCGACCAGTCTCGGGATCGAGGACGACGACAATGGGCGGCCGGGCTAGGGTCGAGGATGGCGGCAACGTGAGACCGGGCTCGGGGTCGAAGATGATGGCAATGGGTGGTCGGGCTCGGGGTCTCAAGGACGACGACAACGGGCGGTCGGGCTCGGGGTCGAGGACTGCGGCAACGTGTGACCGGGCTTGGGGTCGAGAATGGTCAGCATGGATCTGAGAGGCGGCGGCGTGGATCTATGAGGCGGCGAGGAGGTGGCGGCGTGGAGGCCTGGAGGCGTGGAGGAGAGGAGGCGTGGAGGAGTGCAGGCGGCAGCGTAGAGGAGAGGAGGCGGCGTAGAGGAGAGGGATTGACTAAGTAACCCTAGTCAACCACTTCTCTGACATGCGTAATACTACGGCCTGATGCGGATGAGTCATCTCTGACGGGCAATTGCAGTAAGCCGGACCTCAAGGTCTTTCCAATATGGTAGCCGCTAAAATATGGATTTCTTCTTCCACATATCCTTATCATTTTCCTTGCCACGTTTTCTTTTCTTCCAAATTCATTAGTTATGTTTTTGACCATGTCATGGACCTCTTCTCAAGACAAATCCTTGGGAGCAGTTCCAAGTTCTCTCCTACCGTTAAAAGTTTTCTTATTTCTTCTAAAGGCGTGGTGTAGCGGGAGCCATCTCCTATGACCCATGTAAACCATCTTTCTGGATTTCTTCAGCCATCTGTTGCGTGTATGTTCCATACAGTCGGAGCAAGCCTTCTTTCCTTTCACGATTTGTCCAGAAAGATTGCCCCGTGCGGGATAGTCATTAATGGTGCAGAACAGTAGAACTCGTAGCTCGAAGTTCTCCTGACCATATGCATCCCAAGTGTCCACGCCTTCTTTTCAAAAAATCTCAAGAACATCGATAACAGGCTCCAAGAATACATCGATATCATTGACTGGTTGTTTTGGACCTTGGATTAACAAGCACAACATAATATATTTCCTTTTGAAGCACAACCATGGCGGGAGGTTATAGTTCGCAATAAGGACGAGTCAAGTGCTGTGAGAACTGGATATCTCCAAAAGGATTCATGCCATCCGTACACAGACATATCCTCATGTTTTTTTGATCGGGAGCAAAGTATCTGTACTTTCGATCAATATTCCTCCATTGAATAGAATCCGCAGGGTGCCTTAGCAAACCATCGTTCGTTCTCTCTTTGGCATGCCACCGCACTAACTTTGCTTCTTTCGGATTGGCAAATATTCTCTTGAAGCGATCAATGATGGGTAAATACCACACAACCTTCGCCGGACCACCCCGCTTTGACTTCTTTCCCTCCCCCGCACTTTTCTTTTGCTTTGTATCGAGAAGCCTTACACATAGGACAAGCTTCTAGGTCCGCATATTGCTTGTGATACAATATGCAGTCGTTTGGACAAGCGTGAATTCTATGGACCTCTAACCCTAGGGGACACAGAACCTGCTTTGCTTCATATGTCGTCTTAGGCAATGTGTTCTCTTTAGAAAGCATGACCTTCAATATTCCCAAAAGTTCTATAAAACTTTTGTCTGTCCATCCGCTACTTGCCTTCAGCTTCATTAGGTCCAAGGTAGCTGACATTTTAGTGTGCTTTGCCTTGCATCCGGCGTATAGAGGTGTCTCGGAGTCACTGACCAAACGACTGAACTTCATCGAATCTCTCTCGTTGTGAGGTTGCTCCTCAACGTCACGTAACATCTCTTGCAGTATATCAGGATCCACATCAACCATTTCACCGTCCAATGGAGATCGAATAAACATATCACGCTTATCTTCATCTTCATGATTGTCAGCACCGATGCTGTCTGCAGCTGCACCATTACCCGATTCTGTCTCTCCATGCGTCACCCAACATGTGTAGTCATTCATGAATCCCCGTTGTATCAAGTGAGAGTGTACCTCCTCTTCGCTAAACATAATCTCATTCTTGCAATCTCTACATGGACGACACATGTATTTGCTATTTCTTCTTCCTCTATCCTCCTCCGCGACATTCATAAAACTTAAAACGCCATCTCTATACTCCTTGCAATGACGCTTCAAAGTTGTCGCATTCATCCAACTAAGATCCATCGTTACAAAACTTAACAAAACATTAGTTATCATACTACTAAATTTAAAAAAAATATTTCAACCTTTATACTTACTTCAAATATATTCCTGTTTGTCTTTTAAAAAAATAATAAAAATTTGCCTCCTTCAACCTCCCACAAAAAAGTGAACAGTGGGATGAATTCAGACAGCGGTTGCTGCTGTATTTATAGTGTGTCCGAACTATATCTCAATCGGGCCAATTAAACGACATCTGTAACGGATGCACAGACATCTCTAACGGGCGTCAATCAAAACCTAACACCGATATGAGTCATCGGTGACGTGCTATAAAGTCATCTCAATCGGTCCAAATTTTGAGCCCGTCACCGATGATCCTCATCTCTGACGGGCTCGGTATTATGCCCCAGTTGAGATATCCTAGGTCATCTCAATCGGGCTTACATCTGAGCCCATCACAGATGAGTTCCATCGCTGATGGACTATATGTAATTGGGGTTGTACGAGTACATCTACAACGGTGCAAATTCAGGCCCGATTGAGATGACTTCGTTCTGACGGCCCAAGTACTCCAGGCATATTTGGGCTCGTCACAGATGTTGGGATCTGTACTAGTGATAGAGTTACGATTCATGCGACTATAATATTATATAATACGCATTAATTTATTTTCTTTCTATATTGTGCATCAGTCCAAGAGCTTATGATAATGCACGTGCACACTTCTTGTCTTCCTAACCTCCTCCTCGTACCACCCAAAACCATTATGGATCCCACGCCCCTACCCACTATCCTCTTCCAACCCAACTACTCCGTTGGCAGTGGCGCCACCACCTCACCTCTCGCTATTGTCTATCGTCCACCCGTCAATCCCCCTCTTTCCCCTCCTCAACCCTCACACACTCGAACCTAATTTGGCATGCCGCCACCAATGCAAAGATTGTAATGGTTGTTAGCATCGGAGAAAGGAATTGCCGGGAGTGCTCGCCATCTCCCTCCTTCAATCTGCTCTCTTCATGTTTCCCCTGATCCAGAGGTTGAAGGTGACTAAAATCACCTAAACTCTTGCAACTCCCTTACATATATCAATATGTGATATAATCCACAAAAGGAATAAGTCTACTTCACCCCCTGAAGCATTAGGGTTGGTCTACTTAACACCCTAAAGTAAGAAACCGGATATTCTACCCCTTGAAGTATGTAAACCAGTTCAAATAACTCACTATAGTGGTTTGATGGTTACATTACATTGGTATTGACTTGCATGTCCCAAAGATTAGTCTAGTAAACCCAAGTTGATCTAATTATTGTTTTTCTCTCACTGATCGATAAACCAAAAGACTATATCATCCTTAGCCTAAAAATAAAAATTGACATATATTAACACTAATTTACATCATTCTCAACCTGTTTCACTTAAGAAAATAATGTTTAGCCCGTTTCAATAGTCTCCTTTATAGTCCAAGAGACCAAAATCATCATCATGTCATCGTGTGTACAAAATAACCACCGATAAAACCACTCTAGGGATTGTTTAAACTGGTTTTAATACTTTAGAGGGTAGAATATCTAGTTTTATATTTTAGGGGGTTATGTAGACCAGTCACAATATTTCAGGGGATGAAGTAGACTTATTCCATTCACAAATATGTATAAATATGTATAGTTAAATTTTAACTTGTATGTATGTTTGTGAGTGATATATGATATATTATCCTATGTGATTAAACTTTTTCCATCACTATATGGAGAAGACGCCCCAAAAAATGCTAGGCTAAGATGAGGAGATCGGACAAAGCCACTACCGGAAACAACACTTTTGCCGAGTGCTTCACTCTTTGCTGAGTGCACAATATCGAGCACTCGGCAAAGACAGTATATGCCGAGTGCATAAAACAGGACTCTCGGCATAACAATAACACTTGGTAAAATTAAACTTTGTCAAGTGCCTAACGTGAAACACTCAGCACAAATGGCAAAAGGAACTCGGCAAAATCTCGGCGCTCGACAAAAAATCATCGCGTGACAGGCACGCGCACCGTCCGACGAATGACGTCCCCGCCGTTAGGCTTTGTCGAGTGCCTAACGGAGGCACTCGGTGAAGACCCAATTTTGCCGAGTGCCTAACGGAGACACTCAGCAAAATACGAAGTTTGCCGAGTGACCTCCCCTGAAACTAGGCAAAATAATTTTTTTTCAAGTCCTGCCCTCCAAACTTTTTCTACCCCCCACATATAGCATGTGGTACTCCATGTTAAAATTTAGTATATTTCTCGATCTTTTTGCTATATTTAATAGATTTATTCCCTTTAGAAGAATTTTTAACCGGGTGTCAAATTTGAACTGCAAATAATTCAAATAATGGAATAAAATGAGTGGAAAAATGATATTCATGTTTTCAAGTTCAGCTTGAGGTTGTATCCAAGAAATGAAAAGAAATTTCGAACATCCTGTTCAGGAAACACGAAAATGAACATGTGGTCAAATGATTTTTAAATTCTAAAAAAGCAAATAGAGTCCGAAAATCACAAGATTTGTCAAGATGTCATGGTATCGTATGTTGAGGCTATGGTAAATAATTGACAAGGTTTCGAATAATTTGTCACGTATTATGCTTACAAATCGAACCTTCGATAATGAAGAGCACTAAGTGTTGAGAAGGATCGGTAGGATTTGGAGTCAAAGTGACGATCGAATTCAAGATTAGCTTCAAAACTTTTTATATAGGCAATAGATAACATAATTTGGTTCATGTTAAATTTTGGTAATTTTTTGGATCCATTTGATAATTTTTATTTATTAATTGCATGAAATATAAATTTATTTCTCCGAGAGTAGCACTCAGCAAGTGGTGGACAAGTGGTGCGCTCCTGAGTTGTAGGAGACGCACACGGCTTGCCGGGAGCGGTGTTTGATGATTCCAGGTGCACCACACTAATGGATAACGCGTAGGCTATGATAGCACAAAACAAAATTTTTCTCTCGCGCAATCTAGGAAAGCTTGCAAGTAAGGGTCAATAGATCGTTACTGATTGACGCGTAGTGTAGAGGAAACAGTTGATCTGTTGCAAGCCAACCTCGGACAAGCCTTGTTGACTTCAGAAGACTCCCAGCCGACCTCGGCAATGTCGAACAGTACCTCGCGGACCCTGAGTAGTGCTATGCCGACCCTGGGTCCGAATCGCCCGACCCCGCCGACCCTGGGTCCGCATCACCTGACCCCGCCGACCCCGGGTCCGAATCGCCCGACCCCGCCGACCTCGTCACGCTCCGCTCGACCGCCCCAAGACCATTCGGATTCGACGATGTCGACGATGTCGTTCCGGTTCGCCCGGCCCTCCGATTGCCTGACCTAACTGACGAATTAGCTTCGGCTAGTTGGATCTCGGGGAGATTCAATGCCGCCGACTTACACCGCAACGTAGCGTTGTCTCTACCAATATCTACACATCCAGGGAGAGAACTCCAGACACCCGTGTGCTAGCACGTGATGCGGGGCTAGTGTTTTGGCTCGGACGTGGGAGGGTTTCTGTGGAGAAGATTGATCCGACTATGAAGTTGCTGCATACCAACCCTTCACCCTTCGTGCCCTTTATATAGAGTTGCCGACTGGGCCTAAAGGCCCATCGGGACTCTACGTCTGGTCGGATCCCTATCCGATTGAGCCGTATCCGAGTAAAACTAAAATGCCTTTTCTATCCCGTTAAGTGTGTGACCCAATAGGTTCGTGTACAATTGGCCCCGGCCTAAAAAAACCCTTTCGGCCGGCTTGTCAACAGCGGCCCCTAGCAGAACATATTGACACCAAAATATACACAAAGATCATATCGGCTGAACCTGTAATATGTGCACAAATCTCTTTGCCTCACGGTATCAATTAAGCTATAGGCAAAACTTGTGCCATCCTATCTATAGCTTAATCATTCACTCGGTCTCGTATTGGATTATATATCTATTGATTGACTCCTCAATCAACTCGGCATGGCCATGCGCTTCCATAATCCATTATATCGAGGGGCCCAGAGATATCTCTCCTATAGGAGGAGAAAATTCCATCTTGATCATTCATATCCCTCTACATGTTTCATAGCAAACACGAAGACTACTTTTATAACTATCTAGTTACGGTATAGTGTTTGGTAGTCCCTAAGTAAGTCATTACACATGTTGGAATCCATGATGATCTCAGGTCTAAGGACTTTGCACCAACACTATTTGAGACCAACTAATGTCATATTAATTCCCTGTAGTGTCTCAAGGTGGGTCTATCCAATAACATGTTCTCTATTATGTATTCATGTTTGTTGATTTGGTATCTCCATACCTTAATCCATCAGACATGATCATCAATCAATACACGTGATGATCTTAGAATCATATTCATTTCATAGATATGTTATATGATCAGGGACCATTTAGAAATAGATTTATATTACATAAAGAGTCTCATGAATAAGTCACATACTTATTGATCCATACTAATTATCTATTTCATGGAACAGAATAACAGTTTATTCATTAATACATAAACATTGACCATGATATCCAACATCTCCATGTTGCTTCTAGGGCATATCACTAACAGTCTCCCACTTACACTAGAGTCAATCATGTTAGTATCTAATACCCATTGCTTTAGTATGTGCCTCATGTTTCGGCTGAGGGAGCGATTTTGTCAACGGATCGACAATATTTGGATCCGCGTACACTTTGCATATGTTTACGTCACCTCTGTCCACTGTCTCGTGGATGAGATGGTATCACCGAAGAATGTGTTTGGATTTCTGATGTGATCTAGGCTCCACTGTTATCACAATAGAGGGACATTGGACTAGCCGCACTCGTCATCACACCCAGCTCAGAAACAAATTTCTTGATCCAAACAACCTCCTTTGTAGCTTCAGAAGCAACGATGTACCCAGCCTCCGTTAGAATCAGCAATAGTATCCTGCTTGGAACTCTTCCAACTGACTGTGCCTCTGTTTAGGCAAAACACAAACCTAGATTGTGATCTATAGTCATCTTTGTTTGTTTGGAAGCTAGCATCGGTGTAACCACTTACAACGAGCTCTTCTTCACCTCCATAGACTAGGAACATTTCTTTAGTTCTTCTCAAGTACTTAAGAATATTCTTTGCAGCAATCCAGTGACCTTCACCTAGATCCGACTGGTATCTACTCGTAGCACTCAAGCGTATGAGACATCTGGACGTGTATAAAGCATAACATACATGATGGATCCAATTGTCGAAGCATATGGAACCATATTCATCGTACTCCACTCATCAGGCGTCCTAGGACACTGATTCTTGCTGAGATTAATACCATGCGACATTGGCAAAAAATCTTTCTTGGAATCATGCATGTTGAACCTCTTCAACACCTTGTCAATGTATGTACTTTGTCTTAATCTAATTAGCCTCTTAGATCTATCTCTATAGATCCTAATGCCTAGTATGTATGCTGCCTCCTTATTCTGTTTCATGAAATAGAAGTCTTGTATTGATCAATAAGTACTTGATGTAATATGAGACTCGTTATGTATGAATCTATTTCTAAATGATCCCTGATCATACATCATATCAATGGAACAAATATGACTCTAAGATCAGCATGTTTATTGACTGATGATCATATCTCATATATCATGGTATGGAGATACCAAATCATTAAACGTGAACATGTGTTAGAGAACATATTATTGGATAGACCCACTTTGAGACACTACAGTGAATTAATGTGCCATTAGTTGGTCTCAAGTAGTGTTGGTGTAAAGTCCTTAGACCTAAGATCATCATGGATTCCAACATGTGTAGTAGCTTACTTAGGGACTACCAAATGCTATTCCGTAACAGGGTAGTCATAAAAATAGTCTTCGGGTTTGCTATGAAACATGTAGTAGGATGTGAATGATCAAGATGTAATTTGCCCCTCCTATGGGAGAGATATCTCTGAGCCCCTCGATATATTGGATTATGAAAGTGCATGGCCATGCCGAGTTGATTGAGGAGTCAATTAACAGATAAATTATCCAACACGAGACCGAGTGAATGATTAAGCTATTGATAGGATGGCACTAGTCTTGCCTATAGCTTAATTGATACCGTGAGGCAAAGGGATTTGTTCACACATTACAGGTTTAGCCGATATGATCTTCTTGTATACTTTGGTGTCAATGCGTTCTGCTAGGGGCCGCTGTTGACGGGTTGGCTGAGTTGTACTCGGGTCGGAACCAAGTATACCTGAACCTACAGGGTCGCACACTTAACGGGATGGAACATGTATTTGAGTTTGACTCGGATATGGCTTAGTTCGGATAGAGATCCGATTGTATATAGAGTCTCGATGGGCCACAAGGCCCAGTCGGCCAACTCTATATAAGGAGGGCAAGGGTGGAGATCAAGATGCAGAACCTCTAAGCCAGATCAACTTCTCCACAGAAACCCTAGTCCACGTCTGAGCCAAAACCCTAGCCGTCCATTGCGTGCTAGCACATGTGTGTTCAGCGTTCCTTCCCTGGATGTGTGGACACCGGTAGAGACATCGCTACGTTGCGGTGTAAGTCAGCGAATCGGAACGGATTTGGTGAGATCAGATCATGGTCGGCGACGTGGTCTGCGAGCTGGTTGGGAGATCGGATCGTGGTCGGCGACATGATCGGGGCGCTGATTAGGAGATCGAAGCGAGGTCGACGTGGTCAGGTGAGGCGTTATCCGAGGTCGGCAAGGTCGGGCGAGGCGCTGTCTGAAGTCGGCAAAGCATTGTTCGAGGTCGACAAGACTTCCCGACGTGCGTACATTGGGTCGGCTACTATAACGTAGTTCTTTCGCTGCACTGCACGTCACTTGGTAACAATCTATAGACCTTTACTTCCAAGCTTTTCTGGATTGCACGGTAAAAAAATTTTGTTTTATGCTATCGTAGCCTCCGTGTTCTCCTTCTACCAAACCGTTTGATTACATTATCAAAATGAATATTCCAACTCTGAGATTCTTGCTTCAATCCATAAATGGATTTTTGTAGCTTGCATATCTTTCCAGGCAATTGTGGATGGACAAAACCTTCAGGCTGTATCATATACACATCGTCGCTTAGGTTTTCATTTAGGAAAGCCATTTTGATATCCATCTGCCATATCTCATAATCGAAATATGTAGCAATTTCTAGAATATTCCGAATAGACTTTAGCATTGCAACGGGCGAGAAGGTTTCATGATAATCAACACCTTGAATCTGTTTAAAACCTTTCGCCACCAATCGCGCCTTATAGATGTGAACATTTCCATCCATGTTTGCCTTTTTCTGAAAAATCCATTTGCACTCAATGGTTTTGACACCATCAGGTGGATCAACCAAGTTCCAAACTTGATTATCATACATGGATTCTATTTTGGATTTCATGGCTCTAAGCCATTTGTTGGAATCTGGTCCCACCATCGCATCCTCATAGGTCTTAGGTTCATCGTTGTCTAACATTAATATGTCACGTTGTTCTACGCCAGTGTATCTTTCAGGCGCATGACGTGCTCTTTCGGACCTCCGTGGGGCTGGTGTATCTACAACAAAAGGTACAACATTTTGTTCCTCCTGTTGTGGTCCTGTGGTAGCTGAAACATTTTCTGGTGTTTCTTGAATCTCTTCAAGATGCACCCTGCTCCCATTAACCTTTCATGAAAGAAGCTCTTTCTCCAAGAAAAACACCATGTCAGGCGACAAACACTTTGCCTTGTTTCCGATTATAAAAATAATATTGTTTTGTTTCCTTAGGATACCCCACAAAGAAACATTTGTCAGATTTGGGTATAAGCTTGTCGGATTGTAAACGCTTTACATAAGCTTCACATCCCCAAATTTTGAGAAAAGACAAACTAGAGGGCTGCCCTATCCATATCTTATATGGTGTCTTTTTCATTGACTTAGATGGAACTCTATTTAGTGTGAACGCAGCTGTTTCAAGAGCATATCCCCAAAAGGATAATGGAAGATCACATTAGCTTATACCACACCATGTCCAACATGGTGCGATTTCTCCGTTCGGACACCCCGTTCCATTGAGGAGTTCCTGGCGGAGTCAACTCTAGAACAATTCCACAATCTTTTAGATGATTACCAAAATCTTGGCTTAAGTATTCACCACCACGATCTGATCGTAGAAACTTGATTATTTTCCCTAAATGATTCTGTACTTTGTTCTGGAATTCTTTGAATTTTTCAAAGGATTCGGACTTATGCCTCATTAAGTAGATATAACCATATCTACTAAAGTCATCGGTAAAAGTATTGAAGTACTGAAAACCACCTCTGGCCGTGGAACTCATTGGTCCATATACATCAGTATGTACGAGTGCCAACAAGTCACTTGCTCTCTCACTGTAACCCGTGAAAGGTGCCTTTGTCATCTTACCAAGTAAACAATACTCGCATGTCTCAAATGATTCAAAATCAAAAGAGTGTAGCATACCATCTTTATGGAGCTTCTCCATGCGTTTCTCATTTATATGGCCTAGGCGACAATTCCAAATAAATGTGGGGTTTATATCATTTGAGAGTTGCCTCTCTGTATTAATATTATAGATGGGAGATGCTTCAAGATCCAAAATATAATCCATTCACCAATGAAGTATGAAAATATAACATATCTCTAAGATAAATTAAACAACTATTGTCCACTGATCTCAAATCATATCCTTCCTCTTGCAAACATGAAGCGAAAATTACGTTTTGACATAGAGTTGGAACACAATAACAATTATTTAATTCCAAAACTAATCCTGAAGGTAAGTGAAGTGGCACAGTGCCGACGACAACTGTAGCAACCTTTGCTCCATTGCAGACCCGCAGGTTCACCTCGCCCTTTCTCAAGCTTCTACTTCTTCTCAGACCCTACAACGATTTGCATATATGAGCTACTGATCCGATATCAAATATCCAAAAGTCAGTAGATGAAGTAGCATGATTGATTTCTATAACATTAATACCTGAAGCTGAAGTATAACTTTGCTTCTTTTTGAGATCCTCTAAGTACTTCTTGCAGTTCCTCTTCTAATGACCCGCCTCCTTGCAATAAAAGCAAACAAGCATCGTCGCGTGCACCCTTCTTGCCTTTCTTTGCCTCGGAAACACTCACGATCTCATTAGGAGTTAACTTTGTTTTGGTGCAAAGTTTGTTGAAAAGGGATTGGCGCTTAGCTTTCTGCATCATCATCACAAGCTGACCATTTTTCTTGATACTTTCCTCAATAGTCTTTAGCATCCCATGCAATTCGGCCAAGGTCTTATTCATGCTGTACATGTGATAATTTAGTATGAATGGCTCAAAGTTCGAAGGGAGCGACTGGAGAATCACGTCTATAGCCAACTCTTGGCTAAGAGGAAAACCTAGTTTTTCAAGACTCTCAATATAGCCAATCATCTTTATCACGTGTGGACTGACGGAATTCCCCTACACAAGCCTGCACACAAACAAGGAATTTGAAGTGCTGAACCTCTCGGCAATAGCTTGGTTCTCAAAGATGCCACGTAGACCCTCAATAATACTGTGAGCATCACTGCTCTCGTATTGCTTCTAAAGCTCTGAGGACATTGTGGCAAGCATGAGACAATTTATATCTAGGAAATCATTAGTGTACTTCTCATAAGACTTCCGTGCAGTAGCATTAGCATTATCAGGCAAATCATAGGGATAGGGAACTTCAATAACGTACTCCTTTCGCTCTTGCTTGAGAACAATTCTAAAGTTTTGATACCAATCCATAAAGTTTGTTCCATTCAACTTTTCTTTCTCAAGTATAGATCGCAAATTAAAAGAACTGGTTGCAGTGTTAGCTGCCATAATCTACAACACAAAACATATGCAAAGTTTAGCACAATGTTTATGTGTTGTATTTTATTAAACAATAAAAGACTCTCACTACGTGTTTTAAACCTTCCCTCTAGGTTACGTATTAGGTCAAGATCCACATGTTAATTAATTTCTAGTGAGCTTTGACATCACTGCTAGAAGATTAGTAACATGGGTAAGCAACACCTTGCTAATCACATCTCTATGTGACTCCTTTTTGTTGGGTGGCATCATCATGCCCCAGCCCCAACCAAAGGCCCAACATTGTTTTGATAGCCTTGTTAAGTAAACCAAATGCTCCTGCATGTATATATCGGACATATACCTCACCGTGTTATGATAGACAATGGCACTCTGCTTTGGCAGACCTACCAATTGATGATCACAACCGTGATAGGTGCACCATTTGGAGGGCATCATTACTACTTAATTTTCTGAGGGATACTATCCTATCAAACAAACATATCACATATATGAAAGCAAGAAGAATAACAATTATTAATGAAATAGTATGGCCCTTTCTCATGGTGATCTCTATCTCCATGCCGGTGTAGAGGATCTCCATCTTCATCATCGTTCTCCCGAGTGTCGAATGCTTGATTTCTTCAAACTAAGCTACTACTATAGAAGCTATGAACGCCGGTTAGTGGGCGGGGAGTCGAGGGGGAAGCCGCCCCCTTGCGGGCTTCTGGGCAGCGCTCGGAACAACACACGAAAATCATAGATCCAATCCATGAATTCACTTATGAAAATCATATCGGTATAATTGCATTATACCGCTCCGGGACACTCTCAAGGAACATAATTTGCATAGGCGTAAGGCAACAGTCATGGTCTACAGAACCAGCTTCGGCACAATCACATTGTACTGATCCGAGACACTCTCAAGGAACACCATCCCGAATCCGACTCATACTCATCCTGGGTACTATCAGTACCGCTTTGACATAGTCACGTTATGTCGATCCGAGACAATCTCAAGGAATGCAATTTCCATCTACTCTCCTCTACCGACCCCGTATACCGATTGATCTAATCAACCCATGTTCTAAAACTTGTTCTAGATCCAATCTAAAACCCAAACTACACAAACCTGGCTCTGATACCACTGATGGATAACGCGTAGGCTACGATAGCATAAAACAAAATTTTCTCCCGCTTAATCCAGGAAAGCTTGCAAGTAAGGGTCAATAGATCGTTACCGATTGATGCGCAGTACAGCGGAAATAGCCGATCTGTTGCTAGCCAACATCGGACAAGCCTTGCCGACCGTAGAAGACTCCCAGCCAACCTCGCTGATGTCGAACAGTACCTCGCCAACCGTGAGTAGTGCTATGCCGACCTCGCCAACCCTGGGTCCAAATTGCCCGACCTCGCTGACCCCGGGTCCTAATCGCCCGACCCAGCCGACCTCGTGTTGATGAGAAATTTCTCTCACACGCTGGCCTGGAAGATCTGCTTAGCTCCAGTGCAGGTCCTTTCTCGGCTACCTGTGGTGAACAAGGCGTGCCAGTTGGTTTGATCTGTTAACCAACAAGAAATAAATAGATAGGCATTATGGTTAGGGGTAGATCCTACTGGATCCACTCAGGGAATCTATTTATATATAATTGTTATCCCAAAGCACATTTAAACTAAGTGATTGAGATAGATCGACTATGCAAAGAGAGTATAAACCACTTAATCTAAATATACATTAGGATAATAAATATATGTTAGTGATATGCCCTAGAGGCAACATGGAGATGTTGGATATCACGTCAATGTTTATGTATAAATGAATAAAGTGTTATTCAGTTCCATGAAATAGACATCTTGTATTGATCAATAAGTACGTGACTTATTTATGAGACTCTATATGTATGAATCTATTTCTAAACGATCCCTGATCATATGTCATATTGTTGGAACAAATATGATTCTAAGATCGGCATGTTTATTGATTGATGATCATGTCTCATAGATCATGGGTATGGAGATACCAAATCAATAAACATGGACACATGTGTTGGAGAACACATTGTTGGATAGACCGACCATGAGACACTACAGGAATCAATGTGCCATTAGTTGGTCTCAGGTAGTGCTGGTACAAAGTCCTTAAACCCGAGATCACCATGGATTCCAACATGTGTAGTAGCCTACTTTGGGACTACCAAACGCTATTCGTAATGGGGTAGTTATAAAGGTAGTTTTCGGGTTTGCTATGAAACATGGAGTGGGATGTGAGTGATCAAGATGGAATTTGCCCCTCCTTTGGAGAGATATCTCTGGGCCCCTCGAGGTAATGGATTATGGAAATGCATGGCCATGCTAAGTTGATTGAGGAGTCAATTAACAGACAGATAATCCAATACGGTTCGAGTGAATGGTTAAGCTATTGAAGGGATGGCACACATCTTGCCTATAACTTAACTGGTATCGTGAGGCAAAGGGATTTTTGTACACATTACAGGTTCAGAGCCGATATTATTCTTGTATACTATGGTGTCAATATGTGCTGCTAGGCGCCGCTGTTGACAGGTCGGCTGAGTTAGACTCGAGCCGACGATCGGCTAAGTTAGACTCTAGCCGAAACCGAGTATACCTGAACCTACAGGGTCGCACGCTTAAGGGGATAAGAACAGGCATTCGAGTTGGACTCGGATACGGCTCGATCGGATAGGGATCCGATCGGATAGTCCTATTGGCTTACGACATATGGGCGGCCAACTCTATGAGATACGGATGAGATCCGATTCAAAATAGAGTCCTAATCGGCCACTAGTCCCAGTCGGCCAACTCTATATAAAGGAGGGAGGGGTGGAGAGCTGCGGCACGTCAATTGCATCGCGTGCAACAGAAGTCGCCGAGATCAATCTCCACGGAAACCCTCCCCACTTTCGAGCCAAACCCTAGCCTTGCATCGCGTGCTAGCACACGGGGGTACGGCGTTCTGTCCCCGGACGTGTGGATACCGGTAGGCGCGCTACGTTGCACGCCGGTTCATCGGCCGTGGACGAATCGGCGCGGTCGGGCGCATCGGAGCGAGGCGTGAGAACGCGGCCGGACGACTCGAATCGGCTGATTGACGAATCGGCTGTCTCCGGGAATCAGCTACACTGTTCCGGATCGGATTGCCCTGATTGGCTATTCCGCTGCACTCTACTCCAATCGGTAACGATCTATCGGCCCTTACTTGCAAGTGTTCCTGGTTTGCGCGGTAAAAAGTTTTTGTTATCGGCTAGCGTAGCCTCCGCGTAACCCTTCAATATATGCATTCATGGCCTAGCCGATACTATGGACCTAACTGTGAATCGGCTATTACTCCGATACATCTTATGAAAAGATATTAATCTATCCTAAATGCACTAAACCTAGATCAATCGGCTTTTGGCTGAAGCTGACAGATTGATATCGGCTTAGGGCATTTAGCCAGATTGAGATCTTAACATAAGAGGCGGTTTTAACATATCTAATAGTAATTAATGCTAAAAGATAATTAAAACAGGTAAGACCGGCTAAAACCCCGGCACTGTCTCTAAAAGTGAACATCTAGCCGACTAGATCTTAATAACTCTAAAAGCGACTTAATAGATCATAGATGATGCAGCATTAAGTACAGAAAGAATTATCAGATCTATATAAACCGATGTAAACCCCTCAAGACGGTGGATACAACATATAATCTGGTTCAACATCTAGATCTAGCTCTATCGGCTGTTGTATCCTGAAAGAAATAGGCCGATGGCAAGATAGATCTAGACATTGTCCTAGATTATATGTCGTCTGTGGTAAATAGCGCAGTGTATAGCATCAAACCTAGAGTGTCACGACGATGTAAGCACTAGATTCGACGATACAAACCACTAATGACGAGAATTTACCTTATTCGGGGGTCGAAATCGATGCAGCCCAAAGCCGGATCAAGAACTCGTCTAAAAGAAAATAAGGAGGCGATGCACCGAAGTTGTATTGATGTGTGTTTGATATATCTTCTTACAAGGGGTCTCGGGTCCTACTTATACCCAAGTACAACAAAGTTCATGTAGAACACAGTTTCTAACTTGTCTACTGTACAACGTACAACAATATCCCGGGACATGGTCTCATGCCGCATTACGAAAGGAATATCTAAACAAATCCCTATTTTACAGATACAATTACCGTTACAGGACTCTATCCATAGATGACAATATCTTTAACGCACAATTTGGGAACCGAATCCAACTTCTCATCTTCACGCCTTCCATCGGGATTGGCCCCACTTCTATCGTGACTCAGAATCAGCTATCAACTATCTCGCTCTGATTCGAACTCAACTGACTGACTCTGCAGCCGATTCAGACTCAACCGATTTCATTTCCGCTTCTTCACAGATCACGCATCTTCTCCGATTCCGCTTTAATCTCCGCTGAAAACCCGGGATTTGGTTACCAAATTTGGTCGTTAACACACGCCCCCCATGTCCGCAATATGAAATGTTTAGGATTTTAGGCAATTCGAATTCCAGGCGCAATCCTAGCTTGACTTTGTTTCGACCGTTACAAAAACTCTTGAAAAACTGCCTTGCCGACCGCCAAACAAGTCACGCCATCGGCAAGCAGCCACTTCATCAAACGCCCTCGAGTTCTCCGGCGACCCATCCAACTCCCGAAGCCCGCAGCGGCTATCTCCAAACACACGATGGCGTCTTCCGCCGCCCCATCGGCCACTCTGCCCGCCGAGTTCCCCGAGGTAAGCCCTAATTGGCTAAAACCCTTTCTTTACTGCCTTTTGACCATAGACCGGTATTTTAGGGTTTTTGATTTGGAATTTTGTTTCTTCTTTCTGATTGTAGCATCTTGCTCACTAGATAGTAATTCCCAGCCTCATCCAGAACAACATATATTTTCTAGGGCCTATCGGCAATAAGGATCGATCTGAGTTAATTATAGCTGAAACCAATAGGATGCCCTATAACATGAGAAAACCATCTCTGAACCATTGGATTGGCACCTTTAAGTCCTGGCCCTCAATAGACAAATCTTGGCCAGAATGGTTCAAAAGGATGCAGCCGGCCAAGCAAGCCCATTGGGAGGAATTGGGAATAGCCCAATGCTTGGCTTTGTCAGTAGCCGACATGGAGAAGGACAAATCATTAATGTCGGTTGCCACTTACTTCTGGAATGATACCTTGAATGCCTTCGTCTTCCAGCAAGGCCCAATGACAATTACCCTAGCCGACGTAGTGATGAATACTGGACTAGATATCTTGTCGTCTGCTAATCCTGATAGGCTGGCTGGAAAGAGCCAATTCCAATTCAATACTAAGGCCATAGGGGGATGGAGTGGCTATGTGGCCATGAACATGAGAGATGGGCCAATCAGTCCCAGGGAGCATGCCGCATTTCTAATGATGCGGCTAGAGAAGTTCCTGTTCTGCGGATCCAGCTGTGGGCAGACAGCAAACTGGCAACTCGTAGCCAAAGCTCTAGTGGATAGGAAAAAGATTCCCTTGGGTAAATTCCTCCTCAGCTATCTATACCAAACTCTTCATCATGCCGTGGCCAAGATAGCCGCCAACACTTCTGTCAACACCGGGGGCTCATGGTGGTTTCTTCAGATCTGGCTCGTGCTGATGTCCCAGAAAATATCCGGTCGGCCACCCTTGACTGAAGCACGTTTCCCACGACTGGAGCCGATCGAAGATGATGACGGGAATGAAATAACAACCACAAGATGCCTCAGTTATGGCGAAGCAGCGGCCATGCATGCGTGGTCTAAACAATCGGCTGAGCTATTACCCGAATGGTTTATGTCCCTATACGACGGCTTCGCCAAGGACAACCACTGTTGGTATTTCTATAGGGATAGGCCAGTCTTTGAGTCGCCAGTTGAATTCAACCTTGAAGAAGTAAACTCAGACGACTACCCCAAATGCCGAGACATATTCACAGCTGCTCTTACCCTATGCATTCTACCGATGGGCATCCACCATGGTCGATCAGTGGCCAAGTCTTACGAGTTTTACTACCCGGTATCAGCTGCTCGACAGTTTGGTATTGGTCAACTACCCATCGGCTGCTATTATGCTAAAAAGATCGATACCGAGGGAAAGTAGACCAGCCGCCGATCATGAGCAAGCTTATGAACCTAGCGGGCCCTCCACTTGCAAGATTGATACCATGGTGCTGGCATACAAGAAAAGCACAGCCTATGACCAATGGTGGATTGAAATCAAACGACACTTTTTTCACCAACGGTCCTCTTACTACATCACCTTTCTTCTACCAGACGAAATCCCCTCGGTGAGTTCTATATTCTCAGTTATTTTCCTCTTTTTAACTCATCGGCCAACCTGGTATGCTAACACTTAAATTTTTTCTTCTTTACAGGTGACAGAAACCGAAAGGCCGTCGGTGAGCAACTCAGGAATCCCTATTGAATATTGCCTGGGCGTCTTACCGAACGGGTGTGGACTGGCTCCTTCGGCCATCGGCTGGGATGCGCCGAAGGTGAAGACACTCTTACATGGGCAAACACGCAAGCTGCTAGCCCGGAAAAAGAGAGCCGCTCCAACTGCGAAGCCATCGGCTACACCTGTTAAGAAACAGAAAAAGAAACAACCGACTGCACCAGCTGACAGCCTCCCATCTGTTGATCCAAGCGTCAACCAATTTCTCAATGAAGAAGCTGCTGATGAAGAAATATCAGAAGTTGTCGAGGCAGTGGCCAAATCAAGTGATTCGAGCCATAATTTAGTCAGCCCTCCAGCCAACAGTCCACAAGCTCGAAGCCCGCCCATCAAGAAACGGCTAGTAAATCCTTGTCTTGTCGAACTCACCGTGAAAACTTGATCACTTATACTTAATCGAATCGCTTTTGGCTCGCAATATGAAAACCATATTGACCGATGCGAAGCTTTTCCTTTTCCTTTAGCCGCCCTTCCTGCTTGGTCGGTTGCGCTCTCGTCGGCTGGGTTTGCGTCGGCTGAGGCGTTTTTCCTCTTGGGCCTCCACTGTTTCCTGCTCTTCCGACGACGCTGATGCCGAATCATCTGTCGGACCTCATCTTCCTGCCCTTCACTTTTCAGCCTTTGAATTCTTCTTTTTTGCGTCTCGGTGAGCAGGTTAGAAGGGCACCATTGGGGG
Organism: Oryza australiensis; assembly: GCA_019925245.2. Taxonomy (NCBI): domain Eukaryota; kingdom Viridiplantae; phylum Streptophyta; class Magnoliopsida; order Poales; family Poaceae; genus Oryza; species Oryza australiensis. The sequence continues at coordinate 316,567 of JAIFGZ020000326.1, read as the reverse complement.
TTAGCCGATTGCTCGTCATCGGTTGCTTCTTCGTTGTATTCTTCATCATTGTCTTCGTGATCACCGAAGAAGTCCTGGTGAGTCGGCCCGAGCCGATCGTGCACTGACTGTCGCCGTTGTTTTAGCTACACGTCCCTAGGGACGAATTGAGTAGGGCTGCGCATTGGTGGGTCCCTGTACTCGTCCTCACGATATTCACTGCAGGCCGGGCAGTTGTCTATCATCGGCAGCTTCATCTGCAATTCCCAACAGAATCGGAAAAACTTGCACCGCCAGTGTGGATCGCAGTCACTGTGATGCCTAGTGTATTGGAAGCCTGTAACCTCGAGCTCCCTCACATAAAGCCTGTCGCGTCGGGCTTCTTCCTCCTGTCGAAACCGCTGCTGGAAGCGGCGTTGGCTGTCCATGCGGATCGGCCGTCGGTCAGCTGATCGGCCAGCGGGACGCACCATGTTGATTGGCGTGGCTTGGTCTCCAGTCGGCCTCTTTTCTGCCTTGAGCCCCTTGAGAGTTTCAGCTAAGCTGTACATCATTCTGTTCTGTCGATCAGCTCGCCTGGGGCCGGCTTGAACCATGTTGACCGGGAAGGGGTTTTCATCCACTTTCATCGGCCGAGGTGAATTGGCAAACTTGAGCTTCCCGGCCGTGATTGCCGACTGGATTTGCTAACTGAAAACTTTACAATCGTTACTGCTATGGGAGGTCGAGTTGTGCCACTTACAATAATTGTTCTTCTTAAGTTCCTCAGCCGGTGGTATCGTATGATTGGCCGGAAGTTGAATTTGTTTCTCTTTCAGCAACAAGTCAAAGATCCTATTAGCCTTGGTGATATCGAAGTCGTACTTCTCCTCCTTAGCCATTTTAAGCAGCCATTGGCAGACGATGGCCTTCTTGTTTTTGGTCCATTCGGCTGCCGCAACCTCTGCGTCATCGTTGCTGGTGTCGGAGTCAGTTTCGATGATGACGTGAGAAATCTTCTTAACAGCCTTCCTTGATTCTTGAAATCTTTGTTCATGGGTCATCACCCTCTGCGCCAGATGCACTAAACTATCGAAGTCCTAAGCCGAAAACCTCTCACGGATCGGTGCAAGAAGCCCGTGAAAAGCCAGATCGGCTAACTGAGAATCGGATAGCACCAGGCTGTAGCATCAGCTCCTCATCTCTCTAAACCTCTGAATGCATTCTTGAACCGATTCTTCATGCTTCTGCCTAATGCTTGTCAGGTCCGACAATTTCATCTCATGATTACCAGTGTAGAAATAGCTGTCAAATTGCTTCTCGAGATCGGCCCAGCTCTAGATAGAGTTATAGGACAATGAAGAAAACCAAGGGAAGGTCGATCCCGATAGTGAGAGTGGGAATAAACGAACCCTCAGGGCGTCTGTAGCCGATGCCTCTCCGTACTGCGCCAGGAATCGGCTGACGTGCTCGTATGTTGAAGTATTGTCCTGCCCCGGGAATTTGGAGAAGTCTAGGACCTTGTACCGGTTTGGCAATGGTACCCTCTCAAAGTGCTCTGGTATGGATACCGATACATGTTCCCAGAATCTTTTGGCTTAAGGCCGAACTAATCGCGCATAATATCGGCAATCAAATCGACCCAAGTCTTGTTGTCTTGAACCTGTTGTATCGGCTCGTATTGATCATACTGCATGGGTGCTTGCCGATACTGAGGTGGCGGCGTCTGAGGCCGATAATGCATGTCTTGATGGCCTCCCTGGTACTGATACTGAAGTGGGTTGCCAGCGGGAGGCGGCCAATTCGCCGGCGTTGTCGGCGGATCTTGGAAGAGCTGTTGGCCACCAACATCGTACTGTGTCCCATGAATGAGATTGGCAACCGGCTCTTGCTGCCGATTAAAGTTGAACATACCAGCTAGCTGCTCTTGGGAAGGAGGTTGTTGCCGATTCAGAACGATGGGCGGTGGTCTTGAAGCCGATGCGGCTGCAGTCGGCTGATTGAGGACTCCTCCTGGTGGCCCTGGTTGTATCGGAGGCGGGATCAGTCGGTTCTGTGTTGCCAAGACCCTGTAATTTGGGAAACTGGCCGTCTGCGAAGTAGGTTGGCCCCCGCTGCAGCTGATCGGCAATCTTGGAATCGACCATAGTGGCAATGATGTTATTTAGAGTGTTGACCAAGATGCCACTTTGATTGACGAGTGCAAGATGCACAACCGAATCGATCCGGCCTTGCAAAGTATGCACCCGAATCGTCCCATTCTGTTTCGGCTCCTCCATCTTGTGCTTTCCTTTTGTATTGTTTGAGGAGGATGCCTTGAAGTCGTCCATGCTGAATTTATACTTCTGGAGGACGGTCGCAGATCTGGTCTGGGCGAATGATTGCAGGTAATTGGCCTGCAGTTCTTCCACCATATTCTTATAGTCGGCCTGGTGTTCAGCCGACAGTTGTTCCATTGTGACTAGAACCACGTTCTCCTCGCTGATCTCGGGGCTTTTGATGTTAACCATCACGTCGGCTTTGTCGAAGCGCTCTGACCGAGTCGTTTGGTCCCACCAGGCATGCCAAGAAGCATGTTGATGAGAAATTTCTCTCACGCGCTGGCCTGTGAGATCTGCTTAGCTTCAGTGCAGGTCCTTTCTCGGCTACCTGTGGTGAGCAGGGCGTGCCAGTTGGTTTGATCTGTTAACCAACCAGAAATAAACAGATAGGCGCTATGGTTAGGGTTATATCCTACTGGATCGGCTCAGGGAATCAATTTACATATAATTGCTATCCAAAGTACATTTAAACTAAGTGATTGAGATAGATCAGCTATGCCGAGATAGTATAACCCACTTGATCTAAATATACATTAGGATAATAAATATATGTATTCATGGCCTAGCCGATGCTGTAGACCTAACTTTGAATCGACTATTACTCCGATACATCTTATGAAAAGATATTAATCTATCCGAAATGCGCTAAACCTAGATCAATCGGCAGTCGGCAGAAGCTGACAGATTCATACCGGCTTGGGGCACTTGGGGCATTTAACCAGATTGAGATCTTAACATAATAGGAGATTTTAACATATCTAATAGTAATTAATGCTAAAAGATAATTAAAACAGGTAAGGCCGGCTGAAAGCCCGACACTGTCTCTAAAAGTGAACATCTAGCCGACTAGATCTTAATAACTCTAAAAGTGACTTAATAGATCATAGACGATGCAACATTAAGTATAGAAAGAATTATCATATCTATATAAACCGATGTAAATCCCTCAAGACGGTGGATACAACATATAATCTAGTTCAACATCTAGATCTAGCTCTATCGGCTGCTGTATCCTGAAAGAAACAGGTCGATGGCAAGATAGATCTAGACATTGTCCAAGATTATGTGTCGTATGTGGTAAATAGCGCAGTCTATAACATCAAACCTAGAGTGTCATGACGATGTAAGCACTAGATTCGACGATACAAACCACTAATGACAAAATTTACCTTATTCGGAGGTCGAAATCGATGCAGCCCGAAGCCGGATCAAGAACTCATCTAAAAAATAAGGAGGCGATGCGCCGAAGTTGTATTGATGTGTGTTTGATATATCTTCTTACAAGCGGTCTCGGGTCCTATTTATACCCAAGTACAACAAAGTCTGTGTAGAACACGGTTTCTAACTTGTCTACTGTACAAGGTATGATAATATCCCGGGACATGGTCTCATGTCGCATTACGAAAGGAATATCTAAAAAAATCCCTATTTTACAGATACAATTACCGTTACAGGACTCTATCCATAGATGGCAATATCTTTAACGCACAATTTGGGAACCGAATCCAACTTCTCATCTTCACGCCTTCCATCGGGATTGGCCCCACTTCTATCTTGACACGGAATTGGCTATCAACTATCCCGGTCCGATTCGAACTCAACCGACTAACTCCACGGCCGATTCTGACTCAGCCAATTCTTCACAGATCACGCATCTTCTTCGATTCCGCTTCAATCTCCACTTGGAAACCCGGGATTTGGTTACCAAATTTGGAAGTTTACACCTCGTCACGCTCCGCTCGACCGCCCCGACGCTGTTCGGATTCATTGATGTTGACGATGTCGTTCCGGTTCGCTCGGCCCTCCGACCTCCTGAATGCCCGACTCAATCGCCGAATTAGTTTTGGCTAGTTGGATATCGGGGAGATTCACTAGCGCCGACTTACACCGCAACGTAGCGATGTCTCTACCAGTATCCACACGTCCAGGAAGAGAACTTTGAACACCCATGTGCTAGCATGCGATGCACGGCTAGGGTTTTGGCTCGGACGTGGGGAGGGTTTCCGTGGAGAAGATTGATCTGGTTATGAAGTTGCGCATAGCAGCCCTCCACCCCTCGTCCCCATTATATAGAGTTGCCCACTGGGCCTAAAGGCCCATCGAGATTTTATGTCCGGTCGGATCCCTTTCCTATTGAGCCGTATCCGAGTCAAACTCGAATGTCTGTTCTATCCCATTAATTGTGTGACCCAATAGGTTCGTGTACAATTGGCCCCGACACAAAAACACCCTTTCGGCCGTCATGTCAATAGCGGACCCTAGCAGAACATATTGACAATAAAATATACACAAAGATCATATTTGCTGAACCTGTAATGTGTGCACAAATCCCTTTGCCTCACGATATCAATTAAGCTATAGGCAAGACACATTCCATCCTATTTGTAGCTTAATCATTCACTCGATCTCGTATTGGATTATACATCTGTTGATTGACTCCTCAATCAACTCGGCATGGCCAAGCGCTTCCATAATCCATTACATCGAGGGGCCTAGAGATATCTCTCCCATAGGAGGAGAAAATTCTATCTTGATCATTCACATCGCTCTACATGTTTCATAGCAAACCCGACGACTACTTTTAAAACTACCCAGTTACAGTATAGCGTTTGGTAGTCCCTAAGTAAGCCATTACACATGTTGGAATCCATGATGATCTCAGGTCTAAAAACTTTGCACCAACACTACTTGATACCAACTAATGGCACATTAATTCTCTGTAGTGTCTCAAGGTGGGTCTATCCGACAACATGTTTTCTAACATGCGTTCACATTTATTGATTTGGTATCTCCATACCATGATCCATGAGACATGATCATCAATCAATACACGTGCTGATCTTAGAATTATATTTGTTCCATAGATATGATATATGATCAGGGACCATTTAGAAATAAATTTATATTACATAGAGTCATATCAATAAGTCACATACTTATTGATAAATACTAATTATCTATTTCATGGAACAAAATAATAGTTTATTCATTAATACATAAACATTGATAATGATATCCAACATCTCCATGTTGCATCTAGGGCATATCACTAACACACACCACCAAGGTAGCCATTGCCTCAACGAATATGCAGCTAGATGGGTACACGAATTCAATTCTTCATTCTAACGCCCAATTATGCATAATTCCTAATCATATTGTTGTTTTATTCGCAGTCGGCATCACATGATGGCCAGCCTATCTCCTAGTTCAAGGCATGGGCTTTGGCCCACAAGGGCAAGGCGACGTCCAACTACAACTCGGAGGACCCACCCTCAGCGTATAGCAATGCGATTATGCGAGCATCTACAGCCGCCTCAGTGACTATACATCAATGGCAAGGGAGTTCCATTGGCCAGAGTACGATCCGAGCACCCAGGATCTTGATGGAGAAGTCTTCATGAGGGTGGGACGAGGCAAGAAGCATGGGCGATACTGGTTTGTGACAATGTACTCAACACGGCCGCTACTCCCACTCTGTCCCAGATTCGAGCAAGGAGCATGAGCTCAAGCCCGGCCATACGCCCACAGCCGGACACTGCACAGTCCTAGATGGAGGCACTCCAGGTTATATATTTCTGTTTTATTCATCATTCATTATTTTTTCTCAAGTGTTTGCTTCACGTTGTAACATTGGGATGGAATATTGTACGCCCAGCTTCAAGAAGAGAGAAAGAAACAGGAGGAGATGGAGGAGAAGATAAGTCAGATGTCTGAGTACATGTAAACTCTTTCTCAGAGCATGGGTCATCCTGCGCCACGGTGCTATTCCCTCTTCCACGCCCTATAGGCACAACTATGAGTCACTTGTCAACCTCATAGTTGCATTTCTTATAGTATTATCTTGTCAAGTATGATGCAATGAAATTTGTAATGTTTTAGATTGTATGTTTCTACCTTATGCTTAGACAAATTGAATACTTTGACTTAGAGATCAAATTGTATGTTCCTACCTTATTGTGGGGGGTGTTACCCCGTGGTAGCTCACATAAGGGAATGACGATCAGCTAAAGTGGGCCCAAAGGCCTTGACCTTCGGGTTAACCACCCGACCCACGCCAGGGTCAGCCGCGACTAGGGTTGTAAACGGACGGAAAAAATCTCATCCCGTCCGCCCATTTTTCCACATTTGACCTAGTCGTTTTCATATTTGCGGAAAAATCCAGAAACGGGATGGGATGCAGGATGAGGCTATTCGGAAATGGCATGGGACGAAAACGGGAGAGCAATTTTCTGTCTGTATTTTCATAGACCCATATTTAGTCAGGATTTTTCCGAAAATTTCTGTTTTTGTCCAGCATAGCCCAAGGCCCAACAGCCCAGCCCATCAAAAAACAAAACCCTAGAATCAGCACAGCCATGATTGGGGTTCTCCCAAAGGGGGCTTATTGAATGCACTAGTGTCTCCTCAGAGGCTCGGATCATTCTCCCGAGCGGACAGAGCTCCCCAATGTCTCCTTCGCTATGCTTATGGTCTGCCCTGAGTCACGCGTCCCCAACCAGCCATGCTTGGGGTTCCCCGGAAGGGAGCCTGTTGGTCATGCCCGTGCTGCTCAGGGGCTCGACAGCCTCCCCCGAATACTCATTCACAGCTTCTTCGGCTAACTACGATGGTTTGACGCTTGACATCCTTTGGGGTGACTGGATCGGTCCACGCTGAAGCTGGCTAGGGCTAGAACATGTTGTGACTTGGTTGGGGATCTTGTGAATGGGCTCAGGGCTACGCTAACTCTCATTGTGCATGCGATTAAGTTGTTCGGATCGATTTCCCGTCCCCCAAGGATCCGTTCTGTCGGGGACTCAGGTTGCCCGAACGCGACAATCATAGCATACATCGAGTAGATGATAAATTTATTTAAAAAAGAGAGCTTTCTTTATAAAGCTAAAATATAATTCATGAGAAAAGTCAAGACTTCATTGAAATAAAAATAAAGTTTGAACTTTACAATTCTTGACTCAGACTAATATGACTTCATCTCCTAGGTATATGGCGGCCTGAAACTCCATTTGGGAAATTAATTTCTCTGTGACAGGATCTACTTCGGTGTATATCCCAGGGATGTCTGTTTCGGACACCCCGGCCGCCCAACCCTCGGTCACGGTCTGCACCTTGATCCAAGGGTAGGATAAGTGAATCACCCCAAGGATGTGGGTGGCCACCATCTTGGCTGCAGCACGAACAAAGCTCCGCAGGAGCTTCGGCCCTTCCCGGATGCGCACCACCAGCTCCTCCTCGGACTGGTTTGTGGGCACCACCTCGGGGTCGGCCTCGGCTAGGAGGGGGCTCTGCCCCTTCGCGGTAGAGCTCCCACTGTTCTGTAGCAGCCTGCAGGCGAGCTTTGAGGTCGCCGACCTATGCACGGACAGTCCTCCATCAAGCTACATGGAAGGAAGTTAGCTGACAACGTCGGGGAGAGTGGTGCAGGAGGAGAAACGATCGATACCGACACTTACTCTCCACATCCTGCCTTGCTTCTTCTGACGTCGAGAGCGCGGCTTCAACCCTAGCCTCGGTCGTGTCCATGGCTGCCTGCTCATTTTTCGCTGCTTCCCTCGTCGTCTTCGAGGCCAACAATGCGGCCTCGGCCTCGGCTATTGCTCTAGACGACGCTGCTAGGGCAGCCTTGGCCTCGGCCTTCGCCTCGGCTAGCGCAGCATAGGCCGCCTTGGCCTCCGCCTTCATTGCTTCAGCAGCTGAGAGTTTCTCTTCGGCCCTCTGACGAGCCCCTTGCCGAGACCACCGCCGGATGCGCCTCCTCGAGCCTTTCAGCCCCTGCCTGGTAAACGATATCAAATGGCGATAACCAGGGGAGGAAGGAAACGAGGGAAGAGGTGAACGATCATACGCTGAACAGCATCGGCCGGTCTCACCTTAGACCGATGAGTCACATCAGCAGAGGCCAAGGCCCAGAAGACCCCCTAAGAGCAAGACTCGTGAAATATCACGCAAAAAGGACAAAACAAAACAACACGACAACAAGTCAGAAAACTCACAAAAAAGGCTTCTCGTACGCGATGCATTCCCTACTTGAATGCAGCAAACCACGCTTCAACCGTCGGCTCATCACCGACGATGGGCTGGGACGCGGTCGCCGGGGGCGAGGGAGGCCCACCCCCAGCACCCTCGGTGGGTAGCTCCTTGGAACCCTAGGGGGATCCATCCCCGGCTGTTGCCATAATCGAGAAGGCCAAAAACATGTCAGAATCGGGGAAAGAGAAGATGGCATCCCAGTTTATACCCGAAAACTCCCCCACACAGGAGATCCTCCTCCCCGTCACGTCCTCACCTAGGCCACCTCCGAGGCCCGACCCGGCAGCCAAGCCAACATCATCCTCGGCCCCCTCGTCGGCTAGTGTGTTTTCTGCCCGGCTGGCCTTGGCATTCTGAGTCGCTCCTTCTATGGATTTCCCGGTGGTCGGTTCGGCCACCGCCTTGGCTGGATCAAGCGTAGCCAAAACCGCCGCCATGGTTTTGGCCACCTCTTCCTTCGTGGTCTGCAAGATGGGTCTCGCAGCCCCTGCTAGAAATCCTTCGGTGGGCACGATGACCTCACCAACGATGGCCTCGGGCACCTCAGTGATGGAAGGCGCCGTGGGTGGCGGAGGCCTCGACAGCCCCCATTGGGACCTTGAGGCAGAGGTTGGAGTCATCGATTGGCCTGCTCAGCGTAGCCCGTGAGAGCCCAAAAAAAAGGGGGAGGAGAGAGGGGGGAAAGATTAGGGCACGAAACGGACCTGGCTAAATACATAAAGCCGAAGCTAAGCCTCGACATTTTTTGTGGAGGCTCCGCGATCCCCGGCCTTGATGGCTTCCCCTACCCTTAAGAGGACAACGCGGGCCCAACATCTGGCTCCCCAGAGTCCTTCTCATCCAAGAAGATCACCAACTTTCTCTTCGCACAAGGGAGTGCGAGGCTCCCCGGTGGAGCCCTCTGCGCCTCTGGCTTCTGCTTCGGGCGCTCGAGTTTCTTCCCCTTCGGTTCTTGTGTTTCACGGGGAGGCCGAATCACCGGTCTCCTTGAATTGGCTACCACCTCCCTCGAGACTGGAGACAGAGACACGAAGGCGTCCAACCTCTGTCACATGTTGATGCACCTGGCAGGTAAGGCTGTGGGCAAAAACAAGCAAAACAAACCAAAATGGCAGACAAGTTAAGGCCATGGATCGACTCACGTCTTGCCTCGGGGACTTGATGCTGAAGGCTCTTGGACCCCCCAGCTTGGGACTGATGGAGCCGAAGAAAAGTGTCGTGAAATTTGCCCGAACCGATCTCGAGCCGCCTTCTCTTCACGGAACAGGTCGTCGGATCCTGAGTACTCGTTTGCCGGTACAACCCTATCTTGACAAGGTAGTATACCTCGGATGGTGAAGTTCAGGGCCACTCGAACACCGGTCAGACCCCCATCCTGGAGACCTTCAATCTGGGTCACCAGCTCCTCCACCTGGTCGCGATCGGCCTTAGGTAAGGAGTCGTCCATGTAGCCGTCGGGACCGGCTTGCAGTACGTGTCCGAGGAGATTGTCGGCACATGGTTCCCAATATAGAACCACTCGTTGTGCCATCCCTTATTCGACGTAGTAAGGTCGAGTGGGATGTAGCGCTGCAATGTCTTCTCCCGGAACTGGATCCCTACCCCACCAACCACTTCGCCGACCGACTTCTGAAGACAGAAATAATGGCGGAAGAGGCTGAAGTGTGGGTCTATCCTGAGGTAGGCCTCACTAAGGTGGATGAAGATGGAGAGCTAGAGGATAGAGTTAGGGTTGAGGTTGCAGAGGGAGATATCTTAGTAAAGCAGAAGACCCCGGACGAAAGGATGGGCCGGCACTCCGAAGCCGCGGAGGAGGAAGGATGAGAAAACAACCAACTCCTCGAAGTCGGTGGTTGGAAAATCTTTCCCCCACGCTGGGTGCAACTACGCGATCTCCCGTGATGGGAGGACGCCGAACTGCTCCAAATCACGCAACGCCTCGCTCCCGATGCGCGAGGGCATGAAACCTGAGGAGGGCTCGACCCCATCGCCGGTGGAGCCCTTCCCACCATTCTTCGAGATCGTCTTTGTAGGTGCCATCGGCGTCGGAGAGGACGAGCGTCGGCTCCTATGACGGCAGAACACGCAATGGCAAGGTGGGTGCCGGCCTTAAGCTCCTGGGCGATTGGGAACCAAGAGGACGAAAAGGATAACGTGTACGCGAGGGTTTGGAGAGATTCTGGGGAGAGCGTAAGGAAGAAGAAGGTGAATGAAGGCGTTAAAAAGGGAGAATGATTGCCCTAGTCGCACTAATCTTGAGGAACGTGTGGCGCTCTTAACGATGTGTGCGTTGCATCTGAAGCGTCTCGATCCGTATGCCTCCCTAACCGCCACGTCAGCTTGGCAGGAGACCTGTACCGTCTGAAGCAGGCGGAGAAGGACGGCGAGTGAGACATGCCCCGATGAGTGGGTCATCCGGGCCCACCACGACGCTTGGGAAACCTATCCCGGCCGTTAGATTCTCAAGACATTCGACCGCGGTAGGGAACTGCTGGCATTTGGTCAGCAGTTACCCTACCCCGCATTGCATGGATTTGATGGGACATGACGAACACGTTGCTTCAAACCGTCAACAGCCCACGCGCACAACACGAGCCCCCAGATACCTGTGTCGCTTCGTCGGCTGACATACCCGATGTCACGCATCGACCGCATCCCCGACATCCAGGACCTGGTAGCCTAACCTTCAACTCCCGAGTCGAGGACTCTAATACCCGTCAACGTCCACCATCTGCCTTTGGGCCATGGTGACCCAACCGATGGCCTGCGGGCAACGGTCCGGTTCAGGCCACTCATGGTCCACGGACAAAAGCATCCCGACCACTGTCTCCCGAGCTGTGGTCCATCCCTGACCGCCCCCAACCTTCGGGTCGCGGCACGCCGATCTCCAGCCCCTGGGATGAGGATCTTCACTTCGAAGGTTACACCAGTCGCCTACTAGCTTCCGGGCAAGGATTAAGTCGGCAACGCTTCAAGTTTGACCCTAGACATGCATGTACCATCCAACTCCAGGCTCGGGGGCTACACCTGGAAGGTGCACCTAGTCGGTGCATCCACAAAGTACAAACTAACAACTTCGACTCAAGACCAATTTTGACCCTAGGCCTAGATGTACCATCTGGCCTCAGGCCCGGGGATTGCACCAAGCAGGTGCACCTGAGTGGTGCGCCTGCCAAAGCATGATCCGAGGCCTCAGAGGGCTGGCTTGGAGAACTGACCCAGGGAAACCAGACCCTAAGGGCGAATGTTCCATGCGTCCTTAGGCTCGGGGGCTGCTGTGGAGGGTGTTACCCCAGGGTAGCTCACATAAGGGAATGATGATCACCTGAAGTGGGTCCAAAGGCCTTGACCTTCGGGTTAACCACCTGACCCGCGCCAGGGTCGGTCACGACCATCTTGGTCGGGAGCGGCTACCTCGACCCATTCGGTGGTCGGCCCTCCCAACCCCAGTTCAGAAGGCCATTTCGGCGCCTGAGCCCAGACCTTTGCATTGACACCGACCCCGGAAGACCGAGTCCACCACCTCGGGTAGGAGGCTTCTTCCCCAAGGGATAGCCGAGGAAGACTAGGAGGGGACAACTCGACCAAGGATGATGTCACCCGACAAGACTGCGCACAAGGCGCCTGCGGTGATCAAGACCCGTAGGAATAACTTATGTGTGCTTTTGATATATTTTCCATTACTCTCTTTTTGCTTTAGGACATAGCTCCCTAAGTCCTCTTGTAATTGCCTCGCTTGGGCTATAAAAGGAAAGGTAGATGGAGGGTTTGGGGGGATCGATTCGGAGGGGCTGGAGGCGAAGCCCTGGTAGTTTGCTTCTAGGCTCTAGAGTTCGAAACCACCGTACTCATTCATAGTTCATACACCATCCCAACAAAGCACACTGGACGTAGCCCTATATCCTTCGAGAGGGCTCAACCAGTATAAATCCCCTTGTCTCTTGGCTCGCTTTGTGTTCAGGTCGACCATCAGATCCTATCAATAGGCATCCCGACCACTCTTTGATATCCCTTGGCCACCCCCTGGAAGGACTTGCCGACCACCCGTCGACACTTATACTTAGACTACCATTTAGTTTCACTTGACAACCTTGTTTTAATAGTTAGACAAATTGAATACCAATACTATTCGCTTCTCCTTTTGTGCAGCCTCAATCGGCGACATCGAATGAAGTGGCTCATGACCCTAGTTGTTCGCCGTCGTTTCTACCTCAGTGATTTATGGCTTGTTGTGATTGTGGATTGTGATTGTGGTCAAAACTATACTATTTATGATTGAGGATACTTGTTTGTGGTTGTCGTTACCATATAAAATGCATGTGATGCTTATGGTGACATTTATGTTATGCCTATTGTGATATATTGATGTTTATGGTGATATATATATATATATATGATGTTGTGATGTCTATTTTGATATTTTGTCATATATGCCACCAAACAAAGAGGGCCTTTGCTGAGTGTATTGGTCTGAACACTCGGCAAAGTGACCAAAACTGGAGATTCTAGAAATTATTTTGCCGAGTGCTTTTGCCACTGCACTCAGCAAAGCTTACGCATTTGTCGAGTGCTGCTGCAAAAACACTCGGCAAATCAACCATTTTTGTCTAGAGCTTTTGCCGTAGCACTCGACAAAACCACCATTTTTGCCCAGAGCAACCCTTGGCCGAAAAAGGCACTCGACGAAGGCTAGCGCCCGTTACTGTTTCCACGGCTACCACATCTTTTTTTTTTGCCGAGAGCCGGTCCAACACTCGACGAAGTCTTTGCCGAGTGTCCGAGAGAAAACACTCGATAAAGAGCGCTGTTTGCCGTGAAAAAATTTACCATATGTGATATGCCGAATGCAATAGTCGAAAAAAACTTCGCTGAGAGTTTTTTTTCCAGGGCATTCGGAAAACTAGCTGTCTTCCGTAGTAAGATGATATGACCTGCAAAAGAAACGGGACAGTTTCTGGAAGAACAGGAGGTCCGTGATAAATTATTGGTCCTGTGCTTGAGTGTGAGATCATGTGCATGGCCAGCGATCATACATCATGCAATTCAATGATGACGACATCAAATCTGTTTGTCTAGAACTCGGTGTGATATATAGAAACGTAAAGGTGAAATGGAAATAATCTAGCTCGGACTCTTCATGGAGAAAAAACAGTCGGACTCTTCATGGAGAAAAAACAAAACTATGATGATTAAGTATATCAGAATCCGTTTGAATGTATATTTCTTAGAGCAAGTATAGTGGTCTGCTGCTTACTTCAAAATTACTATATCAAAATCTATATAATACTAAATCTTACACTAGTTTTTAAACAACTATGTTTTTTTCATCCCATTTTCTTTCCCGATAATAGATTGGTCAGGCTGCGTGTGTAGCTAGCGCTTAGTCATCTGTTAATACTCTCTTCTCATCACTCACCACTAAAAATTAATATAACAAGCTTATTATAGCTAGTACTGCTCTTATAAAGATATATAACTGGCTCTAGTCATAAGTATTCAAATCTATGTTTTACGTTTGCTAAAACTAGGTCCGAGATCCTAGGCATCAAAGACGGAGCATCTTAAACAGAATCCGTATATCTCATCCCTAGATAGGGTGCCATATCGTAATAAGATTTTTCTCTATATGTTTTCAAGGTTAGATTTCTTATGAAACTAATTCACCGGATTCAAATTATAGATTTAGATACTCGTATTTATAACTATTAATTTTTTAGTGATAGGCGACGTATCCGTCAACAATGAGGCTTTCATGGTGACTTTATCAATCTCAAAATATATAGGCTTAGTTTTTTGGATGTGATCGTAGAGGTAGGATATGTGTACGTTTATAGAAGTGAGTGTGCACGCGTTATGAATGTCTGCAGATGTACTGTGTTTCTCTAGAATACAATGAATATGCTCCTTATATATGGTCTCCTGTATCACATATTTTCCATCCAGAAGTTCTTTTAACGCAAATTCAGTCCTTGAATAATATTATCATCATATGTTAAAGAGCAAGAAAAATGAACATACGCGGCGGCGAGCGGCCAAGCACTGCTACAAAACCCCACAACAGTCCCAGTTTGCAACCTCCTTTAATCTCGGGTTGCAAACCGGGAGTAACGAAGTGGGACTAAAGATCTTTTTTCATCCCGGGTGAAATAACCGAGACAAAAAATTCATTTTTCATCCCGGTTTGTATCAATAACTGAGACTAAAGATAAAAGTGCCATACGTATTTATTTTAGTCCCGATACTATTTTTTCATTGTTTTTTCTGCCTGCATATTTTTTCCATCACCACAAATCAAATGCATCAGAAAACTCAAAATCACATATCATCACAACACATCACATGCAGTTCATCAAATACAAAAAAATATACAACAAATACACCCCAAAAATCACAGATCATCACAACTCATCACATGCAGTTCATCAAATACATCCAAAAATAAACAAATACATCCAAAAAAAATAATAGATCCCGATCCAGAGAGGGGGAGGAGGAGGTCGCCGCCCCGGCCCGCTCGCCGCAGCCTGTCGTCGCCTCCCACCCACGCGGCCGCCGCCGCAGAGGGGTGGAGGAGGAGGCGCTGCAGCCCGCACCCCCACGGCCGCCTGCGCGCCGCCGCCTCCCGCCGCCGCAGCCCGCCCCCACGGCCGTCGGGCGCCCGCCCGTGCTAGATCAGGAGAGATAGGAGAGGAGGAGAGGGAGAGAAACTCAGATCTGATCTGAGGCTTAGCAGCGCGCACGTGATGACGAAGGAGATAAAGACGAGCGATTTTTTTTGTCGTGGTTGATAAAAACCAGGACGAATGTTGATTTTTAGTCTCGGTTGGTAACACCAGCCGGAACTAAAAATAATGGAAATCTCGTACGAGCTACAGATTTTTTTTGAATCGGGACTAAAAGTAAACTGTTGTCCCGGTTAATGTTACCAACCGAGATTAAAGATTTAACCAGGACTAAAAATATTTTTTGTCTTGGTTTCTATTAAAATCGAGACTATTGTGAATTTTGACGCTTTAACCAATTTTTTCTATTATTGAAGGTTGTGTGGTTAGGGAAGAGAACAACATTGGCGGTGTTGGAAGTTGAGAAGGCAAGCGCCACCATGGGCATGGTCAACATTGTGAGCGGAGGCGAATGCCGGTGGTGGGAACGGAGGTGGGCACTAGTAGAGCCAGAGGAAGACGTCGACGTGGCAATGCCTGGGAACAAAGGCATACGTACGACGGTGCACGGTTGCTAAATGCATCTGATGTGGAGGTGCCTCCTCCTCCCCAGCCCTCCGATTGGAAGTATCGAGTGGAGGATATCGTTTTGGGACTCGATTTTGGGTGTCTGTTGGACAGGCATTTTTAAATTTGGCTTATAAAAAACCTGTTTAGGCGCATATCTCTTAGAAATGCTCTCGCCGGCCAGTTGACGGTCAGACCATTGTTGCATTGTGATGTAAGCTGGTTTTGGGGATATAGTGATCTGGTTATTCTGATTTTATGCTTGCTCATTAGCACACATCCCCACATCTATAATGGGTCATCTATGACAGGTCCAAATGAGCCGTTACATATCATATATATGTAACAGACAACATTCTAGCTATTAGAGATTAACACTCATCTGTAATGGCTCCCTATTAGAAGCTGTTACATCATCTGTAATTGTTAATCATCTGTAATTGCTGTTATTAAGTAGCCAGTACAGATATGCCCCTCATTTATAACGGCTCCTCATTAGGAGTTGTTATAATTGTCAACCCCTCATCTGTAAAGGCTTCATTTTAGGAGCAGTTACACATACGTCTCTTATCTGTAACGGCTTCACATTAGGAGCCGTGATAGATGATTTTATCCCTATAGTCAACACTTGAAAAATAAAAAAAAGCAACCCAGCAATCTCATCCCCATCCCCATCCTTTCTTTTTCCATCCCCAACCCTAAATATATGTCTCTCCTTTTCCCCTCACTCTCTCCAAGTCTCCGGTGCGGTGAAGACGGCGGGCACGGGGGGTGGTGGGCATGGGTGTGGCGACGGGCGTGAAGGCGGTGGGCACGGCTGCCCAAGTGGTGTGTAGATCCACCTCCGTGACGATGGGCGCCGTAGCGGCGGTTTGCGGATTAGTTGCCGCCATGACTAGAGGCCGCGATAGTGGATGCAAGCATGGCTGCAATGGACAGATCTAGACTCCAGATGTTGATGCCGTCAGCCTGCCATATCTACCGTGCCCCTTCTCCACCCGCACCACCATCGATGAATGATGCGGCCTCTGCAACGACGGAGAATGGCGGATCTGGCCGGACGTCCGACGCCCTTCTCCTACAACCCGACGTCGACGCTGTCGGTCTGCAACCTCTACCGTGCCCTTCCTCAGTTCCTCCACCCCAGGCGCCAACGTCAACATCGCGCCCGTCGCCTCTACCCTTCCACTGATGTCGAGCAGCAGGAGGCCAGGAGCGAGGGAATGGAAACTTGTGTTTTTCTTCTTCTTTTTTATTAATCTCCACATCAGTAATGGCTCATGAGCTTCGATTTTTTAAGCCAAATTTTCACATCTGTAACGGCTCCATGTTTTGAGTCGTCATAGATAATTTATATCTGTAACGGCTCTCCAACTGTTACGGATGAGTCTTCACATATGTAACTATTGGATTGTAATGGCTCGTCTAACCGTTACAGATGTGGATTTTGAGCCGTTACATATGTAGGATTCTATGCTAGTGGCTCGAAATTGGCACTAGGTCTCACCATTAAAAAAGCTTCAAGAGGATTTTTTTCTCTAATATAAATAATTATTAATTTTTGCTTGATTGCTTAAGAAAGCGTTGTAGAACTGTTCATAAGTCTCTATGTACAGCAAAAACGTATTCAAATATCCCCTAACTAGCTAGTCTATCGATTCCTTAATGTCGACGGGTAGGTTGGCAGTCCTCCAAGGGGGTACCCAAGGAGGTGAGTGAGAGTGGTCGGGAAGGCACCTCTCCTCTGGATCTGATGGTCGACTCGAGTCACTAAGATGAGCCAAGGAGACAAGAGACACAAAGTTTATACTGGTTTAGCCCTCCCGAAGGATAATAGGCCTATGTCCAGTGTTCTTTGTTGGGGTGAATGCACTACTGGAAATCCTTTCATTTATGATGTTATAGGAATGACGATTCTGACTTTGGTCATTGAATAAGTTAATTAATGACGAAATGACGGAGATCGTCATGGATGCTTGGTTAGGCCATCAACCTCGTTTTTCAACTGTGACAAATTGGAAAAAATCGTCATTCAAATGTTCTGAGTTTTGTCATAGAAGTGAAACTTAGTTCAGGTCCCACTTGTCATATGATTGTTTTCATCGTAAAAGTGAAACTTGTTAAAAAAATGTGCAGTGCCTAGGAATCGAACCCGGCACCTGCTAGCTTGGAGGCAAGTTGCATTACCATCAGAATACAAGTTGAAACTTGGTAAGAGATGGGAACTTTTTTCTTATTGGAGTTTTGAATCATTCATATGAGCCTTGCACTGTGTCTGCATGATGCCACCCAGGTCCAATCGGGCAGGGGCTGAGAGCAGGGGCGGCGGCCATCGGGCATCTACAGCAAACCTGTCCGGCTGCCAGCTCCGGCGGACTGCTCGGGCAGCTAGCTCCAGTGGCTTAGCTCCTCCGGCAGTCAGAATGTACGGGATGCGCTGGTGGTCAGCTGCTCCGGTTTAGTGCAGCTCCTTCGGTGGGGAGCTGATGCGGCTTCTCTACTTTGGTGGGCAGCTATTGCGGCCAGCTTCGGCGGGCATCTAGTGCTCCCTGCTTCGGCTTCCAGCTTCATTAGTTGTGGCGACGACCAACTGCGGGTGCCTGCACCGGTGACGAGATGGGGTGCTTGCGCGGCTACTTTAGCCACTTAGAGGTATTGTCCTCTCGCATTCTCTACAATTCATATCATGTCGGGCATATTTGTTAGATAATTCGTAGTTGTTTAGACATGGCTAACTAGAGGTAATTTATGTTGCATTTAGTAGATGGACAGAATATGGATTCATGCTACTCGGTTCAGCGATGACTTCAACGATGGCATTGATAAGTTTATGACTTTTGTTCAAGATAGATTCAATGCAGATGATGCTATACCTTGCCCATGTCGCAATTGTCTGAATCAGTCTTCATTGAGTCAGAAAGATGTGCATAACCATGTCTATCTCTATGGATGGTCAGCTACATATACTCGATGGGTACACCATGGAGAAGCTTTTGATGCTGACATTGTGGAATATGTAGGTGGTGCAAATCAACCTCACCATCTAGGTGATGTGTTGGATGTGGATGAGCCTGACAATGAAGATAATCAGGGTACGATAGAGATGCTTGCAGACTTGTACACAGCTATACAAGAAGATGGAGAACAACCTATGTTTGTGAAAGTTCTAGAAGATGCAAAACATGCTCTTAGCCCAGGTTCTGTTCAGTCTAGGTTCTCTTTTCTAGTCAGAATGCTACATATAAAGTCATTCTATAGGATTAGTAACACAAATTCAGTGCAATATTGAAGTTATTTCAGAGTCATTCCCTAATTGTGGTCTTCCAGATTCATACGAGAAAGCAAAGAAGTATCTCAAAGAATTGGGCCTTGGATATGAGTTAATCCATGTTTGTGAGAATAATTGTGTATTGTTTCGAAAAGATCTTGCCGAAAAGGACAACTGCCCAAAATGCAATGAATCTAGGTGGGTAGATGCAGATGGTGCCAAACGGCTTCCTAAGAAGGTTTTGAGATATTTTCCTCTTATACCCAGGCTGAAGAGGATGTTTGCAAACAAAGAAACATCTGAGGAGACCCGGTGGCACAAGGATAAGCGGGTTCCTATGGAAAATGAAATGAGCCATCCAGTCGATGGCGAAGCCTGGAAAGACTTTGATGATGTGTTTCCGAGCTTCGCTGCTGATGCAAGAAACCTAAGGCTGGGTTTAGCTACAGATGGGTTCAATCCATTCCGGAGCATATACACTAGTTATAGCATGTGGCCTATACTTGTAAAGGTATACAATCTACCTCCATGGTCATGCACCGATGCATCCAACTGTATCATGACATTGCTCATCCCAGGACCAAAGTCTCCAGGCAAGGACTTTGATATATTTTTAGAACCTCTTATTGAGGATTTGTTAAAACTCTGGAAGGGTGTCAGAACTTATGATGCATTCCTGGTTCAAAGTTTGACCTTCGCGCTGCAGTACTATGGTGCATCCATGATTATCCAGCTTTAGGTGTATTGTCAGGGAGAATTACTAAAGGTTACTATGCATGTATCCATTGTAACAGAGATCCATTGTCAAGGAGTCTGAGGAAAAAGATATGTTACATTGGACACCATCGCTACCTTACAAAAACTCAACAGTGGTGAAGAAGCTTGGCCTTTGATGGTCAACGTGAAAATCGGGTTGAGCCAGGAAAGTTGAGTATGGAGGAGACATTGAAGTGTCTAGAGAAGATAAAAGATGTGAACCCTGGTAAGGCTGAAGGTATGAAGAAAAGGAAGCGTGGACAGAAGGATGATGAGCCAAAGTTGTTTAGCCGCAAGTCCGCTTTGTGGAAACTACCTTATTGGAAACACTTGAAGCTGCCACATAATCTTGATGTGATGCATATAGAGAAAAATATATGTGATGCCCTTCTGGGCATTATACTCGGTCTTGAGGGAAAAAATAAGGATACAGTTAATGCAAGACTTGATTTAGAGGATATGGGCATACGACCTGAATTGCATTTATTACAAGATGATGGCAATTTAGTTTCCATGCCAGCAGCATGGTATGCTTGGAGAAAGAAGAAAAGCTTGCATTTTGTGCATTTCTGAAAAGTATTCGGTTTCCACATGGATATGTTTCGAATCTGACAAGATTCATTAGTGCAGATGGTTCCAAGGTGCAAGGCCTGAAAACCCATGATTGCCATGTCCTGCTTCAAAGAATTTTACCTGTTGGTCTCCGGGGACAAGTGCACAAGGACATATATGAAGCAGTTGCAGAGTTGGGTAATTTTTTTTGAGAGATCTGTAGTAGGAAACTAAAGGTTGATGTAATCAAATGTCTGAAAGCAGAAATTCCTTTGATTCTATGCAAGTTGGAGAGAATATTCCTTCCTGCATTTTTTGATGTGATGGTCCACTTGGCTGTCCATCTACCAGATGAAGCACTCTTAAGTGGTCCTGTGCAATATGGATGGATGTACCCAATCGAACGTGAAATGGGCACTTTGAAGGGGTATGTGAGGAATAGGGCTAGACCTGAAGGATCCATCGCTGAGGTGTACATAGCTAATGAGGCCTTGACCTTTTGTTCAAGGTACATGGAAGATGTTGTCACTAGATTCAATAGGGGCGATGACAAAGGGGAGGGAGCATCACATGGTGACCTCCCTATTTTTTAGCATGGTGTTGAACTCTTGGGAGCCAATAGGCAGACATATCTTGAGGCCAAAGAATTTGATAAGCTTTGTTGGTATGTGCTAAACAACTGTGATGAGGTAGAGCCATATTTAGGGTGAGTATTTTTTTTGTATAACATGCATGTCTAATTTCAGCATGTTTTTTTCTTTAACTTGCATGGCCAATACATTTGTACTGTGAGTGTAGCAAGTTCAGAGAAGAGTTGCGAAAAGAAGGTGCCCATGATGTTGAGAAAAGGTTAGAAGATGAATTTCCTGCTTGGTTTAGGAGTCATGTAAGTTGTTTTACAATTTATTTTTAAATTCACATCTCATCATTTAGAGGTTATTTTCATATATTTAAAGTGTTCACTATTTTGATATTGCAGATCAAGCAGCTGTGGAGGGATAATCGTGAAGAGGTTAGTGAAGGGCTATATGCATTATCATGTCGTCCTGACCTTAGAGTGAAAATCTGGGCATCATGCAGTGTCAATGGTGTTCGGTACAACACTGTAGACAGTGAGAGACATAGGAAGACACAAAATAGTGGTGTGCTGGTGGATGGATCACATAATGGGGTGCTCACTGAATTTTATGGTCGGTTCACAGAGATAATTGAGTTGAACTACAACTAAAATTTGGAATTCCATCGAAAGGTGGTACTTTTTCGGTGTGAATGGTTCAATCAAGAGGGCAAAGCTAGAGCCATTAGAGATGATGGACATTTTAGATCCATCAATGTTGAGAGGTTTTGGTATAAGTCAGATCCATTTATATTAGCAACTCAATCAAGAAAGGTCTTCTACGTGAAGGACAGAATGTTTGGCCAAAATTGGCGTGTTGTGCAAAAATTTGAACACAGGAGCATGTATGATGTAAATGAAACAGAATTGACCAATGTGCACCAAGATGAGACAGGTTCTGATAATGAACTTGGGGTGCAAGATGAAGGGGAACAAATTGCTGATGATGGCTTAGATGTGCCTGTACCAGTGTATCGGCGTGTAGATGGAGAAACTTCAAGTGTTCCTGGTAACTTACAAATTCTTATCAATAGAAGGGAAGAAGACATTGGTGAAGACAGCGACGACGATGGTGAAGATGACACTGTCTTATAGTATTTTCGTGAGAATGATAGAGATCCCATGGAATGTAATGATGATGATTAGGTTATCTAGCATGTCGATGGAGCACAAACAATGACTATTTTTGGCAGTGCACTGCCTTTTTTATTTGGATGTTAATGTTATGGAGCTGTAACAATGACTCATTTTTTGTGAATAGAGGCATTTTGTCATCCATCATATATGCCAACACATAACTGACCTC
The DNA here is from genome assembly GCA_019925245.2 of Oryza australiensis. Lineage (NCBI taxonomy): Eukaryota > Viridiplantae > Streptophyta > Magnoliopsida > Poales > Poaceae > Oryza > Oryza australiensis. The sequence continues at coordinate 294,531 of JAIFGZ020000326.1, read as the reverse complement.
TTCTCATTTCAACAATTCATTCATAGTTTCATACATTCAGACAACTCATTCATACAACTAATTCATACTACTAATTCAGTCTAAGTTCACACAACAGTAAGAAAATTCACTAAGCTAATTCAGACTCATTCATAGCACCTGGTGCTTTAGGGGCTCGGGATCTTTATGGAACATGGCCAGCAGGAGTCCCAAAATCAGAGCAACAAGGATAACTGAACCACAACACGCCTTGGCACCTTTCCTGACGACGACCTCCTGCTCATTGGCTAGTGCCTTCACCTCAAGCTCCTTCACAAGTGCCTTGGCCTCCTCCTTCTCCTTTACTAGTTGGGCATGCTTCACCTGTGCTTCATCAAGCAAAAAAAATAGTTCATTCTTCTCCACCTGAAGTGTTTCGTTCCTGTTACACAGGTCCTTAACAGCATCTCGCAAATCATTTAGGATTTCGATCTGATGATCTGTTGGCTTAGGATCCAACCACTCCCAAAAACTGCATCCACCATCCTTGCATTCACAACAAATGTGAAATATGTCAGACAGTATAATTGAATTGCATCCACCATCCTGGATTCAAATCACCCCATCACAACAATCAAACTTAATGTAAAAAGAACTCACTCGATATTTGTAGTAGGAATGGTATCTCCTTCCTGGACTCCCAATACTCCATGAGATCCACCTGGGAGTCTTCCGACCACAGTGGCAGTTGAGAGCCGGTGTGTACGCGTAGGGGGCATGGCGATAGGGAATTGGAGAGGAGTACGGGAACTGCTCCCCAGACCACTCCCCTGAGCGCTCCATTGAGCTCCGCGATGAGCTTGAGCCAGCAGTGGTTGCCATGGAGCCGATGGAGTGGTTGTGCGGCGGTGGTGGCGGTGCGTGCTAGCCGATGGAGTGGCGGCGCATGCGGCCAGCTGGCGTGGGTGAGCAGCGGCGGTGCGTGCTGGTCAGCGGGCAGTGGCGGTGGCGGTGCGTGCTGGCAGTGGAGTTGGTGCGCGGCGACGATGCGTGAAAGAATAGTGGCATGGTGGAGTGGGGATTCGGTGAACAGCCAGTAGATTTGGGGGATTTCAGACCGTTGCCTTCTAAGGCTGACAGGGTTGGCCCAGCCGGTCAGCTCATCAACTAGCTAGACTTGGTTCAGCTTGGTGATGAGGCTGACAGGTGGGTCCATGATGGTCAAATGGTAGTCAAAACCATGTTTTGAGCTTAATTTTGAAACAAAATTGAGCTAAATTTTCAATGCATTGTTCAAGTGGTACATTAAAGTACAATAATTATACAACTCCTACTCTAATGGTCATTATATGGTGTATATCAAGTGTATAAGTATACCAAGCATGTTAGAATGAAGTGCATAGCTATATGTGTTGATGTAACCAAGCTTGTATATGATCTTTATGTAGTGCTTAGCTATGTGTGTTGTTAAAACAAAGCATGTATATGTATGATCTTATATATGTAGTTCATAGTTTAATAAGTGCATATAACTACCTAGCTATAATAAGAAGAAAGATAAGACAATCTATCTATCTTATGATGTTAACCAAAGCACACAATGTACATGGATGTATACGAACTTATGAAGTGGTAAAACTCATATTAATGCACAATTTTATAGGTGTATTGTTATGATCTTATATTAAGTGTTCAATTCATTAATTCACAAGTTATATAAGTACATAGTGTATATATAACTACAAAAAGGGCACATGTATATCTCCCTATATAAAAAAGGGCACATGTATATCACAAGTATATTGTACTGTGTAAATCAAGGAAGACATTCATCTTTCACTTAAAATGAGTATATATTTTGTACTTGTGATGTATCAAAGAAAGTTACATGTACTACAAATAAAACATCATAGTGGATTACTATAGTACTATTGTAGACAGACGTAATTTGAATCCCAAAAACATGGACATTTATATTAAATTCATAGAAATAAAATATCATTTTGCATCACAATATAATGGTACATAACCAAAAGAAATGACCATTTCATTTGATTATGAGGAAAAAACAAAATACTTTTCTAGTTCCCGCCTACGCTCCAGCCGTCGGCGTGCAACTCGCCCTCGCCGCCAAAAATTTCGTTACTGCGAAATCCCCATATTGCCCTCATGGATGGCACCTCCTTATTCACAATACCAAGGATAAAATAGTGATTTACTATGGACTATATATCCGTGAATCCCCACCCCCAGCCTCTCATTTCCCCTCTTTGCCGCCGCATCCCAGATCCAGTCCTTACTCCCATCGCCGCCCTGCCTGGTGAAGGAGGAGGCGGAGGCACGAGGATGCCTAAATGGCACGCATCAGTCCGCTGCCCCCCGAGCCCAGGTTCTACCTAAATGCTTCCCCTTTTAGGGTTTAGGGTTTTATTCTTCGTAAATGCTTCCCCTGTGTAGCGCTAAAATTTGGGATTATGGTTTACGAAATTTTCATCTAGTTGCCTCAGTACAAGGTGCTACAATATATGGTTTAGGGTTTATGAATAAGGGTTTATGTTCTTCTAGTTGACTCGGTACAAGGTGCTGCTATGATTGGGTTAGGGTTTATGAATAACGGCATAGGGTTGAATGGGACTAAAATTTGTTTACAACTAGTGCAATATGAAAGGCTGTGGGACTTGCAAGTCGCGGAGAACAACAAGAGGCTGGATGCCTTTGGTATCAGCAACCACTACTACGGAAACATTTTTTCGTGGCAGCCATTTTGGGTCTTCGCTGGCGACAATTGGGGCCGCCACAAAGCAAAGGCCAGTGAAGATCAAGATCTTCGCTACCGGTTATAGACCGCCAGTAAAGAAATATCTTTGCTAGCGGCCGCTTTATGTCGGCCGCCAGAGAAGAACAGTTTTCTATGGCAGCCAGTTTACGTCAGCCGCCAGCGAAGCCATATCTTCGCGCGCGGCTAAGACAGCCGCCAGCGAAAATATTCTTGTCGCGCTTACACTCTTTTAGGACACGTGGCCCGCTAGGAAAAAGCCCATCGGTTTCGGAAAAGACATATGGCCGCCAGGTAAAAATAGGACATCGTCCTATTTTTGACACGTGGCCCGCCTGCGAAGATGCAATATTTATAAAAAAATTAAAACAATATTATATATTATTTTATCTTACCTTAGATCATGTATTTTTAGAGTCACACGTGGATGATATAACTAATCGAGCTATCGATAAAGTATGTTTTCTTTCGTGCAGCCGTCATTGATGATTAATATACATGCACACGGAAATAATATATGAAGATTATATATACATATATATATACAATTTCTAAGCACCTATATAGATAGAATTGGAACGACACCACATATACAAGTAGTTGAATGTCTTACAACCCGATCGATATACATACGGGTGAAACCTGTCTATATTATACTCCTGCTCCAGTTAGACGGACATTCGTTCTCCCAGGGCCAAAACTCCATCGTGGTCGAAAACCTCCCAAGCTGATGTGCGCACTCACGGTGGATGAAGTAGCACATGTCCCGTTGTATGTTCTCAATGGATTTATGATCGAGCTCCCTTTCAGACTTGGGAATTTTTGGAAGCTGCATCGAGATCATGAGAAATTACGAAATTGTTCACAGTAATGCAAGTTAGCGATTAACTTAAGAAGAGTATTGACGGTTTGTACTTACATCGTCGTAATTCGCGCAATATCTCCCATTGACCCTAAGGTATTCGCAGGTGTAATATCCACATAGTACGGTTCCCACCGGTTGCTTATGACACTTTCAACATCAATAAGTATATTAGTTAATTAAATAAAAAACACATGAATTTATAAAAATTAAGTAGTATTGTTTGGCATCCAAATTTACTTACCGGCCACTTATTGCGGATGAGTATGCGTTGTCTGGAGTTTTTTTCGTTGTCCGCCTTTTTGGTAATACCTTTTCTATGCACTATTTGCAGAGATAATTAATTTAAATTCGTCAAAGATAACAACACGTCATGAGAATATATAAGAATAAGAAACGTCCATGCATATAACTTACAGATTGATAATTCTGAGCGTTTCTTGATATGTATTGCTGTCTTTATCAAGAGAATCCAAGATGACGACTTCATTGTACTTTGGATAGAGAAGAAATACTATCCAATGGTTGCTGCAAAATAAATGGTTAGTCCAGCCGTGATTATATGTATATACTCATAGTTGATACGAAAACTTACTCAAAGGCGTATGGCGCGTAAACGCATTCCTTGTCCTGCGTAGATTCAAGTGCTATAGCTACATAAGCAGCAACATCGAGAATCTTTTCCTGATGCCTTTGTTCTATATATGTGTCCCTCTCTTGCCGCGTCATCGCCTGAACATGTGCCGATAGCTTGTTCTCGTCTAGCAGGTAGGTGTGGTTCGGCTTGCTTATCCGGTACGGGTTTAGGTAGCCAACAGGCTTTCGCATCGCTTCGGCTTCCACGTAATTCATCCTTCAAAAAATGTAAGGTCAAATTAGGTATGCACATAGGTACAATGATTTATTGACACGTTCCAGTCATGCACTTACAGACACCAGATGCCGACCAAATTGGCGTCGAGCCTCTTCCAACAATAGAGGGCATGCATATCGGAGAAATGGACTTGAAATAGGCATGGCCCGCCCTAGAAGATGTTCTCCTGCACGGCAACTGTGAACGATGAAAGGCCTTTTGTGGTGCTTGCCCTGATGTACCATTCATGCCACCTCCTTAGTTGCCACGGTCCTTCTGTTAGTTGCCAGGCATAGATGAATGGTTGGCCATTCTGAAACTCATGCGGCACATCAGGGCAGTTGAGATAATTGAGATAATCTTCCATGGTTTGCTTGAGGCCTGTTAACTTTCTGTCATCAAAATCGGCATCTTTGATATCTTTGTCCCTTCCTCGGAATGTCGTTATCATATATCTTTTCTTCGATTCACTTTTCCCTTTGTGCTTGTGTGTCCTTACCATCACTGGCACATCGGCACCCTTAGGTTCCTCCGGTTGCGATGGCTGTGGTTGCGATGGGTCTAGTTCATCGGGCATTGTCCGCTCAGGCCATGATTGTGCACGCTCTGATTGCTGTGTCGGAGGCACTTCCTGTACTTGTACTTCTGATTGATCCTTTTCAAGCCCTGATTGTACTCCTGTCTCCTTTTCAATAGGAGGTGACGCAACAACAGGCTCTGATCTTGGAGGTGATGCAACTAGATGATCTGATTGCGGAGGTGATGAAACTGGAGGATTCCTCGGTTCTTCGTCCCTTGGTGGACGAGACGGTGACACCGGTATCCTTGGTGGACGATCCGTTCCATCCGTTGACCCTAGATGAATATCATTCTTATGCCAAAGTACAAACTGGTCAACGGCATCTCCAAGGTACACAATCCCCTCGGGTGTTGGAATGTCGATTTCGTGCATCCAGTGAGCCTCATTGACCGTCCAGACCTCTACCTTGGCATGGTCATCCAGAATGTCTTGGCAATGGAATCTGCGGCCCGGTATGAACCTCCCAGTTGCAACCTGTATTTTCTTTCCTGCCCTGCCGACCGGAATCAAGAGCTTGCAAGGAGTATCCTCCGTTACATCGTCCATCGGATAGCTCGGATCAGGCTGCGAAACGGCACCACCGTGCATCATATGTTGGCTCCAATATCTATGGCATTCCTCACGAGCTGCTGCCCTAGCCTGGGATTCTATCTCCTCCTTATAGCGATCATGCTTCTTGTAGGTATGAGCATCCTCTTTGAATCCATCATTCCAGCTAGTCTTTGAGGATACTCCCCAGACACGGCCAGAGTGCTCCGGGTTGCCCAACACATAGGTCAGCTCGTCCCGGTCTCTATCTGGCATGAACATCCCGGCCTCTTGCTGCGTGACGATGTTCTTCATCTTGACAGCTACCTACTGGAGCTTTGGATCCTTGAAGACTACATCCCCCTCCGGGGTGAAGGCCGGTGTTCTTGCATGCACCCAGTTCTGGTTCGTGGGTTGTGATTTTTCATAGGAACCGGTTTCCCAGCCTTTTCCATCTCTTCATCTTGTTTTGTCCATTTCTTAACCGCTGGACGGTAACCGGTCGATCCCAAACGATGAGGATATTCATTACTTCTTGCTAGTTCAGACATCCTCTGGCTCTTCTCCTTTTCCTCCGCCGATGTCTTCAAAGCAACGAACTCATCCCACTAGGCTGGTGTTATCTTTCCGTACTCCGTGAACGGCGTGCGTCCCTTCTGAACATATTTCTTGTTAAGGTCTGTTTTCCAGTTCCGCCATAGCTTGCCCATGGTCTTGAGTGCATAGTCCTTTGCTGCATCATCGTCTGTCCCTTGCGGATACTCAAACTTGCTTTGCAGTGACGTCCAACAGTTGTTCTTTCTAGTGTCAGGAACTTTCTTCCAATCCTTCCAGTTGATCTCCACGATATCCCTAAGTATCGCCCCGCATTGGTTGCTATACTTGGAACATGAATCTTCGGGTGACAGGGGTTCCCCTTTCTCACTGATCCGCGTCAGCACACTGACTTCTTTCAACAACATGTTCTTCCCTCGCTCGCCCCTTCTTTTCTTGGGTTTACTTGAAGCTGAGACGCGCACGACAGTTCCAGCTTCGGCTTCCGCTTCAGGTGCGGCTTGGGCTTTGCTTTTAGATCGGCGTGGAGCATTCTTCTATATTTGCATTTCACGTGACATCGGTTATAATCCACATATATACTTAGTACGATCGGCACTAATCTTATATAATATGTTGCGTACCACCGGTTCGCAGGGGATGTACTCCGAGTCGACTTCTTCATTGTCGCTCCCACCCTTTTTCTTCCTTGCAGGAGAAGGATGGGGGTCACTCGACGAGTGATACGATCCACTCCCTTCCTCACCGGATCTTGATGGCGATGATTCCTCCGTGACTACTTGTGTGCAAATATCCTCCTCGACCATCGGTGGAGTTTGCTTGCCCTTGTCACCCGAGGGTTGCGCTTCGGTCGGTTTTTCCATTGATATCCTTTTAAGGTGAGTTTATATTAGATGCGGAATGAAATCGTTTTACTGTCCTAAGTGCATATTTTGAATGTATCCTAACAAACCTTCGGGCATTGGAAGTGAAGTTTAGAAAATATCACTTCTTTTTTGTAGTGCTAGCCCTCAATTATAAAATATCGAAGCAAAGCAAACTCAAATTATAAAATATCATGACCTTGTCAGAAAAAATGTCAGATTTGCATGTCATCATGATCATGAATAATGTAAAATTTGTTCAGTTACAGGTAAATTCTCAAGTTCTATTACAAATTCAAATTCTCTCCACACACTATTCAGCTAATAACAGCTGTCAACTTAATATGTGTAATACATGGTTCAACTATCAGAGGTGGTATAAAATTTCAGGGGTCACTGAAATTCCAGTAACTTCGTAGTCCTCTTGGAAATTTCATGAGACAGTGCCTGTGTGCTACATGACCAGCATTGAGACATCTTATGTCACATGCTTGACTAACATTCATACAGAAGATGAAATGCTTGGTCAAACAACGTTGCATGTGCTAATTATTATCAATCATATATGTTCATATCACATTAAATCAAGGTCATTACAAAAATCCAGCAGCCTTAATCCAACTTGGCCTCAAAAAAGAAAAAGGCCAACTTAATCCAACAAAGTGATAGTTACTTCAGAAAGTTTTACTGTCCTAAGTGCTTGTTTTGAATGTACTATTAAACATACATTAATTTATTTTTGAAGGTATTATATATTTTGTATATAAAATTTGGTATCTTTACTGAATTTGGTATCTTTAAGAAAATCCATTGGTATCATGATCATAATTCAGGGAAATACCACGTTTACAAAGACAGGGTAAGATCACAAGTTACATGCAGTAACACTCAACACTCCAAATATAGGTAGCAATCTAATTCAGAATTTCAGATGAACCCTGGCCTTAAACTTGTAATAACATACATTTCTATAATAGGTACTCCGTATTACAAAGGCTATTGGTTGGGTTCCTGCAACTGCTGGCAGAGAGAAGGCATATCTTCATCTGAATAGCAAAATTCCTGATGATCTGAAATTTGATTTGAATTTTCTATTTGTAACTCATGGAAAGCTCTGTCAATCATGTGCCAAAAAGTTAGGAGGCCAGAAAACCACAGGTTCGAATTCTGCGTGCCCCCTAGCAAGTTATTGTTGCACTGAAGAAAAGATGAAGCAATAGGCGAATAGCCAAGGTAAGCTACCTGGTCCCCTTTCAAAATAATATGTATATGCTACGTGCCAACTATATTGTGCTCTGGACTGCTGCTATTTTGGTTGCCTAATTGTTCACTCTCTAGGAAATGTTCTTCAACTAGCTGTTTTATTCGAAAGTTAGATCATGAGCTGGTTGCTCAACTCTAAAATTTTTGTAAGCACTACAATTCTGCTGCACGTCTTAAAGTGCATAATATAGGCACAAATTTATCCTACAAAGGTAACTATTACTTGCTTCTTGCTGTTTAAGGAAGTACCTATGTTTAAAAGAGAGTTACAGTTGGTCTTTCAAAAAAAAATAGAGAGTTATACTTCATGGGTAACAAGCTGGGTTTTTACGATGCTGTTTTGTTCTGGTGCCAAGAACTTTATTCAATTAAATTCTACTGTGTTATTTGCCTCTAGGAACCGTGCCCTCTTTATTGCTTTTGGATATTGTAAGTTAATCATATGACCATGCACTCTGAATGATGTAAAATATGCATACCTAATCGCTGTTCCAATCTCCACCCAATCATTCATGACATAATCTTTTGCAAATGTAGGAATTGTGTATGGTACTATGGTTATTGATATTTTCTGAAGGTGATGTCGTAACCTACTAACCTCCCAATGACGCTAATGGTAAAATGATGTATGCAACGAAATGTCTCATCTGATGGGAATCCCAGGTTCAGTTTCTTTTTTTATCAGTAGAGACTAGAGAGCTTCCAGGCTCCAGCTGTATGATTTCAGGCTAGATCCCATACATATGAACTCATTTCTACCATGTAATACCAGCTAGGGAATTAGTTTGGAACATTTGATGAGAAGCAAAACACTAGGGAATATTGACTTAATCGATAGATATCTCATCGATTGCATTGATCGAAGGAAGCCTAACATTTTTGCTCCATAGTGCACTCAATAGAGAAAAGGGCACCAACAGATAACCAAAACAGAGAAAAGGGCATCAACTGTGAGGAGGCGGCCGTCGACGGCTGTGAGGAGGCGGCCATCGGCGGTGATGAGGCGGCCACCGGCGGTGATGAGGCTGCTGGTGGGGGCGGCGGTGAGGAGGCGGCCATCGGCGGTGTGGACACGGCCGGCGGCGGTGAGGAGGCAGCGAGCGGTGGCGGTGAGGAGGCTAGCGGCGGCGGTGAGGAGGAGGGCGGCGGTGGCAGTGAGGAGGCGGTGAGGGGCAGCGTTGAGGAGGCGGCGGCTGAAAATTTTGGCAGCCTGGCGGCGGCTCAAGGGTTTTTGCGCCTTCGGGACTTAGGAAAAATTGAGACTCCCGCGCGCCCATATATAGCGAAAACCATTTCCGCTGGCGGCCGGCTTACTTGGCCGCTAGCAAAAACCTTTTTCTCTGGCGGCGGCTTACCTGGCCGCTAGCAAAACCCTTTTTCGCTGGCGGCCGGCTTACCTGGCCGCTAGCAAAAACCTTTCACATTTCAATATTTAGTTCTTTCCATAACTAAATGTAAAAATATCCATAGAACTAATTACAAAAAGAGTCACTAATCATCCGTAAAAAAATTCATCATCCATCATAAGGTGCTGAAATTACATATGTAGATTAACCTTTCACATTCTTCCCTACTCCCTTATTCCTCATGTATGGCTTCGGGGAATCACCAATCATTTCTTCCGTGACCTTAATGTTGTTTCTAAAGTCCGTGAAGAGTGTCATGTTCTCGTACTGATTATATGCCTCAACATCTTCGACATCGTCAACTCCCAAAATCTTTTGTTTTCCCGAGACAACTATATCTTTCTTCAACTGAGATGGATCAGTCACATAGAAAACTTGAGCGGCACGATCAGCAAGTACCCATGGGTCATTCTTGTGCCCTACGTTGACAAGGTCGACGATGGTCAGGCCAAAAATGTCGACAACCAGGGTGTTTCACCTATTGGCACCGGAACAGTGGAATCTGCATGTTGGATCCATAGTCCAGTTCACACATTTCTTCTATGAATCCATAGTATGTGCTCTTTTGTCCATTTGTGTCAATTGCCTCTACTCGAAGGCCACTGTTTTGGCATGCACTCCTTTGGTCTTTTGCTTTGGTATAAAATGTATACCCATTCAGATCATATGCTTGCCATAAGGTGTAAACACTTGATGGCCCGTCACCCAACCTCTTAATAGTTTTTTCCTCCGTAGTATCGCCATCTGGTAGGCCGAGGTTCTTGAACCATTCAGTAAAGGCAGCCTTGTGTCGCTTCATGATCCATGCATCAGAACGCCCTGTATTCATTGCTTGTAATTCCTTAAGGTGCTGATCTATGTATGGCTCCACTATCGTGAGCTGTTGCAGCACAGTGAAATGAGCTTCTTTCAGTTTCTTGTAATCATCGTCGTGGATTCTTTTCTGCCCTTTTGTCCCTCTTCCAGATAATCTACCTTCATGTTGAGGTGCCGGTAAACCAATTGCTTTCCCCTCTTTTAGGTAATCAATGCAACACTCAACGACTTCCTCGGTAGTATATCCCTCTATCATCGATCCCTCTGGGTGGGCACGGTTCCGTACGTAGCCTTTTAGAATGGACATGTACTGTTTGAATGGCCACATCTGATGCAGGTACAGGGGACCAAGTGCAATAATCTGAGGCACAATATGAACTATGAGGTGTTCCATCATATTGAAAAATGACGGCGGGAAACACATCTCAAGCTCGCACACGGTCTCTATAGTGAAAGTGCGGAGAGGACCTAACTCGTCAAGATCAATTACTCTCTGTGAGATTGCATTGAAGAAGTAACACAGCTTTGTGATGACCACCTTAACGCGTAATGGTTCAAATGCTCTGATGGCGATAGCGAGGAATACTGTGAGCATTACATGGCAATCATGGGAATTGTAGCTTGAAAATGACAAATCCTTCATCGACACCAGTCGCTTAATGTTAGAGGAGAAACCAGTAGGCACTCTCACCCCCGTAGGCATTTGCATATTTCCTTTTTCTCCTCATTTGTCAAGGTGTAGCAGGCCGGCGGAAGATATACTTTTCTGTTACCCTCATCTACAGGGTGAAGCTCTTTTATCTGCATATTCATGAGGTCCTTACGAGACTTCAGCCCATCCTTTGTCTTGCTAGGTATGTCTAGTAAAGTACCCATGGTGCTATCGAAGACATTTTTCTCTAGGTGCATGACATCAATAGAATGACATATCTCTAAATCTTGCCAGTACGGAAGGTACTTAAAGAAAATGGAGTGCTTCTTGAATGGCCCGCTAGCGCTTGCTGGCTCTTTGGCCTCATTTCTCTTCCGCTTGTTGGTTTCCTTCTTTTTGGCCTTCCCAAAAACAACCTTGAGCTTTTTTGTTATTGTGAACACTTTATCACCCTTCCATGGTTCTGGTGGATCACCGTCCTCAACAGTGTTATCAAAATATTAAGCTTTGGAGCGGTACGGGTGATTCTTTCTTAAGTAACGTCGGTGCCGCATGTACACTAGCTTCTTCGATCCCTAAAGGTACCTGTACACTGTACCATCAACACAAATAACGTAGCCTGTCTTCCCCTTGAGCTGTCCTGATAAGGAAAACAGTGCGGGCAAGTCATTGACGGTGACAAAGATAATTGCATTAAGCGTGAAGTAATTCTGCATGACTTCGTCCCAAACCTGGACCCCGTGATTCCACAGATCAGCCATATCCTCCAGCAAAGGCTCCAGAAACACATCCATGTCATTGCCAGGTTGTCGTGGTCCCTGTACAAGTATGGTCAACAAAATATACTTTCTTTTATGACACAGCCACGTAGGGAGGTTGTACATGGTTAGGAGTACTGGCCACGTGCTGTGTGAGCTGCTCAAGTCACCAAATGGATTCATTCCATCGGTGCTCAATGCAACCCTTATATTTCTTGGGTCCTCTCCAAACTCATGGTACTTTCTGTCAAATTCCTCCCACTGTCGAGCATCGGCCGGATGTCGAATCATCCCATCCTTTTTCTGCTTTTCATGATGCCAGCGCATCAGTTCGGCATCCCTCGGGTTGGAGAACAAACGCTTCAATCGATCTTTCACCGGAAGGTACCACATGACCAACTGGGGGATCTTCATCTTGTTGTTGACTTCTAACTCGTCTTGGGAACCATCCTGACGCTCGAACTGGCTACGGCTTGTTTTGTATCGACTAGTGTTGCACGTTGGGCATCTGTCCAAATCCTCGTACTCTTTACGAAACAGTACGCAGTGGTTAACACACGCGTGTATCTTTCGCACACCCAGAGATAAAGGGCAAATAAGCTTCTTCGCTTCATAGGTGCTGGTTGGCAGGGAGTTGGTTTGCGGAAACAGTTTCTTCAACAGAACCAGCAAATTGTTGAAACTAATGTCCGACCAACCATTTCTGGCCTTCAATCTCATAAGTTCAAGCACCGTCCGCAACAATGTGAAATCCTTCATGCCACCATTTGCCTCATCGTACAAAAGAACCTTCATTGCCTTTTGTAATGATTCGAAGTTCTCCAACCCACGAGCGGACCCAGCTACAACCTCAGGTTTAGCATCACACAACATCTCTTCCAAATCAAAATTACCATCATCTACGCAAACATTACCATCATCGACATCATCAATTATACTGTGCTGACCATCATCGCCACCAACATCATCATCAACATTAATGGGATCTACTTCCTCTTCTCCTTCTTTTGCTACTACCATCAAATCCTTGTCCCAGTCGAACACTTCATCCTGTACTATCGCCCGGTTGGGAACTTGTTTGCTTGGGATCTCTCCATGATGTGACCAATTTGTGTAGCCTGCAACAAATCCATGCATCACCAAGTGTTGCTCGATTATACATGGGTCGATCCAAATTTTCTGATCCAAATTTCCTTCATCTTCTTAGATGCAGCATTCTTCTTAGCAACTTTCATGAATATGTCAACTCCATCAATGTATGAGGACCAGTATCGCTCTCTATACATCCATGCTCTGTTCGCCATCTATGCATTATTTGCGAAAAATATGTACAACTTCGTCACTTTGTATATTTTGATAATATGTCACATTAAAATTATACTAATTAATATTTATAACCACTATAATCTAGACAAGATAATTAAAGCTAGCCAAAAATCTACAAACTACAAACAACTAGAAAAAATTAAAAAACTAGCTCTTTTTGTCTTCTTCTCAGCGTTCTCTGCAGTTAACTAATATATAGATCTGCTACAAATAAACATATCAAAACTAGATATATATATGGAACATCAATCATGCACAATATTTCTTACAAAATTTGCCCATTTTAAGCTCCAAATAACAAATAAAAAATACTTTTCTTTCCCCGTGTCACATACTTTTTGCTATGCAAAATCTCAACAAACAACCAATAAAAATGAAAAAAACTTTACAAATAGGGTAGGAGAAAGTATATGTAACCTCTGGTGCAGTAGATCATTAAAAAAATTGAAGATCAAAACCTTCCCCCCTATGTATTTGTTCAGAAGAGAGAGAAAATCGTGCTCAAATGTCATGTCTGCTAGCTGGACTGGTGGTATAGGTGATGGTATTTTCCCTGGCGGTCAACATATGTCGGTTGAATCGAACCGCCATAGAAAATATTTAGGGGTGGCGACGGCTTAAGTGGGCCGCCAGTGAAGATGTAGGAATCTTCGCTAGCGGGCCACCTCACCTTACCGCCGGCGAAGATGTGATATGTTCTCTGGCGGGGTCTTAAGATGGCCGCCGAGAAAATACCACATCTTCGCCGGGCGGCTAGCTTTAGGAGGCCGCCGGCGAAGATGTGTTTTCGGCGGCCCGAGACCCCACCCCTATCTTTTGAGCTGGCGGTTTCACCTCGTAGCCGCCAGAGAAAAGTTTTTCCAAACACCATGAAAGATTGTTTTCGTAGTAGTGAACTTGGCCAATTCTGTTTGTAGTAGCATTACAAATGCAAGTTATGAGAAGCGTAACAAGCAAACAAGCAAGGAAGATCGTGGTGAGGGGTCAGATTCATCCTATCTTCCTGGAGCTGATGACGGCCAGGAAGACGAAGATGAAAGTGTTTCTAATAGCTTAGAAAAGGTCTCTTCTCATACTATGGTTGGGGGTTTCTTTACATTACGATGTTTGATATCTGTTCTGAGACATTTTTTTCATGCAGCTACTAATAATAGATTTATTTCCCCCTGTGTATTAGGAAACTGACGACAACAAACAGCTGCATAGAGCATCGAAGAAGAAGACCAAGATGCCTCCAGGTGGAACCAAAAGAGTGTGGGCTAATCCAGGGAGTGATATAGCTCCTGGAGTTGCAACAAGGTCTGGGAAAAAGTACATCACCCACCAAGCACCTAGGGATGAGGAACAGTCCAATCCGCAACCAGAGAACAATGCAACAGCTATGGGACAAGGCCAAGAAGAACATCCCCCAAGTCCTGTTTTGGACTGGTCTGTTTTTGATGAATAAATCGGTGGAAATGAAGATGAGGTCCATGCTGAGATAGAGGCAGTTCTTGAAGGTAAGTAACAGGCCATGCTTCCTCACATGTATTTGTCCATGCTGAGATAGAGGCAGTTCTTGAAGGTAAGTAACAGGCCATGCTTCCTCACATGTATTTTTTATACTATACTCTAACATTATAAGCATCACCTTTGTAGTTCAACAATGTTCTCGAAGAAAACCAAGACCGCCAACAAAAGGCAAATTGTTGGACAATATGACAAACTCTATGGGAAGAAGGTTGCTAATTGAAATTGCTGCAGGGAAGAGAAGGCCAGAGAAGCCTGTACAAGCTGCTAAGCTAGCTTCAGAGACTGGAATTATCTATAGGAAGAGCGTGCCTATCCTAACTCACTGGAAACATTATAATAATGATGAAACCCAAATGAAAGATTTCATGGGAAAGTTATCTGTAAGTAAATTGATACCTTCCATATCTATTTGGTACCTTCAATAGGTAACTATACCAAATGCTAAGATCTAAATCTGATGGGTGATTGACTTCTCCAGGTTAGGTTGGCAGTTGATGACAAGGATAAGCCAACAGTGGAAGCCTGCGGCAATATACCCCAAAGTGATGTACGCTAGAGTAGATATTTGTTGAAGAAGAAGCACTTCAATGGTATACCGGCTAATGAAGTTAGAACTACTTCCCCTGTTCCTAGTATTACTGACGAGCAGTGGCTTAAACTGGTGCAAATGTGGTCTAGTGCACAAGCAAAGGTATGATGATCTTCTAAAAGAAAATTTTCTGTTCTATCTATGTTGTCTGCAATTTAAATGTTTGCCTTACAGGAAACTGCTGAGAAGAACAGGAGAAACCGTGCTAAGATCAGGCACCATCAAGCGACGGGATCTCGAAGCTACATCTCACACTTGTACACATTTGTAAGTGCTAAAACAGTGGGACAATATATTGTATATTATGAAAACATACATATCTATTTCCTATAAAATTGTCTAGAAACAAAAGCTAATTTTCCTGCATTTCACACAAAACAGAAGCTAATTTTCCTGCATTTCACACTAAAATTAAAATACAGAGGGAGAAAAACAAGGACAGAGAAGTCAATGCAGTGGATATTTTCAAGGAATTGCATACCAGCAAGAAGAAGGGTATGACTGATGCGGTCAAAGAAACAGTTGTAAGTGTGATTGCTGGATGAGATGAGTATATATGTCAATCATATGTCGTGTGTGCATGGTTCTTTCTGTGCTTGTGAAATGCTATGTTGTTCCTATATGCTTGCTGGATGGGATTAGTACATAGAAAATATATGTTTAAGTACATGATTTGCATATCTTGGTTTGTGAAATGGATTATCTGTGATAAACT
This sequence comes from Oryza australiensis, assembly GCA_019925245.2. Lineage (NCBI taxonomy): Eukaryota > Viridiplantae > Streptophyta > Magnoliopsida > Poales > Poaceae > Oryza > Oryza australiensis. The sequence goes on along the minus strand of JAIFGZ020000326.1, from coordinate 278,519 downwards.
TATCCTTTTTGCACCTGTTTGCTGTAGACTGCCATGGAAAATATGTTGGCACAGCCTGCTCAAGATTTGGAGACACCAAGATCTAGTACTGAGATTTTTTCGAAGGTTCTCATACAAACCAGTGCAGCTTCTACATTCCTCAAGAATGCTGGTATTGAAACACCAGTAAGCAAATCTGCTGCATCAGCTGCAAGAGAAGCACAACTTCGAGAACAGCTATAGGCGGAGAAGGAACGGGCTGATCATCTTGAAGAACAACTGGACATCCTGAAGAAGAAAACTGAAGAAACAGAAGAATCAATGGCCAGGACCCAAGAAGTTGTGCTCAGGACCCAACAAGAGCTGGAGGAGTTCAAGAAGAAACAAGAAGCTAGTGATCTGATCCTTCAGCGCATCTTGGGCCTCAGGTTAGGTAATCAAGCTACTTAGCTTGTTCTAGTCCTAACTTTATCTCTCGGTTGTTGCTTGTCGCTTGTGAACTTGTTTGTTTGTGAACTTATGAACTTATTACTTGTTTGTTTGGTTGTTGTTCTAGTGATGCGAACCTATGAACTTGTGGTTGTTAGTGATATGCCCTAGAGGCAACATGGAGATGTTGGATATCACGTCAATGTTTATGTATAAATGAATAAAGTGTTATTCAGTTCCATGAAATAGACATCTTATATTGATCAATAAGTACGTGACTTATTTATGAGACTCTATATGTATGAATCTATTTCTAAACGATCCCTGATCATATGTCATATTGTTGGAACAAATATGATTCTAAGATCGGCATGTTTATTGATTGATGATCATGTCTCATAGATCATGGGTATGGAGATACCAAATCAATAAACATGGACATATGTGTTGGAGAACACATTGTTGGATAGACCCACCATGAGACACTACAGAATTAATGTGCCATTAGTTGGTCTCGGGTAGTGTTGGTACAAAGTCCTTAGACCTGAGATCACCATGGATTCCAACATGTGTAGTAGCCTACTTTGGGACTACCAAACGCTATTCCGTGCGGGTAGTTATAAAGGTAGTTTTCGGGTGTGCTATGAAGCATGGAGTGGGATGTGAGTGATCAAGATGGAATTTGCCCCTCCTTTGGAGAGATATCTCGGGGCCCCTCGAGGTAATGGATTATGGAAATGCATGGCCATGCTAAGTTGATTGAGGAGTCAATCAACGGACGATAATCCAATACGGTTCGAGTGAATGGTTAAGCTATTGAAGGGATGGCACACATCTTGCCTATAGCTTAACGGTATCGTGAGGCAAAGGGATTTGTGTACACATTACAGGTTCGAGCCGATATTATTCTTGTATACTATGGTGTCAATATGTGCTGCTAGGCGCCGCGTGCAGTCGGCTGAGTTAGACTCGAGCCGACGATCGGCTAAGTTAGACTATAGCCGAAACCGAGTATACCTGAACCTACGTGGTCGCACGCTTAAGGGGATAGAATAGATATTCGAGTTGGACTCGGATACGGCTCGATCGGATAGGGATCCGATCGGATAGAGTCCTATGGGCTTACGACGTATGGGCGGCCAACTCTATGAGATACGGATGAGATCCGATTCAAAATAGAGTCCTAATCGGCCACTAGTCCCGTCGGCCAACTCTATATAAAGGAGGGAGGGGTGGAGAGCTACCATACGTCAATTGCATCGCGTGCAACGAAGTCGCCGAGATCAATCTCCACGGAAACCCTCCCCACTTTCGAGCCAAACCCTAGCCTTGCATCGCGTGCTAGCACACGGGTGTTCGCGTTCGTCCCCGGACGTGTGGATACCGGTAGAGGCGCTGCTACGTTGCGCGCCGTTGATCGGCTTCGGATCGGCTGCAATCGGAGCGATCGGGCTGTGGTGGAATCGGCTGCGGTCGGGCGCGTCGGAGCGAGGCGTGAGAACGCGGCCGGACGACTCGAATCGGGCTGATTGGCGAATCGGCTATCTCCGGGAATCGGCTACACTGTTTCGGATCGGATTGCCCCGATTGGCTATTCCGCTGCACTCTACTCCAATCGGTAACGATCTATCGGCCCTTACTTGCAAGTGTTCCTGGTTTGCGCGGTAAAAAGTTTTTGTTTTCGGCTAGCGTAGCCTCCGCGTAACCCTTCAGTGGTATCAGAGCTAATCTTGCTTAGTTCGGGTTTTAGATTGGATCTGGAACAAGTTTTGCACACGGGTTGATTAGATCAATCGGTTTTACGGGATTTGTTTGGGAGAGTTGATGGTAATTGCGTTCCTTGATAGTGTATCGGAACGGCGTAATGTGATTACGTCGAAGCAATTTCCATATAACTCGGTTTGAGTTGGGTTCGAGATAGCGTTCCTTGATAGTGTATCGGAACGGTATAATGTGATTATGCCGAAGCTATCTCGTAGTCCGATCTTGTTAGCTGCCTCGCGCCTACGCAAACCATCTCCCTTGATAGTGTATCGGGACGGCATAATAAGATTATGCCGACATGGTTTCCGTAAGCGAATTCATAGATTGGATCTATGAATTTCGTGTGCGTGTGCGTACCCCCTTATAGGTCGTCTCGTTGCCGTAGCTCTGCGATAAGTAGAAAACGTTTCTACGCCTAACTTGTTTTTGCAGAGAATGCTTTGAGATGGTATGGCCCTATTGTATGTATGAGATGTATGAGATGCATGTGATGCATGTAATATTCTTTCATATGTGCAATCCCGTAATATTCTTTCATACGTGCAATGCTTATAATATTCTTTCACGACCTGCGAGTCGATGTAATCTTCAATTAGAGCTTCTATAGTAGTAGCTTAGTTTCAAGAAATCAAGCATTCGGCACTCGAAAGAACGGTGATGAAGATGGAGATCTGTACACCGGCATGGAGATGGAGATCACCATGTGAAGGGGGCCATACTATTTCACTATATGCTATTCTTCTTGCTTTCATATGTGATATGTTTGTTTGATAGGATAGCATCCCTCGCAAAATTAAGTAGTAATGATGCCCTTCCAAATGTTGCACCCGTCACCGTTATGCTCGTCAATGGTGGGTCGCCAAAGCGAGTGCCATTCTCTATCATAACACGAGGGGTATATGTCGACATATACATGCAGGAACATTTGGTTTACTTAACAAGGCTATCAAAACAGTTTTGGGCCTTGAGGCATAGGTTGGGGCCGGGCATGGAGATGCCACACCAACAACAAGAGTCACATAGAGATGTGATTAGCAAGGAGTTGCTTACCGATGTTATTAATCTTCTAGCAGATGCCAAAGCTCACTAGAAAATTAATTAACATGTGGATCTTGACCCAATACGTAACCTAGAGGGAAGGTGGAAAATACGTAATGGGAGTCTTATGTTAAATTGTTTAACAAAAGACATAACATAAACATTGTGCTAAACTTTGTTTTTCTGTTGTAGAATAAATGGCGGCTAATACTACACCGTACCTTTAATTTGCGATCTATTCTCGAAAAGGAAAAATTAAATGGAACAAACTTTATGGATTGGTATCACAACTTGAGAATTGTTCTCAAGCAAGAGCGTAAGGAGTACGTTCTTGAAGTACCCTATCCCGAGGATTTGCCAAATAATGCCACCGCAACCGCACGGAGAGCTTACGAGAAGCACACTAATGATGCCCTAGATATAAGCTGTCTCATGCTTGCTACAATGTCCCTTGAGCTTCGAAGCAATATGAGAGCAGCGATGCTCACACTATTATTCGGGGACTGCGTGGCATGTTTGAGAACCAAGCTCGGGCCGAGAGGTTCAACACCTCAAAGTCCTTGTTTGCGTGCGAGCTTGTTGAGGGAATCCCGTCGTCCGCATGTGATAAAGATGATTGGCTATATCGAGAGTCCGGAAAAACTAGGTTTTCAACTTAGCCAAGAGTTGGCTACGATGTGATTCTCCGCCGCTCCCTCCGAGCTTCGAGCCATTTATATCTAATTATCACATGAACAATATGGATAGAACCTTGGCTGAATTGCATGGGATGCTAAAGACAGTGAGGAGAGTATCCAGAAAACGGTCATCATGTGATGATGATGCGAAGGCTAAGCGCAAACCACTGTCAAGAAACTTTGCACCAAGAAGAAGTTAACTCCCGATGAGATCGCGAGTGCTTCCAATGCAAAGAAGGGCAAGAAGGGGTCGGCGGCATCGATGTCGTTTGCTTCTATTGCAAGGAGACAGGCCACTTGGAAGAGGAACTACAAGAAGTACATGGAGGATCTCAAAAAGAAGCAAAGTACGACTTCGCTTCGGTATTAATGTTATAGACATTAATCTTGCTACTTCACCTACTAACTCTTGGGTATTTGATACCGGATCGTAGCTCATATTTGCAAATCGTTGCGGGGAATGAGAAGAAGTAGAGGATTGAGAAGGGGCGAGGTGAACTGCGCGTCGGCAATGGAGCAAGCGTTGCTACGCTTGCTTGTCGGCACAAGACCACTTCATCTACCTTCGGGATTAGTTTTGGAATTAAATAATTGTTATTGTGTTCCAACACTATGTCAAACGTTATTTCCGCTTCATGTTTGCAAGCGGAAGGATATGATTTTAGATCAATGGACAATGGTTGTTCAATATATCTTAGAGATATGTTCTATTTTCATGCTCCATTGGTGAATGGATTGTACGTTTTGAATCTTGAAGCGTCTCCCATCTATAACATTAATACGAAAGGCAACTCTCTAATGATATAAACCCCACGTTTATCCGGCATTATCGCTTAGGCCATATAAATCGAAACGCATGGAGAAGCTCCATAAGGATGGATTGCTTCACTCTTTTGATTTTGAATCATTTGAGACATGTGAGTCTTGTTTACTCGGTAAGATGACAAAGGCACCTTTCACGGGACACGGTGAAAGATCAAGTGACTTGTTGGCACTCATACATACCGATGTATGTGGACCAATGAGCTCAACGGCGAGGTGGTTATCGTACTTCATTACCTTTACTGATGACTTTAGTAGATATGGTTATATCTACTTAATGAGGCATAAGTCCGAATCCTTTGAAAAGTTCAAAGAATTCCAGAATGAAGTACAGAATCATTTAGGGAAAACAATCAAGTTTCTACGATCGATCGTGGAGGGGAATACTTGAGCCAAGAGTTTGGTAATCATATGAAAGATTGTGGAATTGTTCCACGCTGACTCCGCCAGGAACTCCACAATGGAATGGGGTGTCCGAACGGAGAAATCGCACCTTGTTGGACATGGTGCGGTCGATGATGAGCCAAAGTGATCTTCCGTTATCCTTCGGGGATATGCTCTTGAAACATTTGCGCTCACACTAAATAGAGTTCCATCTAAGTCGGTTGAAAAGACACCATATGAGATATGGACAGGGCAACCCCTAGTTTGTCTTTTCTCAAAATTTGGGGATGTGAGGCTTATGTAAAATGTTTACAATCGACAAGCTCACACCCAAATCGACAAGTGCTTCTTTGTGGGATATCCTAAGGAAACTAAGGGATATTACTTTTATAATCGGGAACAAGGCAAAGTGTTTGTCGCCCGACATGGTGTCTTCTTGGAGAAAGAGTTTCTTTCAAGAAGGGTTAGTGGGAGCAGGGTGCATCTTGAAGAAGTTCAAGAAACACCGAAAACGTTTCAGCGACCACGGAACCACAACAGGAGGAACAAAGTGTTGTGCCACCGGTTGTAGATACACCAGCCCACGGAGGTCGAAGATCACGTCGTGCGCCCGACAGTACACAGTGCGGAACAACGTGATATATTGTTGTTGGACAACGATGAACCTAAGACCTATGAGGAAGCGATGGTGGGACCCGATTCCAACAAGTGGCTTGGAGCCATGAAATCCGAAATAGAATCCATGTACGACAATCAAGTTTGGAACTTGGTTGATCCACTGATGGTGTCAAAACCATTGAGTGTAAATGGGTTTTTAAGAAAAGGCCGATATGGATGGAAATGTTCACATCTATAAGGCGCGATTGGTGGCGAAAGGTTTTAAACAGATTCAAGGAGTTGATTATGATGAAACCTTCTCGCCCGTCGCAATGCTTAAATCTATTCGGATTATCCTAGCGATTGCTGCATATTTCGATTATGAGATATGGTAGATGGATGTCAAAACGGCTTTCCTAAATGGAAACCTAAGCGAGGATGTATACATAATACAACCTCGGGGTTTTGTCGATACTGAATCACTGGAAAGATATGCAAGCTACGAAATCCATTTATGGATTGAAGCAAGCATCTCGGAGTTGGAATATTCGTTTTGATGAAGTAATCGAAGGGTTTGGTTTCATCAAAAATGAAGAAGAGGCCTGTGTTTATAAAAAGGTCAGTGGGAGCGCAATTGTATTTCTAATCTTATATGTGGATGACATATTACGATTGGAAATGATATCCCTATGCTAGAATCCGTCAAGTCTTCATTGAAAAATAGTTTTTCCATGAAAGACTTAGGGAGGCAGATACATATTGGGCATTCGGATCTATAGAGATAGATCCAAGAGGCTAATTGGATTAAGCCAAAGTACATACATTGACAAGGTGTTGAAAAGGTTCAACATGCATGATTCCAAGAAAGGTTTCTTGCCCATGTCACATGGCATTAATCTTAGCAAGAATCGGTGTCCACGACACATGATGAGCGGAATAAGATGGGTATGGTTCCATATGCTTCGGCAATTGGATCCATCATGTATGCCATGCTTTGTACACGCCCGATGTCTCGTATGCTTTGAGTGCTACGAGCAGATACCGCCGATCCAGTGAAGGTCACTGGATCGCCGTAAAGAATATCCTTAAGTACTTGAGAAGAACTAAGGATATGTTCCTAGTCTATGGAGGTGAAGAAGAGCTCGTTGTAAGTGGTTACACCGATGCTAGCTTCCAAACAGGACAAGGATGATTATAGATCGCAATCGGGTTCGTGTTCGCCCGAACGGAGGCGCGAGTCACTGGAAGAGTTCCAAGCGGGATACCGTTGCTGATTCTACAACGAGGCCGAGTACATTGCTTTCGGAAGCCGCAAAGGAGGCTGTTTGGATCAAGAAATTCGTTTCGAGCTTGGTGTGATGACTAGTACGACGGTCCAATGTCTCTCTATTGTGATAATAGTGGAGCCATTGCGCAAGCCAAGGAGCCGAGGTCACATCGAAGTCCAAACACATACTTCGGCGATATCATCTCATCCGCGAGATAGTGGACAGAGGTGATGTCAAGATATGCAAAGTGCACACGGATCTCAACATAGCCGATCCGCCGACAAAACCTCTCCCTCGGCCGAAGCATGAGGCGCACACAAGAGCAATGGGTATTAGATACTTACATGATTGACTCTAGTGCAAGTGGGAGATTGTTAGTGATATGCCCTAGAGGCAACATGGAGATGTTGGATATCACGTCAATGTTTATGTATAAATGAATAAAGTGTTATTCAGTTCCATGAAATAGACATCTTGTATTGATCAATAAGTACGTGACTTATTTATGATACTCTATATGTATGAATCTATTTCTAAACGATCCTCGATCATATGTCATATTGTTGGAACAAATATGATTCTAAGATCGGCATGTTTATTGATTGATGATCATGTCTCATAGATCTTGGGTATGGAGATACCAAATCAATAAACATGGACATATGTGTTGGAGAACACATTGTTGGATAGACCCACCATGAGACACTACAGAATTAATGTGCCATTAGTTGGTCTCGGGTAGTGTTGGTACAAAGTCCTTAGACCGAGATCACCATGGATTCCAACATGTGTAGTAGCCTACTTTGGGACTACCAAACGCTATTCCGTAACTGGGTAGTTATAAAGGTAGTTTTCGGGTTTGCTATGAAGCATAGAGTGGGATGTGAGTGATCAAGATGGAATTTGCCCCTCCTTTGGGGAGATATCTAGGCCCCTCGAGGTAATGGATTATGGAAATGCATGGCCATGCTAAGTTGATTGAGGAGTCAATCAACGGACGGATAATCCAATACGGTTCGAGTGAATGGTTAAGCTATTGAAGGGATGGCACACACCTTGCCTATAGCTTAACGGTATCGTGAGGCAAAGGGATTTGTGTACACATTACAGTTCGAGCCGATATTATTCTTGTATACTATGGTGTCAATATGTGCTTGCTAGGCGCCAGGATGTGTCGGCTGAGTTAGACTCGAGCCGACGATTGGCTAAGTTAGACTATAGCCGAAACGGAGTATACCGAACCTACGGGTCGCACGCTTAAGGGGATAGAATAGATATTCTAGTTGAACTCGGATACGGCTCGATCGGATAGGGATCCGATCGGATAGAGTCCTATGGGCTTACGACGTATGGGCGGCCAACTCTATGAGATACGGATGAGATCCGATTCAAAATAGAGTCCTAATCGGCCACTAGTCCCGTCGGCCAACTCTATATAAAGGAGGGAGGGGTGGAGAGCTACCATACGTCAATTGCATCGCGTGCAACAGAAGTCGCCGAGATCAATCTCCACGGAAACCCTCCCCACTTTCGAGCCAAACCCTAGACTTGCATCGCGTGCTAGCACACGGGTGTTCGCGTTCGTCCCCGGACGTGTGGATACCGTAGAGGCGCCGCTACGTTGCGCGCCGTTGATCGGCCGGATCGGCTGCAATCGGAGCGATCGGCGTGGTGGAATCGGCTGCGGTCGGGCGCGTCGGAGCGAGGCGTGAGAACGCGGCGGACGACTCGAATCGGCTGATTGGCGAATCGGCTCTCTCGGGAATCGGCTACGCTTGTTTTGGATCGGATTGCCCCGATTGGCTATTTCGCTGCACTCTACTCCAATCGGTAACGATCTATCGGCCCTTACTTGCAAGTGTTCCTGGTTTGCGCGGTAAAAAGTTTTTATTTTCGGCTAGCGTAGCCTCCACGTAACCCTTCAGTGGTTCCCCTGTGTTTGGGAACTTTGGTAGTATGAACATTAAAGTTGTGATGTATGATCCTACGTTTATGTATGATGTATGAATTGTTGGATGTGTGAAATTATGTTCTGTTTTTGGAATGAGTGCATAGGCCGGGCAACATTGGTACTGCATGTGTATTATATCCAATAATCGCTCACATGTCGCCACGTCATCACTCACGTGCCGCCACGTCATCGCTCATGTGCCGCCATGTCATCGCTCATGTGTCACCACGACATCGCTCACGTGCTACCATGTCATCGCAGACTTGCTGCCACATAAATGCACAAGAGAATGCCATGTGTCAACTAGAAAACCGAACACGTGCCAACCACAACCATCATACGCGTGTCAACCTCACCATCATACATGTGTCGCTCTCTCCGTAAGACAAGTGTCCACTACAACGCGGCTGAAATAGTTCAGTGACGGGGGTAAAATCATCATGGATGTAACCTTATCTGTGACGAAATATGCCAAATCATCACTGTGCAATATTTGTGACGCTACAAAGATGACGAACAGAATTTCATCATAGCTTCGTCACAGATATATTTCCATGACGCTATTGGCCTTTACTATGACAAAAGTGAATCGTCTTACATGTGGACTTTTTTAGTAGTGATGATGAACTGGGGTTACAAGTGTGAGTTCTTGAGGCTTAGAGCAAGCTAGCCAGGAATAGTCTAAGAGAGATTGATCTACTCATCGATGAATCCCTCGTCTCGGCCCGTCCTGCTTTCCCTTTTATAGTCCAAAGGGGACAGTTACAAGGGACTTGGGGGCCAAGAAATCTAAGACTAAAGATATGAAAAGTAAGTACAAAAAATCTAAAAAGGTACATAGAGATCCTTCCGGGTCTTGCGCGCCGTGGGCACCTTGCGCTCTCTCTTGCCTTAGGATCCCCCCTCCGCAGGTACTGCTATGTAATGTGCTGTCGAGTGACGTTATTTCTTGTCACGTTGTCCCCTCCTTGCCTTCTTCAGCTATCCTTGAGAACCAAGTCTTGTCCCGAGGAGGCCGGAGGCCGGATCGAGGAGTCGAGGTCGAAAAAGGAGTGTTGAGGTCGGACCCAGGGAAGGTCGGGACGGTCGACCCCTAAGGGGGGTCGGGCTCCCAACCACGTCCTGAGGACTCGCAATCCGATTCCAGCTTGACTTCAACTCTGGTCCATGTGCTACCCGGGGGTGACACCCCCCACTTAATTATCTTAATTAGTGTGCATTGGATCCTTAGAGTCAACCTAATCTATCATTATTATTTGCCTTTTTTTATCAGCTGTCTTTCTCACATACACCCTATTCATGCTAGTATTTCGCATCAAAATCAAGCATTATTGTAATAGTCAGACACGCATCGTCAAATTAAAGTTGCACCATTTCAATCGGGAGATGTATGTAATATAGCGCAAATGTCATACAATTAATGAGTTAATAGTGTTCATTACTATCACTACTACAGAACAACTTAAAGGTGCCGGTTTTGCAGCCGACACCAATTACTCGGCACCTATGACGCTAGGTCATTGGTGTCGGTTATAGAACCGACACCTTTGTGCTCTCCTCGATTCAGAAAAATAGAAGCTGGCTCGAAGCATCGACTCATCGAGCCGATGCTTTCGAGCCTCTTCAAGCTGCCCCTAATACCATCCATCATTCAAGAACAGAATCAACAATAATCCATCAACAAGAACAGAACAGATGTCCATCAACAACAATGAACAACAACAATAATCCTGTTGTGGAGTAGATCCATTCCATCCTTCATAGGTCAAGGACAACAATAATCCATTCCATCCACAAAAACAATCAAGAATAGAACTACACAAGTAAGAACAATCAAGAACCGGTGTGGAGTCACTCGCGCCGTCGGGTCGCCGCCAGCGATCCCTCTCCACGCCGAGGTGGCCGTCAGGCCCAGAGCTCTTCGTGCCGAGGTCGTCGCCGCCAGATCTGGATGCGGCAATGGGGGCAACGATGGGGTGGCGATGGGTGCGCCGAGTGAGAGAGAAGACAACGATGGGCCGGGGATGAGGACGCTGGATCTGTTGGGGATGGGACAGCGATGGGAGAGAGAGAGGATGTTGGATCTGTTGGGGAACGCCGCGCCGGCGATGGGAGAGAGAGAGGATGCCGGATCTGTTGGGGAACGTCACGCCGACGATGGGAGAGAGAGAGAGGATGTCAGATCTGTTGGGGTGGCGATGGGAGAGAGAGAGGACACGAGAGGATAGGGATAAGGACGATTGGGGATGGGAGAGAGATAGGACGCCACTCGGCTCGGATAAGAACGAGGACGCGCTCGGCTCGGATAAGGACGAGCAACTTCGGGTAGTTTATTTTTATAGGTGTCGGTTTTCTTAAAAAACCGTCACCTATAATATATTATAGGTGCTGGTTTTTAGCAAACCGACACCTATAATATATTATAGGTCTCAGTTTTTAAAAAACCGGTACTAATCATATAGGTATCAATTTTTTGTTACAACGACACCTGTTATTCTATTATTGGTGTCGATTTTTTAAAACAACCAGTACTAATCGTATAAGTGTCAGTTTTGTGTTAGAACCAGCACCTATTGTGTTAATAGGTGTCAGTTTTGGATAAACTGACACCAATAAGCCGATCTCTATAAGGTTTTTTAGTAGTATAGAACAATAAATTCATTCATGTGATGCCCTTTGTAATAATGTCAAATAACTAAATAGTGTCTATAGCAGCCACAATATTCATGTGATGCCCTTTGTAATAATGTCAAGTAACTAAATAGTGTCTATAGCAGCCACAATATTGGTAGTGGCCCCTACCGCTACGAGGTAACGGGTCGGACATATGATAATAGGCTGAAATTTAGCGGCCGCTATATGAGGTAGCAGGGCACAATATGACATAGTGGACCACAATAGCAGATGGACGAGTCTTATATGTAATCGATGGACGAGACATCTCGACTCCAATAGGTATCTATTTATAGTCTTAAGTTATATTATATGTGTATCGATCTATCAATAATTTGTTTTTTCTTTGTTAATGCGTTAGAAAGACATTATTTATGATATATACCAAAATTGATGTGTGGTTACTAAATAACGTTATTAGAAACATCGGTATCCTAAATATGAGATCTTATATTTATGTACTAAGGCTTCACGAAGCACAACATATATCAAGTCATATACAGAATTAACCCTCATACGCATGATAAAAGTCCTGGTTAGATAAGGAAAGAGTCCCGATAAAGAAAGATAAACAAAGTCCTACTCAAACACTGTAAAATATATTCGGATCATATGCATACTTGTTTCCTTGCTTTTAATTGGACAAGGGACATCCGAGGACATCCGAGGGTATAAATACAAAACCACCGCAAAAGTCAAGAGGGATCTATAGATGCCTCTATATCTCGCCAAGTTCCTATTCAAGAAAGTCGATGACTGCTACACATCGACCATCTACTCGAGCTTTTTACACTGTTAGACTGACAGAGATTAGATTAGGTTATCCTTTCCAATATACTTATGAAAGATTAATTATACAATGGAAACAACGGCTTTAGTTAACAGGAATAAGTCTCCCGTCTCTATTATCGTAATCTCACACATGCGTTAGTATCAACATCCCCAATACATTAGAAATATTATAGTCAGTATAGCTCGTCGATAGTGATATGCTTGGTAGGGTATTTAGTGCTTCAAGGTTTTAACGAGATAGATTTAAGAGCTTTCTGATGATGGATCCTCTGATGACTTTTGATGCTGAGAAATATGACTCATTCGAAATACATTCTCCTTCAGATTGAAATCATCGTCGTCTCAATCTTCATCAATACGTCACCGTCACGGACATCGGTTTAATATTATTGGTCTGTGCCGTCAAAAGTCCGACGAACTTCCATCACCAAGTTTACCGTTCTAATTCTAAATCTAATTTTAATTAGATCGGTGTTACTTAGTAATCATGTATTGGTTTTGGCTTCTTCTGGTTTATATATGCACGTACTACCACTACTGGAGAAACTGGGACTAAAGATGTCCGGTGCTCTAACAGGTTCTGACAGCCTCTGGCGCCATCTTTAGTCCCGGTTGGTAACACCAACCGAGACTGAAGATGACTTGCTTTTTATAATCCTTCTTCTTCCTCTAGCCCGAGCCAGCTACACCTGTCTTCAAAATTTTTCTCTAGCTAGAGGTGAGGTGCTGCCAAAAATTTTTGTGATTTTGTTTTGGTGATAATACACAAATCTTTGCTATCTACACGGTTAGCAACTTCTTCCTCTTATGATCTATGCTTAGCACTTCGCATTTTATGGTTGTTTTCCATACATTTTCATCTCTAGATTTTTTTTAAACATGAGGAGAGAGAAAATTTGTTTGGACTAATTATTTTGCTAAGCACATTACATTGTGTTGAGAAAAAAGTTAGGGAAAATAAAGAGGAAGAAAAGTATGCTTAGCACGTTACATTTCTAGGAATTTAGTCCGCACAATTTTATCTCAAAAAATGTTAATGAAAAATAATGAGAGAGAATCTTTTGGACAAAAAAGTTATAAAATAGATGACAACGGACCTTTTAAAATAGATGCAAAATAATTAATTAATTTTATGTTTATATCTTTAAAAGACCTTTTAAAAATAATTCTAATTCTTTTAGAACAACACATTACGTATGTTGGATTAGTATATAATAATTGTCTGATTATAAATAAATATATATATAATTATTGTAATAATATTTAAATGGTTTGAATTTTGTGGAATTTTCTTATGATTTTTGTGCATTCCATGTAGATGGATCGGCAATGGATGTACAACGCGGATCGACGGTCGAGAGAGTTTATTCAAGGCATGCATTATTTTTTGAGTGTGGCCGATGCCAACAAGCAGAAGGGTTTCATACATTGTCGATGCAAAAAGTGCAAAAACGAGAAGTAGTATTAGAATTATTCATGCCCACTTGTTTTAGTCGGGATTCATGCCTCACTACAATTGTCGGACATCGCACGAAGAGGTGGGGGTTGCAATGGAAGAAGATGAAGAAAACAACGACAACATTCCGGACTGTGGTCAATACGGTGGGTTTGAAGAGAATAGAGCAGGCGAGGCGGGCGGGGATGCTGAAGAAAACGACGGTGCCGATGACCTTGGTCAGATGTTGCACGACGTACAGGGGGACTAGGAATGTGTAAAGGAGGTGCAGAAATTGGAGCGTATGTTGGCGGACCACAAAAGGTCCTTGTACCCAGGCTGTGAACAGAGGCACAAAAAGTTGGGTACCACACTGGAATTGTTGCAATGGAAGGCCAAAAATGGTGTCAGTGACAAGGCATTTGGCGAGTTACTAAAACTCGTGAAGAACATTCTTTCAGAGGGAAACGAATTGCCGGAATCAACGTACGATGCTAAGAAGTTAGTCTGCCCTCTTGGACTGGAGGTACAGAAGATACACGCATGTCCTAACGATTGTATCCTTGTTGACGAGAAATTTCTCTCACGCACTGGCCTGGGAGATCTGCTTAACTCCAGTGCAGGTCCTTCTCGGCTACCTGTGCAGTACAGGGTGTGCCAGTTGGTTTGATTTGTTAACCAACAAGAAAAACAAAGATATATACGTTAAGTGTTAGGTTAGATCCCCACTGGATCAGTTGAGGGAACCCATGAGCATACATATGCTATCCTAAAATATATTTAAGCTAAGCGACTGGAATGGATCGGCTATATCGAGACAGCATCAGCCATTTAACCCAAATACAGTAAAGGATAATAAATATATGTATTGACAACCTAGCCGATACTGGAAAGCTAACTATGAATCGGCTAATACTCCGATAATTCTTATGAAAAGATATCATTCTTGAACCAGATGCTTAGCCTGGGAAATCGACCATCGGCTATTGATAGCAGGCCGATTTTGGCTTATGAACTCCGACAAGAATGGGATCTTAATATAAGAGGTAGTACTAACATAAATCTATTAATAAATATACTAAAAGAAATATATTAGGGCAGATAAGGCCGGCTGAAACCCCAGCACTGTCTCTAAACATATAAATCTAACCGAACAGATCATTGGAAGTTCTAAAAATGACTTAATAGTTCAACGTTGATGCAGCATTAAGTATGAAAAGAACAACCTGATCTGTTGTAACTGATTTATACCTCTCAAGATGGTGGATACCGCATATAAACTAGCCCAACCTTTAGATCTAGCCCTATGAGCTGCGTATTCGTGATAGAACTGGCCGATGGCAGAATAGATCTAAACATTGCTCTAGTTTATATGCGATATATGGTAAATAGCACAGTATAAACACCTGAATCTAATGTGTCATTATGATGGAAGCACTAGAATCAGCAGAATATACCACTAACGACAAGCATTTACCTGGATTTGGGGATCGAAACGATGCAGCCCGTAGCCAAATCAATTGCTCGTCTGAAGAAAAGGTTTGGCGATGCGCCAAAGGTTGTTTGACTGATTGAATTGTTTAATTAGAGGGTGTCTCGGGTCCTATTTATACCCAGGATAATATTATCTGTACAGACCCTGGACTCTATCTAAACTACTATTTAAAATACGACGATATCCTGGAAGGACCCAAGCCGCACCACAATAAACAGTTTAAACAAACTCCTAATTTACAGATACAATATCTTTTAACGGATGGCAATATCTTTTAACGCACAAATCGATAACCGAATCTTCTATTTATCTTCAAACATCTGCACCAGAAACGGTTTTATCTTCTCTGAACCTAGAATCGGCTATCGGTTGCTCTTGGCCGGTTCAACCTTAGCCGACTGGCTTCGCAGCCGATCGCTTCTCAGCCGATGCGGCCTCTGTTTCTCCGTCAAACCAGCCGATCCGATTCTGTTTCACTCTTGCAAGGACTTAGGGATTCAATTGCCAAATTTAGGTGTTAACACATGCCCCCCAAGTCCACGATACGAAGTGGTACGGATTTGTTGCCTGTTCAAAATCCCGTTCTTTTCTGACCTAAACCGCTTCGGCTGCCCTAAGTGCCCTTTAAATAGCCTTTCACTTCGACCGAAACGATCATGCTTTCAAAACCCACTCAAACACTTCGCACGCAAGCCTCCTCTTCCTCTCTCCTCTCCGGCGATTCACCGGCGCCCTTCATCACCTCCCGTCGATCTTCGCGGATCAGGACCCACTTTCGTCTCCGACAACTCCGATGGCTTCCAACACCGCCGCCGCGTCGAGCGCCTCCGTCGCACCAGCCGCGGCCGCCGCACCAGCTGCCGTCGCCGCACCAGTTGCCGCCGCCGCACCGGCCACGATCGCTATCGAGTTCCCTGAGGTATGCCCACCGGTTAAAACTCCTTTCTTCTGATTTCCTTCTCCAGCCATGCCTCCTAGCATTGTTGCATTCATCATGCCTTTAGCCGTTCTTGATTAGCACTTTTTCCCCTTTCAAACTGTAGCACCTGTCACATCAAGTGGTCATCCCAAGTTTGACCCAAGAATAGAGGTACTTTCTCGGCCCCATCGGCAACACTGACCCAGCCGATGTCATCATAGCTGAGACCAACAGAATCCCCTACAACACCAATAAGCCATCCCTAGCCCACTGAAACGGGACTTTCAAGTCGTGGCCGACCACAGATGCAGCTTGGATTGAATTGTACAAAAGGGTGCAATTGGCCAAGTACACTCAGTGGGAGGAAACCGGGATAGCCTAGTGCTTGGCCCTATCCGTCGCCAGCTTGGAGAAAGATGAGCCGCTTCTGTCGACTGCAACATACTTTTGGAATGACAGCTTCAATGCCTTCATATTCCAGAAAGGGCCGATGACAATTACCTTAGCCGACGTATACATGACGACCGGACTGGACATCCTAGCGTCAGCTAACCCCGGAAACCTGAACCGAAAGGGGCAACACCAATTCAAAACCAAAGCCATCGGCGGGTGGAGCGGCTTCATCGCTCAAAACATAAAGGATGGATCAGTCAGCCACAGGGAACACACCGCGTTTCTCATGATGTGGCTCGAGAAGTTCTTATTTTGTGGATCGAGCTGCGGGCCGACCGCCAACTGGCAGGTCGTAGCCGAACTCCTGGCCGATGGGGGCAAGCTCCTACTGGGAAAATATTTCCTCGGCTATCTGTATCAAATGTTGCATCAAACTGCCGCAAAGATAGCCGCCAACGCCCCTGTCAACACCGGCGGCCCTTGGTGGTTCTTACAGATCTGGTTGGTGCTGGCGACCCAGAAAATAGCCAGTCGGCTCCCCTTGACTAAGGTTGTTTTCCCAAGATTGGAGTTGATCGAAGATGAAGACGGCAACCAGATCACCACCACCAGATGCATGAGCTATGGAGAAGTAGCGGCCGCTCATGCAGGATCAAAGCAATCGGCCAACCTGTTGGCCGAATGGTTCATTGCCCTGTACGACGGGCTGTCACGCGAGAACCGCGCCTGGTACTTTTACCGGGATCGGGCACTATTCGAGTTGCCGGCCGATTTCAATTGGGAAGACATCAACTCAGCCGACAACCCAAAGTGCAGGGAGCTGTTCATCGCCGCTCTGTCCCCCTGCATCCTACCAACCGGTAACCACCAGGGCCGATCAGTGGCCAAAAGTTATGAATTTTACTACCCGGTGTCGGCTGCGAGACAGTTTGGTCTTGGGCAACTGCCCGTCGGCTTCTATTATGCCGACAAGATTGAGACGAGGGGAGTGGTGAGCCAAGAATTGATAATGCATCGGCTGCTGAACATAGCCAGTGCTCCCCTCAGCAGCATCGGCGAGATGACCCTGGTGCTCAAGAAAAGTGCGGCCTACGACTGATGGTGAGCCGAAATGAAATGACACATCTTCCACCAGCGGTCATCTTATTACGTCGATCTGCTCCTACCCGAAGAGATCCCCTCGGTAAGCTTTAAACTCCAAATGATTTTTCCTTTTTTAACATCGGCCGATGTAGCCGATTAACACTTGCCCTCTGACTTGCAGGAGACCGAGACGGAGCGGCCAACGGTCAGCGACTTCGGGATCCCCATCGAATACCGTCTACATGTTCTAGATGGGGGCGGCCTGGCTCCGTCGACGATCGGCTGGGGAGCGCTGAAGCTGGCGTCCTTGCTGCGCGGGCAAGTGCGCGAGCTGATCGCTCACAACAAAAGGGCCGCGCCTCTCATACAGCCATCGGCCACGCCTGCCCCCATGAAACTGAAGGAGAAGAAACCGGCCACGCCAGCCGATAGCCTTCCCCCTTTGGACCCGAGCGTCGCGCAGTTCCTTGACGCCGTCGCCAACAAGGAGATGTCGGCGGCAGTTGGAGCAGCGGCTGAACCCGAGAGCTCTAGCCACGAATCTGTCAACGCTCCAGCCGACGTCCCGCCGGTTCCAAGTCTCCCCACAAAAAATCGGCCGGTAAGCCCTCATCTCATCAACTTCGGCCTTATGATGATATCACTTGCATCTGACTGAACAATTCTTCTCAGGTCAAGAAATTGGCCGGCCGCACTCCACGTCCCGTGCCATCGGTATCCATCTCTTGCAACTTGATTTGTAGAACTTAGCCGACTTGACCACTAACCCTTTCTTTTGCAGCCCCCATGATCTCTGTCGGCTGCCCCCTAGACGTCCAGTGAGCATGTTCTGACTGCCGCGGGCGGCGGCAACGGCGTCGGTGATGAGGCCCCGACGGCTGCAGGCGGCGAACCAGCCGAGCCAGTCGCTCCGACACCGGTACCCACGGTAAGCCGACTGAATTTTATGATCAGCTCTGCCAACTCAACATTTTCTAATCATCTTTCTCTTGGCAGAACATAGCCGACCTCCTCAATTTCGACCTGTCGGAGTTCGAGGAATCCGGCAAGATCGGCGAGGAGGCGCTGGTGACGTTGGCCGAGGACCTGAGGGCCAGCCTAGCTGACATCGGCAACCGACTGGAGGCCTCGCTGGACGCGCTGGAGGTCGACAGCGGCTCGATCCGTGCATGCTTCAGAGATATCCAAGGCCAGCTGCCGGAAGCTCTAGCCGATGCCATCGTGGCGGCCACCTTCTTGGAAGCCCACCAACTCAAATACGAGCGGGCACGGCAGCGAATAGCCGACCGTCGCGAGAACCAGATGCGATCGGCCACCCTCCAGTCGACCAAGGAAGCCATCAAGAGCCAGATGGCCGCGTTCGACCGCCTGAAGACCGAGCCGGTGGCCAAGCTTGAGCATTTCCTCTCACGCCAAGACCAGCTGATGGCTGATCTCGTTCAAGTCACGAACGAGATCAATGTCCACAAGGAGTACATGGCCGGGCTGCCAGCCGAGACCGATGCTCAATGTAAAAGTATCAAGGCGGCCGTGGCGCATCTCCGGGACCTGGTGAAAGGCATTCGGCCGGTGGCTGGGTCCGAGGCCGACGACATCAAGGCCATCGAGGAGGTGGATCAGATCAGGCGGACGACGCTGTCAGCTATAGCCGATTTCCTAAATAAATGAACTTTGTAATATTTTAGCGTTCTGAAATCATCTATTGCTTCATGTAATATATTCGTTAAACTGCTGTAATGCGCTTTAACTGATCAATTGCTCAAATTTTGTAATCGGCCCTGGCCTTGTGTAATATAGTTTGTCAATCTTTTGCAACTGTGCTTGTGGATGAGATCGGATCCGGCCGCATGTAGTATCTTGGTATGACCGTCAATTCTGAATTGCTTATGCTGAAATCGGCCCTAGCCGTCCGCGTCACATCACGTTTGTCGATTCCAAAACCACACCACGACTGTCGATCTTAACACCTGAATTACGGTTGCCAATCCCAATCACTTAAACTCCTTTATATTGAAGCTTATAAATTTTAAAATTCCTGACACCCAATTTTGTAATCGCCTCGTGTATGTATATGCCCCCCAAATTTTGTTGATAGCTTCGGTGTCGACAAAATTGTGGATCCAAGCCATTTGCACCTCATTGCCGTCGCTTTCAACCAATCATTAGCCGACCGTGGAAAACTTAGGAAAAAATGTTGCATAAAAATGTCTAAAGGCGATGCGTCGATCGCCAGCTTCACCATCCGCTCCATGTGTTTGCTCACCAGCAGTAGAACATGAACCACTTAACATGAACAGCTTTGTATATGTTACAGGGAGCGATGAGTAAAAACAGCAAAAAGGCTACTACGATGGATCATGACATGTTTAAGAGACCAAGATCGGTGAAGAAGGTAGGAAAAAGGCGTCGGGGCCTCTCCACGGATCATCAGCAGCAGCTGGATACGGATACGGATGAGACGACTAAGATAAGCTATTTCAAATAGGTCATATGTTAATTATATATATTATTTAAATTTAAAATAGTTTTAAATATTACAAATGTTAATTATATGTTATTATTTCAATTTAAAATATTTTTCAAATAGGCCATATGTTAATTATATATTATTATTTAAATTTTAAATAGTTTGGAATATGACAAATGTTAATTATATGTTATTATTTTAATTTATAATATTCTTTGTTAATTATATGAACATATGTTAATTATATATGAATGTATGAACATATGTTAATTATATATGAATATAAAATATATCAACATATGAACATTATAATTATATATGAATATAAAATACAATATAATATGGCATCGTAATAATTAGTCTCGGTTTTAAAACCAACCGGGACTAGAGGTGAATTTGAGTGGGCGGGAAACCATCTTTAGTCCCGGTTGGTGGCTTCAACCGGGACTAGAGATGGCCACCTACCTGGGCCACGTGGCTGCCCCGCCATCTTTAGTCCCGGTTGGTGGCTCCAACCGGGACTAGAGATCCTATCTTTTGTCCCGTTGAAGCCACCAACGGGACTATAGTATCTTTAGTCCCGGTTGATGGCTTCAACCGGGACAAGAGATGTCGTGCCTATATATAGCAAGGGCCTCATTGGAGATCCAACACTTAGCCGTTTTCGCACTTCGCAACTGCATCGTCTTCGTCTTCGTCGCCGTCGCCGAGCCCCAGGACGCCACCGTAGCACGCCGTCTCCGCCGTCTTCGTCGCCGTCGTCGTTGCCGGAGGACCGCCGCGCCGCCGTCTTCGCCGCCGTCGTAGGTTAGCGCCGCCGTCCCCAAAGATTTCGCCACATTGTGATGCGCTAGGTTGGCGCGCCGACGCCATCGCCATCGCCGCCATCGTCTTGGTCGCCGCCGCCGCAACCGCCATCGCCGTCGCCGCCGCCCCTCCCCACGCCGCCCGCTCCCCTCGCCGCCCCGTCCCCACGGCCCCCTGATCCCCATGTCGGCCGCCCCCTAAACCCTAAACCCTAAGGCCGCCGCCCTGTGCCTCCCCTCTGCATGCATGCCGAGCAATATATATATTTGATGAAAATTTTCAAATTTGTGTGCATATGTGGAATTGATTATGAATGTGTATATTTGTATGTGTATGTATGTGTGAAATTTTAAAGTTGCTAATTTTGTGAATGTTATATATGTAAATTATGTGAATTATGTGAAATTTTAAAGTTGGAATTGATTATGCAATGTAAATTTGTATGTGTATGTTATTTTGTGAAACTTTTGATGTGTGGAATTTAAAATGTTAGATGGACATTATATGTAAATGGACATTATATGTAAATGGACTGTTTATTTAAACTTGTATGCATGAAGATTGTGAATTGTGAATTTTGAATGTGTATTTAAATTTGAAATTTGAATGTGTATGTGACTTGTGAATGCATGAATAGATTTTAATTTGAATGTGTATGTGACTTATGAATTTTGTATTTTCGAACGTAACGACCACGATAAAATCAACAAACGGACGTAAACGAACGGACGGACGGATGGATGAACGAACGAGTGTTCGTTCGTTCGTTGGTGGACGAACGGACGTGGACGAACGGACGAACAGACGGACGGGCGGACGGACGGACGGACGAACGGACGAACGGGCGAACGAACGGACGGACGAACGAACGGACGGACGGACAGACGGACGAACGAACGAACGGACGGACGGACGGACGAACGGAGGTGGACGAACGAACAGACGGACGGACACTCGTTCGTTCGTTCGTTCAGTCGTTCGTTCGTTCGTTCAGTCGTTCGGTCATTCGGTCGTTTGTTCGTTCGGTTGGTCGTTCGTTCGTTCGTTCAGTCGTTACAACGTACATAGGCATGCCACGTCCTCTCTCTCCTTTCCTCTCCACTTCCACTCCTCTCCACCTTATCTCCCTCACATCATTCTCCTCTCTTTCTCACCTCTTCTCCAGATGATCGTACTCACAGACGTGAACGAACAATAGAACGAACAGACGATAGTTTAGGGTTAGGGTTAGTGTTAAGGGTCCGCACGAACGGACGTGAATGATAGAACGAACGGTCGGTCGGTCGTGTTCTAGCAAAGAGAAACAAAAGAGAAGAAGAAGGAAAATATAGAACGTAGTCCGACACATGCTAGAGACAAATGTGCATATCTATAATTGTGATATTCTTTAGAAGTCTCTTCTAGGATTGAGAGAATTTGTGATTCTGAATCCTCTACTCATCAAAAGGAAGTTATTTTGGGCGATGGTGAACACGGTAGCGTATGGGCTCCATCGCCACCGTGTTCTCCATCGCCATGATAATTTCCTTTTGATAAGCAAGATGATTCACAATCACAACTGATTCTCTTAGTCATGGAAGTGACTTCTGAAGAATATCTCCATTGTGGATGTACACCATTGGATCTAGTGTCTGTCGGATTTCATCTATTTTTTCTATCTTCTTCTTTTTGTCTATTTTTTAACGTAGACATATATGATTTCCCTGAATAATTGATACATGTATTAACCGAATAAAATTTTTTTCAGAATTCTTTGATTAAGTCCTGAACCCACAACAATCAAATGGAGGATCATGACGAGGAACAATTTCTCCTTGATGAGATCACACGAGGAACAAAGTTTCATAACCAGGAGGGGAATGAAGATCCAGATCAATACCTCAACGAGGAGGGGAACGAGGGGCGGACGAGCAGGGGAACGAGGAGGGGAATGAGGGCACCGCCTCCGCCTCCGCTGGACAAAAGAGGGCACGCGGGCAACGCGGCCTCAGCAAGTGCATAGAGGATCGACATGTCATAACGGAGGTAGCATCTAACGGTCGACCAATTGCCCTAGAGGACACCGCAAGGAAGTTTGTGGCGCACAACGGATGGGTGGTTAGGGATCACGTGCCCGTAAGCGTTGCCAACTAGAGGCGGTCAACCAAAGGAGGAGATGAGCAGAGCTATCTCCCAGACTCAGAGAAAGAAATGTTGTGGACTACAATGCTGCAAATGTTCACCATCCAAGACTCACAACAAGCAAGGGTCAAGTAATGGACATTAAAGAAAATGGCAGAGCTCTTTAGGAACTACAAGAAAGAGTTACACAAGAAATATATCCTGAAGGGCCAGACCCCAGACTTTGACAAGTTCCCAAAGCTCAGAGATCATTGGGATGCTTTTGTTGAACATAAGACTGGGGAAGAAGCACAAGCTATCATAGAAAAGAACAAGGCCAATGCAGCCAAAAAGAAATACCATCACAGACTTGGGTCAAGCGGCTATAAGAAAGCAATGGAGAAATGGGAGAAAATGGAAGCCGACCTTGAAGCGCGAGATATCGTTCCAGGCACAGCCAATTGGCCGGAACGATCAAAGCACTGGCTTTATGCTCACGCGGCTCACTTAGTCCCGTCGATGGCACAGTTATCTTTGGTGATGAAATTCAAGAAGCCGGAAGGAGGTTAGTGGAGGCGCTGCAGGCCACTTCCTCGGGCGCGTTCAAGCCCGACAGAGAGAAGGACGAGCTAACGCTTGCCCTCCAAAACCCAGAGCATCCGGGGCGTACGCAAGGAAAAGGCGTTGTCCCCTGGAAATATGGGTTTCAAGCTGACATCGAGACGTAATTGAGCCGCATGAGGTCCAGGCGAGAGCATGATGCGAGGTTCGCTGAGATGGAAAGGCTGAATCGCAGGTTGGCAGAGGAGCGGAGCCATTAGGTTAGCCAACAGCCAGATCCAACAACAGCCGCTCAACTATAGCAGCAGTACTCAAAAGTTGAAATTGAACAGGTGGAACGCTGCTACGAAGATCTCAAGCTGGATATCCCCGAAGGAGACGCGGAGCTGACGCTAGGAGAAACAGCTCACGAAATATTTCTCTGGAGGAAGATCTTCATAAAACTCCACGGACGAACAGCGTCTCCTATCGTTCCACCGCCCTCGCCTCCACGTGGGCCGTCTCCTCCACCTCCTTCGCCGCCTCCGCCTCCTGCGTCGCCTCCACGAGCACTGACTCCTAAACGGTCGTCTCCAACTCCACCGCCTTCTCAGTCTCCTCTGTCGCCACAATGAGCACCGACTCCTAAATGGACAACATCACAAGCCACGCAGTCAATGTCAACCAGCAGTGGACCAAGAAGCAAGAGGCCTAAACTTGACCTGCTCCCACCAGCCCCAAAGAAAACGGCGTACGACATGACTCCGGAGGAGCGCACGAGGCCGTCCAAGCTGAAGTCAAGGCCCACTTCGAAAGAAGTCTCTGAGAAGCCTCCCGAAATCCCCAGAGACCAAAGACTTCTTCAAGAAGACGTACCTAACGCCACGCCGAACCGCAACCTCAACCGCACCGACTACAACAGGACTATTCGAAGGGCTGGCGGCAAGGCGAAGAGAACGGGCAAAGATGTACCCCGCTCGGCATGCAACCTCGAAACCTCGGAGTTCAAGCACAGTTCCAAATGTTAGATCGAGTTAAAACAATTTATGAAATCTGCTGGAATTTCAATGGATCAATTACACAGTCGTGCTCCCCTGGCGAAGGCTCCGCTGAAATACAAGTTCAAACTTGGAAAGCCTCTTGTAAGGCTGGATCAAGTGAAAAGCTACCTACACAGATGTACCACTTCCACAAGTGGTACATGCAAGAATCCAGCAAGGGTGGAGAGATGGTAACGGACAGATATTCACTGCACTATTTCTTCGATGGAGGTGACGAGTTCTATATCCGATTCGAAGACATATTCGACCTGTACCAGCTTGATGCCCTCGACGTCTCACTTCTAGCCACGCGGGTTCAGTAAGCATTGTTCTGTTATTTCGTTTCTTACCTCCTTGTATTTGGCTAACTAAAATTTTTTTAACCGTTGTAGAATGGCGATCCAATACTGCAGCAAGCATGATTGTACAAAACATGGATTCATGGATCCACGCAAAATCAACGGCGTATTGGTTGATCAATTTCCTGATCCAACAGTGGACAACATATACAATGCGCTGGTGCAGAACCACTTCTGGTCGTTTATCCTTCTGCCCTACAACACTGCGTAAGTTTTTTCTTCCTTCCGTACCGATTTCAATCCCGTGCGCATACATAAATTTTCATATGTGTCATTTAAACCAATTTGCAGATTCCACTGGGTTCTGTTAGTAATTAACATGGATGACTCGCGGATCCATGTCTTTGACTCAATGGACAAACCAGAGTCCACGTATGCAAAGATATTTGAACTGCTAAATAGGTAATGCCATCTTACTTGCTATTGCATATATGCAGTTCTCAGATAATTACTAGCTAACTTTCAACTGCACGTAGGGCATGGGAATGGTTTCGGGCGAATGTTCATGGAAATTGAAAATATAAGCTCTCTGTAAGGATGAACTTTCCAGTGAGTAACATGCTCCAAAGTTGTTTTGAATCATTACTTTGTTCTAAAATATGAAATGTATATTAAATTTGTCGTCATTTCTCCTTTAGTGTGAAAAACAGTCGCAGGGCACCAACTTATGTGGATACTACGTCTGCGACTACATTCACTACTTTGTGACCGATGTCACAACTATCGACGATATAGATGTACGTATAACAACCATTCATACATTACGTCTCGATTTTTTATTCACTTCATATATTTATTTCTTTTTTATTCGAATTAATGACAGCTTATGCGAGTAAGAGACAACCTCCCCCACGAGACTTTCATACAAGCTGCTCAGAAAGAATTGATGAGATTTATAAACGAGCAGATCATTGATCCCGTGGGAGAGTTCTACTTTAATTTAATTAACTTAACCACCGGATCCACAAAATAGATAATTTTTTGTAACATACGAAATATATGTGGATATTATACATATGTATACATATTTTAGTAATATATTATATGTAGATATTTCTTTTCTTAAGTTCATTTATATGTGTGTAACTTATATATTTATACATATATATAATATATATGTATAAATATATGTATGTAAAATATGTATATGTGGAATATAATATATGTGTGTAATATATAGGCAGCAGCACTGCTGGAGAAAGTAGCAAATTTAAAAA
This sequence comes from Oryza australiensis, assembly GCA_019925245.2. Taxonomy (NCBI): domain Eukaryota; kingdom Viridiplantae; phylum Streptophyta; class Magnoliopsida; order Poales; family Poaceae; genus Oryza; species Oryza australiensis. The sequence goes on along the minus strand of JAIFGZ020000326.1, from coordinate 252,290 downwards.
AAATATTTAGTCTCGGTTGGTGGCTCCAACCGGGACTAAAGATACATCTCTAGTCCCGGTTATTTCAACCGGGACTAGAGGCAGTGATCTCTAGTCCCAAATTTGTAGTCTTGGATTCATAACTGGGACTACTAAGGGTTACCAACCGAAACTATTGCGTTATTCTATAGCAGTAGTGTACCGTCGACCGAGTCCGACAGCTTTCAGGATTAAGTGTCTAGAGACAAGCTTTCGGATATATGACGAATATACTGTGCGAGGACTAAGAAGCCGACCGACTACACAAACATGATGCAAGGACAAAGACTACTGACAGCAGGACTTTTGGACTACATCACGTGTCTATATGAGCACATCCATGCTGGTTAGCATGGTTAATCAACAGAGGTAATTAGTTAGATAGGTATTTAAATTAATCTAATTAAGCTGCGCAATATTTTATAGGATCAACCGTACATTTTTAATAAATAATTTATTATATTTATCTACGACATATTTTTATATAATATCTATTTAGCGAATGTATTTTACATTAGACCAACTATGATCTAATACCAGAGGTTCACTTTTTTATTTTATATAAATTATGCTTGTTTACGGTAAATATTTATCTTTGATTTAAATCTACTCATTATATTCCAATAATATTAGAAGAAATATATAGATTTACTAGCAATTGTGCCCGTGCGTTGCAACGGGTGAAGTCGGGGCGCGACGCGGATGGGGACGGGAGGGAGGGGCGCAGGCGCCGCGCGGGAGCTCCGAGCAGCGATGGGAGGGAGGGGCGCAGGGGCGCAGGCGCGGACGCGGCGCGGATGGGGACAGAAGGAAGGGGCGCAGGAGGTCTTTTTTTCCCATCCAAGCCCTCCCTTTCTTTTCAGCATTGGGACTATGGGTTAATTTTATAAACACTCAATGGGTTTTTTGCAAAATAGCCAGACGGACGAAAATTTTGAGTAGAAACACTACTTGCCTTATAGATAGTTATAGATACATACTCAATATTTCATGTTATATCTATTGCTTTCTAGAAAATGTTTTGCAAGAAATAAGCCCACGTTCAGTCGAAAACCAAGCACCCTAGTAGCAAAGGTCGAATACACCACAATTATGGAGAACTCTCTCGATCAAATGAGGTGTTATCGGACCAGAACTACCAACAAACACTAGTAGTCAGTCTCACATCAACCACAGGTCAAGCTTGGTCTATTTGTTAAAAGGTTACTACAGATAATTTTCTCACAAAAATTGCTAGCTTGATGACCCAGCCTAGTTGCCAACTAGTGTCCAATATGCAGGTAAGTTGGTCAAAAAAGATATGTGGAATCATGTTGGCCAAATGAAATACATATCTAGTGACCAACTTGAGCGCTTATTGAGCGCTTATAAAGGTGGTCGAAACCTAACTACACATGGTCTTCGTGGGACTAGAGGTCGTAGTAGTCTTATCGCCTCTACGAGTGGTCGAGACCTAACTTCACCTAGTCTTTATGAGTCCAGAGGTTCTAGTAGTCTTATTTCCTCTACGAATGATCGATATTCAACTACACCTAATCTTCACGCGACCAAAATTTGTAGCGGTCCTACCATCCTTACAAGTGGTCGAGACCCAACTACGTCATTGGTCTTTGAAAGACCATGGGAAGTAACAGTTTTACCGCCTAAGATAAATAATCTGAGTCAAGCACTTAGATCGATTACTATTTCTTTGCCACATGATCTTCTCGGTATGAGCAGCTGTTGAATATTGCCGAGAAGATGGTCGAAAGCAATAAAGACATTGGAAACTTCTCATCAGACTATCTACTCATGAATCTATATAAGTTTTTACATTCTATGTCAATAAAGTGTGCAATACTTGCCCTGCTAATCCTATCTAGTCATGTCACTGTTGAAACGAATTATATGACTTCTATGTGCCGTTACGTTACCTGGCTAATCAATGGTTAGGTGATGCCTAAATTTTTGATTAGCTAGGGCTTATGAGCAATATACTGCTCTGTATTTAACGTAATAACTGTCTACATCAAAAATTGGCACCTAGGAATCGAGATAGAAAGATTATCAATGTTTGGGAAGTATGCCGGTTTCCTTTGGGAAGGCCGGTCTGACCGCCATGTAGAGGCCGGTCAGACCGGGCCTTAGGGCCGGTCAGAGAAATCTCTCTCACGCGCTGGCCTGGGAGATCTGCTTGACTCCAGTGCAGGTCCTTCTTAGCTGCCTACAATGTGTAGAGCGTGCCAGTTGATTTGATCTGCCAATCAACAAGAGAAATACAAGAAAATATTCGTTAAGCGTCAGGTCAAACCCCCGCGGGATCGGCCGAGGAACTCCATGAACGTATACATGCTACTCCAAGCCATATTTGGGCCAAGCGACCGAAGTGCATCGGCTATGCCAAGGCGATCATCAGCCATCCGATCCAAATATGACGAAGAATAACAAATATACAAATCAATAAACCAGCCGACGCCGGGAAACTGACACTAAATCAGCTGATGTTCCAATGAATCGCGTGCAGGCGTAACGTTCCTAGATTAAGGACGTAAGTAAACACAATCTAGATACGAACTACGGCCCTACCGTAGATCTGATAACAATTATATTAAAAGAAACATATTAAGATAAATAAGGTTGGCTAAAACCCCGACGCTACCTCCAGATAATGTAAGTCCAAAAGAATAGATTGCCAACGATTCTAAAGACGACTCAACAGTTCAGTCTTGATGCAGCATTAAGTATCAAAAGAAGCATTCAATCTATTACTTTTGACTTACACTCCGTAAGATGGTAGATACTGCATACGAATCAACCAGCCCTTAAACCTAGCCTTGTTGACCACACATCCTCGAAAAGACGAGTCAACCACAAGATAGATCTAAACACCGGATTTGTTCATATGCACTATATGATATATGGCGTAGCAAAACTATTGAATCCAATGTGTCATTGCGATGGAAGCATTAGAAACAAGTAATCTCACCACTAATGACAAACATTTACCTGAGCTCGGGGATCGAGACGATACAGCCCAAAGCCAAACAGGGTGTTCGTCCAAAAGGAAAAGGATGGCGATGCGCCGAAGATTAGATTGATTGAATCGTCCTTATACACAGGGTCTCAGGTCCTATTTATACCCAAAATACAAATATTCGTAACAACTTCGGACTCTATCTAAACTACTTTTTAAAACATCACATCATCCCTAACGAGATCCATTACAACAAACAATTTAACAAACTCCTAAATTACAAATACATCTCCCATTACAGGACTTGGTGCAGAGTGCTCGATCGGTGGCGGGCTCCGAGGCCGACGACCTCAGGGCAATCGGCGAGATCGACCAGGTTAGGTTGATAGCTCTATCGGCGATAGCCGATTTTTTAAGGAAATGAAGATTGTAAAATGCCCGACCCTGCGAGGTCGGCTCGTGTTTCTCAGACATGTGCTTTGTGATGTAACCGGACAGCCTGTATCAATCGTGCTCGTATCGTTTAGTTCGAAAATCGCTCAGAAGTGACGCCCAAACGCTCAACGTCCATCTTTCGGTTATTCGATTCTCTAGCCATCGGCTGATAATATCCGATTACGTCGTCGCCCTATTTTCGTAGGCCGACCCTCTCGAATCTGTACCCCGGGAACCTGTGAGCCCAGGGTGACAGGCATCCACACCTGCGCAATTGCTGGTTTTCAATGATTCCCGACGCCCTTAATAATGATCTCTTTGACTCCTGGGTTGGCAGCGACCTTTCATATCTAAGAATCGTATCTTTTCTTTCTATAAATGGGCTTCCCCGGCTCTTCTGAATAACTCACGGCCGAAAGCGACGAACTTCCAATAGTGAAACACCTAGTCCTTTGATTCTGCGGCCAGGCTTCTCATGGCGTCTTCTAGTTCGTCGGTGAACCAGGTGGTACCTCAACTCTTCTACTCTCACCGATTTCTATTTTCGAAAACTCAGGGACGGAATCCATTGCAGCCGCCGCACCCGCTTCGGGTGATCCAGGGAATCATGGAGACGTCGTATGAGCTGTCGGTCAGCCAGGACCGACGGGTGAGGGCGCAGCTAAAGCGCTTTAGGGAATTGGAGGCTCGCCACCCGGCGGCCAGGCCGCCTTTCCACCTCGGTGGCATTCCGGCTGCTGCCCCCATGGCGTACCTGACGCTCGCGCGCCTCGATCGGCTGGAGGGGAGGCAGGCCCAACTCGCTAGTGAGTTGTTGATCACCACTACCGACATAAGGGTCACTCGGTTGTTGCATCTGATCCTGGATGCTCTGGAAATGGAAACTGCAGAGCCCTTTGAACGAGCCCTGGTGGCCATTAGGGAGTACCTGGCAAACATGTGATCCAAGACGACCTTGCGCCGACTCTGAATAAAACGCGGTGTAATGTTCCTGGGTTCCTTCTGACTTGAGGTTTCCTCAACTCCCTGGCTTGATTGGTCAAAAGTTGGCTTTTCCGACCATGCGCATTGTCTGATTGTCGCACGCATGTGTAGCGTATGTGTATGCCCCCCAAGTTTTGGTGATAGCTTCAATGTCGACGAAACATGTTGATAGTAGTCATGTAGATCGCTGTCGGGGGTCCTGAGCCGATCACGGGGCGTGGGAGGGGAAAGCGAATGCCTAAAGGCGATGCCCGGTCGGCCTATTGTGGCGATAGCTGACTCACGCGTTGATCCACACGCTCGGGTAGTATTTCTTTAGATATTTTCCGTTGAGGGCCCTTCCGAATACCTCCCCATCTAGTCCTTTCAACATGTAGGCTCCTTTGGATACGCATTTGTGGACCTTGAAAGGCCCCTCCCAATTCGGCGACCATTTGCCGAATTTGTTATCTCTGGATCCGATTGGGAGTATGAGCTTCCAAATGAGCTCGCCTTCCTCAAATGATTTAGGGACGACCTTTTATTGTAATGTCGGCTACCCGTTCCTTATCTCTTGTTACTTTTTCTAAAGCTCTCATTCTGATAAGGCAAGATCCTCTCGATTCGTCTATCATGAGATTGTAATAGTCGTCGGCTGTGAGTTGGTCTTGCAACCGAATGCGTCTTGAGCCGATTACGCTTTCCCATGGAAGTACCGCTTCGTGTCCATAGGCCGCTTTGTATGGCGGAACTTGGATGGACCCATGACATGCCATCCGATAGGCCCACAAAGCTTCGGCCAATCGGGTGTGCCATGGTTTGGGATGCTCAGATATCTTTCTTTTGATCAGCTTGATTAAGCTTTTGTTTGACGATTCGGCCTGACCGTTGGCTTGTGCGTAATACGGCGAAGAGTTAAGTAGCTTGATTCCCATGCCGTCGGCGAACTGGATGAATTCGTCCGAGACGAAGATGGACCCTTGGTCGGTCGTTATCGTTTGCGGAATGCCGAACCCGTAGATGATGTGTTCCTTGATGAACTCGATTGCGTCTTTAGAATCCACTTTTCGGAGGGGAATCGCTTCTACCCATTTTGTGAAATAATCTGTGGCCACTAGTATAAACTTGTGCCCCTTGCTTGAAGGTGGATTGATTTGGCCGATCATGTCCATGCCCCACCCTCTGAAAGGCCATGGTTTAATGATCGGGTTCATGGCCGACGCCGGAGCTCGTTGCACCGTGCCAAATTTTTGGCAGTCTTGGCATCCTTTATAGTATTGGCCGGTAGCCTGATGCCCTTTGAGCCAAGTCATTGGCCTCCGTGTTCTGCTCCCTGGGAATATGCTTCAAAGTGACTAGCCGAAAACCCTCCATTAACTCTCGGCACCGTTGATGATAGATCATCAGTGCGTCGTTTTTGCACTCATATTCTCCTGATAATTAACTAATGACGAGCAACAAGTCTCCCATTATCTCGACCGCGTCAGCCTCCATTTCTCTGAGTAGGAGTAGCCCCTTGAGAACGGCTTCATACTCGGCTTGGTTATTCGTAACGTGGGGTTCGATGGCGAAGGCGAACTCGAAGCTTGCCTCCTTGGGTGAGATAAGAACTAAGCCGATTCCACAGCCGTTGGTACATACTGAGCCATCGAAAGTCAGGGTCCAAGGCGTGATTTCTACGGAGCCGATTGAGTCGTTTCTATGTTCCACAATGAGATCGGCCAGGGCCTGTCCTTTTACTGCCCTTGGGGCCTGGTACCTCAGATCGAACTCGGTCAGCGCGAATATCCACTTTCCGATCCTGACGAGAAATCTCTCTCACGCGCTGGGCGTGCATGGAAGCGTGTTGACGAGAAATCTCTCTCACGCGCTGTCCTGGGAGATCTGCTTGACTCCAATGAAGGTCCTTCTTAGCTGCCTACAATGTGTAGAGCGTGCCATTTGATTTGATCTGCCAATCAACAAGAGAAATACAAGAAAATATTCGTTAAGTGTTAGGTCAAACCCCCGCGGGATCGGCCGAGGAACTCCATGAACGTATACATGCTATTCCAAGCCATATTTGGGCCAAGCGACCGAAGTGCGTCGGCTATGCCAAGGCGACCATCAGCCATCCGATCCAAATATGACGAAGAATAACAAATATACAAATCAATAAACCAGCCGACGCCGAAAACTGACACTAAATCAGCTGATGTTCCAATGAATCTCGTGCAGGCGTAACGTTCCTAGATTAAGGACGTAAGTAAACACAATCTAGATATGAACTACGGCCCTACCGCAGATCTGATAACAATTATATTAAAAGAAACATATTAAGATAAATAAGGTTGGCTGAAACCCCGACGCTATCTCCGATAATGTAAGTCCAAAAGAATAGATTGCCAACGATTCTAAAGACGACTCAACAGTTCGATCTTGATGCGGCATTAAGTATCAAAAGAAGCATTCAATCTATTACTTTTGACTTACACTCCGTAAGATGGTAGATACTGCATACGAATCAACCAGCCCTTAAACCTAGCCTTGTTGACCACACATCCTCGAAAAGATGAGTCAACCACAAGATAGATCTAAACACCGGATTGGTTCATATGCACTATATGATATATGGCGTAGCAAAACTATTGAATCCAATGTGTCATTGCGATGGAAGCATTAGAAACAAGTAATCTCACCACTAACGACAAACATTTACCTGAGCTCGGGGATCGAGACGATGCAGCCCAAAGCCAAACAGGGTGTTCGTCCAGAAGGAAAAGGATGGCGATGCGCCGAAGATTAGATTGATTGAACCGTCCTTATACACAGGGTCTCGGGTCCTATTTATACCCAAAATACAAATATTCGTAACAACTTCGGACTCTATCTAAACTACTTTTTAAAACATCACATCATCCCTAACGAGATCCATTACAACTAACAATTTAACAAACTCCTAAATTACAAATACATCTGCCATTACAGGACTCTATCCATAGGTGGCAACATCTTTAAACGCGCAATCAACATCCGAATCCCCACTTATCTTCAAGTTTCTGCATTGGACACAGTTTTATCTCTTCTGAACTCGGAATCGGCTGTCGGCTGTTCCATTCAACCCATTCTCAGCCGACCAGCCCTGCAGCCGATTACTCTTTTAGCCGATACGGCTCCTGACCTCAGCCGATCCGATTCCACCTTGCTTTCTTAGGACTTAGGAACCTCATTACCAAATTCCAGTGTTAACAACGTGGAAGGCCTATGGAAGACAAGACCAACCCCTATTTAAGGGCCAAGGCCGATTCAATTGGTAACAACCAATACACAACACAAAATCAATCTAGTTTCTAATTTTTAGCCAATTGAATCGTTCTTTTACTTTTTTCTACATTAGCTTGTCCATCTTTGTCGATTTGCACCGTAAATCGTCCGTCGCCGCTGCGACAGTGCGACACCTCTTTGTATGTTTGTCCCGAAAACCTTCCGTTCGCCCACGAGACGGGTGTTTATCCTTTGTTTTGCTCAAATTGGCTTCGCTAGCCGGTTTAATCTACAAAACCCATCTTGTTTTAGTTCTTTCTAGATCAAGGCGGTTGGCGACTCCAATTTCACCGCAAGGCGTTTAGGTGTCCCGATTGTGATTGTCTTCTTGCCAAAAAAGGTGCCAACACGATTTTTGGCGACTCCACTGGGGAGATCCGCTCAACGCCATCTCAATTTCGGCGCCGCCATGACAAAGCAAGTTGCATAAGAGGTAAGCCCATCTAACGTCGTCCACATCTCGCTAGATGATCTAGACGGAGAGACGCACAAGATAATGGAGGAGCGGATCAAAGCGATCACGCAAGAGGTTTTGGACAAATCGTGTATCAAAACCCATCAAGGCGTCATCCTCAAGCCCGGGAGTCCGCTCAAGATCATCCAAGATGAGGTAAGCACTGATGACCTAGCTCTTCCTATTCAAAGACTCGTAGCAAGTACGGTGGATGAGTCCGTCACCGCCGCCATCAATAATAAGATTGAATCCGCTATGGAGTCTTGCTTCAATAGGATGTTTAATGCTCACATGGGTGCTAAATTCGGCCCTCCCAAGGCCGATTTGCCGTTTACCTCTGTTGCAAGCACTAGCCAAGCCCCTGTACATCACATATTTAGCAAAACCGACGTGGCAATCACGCAACAACACGAGGGGGTTGGTTCTGCGGCTTCTGTCAGTCTGACTGGCCCTACGGCCGGTCTGACCGGCGCATCCTACATCGGTCAGACCGGTCCACGGGCCGGTCCGACTTTTTCCCACCTCGGTCAGACTGGCCTACAGGCCGGTCCTACCGCCCATTTGACCGGTCTGACCGGCGGCTACATGGCCTGTCAGACCACGCCCTACACGGCCGGTCAGACCGGGCCCTTGGCTGGTCAGACCGGCGCTCTGATGCCGGTACAATAAATAGATCCAATCACGGGCAACTCAGTTTTGTACCACGTTCCTGTGCACGACACCCCTGTAGCTACTGTTCATGCGCAAGTCCCCCCACACGTTCCCCATCAGTACAATGATCCTAATAGGGGATACCCGCATGACACCGAGTATGGACAATATGGCAATATTGCGCCGCAACAACCATTTTTTAGGCCGCCGGCTTTACCCAATCCGCCAAAGCCTGAAAATATGGAGGAACAAATTAGAATTATTATTAGGGAGTCGATTGGGATTGAGCCCAGGAATCATGCTAGGGTTTACCAAAAGCCGTATCCTGATTACTTCGATAATATCCCATATCCTCGTGGCTATAGAGTTCCTGAATTCACTAAATTCAGTGATGAGGACAATAGGACCACATGGGAGCATATAGGCCAGTTCTTAGCGCAATGTGGAGAGGCTAGTACTTCCGATGCTTTTAAATTGTGCTTGTTCTCTTTATCGTTTTTCGGTACTGCTTTTACATGGTTTACTTCATTACCAGCTAATTCTATTCATACTTGGGCTCAGTTAGAAAAAATTCCATGGTTATTTTTATACTGGTGAAACTGATCTTAGGCTTTGTGATTTAACATCGGTTAAACAAAAATATAATGAATATGTTACTGATTACATTAAGAGATTTAGAGATGCTAGAAACCAGTGTTTAGTTTAAATATAACTGAAAGAGATTTGGCTGATCTTGCTTTTAGTGGCTTACTTGCTCCAATTAAGGAAAGATTAGATGGCCAACAATTTCTAGATGTTAGTCAGGTCATGCAAAAGGCTCTAGCTCAGGAAAGCCGGGTTAGGGATAGCAAAAGATTTGTTAGGCTCAGTGACAAGAAACCTCATGTTAGCATGATCAATTGCCCTGATAGTGATTCTGATGTTGATGAGGGTGATCATGATATGTATGTTGCTGAGTGATCTTGGACTAACAAGAACAAGCCTTTTGTTTGTTCTAGCTTGATGCCGATTCCTCGCAAGGATCGGTAAAGTGAGATTAAGTATAGTTTTGATGTGGCCAAGTGTGATAAGATTTTTGATTATCTCTTACAAGAGAAACAAATTATATTGCCTAAAGGTCATGTCATACCTTCAGCAGAAGAATTGAAGCGTCGCTCTTATTGTAAGTGGCATGACTCTTATTCCCATTCTACTAATAAGTGTAATGCTTTTCGCCGATAGGTTCAATCGGCCATAGAGGAAGGATGGTTGAAATTCACTGAGGGCACCAAGATGAAGCTTGACAGTGACCCTTTTCCCTATTAATGTCGTTGATCTCGATGGCAAGAAGGTGCTGATTCGGCCGGAGCAAGCCGAATCTACTAAGGGGAAGGAGGTTGTCGTTGGAGATCCTAGGCCCAAGATGCTTGTGCCAAAGAGTCTGGAGGTTGGTGTTTGGAAGAAAAACGAGGGTAAAGCTTCAACATCAAGGAAATCCCGGAAGCCAAAGGTGACTTTTGATATGCTCTTGGACAAGTATGAGAAGAGGAGCATTGAGAAAGAGCATAACAAGGGCAAGAGGCCGAGATCGCCTCCTACGGAGCGATTTGGCCATCCGTCAAGGGCGTTGGAGCCGTTGTTCCCGCATTGTCCTCAAGTCATGCCATGGGGACCTTGCCCAATGCCGCCGCCAGGTTATCCTTTTCCTTACTTCATGCCTTGGGGGGCACCACCACCAATGTATAGTCATATGCCTCCAATGCAATTTCATCAAGGATGGGGAAGGGAGAGGAGGTTATCTCATGGAGGTGCGTCCTCTTCAAATGGTAGCCGGTTCTCACCAAGAAATCGGTTTGGGGGAGAGAAGAGGGCGCATAAGCGTGCTAAGGCTGAGGAGAGGGCTTCGGATGTGATTACTGTCTAAATAGGATCTCATGAAGTGCCAATACCATCTGGAGAAGAGACTAGGATGGTTTTTAGCAATCGAGCCGAAGCCAGGAAGGGTTCTGTACAGGAGAACAGTCAGACCGAACTCTCTGGCCGGTCTAACCGAAGACCTGCGGCCGGTCCGACGGAGCCCTCTGGCCAGGCCTGATGGCCGGTCTGACCGTGTCTTCTTACCGGTTTGACCAAAGGTACAAGGCCGGTCCGACCGGTTACCATAGCCGGCCGACCGATGTGCGAGGTGGTTCGATTTTGCTTCTTCTTCACGAAAAATAACGGAGGACATTATATACCGCCTAGAACATAACCAAAGCCAAGGTGGATGCCTAAGGATTTGGATTTGATGGCTACACAAAGGAGGAGGTTGCAGCATCTTCGAGCCAATGAGTTGAGGGAAAAGGAGGCCGCAGAATGGAGAGACAGAAGATTTGATGAGCTGCGACCACCACCAATAAAGGAATGGAAGTCCAAACTGACGAAGGGTGGAGAGCCGGTGGTTGTTCGGGAAGAAGAAGAAGAGAAGGAAGAAGACGAACAATCGGCTAAGGTGTCGTCACTGGGTCAAAGCATGGACATCAGTATGGTGTGCATGTTGCCATGGAATTTTGTGCCATGGAGGAGGTTGAAGTGGCTCAACTTTCATTAGGTCCAAGAGACGTGGTTTTTGAGAAACCCGACGAGTCCAACCGTCATATGAAGCCCCTTTATCTTAAGGGCCATATTGATGGGAAGCCGGTCTCTAGGATGCTAGTGGATGGAGGCACTGCTGTGAACCTGATGCCATATTCCCTGTTCGAGAAGTTGGGTCGTGAAGAAGCTGAGTTGAAGAAGACCAACATGCTCCTTAACGGCTTCAATGGTGAATCAGTGGAGGCTAAGGGGATCCTGTTTTTGGAGCTCATGGTGGGTAACAAGACGTTGCCTAGTGCCTTTTTCATCGTCGACGTCCAAGATAACTACAGTGTTATTTTTGGGCGTTGTTGGATTCATGTCAACTTTTGTATTCCCTCTACCTTGCATCAATGCGTAATTCAGTGGGACGGTGACGAGGTTGAAATTGTTCAAGCGGATGCCTGAGATTGCAATGGCCGATGTTTCAGTAGGATGGAAGCATGGGTATATGCAGTGCTTGTGAGGGTTAGATCTTTCTAGCTTTGATTTTATTAGTGTTTCCAAGGACGGTTTTGTACCTATCTCTGTAAAGCCGGCTAGTTTAGCACGGCTAGGTGATATTACTTTATATGATGAATAAAGCGACCAGTTTGGAGTGGTTACAGAAGAGGGTACAAGAATATCGGTCTACAAAAAAGATATTGGAGAAACCATAGAAGATTTCGATGAAGTAGAAAAGCTTGGTCAGGGGTTTACATCGGCCGATCCATTAGAAGAAGTGGATATAGGAGATGGAAGTGTTCCAAGGCTGACTTTTGTAAACAAAAACATGAAAGCTGATTATAAAGTTAAAATAATCAAGCTGCTTAGAGAGTATGTTGATTGCTTTGCGTGGGAGTACCACGAAATGTCGGGACTTAGCCGTGATCTTGTTGAGCATCGGCTTCTGATAAAATCAGGGTTTAAGCCTTATAAACAGCCCTCTCGTCGCTTTAGCCCTCTCATATATGATCATGTCAAAGAAGAGATAGACCGATTATTGAGGGCGGGGTTTATTAGACCATGCCAGTATGCGGAGTGGGTGTCCAATATCGTTCCGGTTGAGAAGAAAGAGAGCGGTAAGATTAGAGTATGCATAGATTTTAGAGATCTCAATAAAGCCATTCCTAAAGATAAATATCCTATGCCTATAGCCGATATGTTAATAAATGATGCATCGGGTCATAGAGTGATTAGCTTTTTAGATGGCAATGCCGGCTACAATCAAATCTTTATGGCAAAAGAGGATATGTACAAGACGGCTTTTAGGTGTCTAGGGTTTGTTGGTTTGTTTGAGTGGGTCGTCATGACGTTCGGGTTAAAGAATGCTTATCAAAGAGTGATGAACATGATTTTCCATGATTTGCTAGGTTTTATCCTGGATATCTATATTGATGATATTGTGGTTAAATCGGATGGCATGGATGGTCATATAGCCGATTTGAGATTAGCTTTTGAGAGGATGCGTCGGTACGGTTTGAAGATGAATATGCTCAAGTGTGCTTTTGGTGTGTCGGCGGGGAAGTTCTTAGGATTCATGGTACATGAGAGAGAGATTGAGATTGATCCTAAGAAGGTTGAGAAAACTCAAGATTTTAAAGCGCCGACATGCAAGAGGGAAGTTCAGAAGTTGCTAGGTAAGGTGAATTACTTGAGGAGATTTATATCTAACCTAGCGGGTAACATCGATGCTTTTGTTCCTACCTTACGTTTGAAAAAAGAAGTCGATTTTACTTGGGGGCAGCACAACAAGAGGCGTTTTGAGTTATATATTGCTGCTGAAGACAAAGTCATTGGAGCCATTTTGACGCAGGAGGAAGATGGCAAAGAATATATAATCACATATTTGAGTCGCTGTCTTTTAGATAACGAAACGAGGTATGTTTTTGTAGAGACTTTGTCTTTGCTTATACTATGCTTGTACCAAGTTGCGTCATTACTTATTATCTAGTACATGCATAGTTACTTGTCAGACCGATGTCGTTAAGCATATGTTGCAAAGGCCAATTATAAGTGGGAGAATTGGCAAGTGGGCGTATACATTGATTGAGTATGATTTGGCTTATGAATCATCAAAATCTATGAAAGGCCAAATTATATTAGATTTTATAGTAGACCATCATGTAGATATTGCTTATGAAAATGAGGTTTGCTTGCTTAGTATTACACCTTGGAAGATTTATTTTGATGGCTCTTTGTGTAAGGAGGGTCAAGGTATAGGTGTAGTTTTGATTTTGCCCAATGGTCAGTATTTTGAGGCATCGGTTCGTTTAGAGTATTATTGTACGAATAATCAAGCTGAATACAATGCCTTGCTATTCGGTTTACAAGTGATTGAGATCATTGCAGCTACACACGTAGAAGTGTTTGGTGACTCAGAGTTGGTGGTGCAACAAGTTGCCGGGGTTTACAAGTGCTTCGATGGGTCGCTGAACAGGTATCTTGATCAATGCTTGGATATTATTGCCAATTTTGATGATTTTGCCATTAAGCATATTGCTAGGAGTGAAAATTCTAGAGCAAATGACTTGGCTCAACAAGCATCTGGTTATAGTGTCAAAAGAGGGATATTTTTCATATTAGAAAAACCAGTGCTTGATTACAATTCTTTGAGTGAAATTGGCAGAGATGCAGATCGCAGGCAGTCTGACCGGCGCACTGTTGCCGGTCTGACCGTGGATGGCCGGCGGTATGACCGGAGCACTGTTGCTGGTCTGACCGTGGGTGGTCAGCGGTCTGACCGACGTTGCTTGGCCGGTCAGACCGGGATCACAGAAGATGCTGGGGGGCACGATTTCACTGATATAGAGGCCGAATTGAGTTTAAATTTGGACATTTATGCCCTGGAAACAACAGAGGATTGGAGAGTACCTTTGATCCAATATTTGAAAGATCCTAGCCTTAAGGTTGATCGAAAAATTCGACGGCAAGCATTTAAGTATACTTTGCTTGATGGAGAGTTGTATCGCCGAAATATAGATGGGGTATTATTGAAGTGCCTAGATAGTGATCAATCTAAAGTGGCTATGGGAGAGGTACATGAGGTTATTTGTGGAACGCATCAATCGCATCAATCGCATCAATCGGCCCATAAAATGAATTGGTTGCTTAGGAGAGTGCGGTTCTATTGGCCAAAAATGATTGATGATTGTTTCAGATATTATAGAGGATGTGAAGCCTGTCAATGGTTCGGCAATATTCAATTGGCACCGTGTTGATGAGAAATTTCTCTCACGCGCTGGCCTGGGAGATCTGCTTAGCTCCAGTGCAGGTCCTTCTTGGTTGTCTGTGAAATACAGGGCGTGCAATTGATTTGATCTGTTAACCAACAAGAAAAACAAAGTGGTATGTGTTAAGGGTTAAGTTAGATCCCACTGGATCGGCTGAGGGAATCAATTTACATATATATGCTATCCCAAAGTGCATTTAAACTAACTGACTAGGATAGATCGGCTACACCGAGACAGTATTAACCACTTAATCCAAATGTACAAAGGGATAATAAATATATGCATTAACAGCCTAGCCGATACCATAAGACTAACTGTGAATCGGCTAGTACTCCGATACATCTTATGAAAAAATATTGATCTAAGATGAATGTGCTAAACCTAGATCAATCGACTGTCGGCTGTGGCTGACAAACTGATTCTGGCTTAGGGCATTTAACTAGAGTAAGATTTTAATATAAGAGGCGGCTTTAATAAATCTAATAGTAAACATACCAAAAGAATATTAAAACTGATAAGGCCGGCTGAAACCCCGGCGCTGTCTCTAAACATATACATCTAACCGAATAGATCATAAAAGTTCTAAGAACGACTTAATAGGTCAAATTAATGTAGCATTAAGTATAAAAAGAACAATCAGATCTATTATAGCTGATGTAAACCACTCGAGACGGTGGATACCGCATATAACCTAGGCCAACACCTAGGTCTAGCTCTATCGGCTATTGGTTCTTGACAGAAACAGGTCGATGCCAAGATAGATCTAGACATTGTTCTAGATTATATGCGATATATGATAACTAGGCGCAGTATAACTCGTTGAATCTAGAGTATCATAGTGATGGAAGCACTAAATTTGACGAGATACACTAGTAATGACAAACATTTACCTTAATCGAGGACCGAAATGATGCAGCCCGAAGCCGGATAAAGTGTTCGTCTGAAGAAAATAGGAGGCGATGCGCCGAAAGTTGTATTGATTGTGTGTAATATTTGATTACAGAGGTCTCGGGTCCTATTTATACCCAAGAATAAAACTACCTGTGCAAGACACGGTTTCTATCTAATCTACTATACATGGTACGACAATATCCCGGGACATAGTCCCATGCCGCATTACAATAGGAAATCTAAACAAATTTCTAATTTACATATACAATTGTCGTTACAGGACTCTATCCATAGATGGCAATATCTTTTAACGCGCAATTTGGGAACCGAATCTTCTATTTATCTTTAAGCACCCTTATCAGAAACGGTTCCATCTTCTTCTCTGACTCTGCATCGGCTATCGATTGTCCTTGTCCGACTCAACCTCGGCTGATTGGCCTTGTAGCCGATTGTATCACAGCCGACTTGACCTCTGTTCTTCCGATCTGATTCCGCTTCCATCTTGGCAGGGACTTTGGGATTTGGTTACCAAACTTAGCCATTAACACATGCCCCCCAAGTCCATGATAAGATAATATCGCGGATTTGCTGCTTTTCCAAATTCTCGCTCTTTTCGACCTAAACCGTTTCGGCTGCCAAAAAACACTCTTTAAATACCGCCCCCGCAGCCACCACACGTGTCACGCTGTCACAAACAAATAGCCACCTCAGCAACCCTCGAACTCTCCGGTGACCTCCCCGGCGACCTCAGCAACCTCGAAGCCCACATCTTCTCCAGCGAACCCTAAGAAGCGACGATCCCTAGCAATGGCTTCCTCAAGCACTCCCGCCGACGCGTCACAGCAGCCATCGTACCCCGAGGTAAGTTCATGTGCTTCGTTCCTTTTTCCTTTCCGCGATTAAGTTTCTGACTCTTTATGATTCCTTGTTTCTTTCCTCATTCTGTAGCACTTAACCCACCAAATCGCAATCCCCAACTTAGCCCATCAGAACCAATACTTTTTAGGTCCGATCGGCAATTTGGACCCAAGTGAAATAATAAACGCAGAAACCGATCGGATCCCCTTTAGGTTTTCAACCCCGACTAGTGCCTTCAAATAATGGCTGTCAACCGACAAATCCTGGCCAGCCTGGTTTTTAAGGATGTCAACTAGGAAAAGGACACACTGGACCAAGCTTGGAATAGCTCAGTGCTTGGAACTGACGATAGCCGACATGCCCAAGAACGAGTCCCTTCTATCGGCTGCTCACTATTTTTGGTCCGACACACTCAATGCTTTCCTATTTAGACAAGGACCGATGACCCCCACTCTGATGGATGTGGTGATGATAACCGGCTTGGGCATCACTTCCATGGTCAGCCCAAGTGATCTTCAGCGCATGTGCCAACATACCTTCAGGACCAAAAGCATTGGCGGCTAGAGCGGCTTCATTTCTATGAACATAAGGGATGGGCCAATTTCGGACAGAGAGCACACCGCCTTCCTCCTCATGTGGTTAGAGAAGTTTGTGTTTTGTGGATCTAGCTGCGGTCCAACCAACAACTGGCAACACATAGCCGAAGCCCTAGTGGAGAAAAAGAACATCCCCTTAGGCAAATACCTATTGGGTTATCTATACCAAGTCCTGGGTTCGGCTTCGGCTCGGCTGGCCTCCAAGCAGTCCATCGGCACCGAAGGTCCATGGTGGTTATTGCAACTCTGGCTTAATCTGCACTTGTACAAGATAGCCGAACAGCCTGCCCCCCTTCAAGCCGAGTTCCCGCTGATAGAGCTGAGGATTGTGGATGATGAGGAAAAAACCACTCGGCGGCCGACGTCGTATGGCGAGGCTGCCTCGACCTATCCGGGCTCAAAACTGACAGCCGAAGATTTCACGGAGTGGTTTGATCGGCTGTACAACGGCTTTCCAAACGCCTCCAAGATCTGGTTTGCATATGAAGACTTCATCGAATTTGAACAGCCAGACAATCTTCGGCTAGATGAGCTCGATTCAGAAGAATACACAGCGCCGAGGGAAATCTTTGTCACTACTATCACCCCCTACATCCTCCCCATCGGCATTCATCAAGGCCGCAACGTCACCAAAACTTACGAGTTCTATCACCCAATGGTGGCGGCGAGACAGTTTGGAATGGGCCAGCTGCCTATCGGCTTGTGGTTTGCCGATAAGATCCAGCCGAGGGGAAGAATCGAAGGCAATATAATGATGCTTCGGCTACTTCAACTCTAAACTCCCCCTCTCGGCAGCATGAACAGAATCAACTTAGCGATAACCAGATCACCAATCTTCAAACGGTGGTGGGGCGAGTGGAAGCAACACTTGTTCCACCAATCGGCCACAATGTATCTGACCATCGTCGACCCCGATAGAGTTCCATCGGTAAGCACGTCTCCCAGTTCTTGTTTATTCGTTGACTATTACTTGTATCATCAGCTAACCATAACTCTCTTCCGTTGTAGACAATCGACGATTCCCCTCCCCCAGTGAGCCGAAGCGGGGTGGTGATCAACTATGTGCCCATCGTCCTGCCAAACGGGTGTGGGCTGGCGCCATCCCCAATCGTCTTCAACGTGCCGAAGGTGGGCACCCTACTTCACGGCCAAACCCGTGAGCCACTCCGTCGGACAAAGAGGGCCTAGCCGTCGGCTGCTGCTACTCCGGCTGCCGAAGCGAGAAAGAGGGCGCCAAAAAGGCAAAGCGAGCCCCAGCCGATGATGACTTGTCCCTAGTTGATCCGCCCGTGGATGCCTTTTTGACTCAAGAAGTGGAGGACGAAGAAGCTGCAGATGCTGTCGATGCAGCCACAGCCGATTCCAGCTCGGAGAAATACATCGCAACTCCATCAGCCAACGAGAGCAGCGTCCAGGAAATTCCAAGTCCCCCGAGGCGCCCTGCTTGGCCGGTAATGGTAAGTGACTTCACACTTCTTTCCCCTCTTTAAACCACTTATCTGCATTTACTCATGCCTTCACTGCATCTTTGAATCGGCAGAGAACGAAGCGCGTGACCAGGAAGAAATCGGCTCCCCTGCGATCAGTAAGTCCCTATCTTCACACTCCTTGTATTGTTTAGCCGATTCCCAACTAACTCTCTCTGCAGCCACCACGTGCGCGGACGCCTGCCCCCCAGGTGTCAAGTGAGCACACCCAATCGGCTGCGAGCAGCGGCCACGTCGACGAAGAAGTCACTTCGGCTGTAGGCGGCGACCAAGCCGACGCGGAACCCACTCTGGCTCTGATGCCCACAGTAAGCCTCGTTCATCCTCGTCAACCAGCTTAATAAGTTTGTTATTTTTCTAACTGTTGCTTTCTTTTTGCAGAACATAGCCGATCTCTTGGGCTTTGACCTGTCGCAGTTTGAAGACCCTGATGAAGGAGGCGAGAGGGCGCTGGTGCCGCTCGACGCAGACCTCAAAGTGGCTCTGGCCAATATCGGCGATCGGCTAGAGAGCTCTCTTGACGCGCTGGTAGCCGACTGCGGCCCAACCGCGCTCGGTTCAAGGAAATCCAGAGCCAGCTGCCAGACGCTGTGGTCGACACGATCGTCCCGACCACTTTTCTAGAGGCACACCAGGTGAAGTATGAGCGAGCCCAGCAACGCCTTGCCGATCGTCGAGAGAATCAGTCACTGATGGCCACAATCAAATAAAGCCAGGAAGATATCAAGGCTAAGAAATCCGATTTCGACGCCTTGAAGACGGAGCTGGCCGCCAGACTTGAGCAGCTTCGCACGTGAAGGGATCAAATAATAGCCGACTTTGTCCAAATCACTATAGATCTAGATGCAAGAAGAATACATGGCCGTCCTGCCTAAAGAGATCAAAGATAAGCGATCAAGCATCAAGGCAGCCGTGTCTCATCTGAAGGATCTGACCAAGGCGGTGAGGCCGGTGACTGGGTCCGATGCCGACGCCAGGGCCATTGAAGAAGTGGACCAAATCAGGCGCAAGGCATTGTTGGCCATAGCTGACTTCTTAAAGCAGTGAGCTGACTGTAATAGCTTAGGCAAGATTTAAACGTTTGTAATCGGCTTCGGCCTTTTGTAAGTAACTATCCCATAATCGGCTTATACTTGCGTCCAACATCATGATTGCCGATTCTGAAACTTGAAACTTGAGGTCTGCGTCGAGCGTCACCAGCGCCCTCTCGCCTCCTTTATCAGGGTCTTCAAACTCCGACAGGTCGAAGCCCCAGAGATCAGCTATGTTCTGCAAAAAGAAAGCAACAGTTAGAAAAATAACGAACTTATTAAGTTGATTGACGAGGATGAACGAGGCTTACTGTGGGCATCGGAGCCGGAGTGGGTTCCGCGTGGGCTTGGTCGCTGCCTGCAGCCAAAGTGACTTCCTCGTCGACGTGGCCGCTGCTCGCAGCCAATTGGGTGTGCTCACTTGACACCTAGGGGGCAGGCGTCGGCGCACGGCCCCCCATGTGAATGCTTGATCAGCTTTCAGCCGAAGCAGAGATGTGAACGACTCCATCTTCTTGAGAGATTGGCTATAAACCGCCTTATGACGTTTATTTTCCCAATCAATGATTGAAGTTGCTTCTTGTCCTTCGGAGGCTGTATCATCTTGATAGCATTGATGCTCCTTGGTGTAACCTCAATTCCTCCTTCATGAAAAGGAAAACCCTAGAAACTGTCCGACCGACACGCCGAACGCGCACTTCAACGGATTCATTTTTAGGCCATATTTTCTTGTCCGCTCCAAAACCTGCTTCAGATCGGCTATGTGGTTCTCTATCTCCCTGGACATGCAACAACATCGTCAATGTAGATATCCACCAGAGAGCCGATCATGTCGTGGAAGATATAATTCATGGCCCGTTGATATATTGCCCCAACATTCTTCAGCCCAAATGTCATAACAACCCATTCATATAAGCTGATTGCTCCAGGACATCGAAAAGCAGTTTTGTGAATATCTTCTTCGGCCATAAAGATTTGATTGTAACCTGCATTGCCATCCATGAAACTAATGATCTTGTGGCCTGAAGCAGCATCTACGAGCATATCGGCTATAGGCATCGGGTATTCATCTTTGAGGGTAGCCTTATTTAGGTCTCTGAAATCGATGCACCCTAAGTTTACCATTCTTTTTCAATACTGGGACAATGTTTGAGACCCACTCAGCGTATCGCAAGGCCGAATGAATATAGCATCGTATAGTCGAGTTATTTCGGCTTTGATCGCATCATACATATCGACTTTGAACCTCCTGGGAGGCTGCTTGAACGGCTGATAGCCTGCCTTGATTGGCAGTTGATGAACAACGATAGATTGGCTAAGACCAGGCATCTCGAAGTACTCCCAAGCAAAACAATCTTTATATTCCTTTAACAAATTAATAAGCTGGGATCTACAATGAGAAGATAATTTTTTGCTAATATACGTCGGCCTAGGCCTGTCTCCAGAGCCTATGTCTATTTCCTCTAATTCGTCGGCCGATGAAAAACCTTGCCCAAGCTTGCCATCATCTTCATCCGTGGTGTCCATGCCGTAGACGCTTGAGCCCTCCATGACGTCTTGCTCAAAGCAGCAGCTACGGCTTGTCGTCTCCAATCGGCTATATGGCAGAATCGGACACTTTTAGAAAATTGGCTTGCCAGATTTTCCCAGACAAACAATCATGTCACCATCCCATTGAAGCAGTCATTGGTGCATGGTGGAAGGGACACAACAGTTGGCATGTATCCAGTCCCTCCCGAGCAGCAGGCTGTAAGACCCCTTCCCGTCGATGACAAAAAAGGTTGTGGGCACGGTCTTGTTGCTGACAGTCAGCTCGACATTTAACACGCCCTTAGTCTCTAATGGGTTGCAGCCGAAGTCCTTGAGTACCATGTTAGTCTTGATCAGGTCTTCGGCTCCCTTACCCAATTTTCTGAATGTTGCATAGGGCATCAGATTCACTGCAGCTCCCCCATCTATTAGCATCTTTGACATCGGCTTGCCGTTGACGAAGCCTTTCACGTACAGTGGCTTGAGATGCCGATTTTCGGTACCCTCTGGCTTGTCGAAAATTGCTTGATCCGAGACAGTGCTAGTTTGGCCAAGGCATCTTCAATGTTGTCTGCATCGGCCTCAGGAGCGCCGAATTTGGCTGGCAATATGAACACCATGTTGACCGATGCAGAAACTTTTCCTTTCCCCTTGGCTGCCTTCTTGGCTTGATCGGTCGAACTCTCTCTGGCTTATTCCTCGTCGGCTGGCGTAGTTTCCTTTTTGGGCCTCCATTGCTTTCTGCCCCTGCCCAGCCGATGGTGTTGTTCTTGGATCATCTGCCTAACTTCTTCTTCCATTCCTTCATGCTTTAGCCTTTGAATTCTTCATTTCTGCGTTTTGGTGAAGAGGTCAGAAGGACACCATTGGGGATTGGCCGATTCTTCATCATCGGCTTCTTCTTCATCGTAGTAGTCATTGTTTTCGTCCTCTTCGTCGAAGAAGTCTTGATGGATCGGCCCTAGCCGATCGTGAACGGATTGCCGGTGTCGGTTGAGCTGTATGGCCCTCGGGACGAACTGAGTCGGGTTGGTGATTGGCGGGCTCCTGTGTTCATCCTCGCGGTAATCGCTGCAGGCCGGGCAATTGTCTAGCGTCGACAGCCTCATCCCGGTTTCCCAGCAGTGCCTGAAAAATTCACAATGCCAATGAGGATCGGCACCGCTGTGATCCCCGTCGTACCGGTAGCCTCGTGTCTCTGGCTCTTGCCGACGAAATCTTTCAAATCGAGCCTGTTCTTCCCGCCAAGATTGCTGTCAGAAGCGGCGTCGACTGTCCGTGTTGATCGGCCGTTGATCAGCCGATCGGGCAACGGGGCTCACCATGTTGATTGGCGCGGCTTGATGTCCAGTCGGCTCGCCCTCTTCCTTGACCCCTTTTAATGTCTCGGCTAAGCTGTGTGTCATTCTGCGCTGCCGATCAGCTCGCCTAGGGCCAGCTTGAACCATGTTGACCGGGAAGGGGTTGCCGTTTACTTTCATTGGCCGAGTGGAATCGGCAAACTTGAGCTTCACGGCCTCTATTGCCGACTGGATCTGCTGCCTGAAGACTTTACAATCATTAGTGACGTGGGACGTAGAGTTGTGCCACTTGCAATACTTCTTATTCTTCAGTTCGTCAGCCGATGGGATCACATGGTTTTCAGGAAGCTGGAACTGCTTCTCCTTGAGTAATAAATCGGAGATCCTATCGGCCTTGGTGATGTTGAAATCGTATTTCTCCTCCTTAACCATCTTCAGCAGTCATTGACAGACGATGGCATTTTTATTCTTGGCAGACGATGCTGCCACCTCTGCATCATCGTCGCTAGAATCGGAGGCTGATTCGATGATGACTTGAGTTACGTTCTTGATGGCCTTTCTGGTGTCTTGAAACCTCTACTCATGGGCCGTCACCTTCTGCGCAAGATGCGCCAAGCTGTCGAAGTCTTGAGCGGAGAAGCGCTCGTGGATCGATGCGATCAGGCCGTGGAAGGCCAAATCGGCTAGCTGGGCGTCCGACAGCACCAGGCTGTAGCATCGGTTCCTTATTTCTCTGAAGTGTTGAATGTCATCCTGAACCGATTCATTGTGCTTCTGCCTGATGCTGGTGAGGTCCGACAACTTCATTTCATGGTTGCCGGTGTAGAAGTAGCTATCGAATTGCTTTTCAAGATCGGCCCAGCTCTGAATCGAGTTGTAGGGCAATGAAGAGAACCAGGTGAATGCCGATCCCGAAAGAGACAAGGGGAAGAATCGAACTCTCGAGGCATCTGTAGCTGATGCTTCGTGGCACTACGCCAAGAATCGGCTAACATGCTCATAGGTTGACACGTTGTCCTGCCCTGAGAATTTCAAAAGGTCTGGGACTTTGTATCGGTTGGGCAGTGGAACCCGCTCGAAGTGCTCTGAATAGGGGTACCGATACATGTTTCCCGAGTCTTTTGGCTTCAGGCCGAATTGATCGTGCATGACGTCCACAATCAAATCGGCCCATGTCCGGTTGTCCTGCTTTATCGGCTCATATTGATCATATGGTGCGGGTGCTTGCCGATACAGATGTGGGGGTGTCTGGGCCTATAGTGCGGATCTTGATGGCCTCCCTGGTACTGGTACTGGTGCGGATGGCCAGCGGGAGGTGGCCGATTCACCGGCGGTGGTGTCGGTGGATCCAAGAACAGCTGTTGGCCACCGGCGTTGTACTGTCCTTCCAGGCCGATCTGAGCAATCGGCTCTAATTGTCGATTGTTTTCGAACATGTTGGCGATCTAGTCCTGGGGGAGTGGTTGTTGTCGGTTCAGCATGGTGACCACCGGTCTCTCAGCCGATCCAAATGGATTCAGCTGGTGGAGGACCCCTCCTGGCGGCCTCGGCTGTGCTGGTGGCGGGATCGGCCGATTCTGGATGTCCAATGTCCTGTAACCAGGATACTGGCCATCCGTGAAGTAAGTCGGCCCTCGCTGTAGTTGGTCGGCTATCTTGGCGTCGACCACAGTGACAATCATATTGTTGAGGGTGTTGACAAGAATGCCACTCTTGTTGACCAGTGCATGGTGCACGGTCGAATCAATTCGGTCTTGCAAAGTATGCAAACCCGAATCATCTTGCTCCTAAATTGGCTCCACCACCTTTTGTTTGTCCTTTGATCCGCTGGAGGAGGACGCCTTGAATTCGTCCATGTTGAATTTATACTTCTGGTGCACAGCCCCAGACCTCGTCTAGGTGAACGACTGTAGGTAGTTGGCTTGGAGCTCTTCTACCATCCTTTTGTAGTCGGCTTGTTGTTCAGCCAACAGTTGTTCCATCTTACAGGCATAATGTTTTCCTGAGAAACGTTGGGGCACTTGATGTCGACCATCTTGTCAGCTGAGTCGATGCGTCCTAGCCGAGTTGACAGAGATAGTCCCACTAGGTGTGCCAAGAAGCGTGTTGATGAGAAATTTCTCTCACGCGTTGGCCTGGGAGATATGCTTTGCTCCAGTGCAGGTCCTTCTCGGCTGCCTGTGAAATACAGGGCGTGCTAGTTGGTTTGATCTGTTAACCAACAAGAAAAACAAAGAGGTATGTGTTAAGGGTTAAGTTAGATCCCACTGGATCGGCTGAGGGAATCAATTTACATATATATGCTATCCCAAAGTGCATTTAAACTAACTGACTAGGATAGATCGACTACACCGAGACAGTATTAACCACTTAATCCAAATGTACAAAGGGATAATAAATATATGCATTAACAGCCTAGCCGATACCACAAGACTAACTGTGAATCGGTTAGTACTCCGATACATCTTATGAAAAGATATTGATCTAAGCTAAATATGCTAAACCTAGATCAATCGGCTGTCAGCTGTGTCTGACAGACTGATTCTGGCTTAGGGCATTTAACTAGAGCAAGATCTTAATATAAGAGGCAGCTTTAATAAATCTAATAGTAAACATACCAAAAGAATATTAAAACTGATAAGGTCGGCTGAAACCCCGGCGCTGTCTCTAAACATATACATCTAACCGAATAGATCATAAAAGTTCTAAGAACGACTTAATAGGTCAAATTGATGCAGCATTAAGTATAAAAAGAACAATCAGATCTATTATAAATTGATGTAAATCACTCGACATGGTGGATACCGCATATAACCTAGGCCAACCCCTAGATCTAGCTCTATCGGCTGTGGTTCTTGACAAAAACAGGCCGATGTCAAGATAGATCTAGACATTGTTCTAGATTATATGCGATATATGATAACTAGCGCAGCATAAATCATTGAATCTAGAGTATCATAGTGATGGAAGCACTAAATTCGACGAGATACACTACTAATGACAAACATTTACCTTAATCGAGGATCGAAACGATGCAGCCCGAAGCCGGATCAAGTGTTTGTCTGAAGAAAATAGGAGTCGATGCGCTGAAAGTTGTATTGATTGTGTGTAATATTTGATTACAGAGGTCTCGGGTCCTATTTATACCCAAGAATAAAACTACCCATGCAAGACACAGTTTCTATCTAATCTACTATACATGGTACGACAATATCCCAGGACATAGTCCCATGCCGCATTACAATAGGAAATCTAAACAAATTTCTAATTTACAGATACAATTGTCATTACAGGACTCTATCCATAGATGGCAATATCTTTTAACTCACTATTTGGGACCGAATCTTCTATTTATCTTTAAGCGCCCGTATCGGAAACGGTTCCATCTTCTTCTCTGACTCAGCATCAGCTATCGACTGTCCTTGTCCGACTCAACCTCAGCCGATTGGCCTTGTAGCCGATTGTATCGCAGCCGACTTGACCTCTGTTCTTCCGATCCGATTCTGCTTCCATCTTGGTAGGGACTTAGGGATTTGGTTACCAAACTTAGCCGTTAACACACCGGTTGTGGTGTTGAACCCTATTATTAAACCATGGCCGTTCTAGGGTTGGGCTTTGGATTTCATTGGTCAAATTTATCCTTCGTCATCGCAAGAGCATCAGTTCGTGCCAGTTGCGACGGATTACTTCACCAAGTGGGCCAAAGCCGTGCCGCTCAAGAATATGACTCATACGGAGGTAATTGACTTTATTTTGAATCATATTATACATATATTCGGCATTCCTTAAACATTGACTACGGATCAAGGAACCTCTTTCATGTCTAAAGAGGTAAAAAATTTTGCCAAATCTTATGGTATTAAATGTTGAGTTCTTCTCCTTACTACGCTCAAGCTAATGGACAAGCCGAGTTTAGTAATAAAACTTTGCTAAAGTTAATCAAAAATAAGATCGAAGAACATCCTAAGAGGTGGCATGAGGTGCTTTCTGAGGCGTTATGGGCACATAGAATATCTAAGCATGGTGCTACCAAGGTAACCCCTTTTGAGCTAGTATATGGACAAGAAGCCGTTTTACCGATTGAGGTAAATCTTGGCCATGTAGGGGCCGGTCAGACCGGGCCTTAGGGCCAGTCAGACCGGCGACATGTGGCTGGTCTGACCGGCAAAGTCCGAAACCAAGCTGAATTCATCGGTACTCGGGTTTCCTTCCTCCATACGGTATGTCTCGGGTTTCTAAAGATGTCTACCCCGAATTGGAAGTGGAGAAGGGCCTGTGGATGACAAGACCAACCCCTATTTAAAGGCCAAGGCCAGTTCAATTGGCAACAACCAATACACAACACAAAATCTTGAATCGTTCTTTTGCTTTTTTCTACATTAGCTCGTCCATCTTTATCGATTTGCGTCGTAAATCGTCCGCCGCCGCTGCGAGAGTGCAACACCTATTTGTAGGTTTGTCCTGAAAACCTTTCGTTTGCCCACGAGACGGGTGTTTATCCTTTGTTTTGCTCAAATCGACTTCGCTTGCCAGTTTAATCTATACCCATCTTGTTTTAGTTCTTGCTAGATCAAGGTGGTTGGCGACTCCAATTTCACCGCAAGGCGTTTAGGTGTCCCGATCGTGACTGTCTTCTTGCCAAAAAAGGTGCCAACAATAACTACGCTGTGTAGCTGAGAACTGACCTTCTCGACTACACGGCTGGGGGTAGTAGCTAATTTCACATCAAATCTATTGGACATGAATATTGGTTGCCTTTCCAAAAAAATCATTTTCCAATAATCCAGCTAAGGTCAGGGAGAGTATACTATACTACCAAGCGGAAGCTTCCGAGTCTACGAGTGTACTTATCTATTGGCAAACCTAGATATGCTTTACTTTCAAACTTTCAATTTATATTACTTATGAGCATTCACTCAGGGGATTTTTATTCAACAGTTTGTTCTGAGTATTTGATTTAAGAAAAATCAGAGAACAAAGCAAATGACTTCAGTATATACAAGAGATACCACGACAAAGCAAAGTCAAGAGTTGTGTAGTAGTCATACTTTGTGTCAACTAAATGAAACTCAGAATGATAACTCTACAACATGGTCACATATCTTGTGCAGATCTGACAATCTACATAATGTAACTACAGGTGATGCTCCGCATCACAGGATTTCACTAAGTTCTTCATCTCTACTTCAAATGACGAAAACACATCCAAGATAGCTGACAAAGAACGACAACATATCTGAGAAAGAAAGAATAAACAATATGATGGTTTCTCCACCAAGGTTCTATTTACACATAAGTTCTGAACTCTAGCCAAATCGCTAAATCTGACCATGTGATTCTTCCACCTTGATGGCAGGATTGAGTTCTCGGCTATAATTTTATCGGTTACCATATCGACTAAGTTATTCTACTCTGACAACTCAGCTCCTATTAGGGGATTCTAATGTGGTCGGCTATTACATTTGAAAAGAGTTTGGAGGCTATTGTCAGTGTCCTAAATAAGAGATATCTTATACTTATATACTAAGGCTTGACGGGGCCCATCATATACCAAGTCCTATACGAAATCAAGCCTAATATGTACGATAAAAGTACTAACTAGGTAAGGAAAGAGTTTCGGTAAGGAAGGTAAGGAAAGAGTTCCGATAAGAAAAGAGAAACATAGTCCTACCCGGACACTATAAGGTCTACTCAAATCGTATTTATACTTGCCTTCCTAGTTTTATTTGGATAGAGGACACTCGAAGATATAAATACAAGAGCCCCCATGTGGATAGGGGACAGACCAAGATAATACAACACAGCACAAGCCTAGACAATACCTATACGATCCACAAGTGCCACAAAAGCCAAGAGGGATCTATAGCCGCCTCTCAATCTCATTGAGTTCCTTTTCGAGAAAGCCAATGACTGCTAGTTGTCAACCACTGCTTGAGCTTTACGCAGGTAGAAGAGACTAAATTAGGTTCTCCTTCCTATTGTACTTGTGAGAGATTGATTATATAATGACAATACCAGTTTTGGTCAATAGGAGTAGGATTATTACCCATCAAGAGGGGGCCCAAACCTATATAAACATTTATGTGTCCTTTCTCTTTTATCGCAATCTTATGCATTAAATATATGATCCGAATTTCGGTCTATAATATATTCGAATGAGTTTCTTAGGATGACTCCATGTCTTTTTTTATTATGTGTCTTTTTTTATCTTTTATATTTATTCTTGTAAGCCGTATGAGAAGGAGTGACATTCTCATTGTTATTTCTTTATGTTTGTAATCAATATCTTAATAGTGATTATGGTCGGTGCCTGCAGTTTTTTCCGTAAAGATTTTGTAAAATTCGTATGAGAGTCGGAGATTGATCTACTGTTCTCGGCCACCGACGTGTTTTCCTGATCAAAGAATTTATCTAATTAGCGGCGGTGGCACGCGGTGTCGTATTCGTCTACTCATTGAATCAGTCTACTCACCGAGATCGAGTTTACTGAGAGTCCGAAGCGGACTCGAAGCGGCACATCGAGGAGATAATTCAAGCAGTAGGGATCAACCAATCAAGCGCATGTGTCCACAGAGGAAAAGTAGCAGGAAGCAATATTCCGGCACGGTTTCTGAGGTGGACTAGAGAAATTAACAGCAGCCACTGACAGACCCAATTGCTCTGTTCAGTTCAAGTGAATCCAAATCACATTGAATTTGCTACATCCATACAGCCATTGTACTAGGAGGATTCTAGATCTAGGCTACATGAACATGACAAGCACACCAGAGTTTCGTATTTTTACGGTTTACACCAATTTTTTACCAGCAGATTTAAGATTAATTCCCATAACGAGTTTAAAGTATGATCTATCGCTTCTAGACCAAGACAAGATTCTCACTATGACAAGTGAAGATGCGAGCCGTTCTTATACAGCGAGACATAGATGATGCGCTATTTAGATTTGACAAGAGGACTAAGTATTGGTCTGACGATAAGAAGAGAAGGAATCGTAAGGCTATGCCATATATTCATATTCATCTATCTAACAATATGTTGCAGGAGATGCTTTAAGGAGAAGACAGTCGCTGAGTTGTGGTTGAAGCTGCAGCAGATATGCATGACTAAGGATCCGACTAGTAAGATACAACTGAAGCAAACGTTACTTTTGCACAAGTTGCAAGATGATAAGTTTGTGATAGATCATCTTTTCACTTTCAAGAAAATTGTTACTACCTTGAATCTATGGAGGTAAAGTACGATGAATAGAATTTAGGCATTGTTCTATTGTGTTCGTTGCCTAACTCATATGCAAATTTCATATATATTATTTTTTATAATCGTAATACTATAACTTTAAAAAAGTTTATGAAGCTTTGCATGTCAAAGAAAAGATGAAGAAGGTGGTACCCCTGAAAGTTCAAGTTCCCAAGCAGAAGGCTTGGCTATTCGGGGCAGGCAATTGGTAAAGAACCAATCAAGAGATAGAAGTTCAAGAGATAGAAGTTCAAGCCGATACCGCGGGAGATTAAAGTCCAAAGAAAGGTATAAGTATGCAAATACTACAAAATAGATGGACATGATATCTCTGAGTGTTGGAAGCTACAGAACAAAGACAAGAGAACCGAAAACTATAGACCGAAAGGTAATAAAGAAGAGGAAGGTAAAGCCGCGGTTGCTATTGATGATAAATCTGATGTAGAATTGCTTGTTGTTTTATGCTGGTGTTGCACAACTAGTGACCAGGGGTGATACTGCTTGCACCTATCACATGTGCCCGAATAATAATTGGTTTGCGACCTATGAAGTTGTGTATTGATGGGTGATAATACACCATGCAAGGTTGCATGTATTGGAACAATTCAAATCAAAATGTTTGATGGTTGTATCAGAACATTGTCAGATGTGGGGCATATTCCAAATTTGAAGAGAAATCTCATCTCTTTATGTACTCTTGATCGCAAATGGTACAAATATTTTGGTGGAGTCAGAATTTTGAAGGAAATCAAAGTTTCTCTTGATGTGATAAATATTGATATTAGAACTATTGACATGTACCATCTACGAGGTACAACTCTATTAGGTAATGTTGCAATAGTTTCAAATTCATTATCTCCGATGCTACTAATCTTTGGCATATGCGTCTTGGGCATATGAGTGAAATTGATTTCGTAGAATTGAGTAAGCGAGGATTGCTAGATGGACAAGGCATCGGGAAGCTAAAAATTTGTAAGCATTGCATCTTTGGTAAGCATAAGAGGGTGAAATTAAACACATCTACACATACTACATAAGGTATTCACGACTATGTGCATTTTGATTTATGGGGGCCTGCTTGTAAAACATCTTTTGGAGGCGCTCGTTATATGATGACTATCGGTAATGATTGTTCACGAAAAGTTTGTTCTTATTTCTTGAAGTACAAATATCACACTTTTGATGTGTTTAAAAAGTGGAAGACTATGGTTGAAAGACAAAATCAAAGGAAAATAAAAATACATTGTACTGATAATAGGATGTCACGCCCAGAAATTCACACCAGAATTTCTGCAGCTAATTTGTGCATTACATCCTCGTCCAGGAATCAGCCGAGGTACACAAATCGACGTTATTGGTAATACAGAATCCTCGTCTTAGAAACAATATAAAAGAGTTACATAAATGCAGCGGAAAAGAAAACAAAACTGACTTAAGCTAAACTTCGACACGAGCGAAGCGGAACACCAACTCCACATAAACCTTGACGAGAACAAGCCTACACCTCCTGAGACCTCGCTCTCAACCTCGGCACCGAAGGGGGAAAAAGAAGCAAGACTGAGTACAACCACCGTACTCAACAAGTCACACCGGAAAAGGGGACATGATGCAAGATAAATAACAAGGAAGGGTCAAGAGGCTCAATTTGCATAAACAAGATTTGCAGGATACAATAATAATATTTGAAGACAGTAAAACAGTAGTAATATTTTAAGCAAGATTAAATATACGATGTCCAACGCTCAAACCACGTTGCAACAGCCCATCCATCCACCCGCACTAGTCATAATCCAACATTTCATTCGAATAAAGTAAATGAGACTAATCAAGGTGAATCTGTCGATCGCCCGTAACCGTGGGCACGGCTATTCGAATAGTTTTTACTCGATCGAGGTGTACAATCAGTACCCACAAGACACAATCCCACAACACATTACGTGCGCCGGTGCACCACCACGGTGCCCCGGAAAGGAATTGTGACAAGACCCTTCACACAACCCCCTCTAACCAATCGTACCACACCAAGGTTTCGCCCCATTCCCACCGGGCAATGGGCAGCCCTCTAGTGCCGCGGTGAATCCGAAGCTGATCAACCCTTAAAACCGGGGCCGACCCAACTCCATCACGCTCACCCTCTCCGGGATACGTTAACTAGAGACAGCTATGCTACGGGCCCACCATTACCCATGCGGCTTGTGGTATGCACGGCATTTCTTCCAGGGTTTCCCGAGAACCGGTCCTTAATCGTCATGAGCACGCTAACCAAAGTCCAACCATGTGCTCACGACCCACCTTTCTTATAATTCAATATTATTAAAACCAAAGTCATATCTTAATATCGTTGGAAGATCCACTTTAGAAATAAACTTGATTAGTGTGACTCCCTTAAGTGAGCTAGTTGCGCTAAGCATGACTAAGCAACCTTAAACTATCATCTAGTCACATTGGATCCCAAGTTGTCAATGGTATAAGGTAAACAATCCTATGGTTGAGTACAATAGGTATAAAACATCCCATGAAATGACATTCTAAAACATATGCGTAGTTGAATAAAATAGAGGTATTTACATAAAATAGGTACAATATGGTCAATGTAAGGTATGACTTGCCTTGCTCGGAGACGAGGAACCTCGCGACTACTTCGAAGAGAACGGGCTCGCCGAAGATTCGGAATCTACACGACAAACAAAGCACTCAACAAACACCCTAAAAGTCTACTGAAACAGCACTGAAAAGTATTTTTAATGGATTCTTGACATTTTTCTGGATTTAATGAAATTTGAATGGACTAAAACGGAGCTCGGATTCAAAAGATATGAATTTTAGAAGTTTAATTGCGATTTTTAAACTAAACGAAAAGATTAAATTATTTATTGCGCAATTAAGTCCCCGGTGACGTCACCCTTGCGCTGGCAGGGCGACGTCGCATGACGTCGCTGGTCGGCGCGCCCTAGGGACGCCGCACGGCCAGCTAGCTGGGAAGCGACGGCGCGGCGGCGGATTGCCGCCACGTGGCGCAATCCGAGCGGCCGGATCGGCGGCGACGCGGCGCGATCTGGACGGGCCGGATGCGGCGCGACGGACGGCAGCATCCAACGCGATCGGACGGCGCAGATCCGTCCGATCCGCAAGATCGGACGGCACGGGAGGGCGGTGCTAGGGTTAGGGTTAGGGTTAGGGTTAGGGGCTCCACGGTGGCGGCGGCGGCGGCGGCGGGCGCCGGCGACGACCATCCGAGCGGCGGCGGGCGGCGGCGACGACCCGACGGACGGCGGCGGACAGGCGACGACCCGACGAGCGGCAGCGGCGCGCGAAAGGAAAAAGGACGCAACCGAGAAGCAAAAAGAACCCGAGGACGGCGGCGAGCTCACCGGCGGATGAATCGATGGAGAACGGCGGCGACACGGGCTAAAACCCGCGAACAAAGGGAAACGAGGCGGAGCTCGAGGGGTTTTATAGGGGGAGAGAGGAGACCGAAACGGGCACGAAAACGACGGGGATAAGGTCGCCGGAGTTCTCGGACTCGAGAGAGAGAGGGAGATACGCGGCGTTCGGGCGGCGGCGGCGCGTGCGGCGCGCGGGAAATGCGGGCACGGAGTGCGCGGCACGGCCGGAGCCGGCGTGGGGCCCACGCGGCGAGAGCGCGCGGAAACGGCCCGGTAAGAGGCGGGCGCGCGGCTATGGCGCGGCGGCGGCTGGGCGCCGGGCGCGGGAAGGCAGCTCCGACAGTGGGGCCCACTGCGGTGGCCCGCGGCGCGGGAGGCAAACCGGACTTGCGCGGCGCGGCGGGACCGTGGGCTTCGCCCACGTCCGGGAGAGCGGCGCGCGGGGAGTGGGCCGACGGCCCGTTAGGGCGACGCGGGAAAGAAGCCGTACGGCGTACGGAAAAAGGAAGAAAAAGAAAAAGAAAAAGAAAAAGGAAAAAGGGACTTAATTAAATTCCTGTTTTCTTATTTAATTGATTAAAAATACTTAGAGTGCTCTAAAAATTCCAAGAAAAATCTTAGCGTATTTTGACATGAAGAATTCAAGAAAAATCCTACCATGTCATTTCCATTTATTAATCGCATTTTAAAATTATAGGTTGACTCAGATTAAATTCGAAATTCCGATTATTTCCGGTAAATTATTTAGAATGAATTAGGGAAAAACTCAGGATGTGACAACCTACCCCCTTAAACGGAATCTCGACCTCGAGATTCGGAGGTACCGGCGAAGAGGTGCGGGTGCGCGGCCTTTAGCTCATCTTCTCGTTCCCAAGTAGCTTCTTCCTGAGTGATGAGTCCATTGAACCTTGCAAAACCCGATAACCTTGTTCCGAGTCCTTCTCTCACCGACCTCAAGAATACGTGCGGTCTCTCTATGTAGGTTAAGTCCTCTTGGATTTCAACTCGATCCGGACTCGCCCGTTCTTCCGGTACCCTTAAACACTTCTTTAACTCGGGACACATGAAACACGTCGTGAATACCACCATGTTGGAGGAAGCTCCACCGATAGGCCACTTCTCCTCGACGTTCCGAATCCCGTATGGTCCCACGAAACGTGGTGCCAACTTACCTTTGGTTTGGAAACGGTGTACTCCCGAGTGGTGTGACGCGAAGATACACAAAATCCCCGCTTCAAAAGCGAGATCTCTTTGACGATTATCGGCATAGCTCTTCCGTCGGATGCGCAATCTTCAACCTTTCCCGAATCACTCGGACCTTTTCCTCTCGCTTCGCTTATTACTTCCGTGCCAAACAATTGGCGCTCACCGTCCGGTCCTGCAACAGGGTGTGCGGCATTTCCGTCCATACAAGGCTTCATACGGTGCCATTTGAATGCGGCTCGGTAACCGTTGTTGTAAGAGAATTCCGCATAGGGCAAGCTTTTGTCCCACGCTTTTCCAAAATCGAGCGCGCATGCTCTTAGCATATCTTCCAAAATCTGATTCACTCTCTTAGTTTGGCCGTCTGTTTGCGGATGATAGGCCGTGCTAAAATTCAAACGGGTACCGAGTTCTTCTTGCAACTTCTTCCAGAATTTGGAAGTAAACTGACTTCCCCTATCGGACACGATCTTCCTAGGCACGCCATGCAAACACATGATCCTTGCGAGATAAAGCTCTGCCAACTTCTTCCCTGAGTAGGTAGTATGTACTGGTATGAAATGGGCCACCTTGGTGAGTCGGTCCACCACGACCCAAATTGAGTCATATCTCGACGTTGTGCGGGGTAAACCCGTGATGAAATCCATTCCAATTTCTTCCCATTTCCACTCGGAATCGAAGTGGTTGCAACAGTCCGGCGGGCCGTTGATGTTCGCCTTCACTCGCCGACAAACATCACAAAGTGCAACAAACTCGGCTATCTCCCTCCTCATGCGACCCACCAAAACTTTTCTTTAAGATCTTGATACATCTTGGTACTGCCCGGGTGAATTGAGTATTGAGTTTGGTGAACTTCCGTAAGGATCGCCTTCTTCAAATCCTTGTCTTCCGGCACACACACCTCTTTCCCATCCAGATTGTGCCATGTTCGTCTTCCGTAAAACCACGAGCTTTTCCGACTCTCATGTTCTTCTTGAGTTCGGCCATTTCGGGATCCGACGCCCGAGCAGCCCGAATTTGATCAATGAGAGTGGGTTGGGCTTCCGGAGCAGCCACAAAACCAAAACCCACCACTCGTAGATTTAGATTCTCGAATTCCTCGCCGCAACCGGTCACACATTCTTTCGACACCGAGAGTGGTGCAAGAACTCTTTCGCTTAGTGCGTCCGCAACCACATTAGCTTTGCCGGGATGGTAATGTATCCCTAAGTCATAATCTTTGATCGCCCAACCATCTTCTCTCGGAGGTTTAAATCCGGTTGGGTGAAAATGTACTTAAGACTTTTGTGATCTGTATACACTTCACAACGATTACCAATTAGGTAGTGTCGCCGATCTTCAATGCATGAACCACTCGCGGATAACTCCAAATCATGAGTGGGGTAGTTGTTTTCATGTGGGCGCAATTGACGAGATGCATATGCGACCACTTTGCCTTCTTGCATCAACACACATCCCAACCCTTGGCGAGATGCATCACAATAAACTTGGAAGTCCTTTGCTCGGTCGGGCAGTATCAACACTGGTGCAGACACCAACTTCCTCTTGAGCTCTTCAAAACTCCTATTGCATTCTGCCGACCATTTAAACTTCTCATCTTTCTTCAACAGCTTGAGTCATTGGCTTGGCGATTTTGGAGAAGTTCTCAATGAAGCGGCGGTAGTAACCCGCAAGTCCAAGGAAACTTCGGATCTGCGTAACCGTCTTAGGCGGGGTCCACTTAGTAACCGATTCCACATTTGCCGGATCCACGGCTACTCCTTGGGCATTCACAATGTGGCCGAGGAACCGTACCTCCTTTAACCGTAAAGCACACTTGCTAAACTTGGCGTAGAGTTGATGGTCTCTCAACTTCTCGAGTACTATCCGAAGATGTTGCTGATGATCCTCCTCTGACTTAGAGTAGACCAAAATGTCGTCAATGAACACCATCACGAATTTATCCAAGAACTCCATAAACACCTTGTTCATCGATTCATAAAGAAAGCCGGTGCATTGGTTAAACCAAAAGACATGACCGTACACTCGCATACCCATACCGGTGGTGAAGGCGGTCTTGGGAATGTCCTCTTCCCGAATCCTTAACTCGATGATAGCCCGATCGCAGATCTATCTTGGAAAATACCTTGGCCCCTTTGAGTTGATCGAATAAGTCATCAATCCGTGGTAGGGGATACTTGTTCTTGATAGTAACCTCATTGAGGGCTCGATAATCCACACACATTCTCTTGGTCTTGTCTTTCTTTTCCACAAAATCACCGGAGCACCCCAAGGCGACGTGCTCGGCGTATATACCCTTTTTGCAACCTGTTCATCCACTTGCTTCTTACTTCACCAACTCGTTGGCTCCCATCCTATATGGCCTCTTGTGTATTGGGGCGGTCCCGGTACTAGGTCAATCCGAATTCAATTTCCTTTTGGCGGCATCCGAGTTAAATCCTCGGAAAAACTTCGGGGTATTCTCGACGACGGGGATATCCTCTAACTTCACAGGGGTCTTGGCCGCCATTTCTGACGATTCCCTAGTGGAAACATGATTCAAACTTACTATGGGCTTGACTTGCATGGGAGAGCGAAAAACAACTCTTTCTCCTTTTGTATTAATTAGAGTAATGGTGCGACTAGCGCATCAATTACTCCCTTATGTCTGGACAACCAATCCATCCCAAGAATGACATCTATGCCTTTGGACCGAAGGAGGATAAGGTTGGCTAGAAACATAGATCCTTGGATTTCTATGGCTACCGAGGGACAATACGAGTGGTCTCCAAGTGGTTTCCGGGGTTTGTACCCTCATAGGTATCTTAAGTCCCACTACCGACAACCCATGTGCCCCAACAAATTGCTTTGAGATAAATGAATGTGTAGCGCCGTAATCAAATAATACTGTGGCAGAGTATAGTTTACGTGAAACATACCAGTATAACTTCAGGGAGCGGTCTATGCTTCCTCGCGGACGCATGATTGACTCGAGCCTGGATGAACCTTGGCCCAGCGCTCTTGGCTTCTGGACACTTGTCTCGCAAAATGCCCCGGGGTCACCACGGTTGAAACAGACTCCGGCTTTCCTCCCGAGTCCTTCCTTGGAGGTGGTGGTCGTGGATCTGCCGGGATGGTGCTGTTGGAGGGCGCGGGCCGGAGTACGTTGTTGCCGACCACCGCCACTACGCCCGTTTGGAAATTCCCGGGTGATAAGGTCGATGCCGACGAACAATCATGGTGGTAGGTCCACTCGACTTCCAGCATGAAACGCGGCCTCTGCCGATTTCCCGTGTTGACGAGGTCGTGTCCGGAATACTTTTCTCTTCTTGATCATCTTGTTGCGCCGATCTTCTTGTCGAATGGCCTTGTCGACCACTTCTCAAAGTTAGCATACTCACCGAGATAAGCTTGTCCGTGAGTTCATCATCCAAACCACCAAAAACTTTTTCCGCCTTTCCGCATCGTGCGCACATCTTCCGGGGCATAACGGGCAAGACGATTGAACTCGTGCGGATACTCGAACCGATCCGTTACCCCGCTCAAGGGAACGGAACTCACGTTTTTCACCAACTATTCCCGCAGAATATGTGCGGTCCGAAACTGCGACGAAACTCTTCCCGTAACCACGCTTCCGCCGGCGAGTAACCAAATAGTTGTCCCACCAAGCCGAAGCGGGACCCGAATCGATGAGTGGCAAAAGAGACTTTCTCTTGATCCGTGCACCGCAGCAGATCCAACTTCTTCTCTATGGCATGAAGCCAATCATTAGCCTCCATGGGGTTGGTGGTGCCGGAGAAGGTCGGCGGTCGGACACGAAGGAACTCGGCAGCTTGGACTGGGGTGGTGGGGCGGCAACCGATTATTCTCGCCGCGTTGCCGCATTTGTTGCAGCATCTCGCCGTTGCATCCGGTGGTGTTGTTGTTGCATTTGCTGCATCATTGCAGCCATCATCTCGTGTCTCGTGAAGCGAGCACTTGAGCAATGGTGGGATTCTCGGGTGGCGGTGGAGG
Organism: Oryza australiensis; assembly: GCA_019925245.2. Classification (NCBI taxonomy): domain Eukaryota; kingdom Viridiplantae; phylum Streptophyta; class Magnoliopsida; order Poales; family Poaceae; genus Oryza; species Oryza australiensis. The sequence continues at coordinate 214,197 of JAIFGZ020000326.1, read as the reverse complement.
AGCATTGCCATTGGCGTCGTGAGCCTCGTTGTTGTCGGCACTCGATCGCCCATTGTTGCGTTCGCCCGCCGGTCCCGGTGTTCACCATCCGAAGGAGACGACCGACCAGAGAGAAAAGAATAAAAACAGCATGACTTAGCACTAATCTTTATTATTTGAATTCAAATGCATTGTTCGATCTTGACTAAAAAAACAAGGAAAAGCACCAAACATCCTTAATTGGTCGGTCATATCACACTTGATATCGATCGCCGCCTATCCCACACACACAGACCTAACACACAAAGAACTACCAAGAAGACAAACTAAGAAAAACGGTAAAACTAAGGAGGGCAACTAGAACGATCCACGAGACGAGGAGTTGAAACCGCTTCCTTCGAAGATCCCCATTCTTCCGAACGGCTCCTGGAGTCCTCGGCGTCACCTCGACTTGGACTCTTCGAATCGGTTGCCGTAGCCCAACCGATCCCGCCTCTTCCCTCCGAGGAATCTTGAGTCTCTTCTGAGTCCATGTCTTCACCGAATTATCGAGCTTGAGTCACCGGAGACGGAGATCCACCCATTACGCCACCTCCGCCTGGATTCGCCGAAGCCGGAGCAAAGGTGAGGGCGGGACTGCAGCAGAGGAACTGAACCGGCGCTGAACCGGAGCGGGTGGAGCCGGAGAAGGCGGTGGAATCCGAGGTGCTAGCCGGATGCGGACAGCGCGGTGGTGGTCTTCCGAGGCGTAGTGCGGAGTCTAACCCCAACCGGTGGCGGGAGTCCTTTCAACTCAGCTACCTCCTTCTTTAGACGAACCACTTCGTCCTGCAGTCGCGCGATCCTCAGCAGCTTCTTGTCGTTCAGCTCTTTGGTCGCCTTGTGTAGGTCGAGTGCATCCGATCCAGTCCTTTGAGCACGGTGCACATGTGACCGAAGGTAGTGTCATTCTCCTCTCGCCGTAGACTTGAATATACCGACCTCGGAGGAACTACCTCGACGGGGATGGTAGCGGTAGGAGGAGGTGCGAAGGTCGCATCATGCAGCTCCCTCATCCCGGCTAACATCGTAGGCGGCTTCTTGACAAGCGTGATCCGACGTGCCTCCAAGCGTGACCTCCATGTTGGGAAGACACGTCCCCACAAACCCGTGAACCTCCAACCGAACACGATATGGCAACTCGCCACTAAGAGGCGCAACTGTTGTATACTCTGGTGCTTCGGGATATCCAACTGCAAGGGCCATACGCGCCAGCTCTGCAACGAAGCCTGTCATCCCTTTTCCGCAGTGCGTCGCTGGGGAACCTGCCATCTATAGAAACAAAGGAGTGGGAAAAATCAAAACATGCTCAAAAACCCACGACCACATCCCATTTTCGCAATTCCTAAACCCTAGACTGACTCCACTTTTCAAAACACCCCTTTTTCTTTCAAAACATATGCACATGAAAAGAATTAGAGGGCTCTTAAGGTTTCCAGTTGGCTTGTCCTACGTCATAGGTAGGCTCGATACCAACTTGTCACGCCTGTAAATTCACACCGAATTTCGCAGCCTAATTTGTGCATTACATCCTCGTCCGAATCACCGAGGTACACAAATCGACGTTATTGGTAATACAGAATCCTCGTCTTAGAAACAATATAAAAGAGTTACATAAATGCAGCGGAAAAGAAAACAAAACTGACTTAAGCTAAACTTCGACACGAGCGAAGCGGAACACCAACTCCACAGCTAAACCTTGACGAGAACAAGCCTACACCTCCTGAGACCTCGCTCTCAACCTCGGCACCGAAGGGGGAAAAGAAGCAAGATCGAGTACAACCACCGTACTCAACAAGTCACACCGGAAAAGGGGACATGATGCAAGATAAATAACAAGGAAGGGTCAAGAGGCTCAATTTGCATAAACAGCATTTGCAGGATACAATAATAATATTTGAAGACGTTAAACAAGAGTAATATTTTAAGCAAGATTAAATAAACGCCGTCCAACGCTCAAACCACGTTGCAACAGGCCCATCCATCCACCGCACTAGTCATAATCCAACATTTCATTCGAATAAAGTAAATGAGACTAATCAAGGTGAATCGGTCGATCGCCCGTAACCGTGGGCACGGCTATTCGAATAGTTTTTACTCGATCGAGGGTGTACAACTGTACCCACAAGACACAATCCCATAACACATTACCGTGCGCCGGTGCACCACCACGGTGCCCGGAAAGGAATTGTGACAAGACCCTTCACACAACCCCTCTAATCAATCGTACCACACCAAGGTTTCGCCCCATTCCCACGGGCAATGGGCAGCCCCTAGTGCCGCGGTGAATCCGGAAGCTAATCAACCCTTAAAACCGGGCCGACCCAACTCCATCACGCTCACCCTCTCTCGGGATACGTTAACTAGAGACAGCTATGCTACGGGCCCACCCATTACCCATGCGGCTTGTGGTATGCACGGCATTTCTTCCAGGGTTTCCGAGAACCGGTCCTTAATCGTCATGAGCACGCTAACCAAAGTCCAACCATGTGCTCACGACCCACCTTTCTTATAATTCAATATTATTAAAACCAAAGTCATATCTTAATATCGTTGGAAGATCCACTTTAGAAATAAACTTGATTAGTGTGACTCCCTTAAGTGAGCTAGTTGCGCTAAGCATGACTAAGCAACCTTAAACTATCATCTAGTCACATTGGATCCCAAGTTGTCAATGGTATAAGGTAAACAATCCTATGGTTGAGTACAATAGGTATAAAACATCCCATGAAATGACATTCTAAAACATATGCGTAGTTGAATAAAATAGAGGTATTTACATAAAATAGGTACAATATGGTCAATGTAAGGTATGACTTGCCTTGCTCGGAGACCGAGGAACCTCGGCGACTACTTCAAGAGAACGGGCTCGCCGGAAGATTCGGAATCTACACGACAAACAAAGCACTCAACAAACACCCTAAAAGTCTACTGAAACAGCACTGAAAAGTATTTTTAATGGATTCTTGACATTTTTCTGGATTTAATGAAATTTGAATGGACTAAAACGGAGCTCGGATTCAAAAGATATGAATTTTAGAAGTTTAATTGCGATTTTTAAACTAAACGAAAAGATTAAATTATTTATTGCGCAATTAAGTCCCCTGGTGACGTCACCCTTGCGCTGCACGGGTGACGTCGCATGACGTCACGGGGCGGCGTCGCCCTAGGGTCGACGTCGGCCACACATGCAGCCACGGCGACGGCGGCGCGGCGCCGGATTGCGCCACGTGGCGCAATCCGAAGCGGCCGGATCGGCGGCGACGCGGCGCGATCGGACGGGACGGCCGGATCGGCGGCGATCGACGCACGAATCCAACGCGATCGGACGGCGCGGAGATCCGTCCGATCCGCAAGATCGGACGCACGGGAGGGCGGCGCTAGGGTTAGGGTTAGGGTTAGGGTTAGGGTTAGGGTTAGGGCTCCGCGGTGGCGGCGGCGGCGCGGCGGCGCGCCGCGACGACCATCCGAGCGGCGGCGGCGGCGGCGACCCGACGGACGGCGGCGGACCGGCGGCGACGCACCCGACGAGTGGCGGCGTGCGCGCGAAAGGAAAAAGGACGCAACCGAGAAGCAAAAAGAACCCGAGGACGGCGGCGAGCTCACCTGGCGGATGAATCGACGGAGAACGGCGGCGACACGGGCTAAAAACCTCGGCGAACAAAGGGAAACGAGGCGGAGCTCGAGGGGTTTTATAGGGGAGAGAGGAGACCGAAACGGGCACGAAACGACGGGGATAAGGTCGCGGAGTTCTCGGACTCGGAGAGAGAGAGGGAGATACGGCGGCGTTTCGGGCGGCGGCGGCCGGCGCGCGCGGAAATGCGGGCACGGGTGCGGCGGCACGGCCGGAGCCGGGGGGCCCACGCGGCGAGAGGCGCGCGAAACGCCTGTAAGAGGCGGGCGGCCGGCTATGGCGCGGCGGTGGGCGGCCGGGCGCGGGGGGCGCTCCGACAGTGGGGCCCACTGTCGGTGGCCGCCGCGCGCGGGAGGCGAACCGACTTGCGCGGCGCGGCGGGACCGTGGGCTTCGGCCCACGTCCGGGAGGAGCGGCGCGCGCGGGAGGGGCCGACGGCCGTTAGGGCGACGGCGGGAAAAAGCCGTACGGCGTACGGAAAAAGGAAGAAAAAGAAAAAGAAAAAGAAAAAGGAAAAAGGGACTTAATTAAATTCCTGTTTTCTTATTTAATTGATTAAAAATACTTAGAGTGCTCTAAAAATTCCAGTAAAAATCCTGTTAGCGTATTTTGACATGAAGAATTCAAGAAAAATCCTACCATGTCATTTCCATTTATTAATCGCATTTTAAAATTATAGGTTGACTCCAGATTAAATTCAGAAATTCCGATTATTTCCGGGTAAATTATTTAGAATGAATTAGGGAAAAACTCAGGATGTGACATAGGATGGAGTTATGTTCAAAGATATTTAAATCATATCGCAAGTCCGAAGGCATTATGTGTCACTACATCATTCCTCATACACCTTAACAAAACGGTGTAACTGAGCGTATGAATAGGACAATTATATCAAAGGCTCGTTATATGTTGTCAAATGCAGGTTTGTCTAAACAATTTTGGATGAAAGCCGCTTCCATAACTTGTTATCTTGTTAATCAGTCACCCAGTTATGCCATTGACAAGAAGACTCCAATTGAGGTATGGCCTGGTTCCCCAACAAATTATTCAGACTTAAGAGTATTTGGTTGTACTGCTTATGCTCATGTTGATAATGATAACTTGAAGTCTAAAGCTATTAAGTGCATTTTTCTTGGTTATCCATCTGGTATGAAATACTATAAGTTATGGTGTCTAACACTAGAAAGATTGTGATTAGTAGAAATATTGTCTTTCATGAATTAGTTATGCTACATGACAAACCTTCTACTAATGTTCTTGTTGAGAGTCAGCGGAAAGAAAGTATGTAGGTGGAGCACTTGAACAATTCAGGGCATGTACCAGAAAAAGAAAATGTTGCTATTAAACAAGATGCACCTATTATTGAAGATTCAGATTCTTCTAGTATAGAGCAGTCACCAAAATATTCTATTGCACAAGATAAGCCCAAAAAAATACTAAACAATCTCAAAGATATATATTAAAGAAGCGAACATAGTTGCTTATGCTTTTAGCGTGGCAGACAAAAATTGAAGGTAATGTAGAACCTTATTTATATTCTGAGGCTATTGTTTCTGATGATTGCAATAGATGGATAACTACTATGCGCGATGAGTTGGAGTCGCTTGAAAAGAGTCATACTTAGGAATTGGTGAAATTGCTAAAGGAGAAAAAAACATATCCGTTACAAGTGGATCTTCAAAATAAAGAAAGATATATCTCCAAGTGATGAGGCTAGATATAAAGCAAGGTTAGTTGCTAAGGTTATAGACAAATTCTAGGTATTGATTTGAATGAATTTTTTATCCCTGTTGTGAAGCATATTCAATTCGCACTTTACTTCTTATTATTACAATGCATGATTATAAACTAGAGCAAATAAATGTTAAAACTATATTTTTACATAAAGAGTTAGAAGAGGATATATAAGCAATTTGAAGGTTTTATTGTTCCAAAAAAAATTTAGAGAACCTAGTATGTATATTGAAGAAATATCTTTATGCTTTGAAGCAATCACCTAGAGAGTGGTATAAGAGATTTGACTCTTTCATGATTTCTCAAAAGTTTAGAAGATCCAATTTTGATAGTTGTGTCTATCTCAAAGTGTTGATGGTTCATCATATATTTGCTTCTTTATGTTGATGATATATTGATTGTTGCAAAAGATAAATCAGAGATAGTAACGTTGAAGGCACAATTGAGTAGTGAGTTTGAAATGAAGGATTTGGTTACACCGAAGAAAATTCTCGATATAAAAATTACCAGAGAGACAATCTGGCAATTTATATCTTAGTCAGAAAGGTTATATTGAGAAGGTCCTTCGTCATTTCAATAGCATAATGCAAAACCAGCGAGTACTCATTTAACTGCACATTTCAGATTATCTTCAGATTTATGTTCACAGTCAGATTATTATATTGAGTATATGTCTAGAGTTCTATATTTAAGTGTAGTTGATTCACTTATGTATGCCATGGTATGTTCTCGTCCTGACTTACCATATACATTGAGTATTGTTAGTAGATACATGGCTAATCCTAGCAAAGAACATTGGAAAGCAGTTCAGTAGATTTTCATATATCTACGTGGTATTTATAGTACTTGTTTGCAGTTTGAAAAATCTAAAGATGGACTTGTTGGTTATGTGGATTCAGATTTTGTTGAAGATTTGGATAGGAAAAGATTACTCATAGGATATGTTTTCATCATTGGATGTTATAATGTTAGTTGGAAGGCAAGTTTATAAGCAACTATTATCTTATCTACTAGTGAAGCAGAGTGTATGACTATTTCTGAAGCTTGTAAAGAAATTATTTGGCTTAAAGGTTTTTATATTGTGCTTTGTGAAGATAGATATTGCATTGATATATTTTATGATAGTCAAAGTGTAATATGCCTTACAAAGAATCAAATATTCCATAAGAGAACAAAACACATTGACGTGAGATATCACTTTATTCGAGGTGTGATTGCTAAAGGTGATATCAAGATATGCAAGATAAGTACTTATAATAATCCAACTATTATGATGACCATGATAGTCCATGCTACTAAGTTTGAGCTTTACTCAAGTTTGGTAGACGTTACAATATAAGTTTGGTAGACGTTACAATATAGTCATAGAGACTATTTTGTGCGTGGTGATTTTACCTAAACAAGATATTTTTAGTGATTAATGTTTTGTATTCTACAAGAGGAAATTCATCTCAAGATGCAGACTGCTAAATATGTTATCTGAATTTAGGCTTACAATATATTCTGATTAGTTTCCTAGTAAGACCCTATGTCTTTTCTTATTACGTGTCTTTTATTTTATTTTCTATATATACTTTTGTAAGTCATACGGAAAGGTGTGACGTTTTCATTGTTACTCTCCTATGTTTGTAATCAATTTCCCAATAATAATCATTGTCAATCGATGCCCGTGATTTTTCCCATAAGGTTTTCCACGTAAAATTCTTCTATCAATTGTGCATTTATTTTTATAACATTATGTATATCCTGGTATCAACGTTCTCAATATATTATAAATATCGTAGTCAGGTACAACCTGTCGACAGAAACTTATCACCCACTATTCATGATCTGATCACTACATAGACAATAATATGCTATCGACTCAGGATGGGAATGGCTAGGATATGTGTTGAACCTAAATTATTTTTAGTGAGTTCGTTGATCCATGGTTCAATAGGATAAATTCATCATGAGTCTATTATGTTAATTGGTTATCCATGGATACCCAAATGGATCAGCTATATTACTATTAGACAAAAAACTCATATTACATATGTGTAAAACTCGAACCCAAAATTTTTAAACTCGCGTTCACATTATAAAAACTTATCAGATTCAGTTAAATTTTGTGGGAATGATTCGTTATAGAGAGAAGCAACTTTGTACAAATTTTAAACTATTTATACATGTGGGACCCACGTAATTAAATGTGTGTAAAACTCAGACCAGAATGATTCGTTGTAGAGACTTTGTACAAATTTTGAACTATTTATACATGTGGGACCCACATAGTTAAATGTGTGTAAAACTTAGACCCAAAATTTTTAAACTCGCGTTCATATTATAAAAACTTATCGATTCATTTGAATTTTATAGGAATGATTTATTATACAGAGAAGCAACTTTATACAAATTTTGAGCTATTTATATATGTGGGACCCACGATGCATTACCATGACCAAAAATTCTAGTTAAATGTGTGTAAAACTCGAATCCAAACTTTTAAACTCACGTTCACATTATAAAAACTTATCAATTTTGTAGGATTGATTTATTATACAGAAAAACAACTTTGTACAAATTTTGAGCTATTTATATATGCAGGGCCCATAATATATTACTAAGACCAAAAAATTCTAGTTAAATATGTGTAAAACTTGGATCTAAATTTTTAAACTCATGTTCATACTTTGAAAACTTGTTAAATTTAGTTAAATATTTTAGAAACAATTTATTATATAGAGAAACAATTTTATATAAATTTTGAGGATATTTATACATGTGAAATCATTTTGAGTTGAATCTTTTAAACCTAGGTTCTAATGGTTTGATCCATTTGTATTTTGAAGCAATCCTAAAAATTCATTGAAGTTTTATAAATAGATTTAATAGATAAATGGATCGATACTAACCATTCTCATCCTTATTATCGATCCGCTATTCGCTATTTATTATTTTGAGTAGTGCACGTAGACACTTGCGCGTTCTTTTTATATGTAGATCATTCCAATCATTCCTCTTATTTCTGCTTACCTTTGATTCAAGCCCATGTCCAAATTTTGGGCCATACGGTCCAGCGGCACAGCCCACTAGCATAGGCTGCCCTGCGATTAAGGCATTTTCATACCCCCCACATGATGCAGATGGTGATGACACGTGGTATGTAGAATGACACGAAACAACGAGCTGCCAACAGATCAGAAACAACAGCTTCTTAATTTGCACGAAAATGGAGAGATCTTAATTTCTTCTTCGATTCTAAAGCGATAGATTAACCATTAATCGTCTAATTCACATCGAAATTATTCAGTTCAGCGACGGCAATTAAGCTCCAGCCAGTGTCACACTGCACCAAAGTAATTAACCATGCTAACTAACACCTGATGGCCTAGCTCAATGCAACTCTCTGTCGTTACTACCACTCTCCAAGAATCAATCCCATCATGGCCATCGCCGTGGCAGACGCCGTCAGGAGCAATGCATGAGCCGCCGACGACGACGACGATGCGGCGCTCGTCGTTGCGGCTTCTTGGGGCGACGGGCTCGGGGAAGGCGACGACGGCGGCGGCGGCGGCGGCGCCGCCGCCGCCGCCACGGCGACAGGAGGTATCGCGATGGGCGACGACGGCGCGGGCGCCGGCGACGGGGCCACCTCGACGTTGATCATGAGGCGCTGGCCCTTCTTGCAGTGGTCGACGTTGGCACTGGAGAAGTAGGCGAAGCCGGGGGAGTCGAGGAGGAACAGCACGCTGCCGTCGTTGGCCGCCGCCGCCGTCGCGTTACAGTGGTAGTACCCGAACTTGTCCACCTTCACGACGGAGTCGTTCTTGTACACGAACTCTTCGATTCGCAGCAACAAACGCATACAATCAATGGATGAATGTATCAAAAACAATTCTTCGATCGGCGTCTCGATCTTTGATTTGATTTAGCTTGGGGCCTTACCAATAGAGTCGGCGACGTAAAAGCGGATGTCGGCAGCCCACTTGGCGTACATGTCGACGCTCGCCGGCGGCGGCGTCCTCCACCCCCAGGGCCGCCGACGACGTACTGCTTTCCCATCCGCATCGGGAGCACGGTGGCCGAGACGCACAAGCCGCCGGCGACGGCAGAGACGATCAGGAAAAAGCACAGGAAAGAGACCTGATCCCTCTGAGCCATAACCTACGATCGAGCGTCGCCTGCTAAAAACTAAAAATTGAAGCGAAGCAGCAGTGATTATGACAAGATCGACTAGAGCACGCCACCGATCAGTTCGATGCTTCGATCGAGCAGTGAACCCGTCGGAATTTATAGGAGATGGGAGAGCCGGCTAGTCGGGAGGGGATGATGATGAAGGTGGTTACGTCAAAGCGCGCGCGCGAGAGAGGAGGGGATCGATCACCGCCGCCGCCGGTCGAAACGGAGAGCGTGGCGGGGCGGTGGACTCTGCCGGGGCGGTTGTTGCAGTTTCGCTCGCGCGCATGCATGGCGACGGCTGCGACGACCAGGCGACTAATTATGGCCTCATGGGCCATGGCCCATGGTTACCTGGGCCGTGTCACTGAATGAACTCCGTGACACGTTGGGCCGTACACAACGAATCCCGGCCGGTTCATCTTTGTTGGTTTGGGGAAGTTTCTGGCAACGGTAACTTCTCACAGAATTAGCTTTTTCAAACAATTTAGTTTTAAAAAAAGCTTTTCCAAACAATTTGGCTTTTCGTCTAGAGTCATTTTAATAGAATCTAGAAAATGAATTAGAAGTCGAAAGCTGAAAAAATCCAACTTCTCTATAGAGTATCTAACAGAGTTGCTAAATGACTCTCTATTAAAATTTAGCAAGTTTAATGAAAAAAATATAATTCAACAACCTTGCCAACCGGATAGTAAAGCCATCCAGCTGACAAAATTAGCTTCATGACTAGCCAAACTTGGCCATCCAACCTACCTTGCCAAAGCCAATTGCTAACCATGGGCCCCAGGTCGCTGCTCCTTCTTCTCTCTTTCCCCACACAGATTGAGCGCCACCGCCATTGCTCGTCGCCGTCCGCCTCCCATCCGCACTGCCGCCGCCGCCGCCGCGAGGAGGGTGTGTTGGCGACGGCAGCGAGAGAGGAGCGAGGATGGTGACAACGCCAGAGGATGCAGTGGTGACGACGAGGGAGGAGCAAGGATGGGGAAGAAGGGACCGAACCCCTCTTAAGTGTCGGCTGCCTCGCCTCCCTCCCCTTCCGGTGTCATCGTTGTCCATCCACTACGACTTTCATCATTGTTGAGGTCGCAGTCACCATCCACTGTGTTGTCATTATTGAGGTCGTTGTCGCCAACCGCCACCGCCGCCTCCATCCCCGTCAAATTGGGGGGGGGGCCACATGACCTCAGCTGTCGTTTGGCTCACCAAGCGCTGTGGCTACTGACGTCGTGGAGGTCTGGGTATCCATTCGTGTAGCTGGTGCCATCTGGCCTACCAACTGCTGCGGCGGACACCGCTGCCACCATGCTCGCTGTCGCCATTTTGCCGTTGTCGCCATATTCTGTCGGGGAAAAATATGGAGAGAAAACCGGAAGATAAGGGAGAGGGGGGAGAAAGAGGAGGAATAAGAAGGGGTAATAGATGTTGGCATATGGGACCCAGTGTCATAGACTCAGAATGAAGAGGCTATTAGAATAAGCAATGAGTTTGGCTTGCCAAATCAATTGAATAGCCGGCTATGTGGGTATTTGAAGAGTTTGATTTGGTTAGTCTCTTGGAGATGCTTTTAGAAGCTGGCTACCAACCAGTTACTTCTTAGAATTTTGAGCTCTCACACAGGTAAAAAGACCTTCGGTACTTTTTTGTGACCTTCAATACAATTTGGTTCGGAACTTCATAGGGTGACCAATCAGCTAGTCATCGAAACGTAGATACTCTTGGATTTCTATCTGCTCACCTGTGGAGGAATAATTGATTGCGATCGAGATGGACGTCGGCCACCCGGTGGAGGCTGGCAACACGTGAACCATCGACCTTTGGGCATGGACGGCCAATCCGAGTGCCATCCCCAAGCATATGTGGCTTAGCATCACTAGCTGTCCTCAAGATTTGAGCCTGTCTTCGCTCTCGGCCGACCATCCACCGGAGCGCTGGCAGCAGGGCATACGCCACCTGGTGCTCTTCCACTTGGAGGAGATACATGACTACTCGGCCACCACCGTCGACTTTGAGGAGCAAGGCATCTTCCAACAAGCCAAACGCCACCTACCGCCTTGGCATTTGGGGTTACTCGACGGCGACCAAGTTCTGGGTCGGGCATTCGAAGACTTCCCGCACCACCGCCGCTACCCTGCTTGGTTCTTGAACGCCTTGGCGACAAAGCACGGGAGGAAGGGTAACACGATGACCGACGGCCCGATCGTGTCACCAACGACGGCAAGGAACAGGAAGCGTGGGGCTGGCGCCACGGCCGCTTCGACCGAACGTGCCATGAACGTGCGGCACGCCATGGGCGCCCAACTGGGGAGCATGACTGTGACTCGGAAGCGGGCATGGAGGAGGAAGATGAGGATCATGAAGAACAGGCTGGACGAGCTCGAGGTGGACATGGTGGGCAACGAAGGGGTGGAAACGACCACCCAAGATCCAACCATGGCGCACCGCAAGGACCAAGGCGACGACAACGACGGCAGAGGTCATGGGCCTGGTCGCGGTCGCGACGAGAAGTGGGCAGCCAACCACAGCTATCGCTGAGAACGTACGTGTTCCCCGTGGCAGAGAGATAGAGGAGGCAGCAGCCGTAGTGGCACCGACAGACGACGCGCTCCACACCCCGACGGCGCTCAGAGCAACCCAACTACCCTGGCGAAAGGGTCGCTGCTGCACAATGACGCGGGCCATGCGAAGGTATGTGAATTCCTTCTCCTTAACGCGTTGCACAATTCCCCTTTTTCGTCGCAAGTCTCGCCACCAAGTTTGCAACCATCTCCGGACGAACAATTGCACCGCTTATCGCCTATCCTTGCAAAGGCTTTCCCAGGGGCACCAGGCGGTGGCAAGGGGAACGAAGCCTGGTCTGGACGAGCGGTTTGGCAGCCAATCCCGGTTGGCCACATCTTTGAGCGCATCAAATTGGCGCTGGCGCCGCCAACACTCGGCCATGGACACGACGTACCAGCAAGTGGAGGAGGCCTTGCTACGTCGAAAGCTGGCGGCCGCGGGCACAAGCGTCTCGACGGACAATGTGGACTACCATGCGACCCCTTGCCATCCCCTCTGTTGACTGTAAAATGTCACGCACTGGCCTGAGAGGTATGCTTAACTCTAGTGCAGGTCCAAATCTTGCTCTTGAGGTTCGTAGGGCGTGCCAGTTGGTTTGATCCTGGAACAAACAAGAAACAAAGAAAGAAATAGAGTTGGTCCGTAAATGATAGCCGATTGGCTAGTGGCCGATGATGTATCGTTCGATATTGAGCCGATGCAATATGCACTGAATAGGCCAGGGAAAATTAAATATAATCGATCGGTTTAAATCTAATCAATCGGCTGTAGATATCCATAATATATAATCTAAGTCTAAAAATACATTTAAACCAAGTGATTGTGATATAACGTACTGTGACAGTATACATCACAAATGTCTAAAAGTACCTTAAGGCGAAGATTATACATATTTATAGCATAGTCAATGTCATAGATCTAACGCGTATCGGCTAGTACTCCGATACCACTTTATACTAAGATATTACTACAGATTAAATACGTTGAACAAAACCGATCAAGTGTTAAGATAACCTAACAGATCGATAATAAGCTTAACATATTTTGACACAGTGAGATATTAATATAAATGGTAGATTTAGCATATCAAGTAAACATATAAGAAACAAGATAGCTAAAACAGGTAAGATCGACTGAAACCCCGATACTATCTGTAATAGCAATCATAAAGCAAGATAGATATTATGATTCTAAATATTACTTAGTAGGTCAGACTCAACCGATGCAGCACTAAGCGTAAATAGAAGCATAAGATCTAAACAAGTTGATGAAAATCTTTCGAGATGGTGGATATACTATATAATCTAAGTAGACGTTGATATCTAACCTTATCGGCTTATCTTGTCCAATTTGGTATCGGCCGATGAACACCTTAGCCGATTCAGTTATCAGCCGACAAACTCTCTAGCCGATTCTGTCTGCAATTGGCGTGCACTCTGTTTCCAAGAATCCCAATTCCCTCCAAATCGGTTTCGGCCATAACTCCAAATTTGATGCATGATTTACCAAATTTGGTCGTTAACACATGCCCACCAAGTCTGCTATATTGATAATGTTGTGGATTTGCTGGATCTTATCTCCAAGAAAATCTAGGGCTTTCCATCGGACGGTTATCGCGCTCTCACCGCTCTTGCGCTCTCACCGATCTTATCTCCAAGAAAATCTAGTTTTTCATGCCGTCACTTGCGCTCTCACCGCTCTAGCCACAAACGTCCCCAAATTCCACCGGTGACTTCCTCGGACCCCTCAGCGATCCCTCAAGCAACACCCACGCGGCAACAACTTCATCCCCGGCGATGTCGACCTCAACTAGTCCCTCCGTGGTGCCGTCAACTGAGTTCCCTAAGGTAAGCCCCATCGGCTATAACTCCTTCTCTTGCTGCGAATTCGTTTTTGCTTTTTGTAATTTGCCCTTTTTTCATTGTAGTATCTCTTGAACCAGATTGCAATTCCCAGTCTTGTCTATCCCAACCAATTTTTCTTAGGGCCAATTGGCAGTTCAGACCCCACCGAATTCATCAACGCTAAGACCACTAGGGTGCCCTTTAGATTATCAAACCCTAGTTTGGCACATTGGGCTGGAACCTTCAAATCTTGGCCGTCCACCGATAAAACCTGGCTAGAGTGGTATAACAGGGTATTGACTAGCAAACAAAGTCACTGGAAAGAACTTGGGATAGCGCAATACCTAGCCCTGACCATAGCCTACATGTCCAAAGATGACCATGCTATCGGCTGCAACATATTTTTGGTCAAACACTCTGAATTCCTTCCTATTCAATCAACAACCGATGACACCAACTCTGCTAGACATAACCATGATTGCCAGCCTAGACATTACATCATCGGCTAACCCCTGTCAGCTTGAACACCAAAGGCCAATTTGCTTTCAAGACCCAAGCTATCGGCGGCTGGAATGGATTTATCTCACAGAATATGGGAACTGGCCCAGTAGACCCCAGAGAGCACACAACTTTCCTCTTGATGTGGTTATAAAAGTTTCTATTCTGTGGCCCAAGCTATGGTCCTACAACCAACTGGCAGCACATAGCCGAAGCCCTCGTAGAGAAGAAACAAATTCCTTTGGGCAAATACTTGCTAGGGTATCTGTGGACCCCCGTTTTTGGAACGGGAATCTTTCGTGTTCTTAGTACCCTTTCCCTGGATCAAGTAGTTGGTACCCACGAATACAGTACTGAATAATCAGTACTGAATAATCAGGTGCGCATGCACGAATAGTCTTACATCAACATTATTACAACAATAGGCCCGAAGGCAATGTTCAACACACAGGACCTCATGGTCCGAATGCAACACAAAAGCAGAAATTAGATACGGCAGCGGAATAGAGGCAGCGGCATGTCATTTGCCACAGGCAACGACCGAAGCTAAGACTTAGTAAGCGCCATCAGTTCCTTCACCCTCCTGGTAGTAAGCGTAAGGATCCTCCAGCTCTTCATTCCCATCAGCTGAAGGTTTGTGCGTATAGCAAGGGTGAGTACCAACCGTACTCAAGAAGCCAACACGGAATTGATGCATATGATAGGGTTACTCAAGGAATGGTCGGAGCTCTTTTGCATAAAGCCAATTTTCACAATTCTTTTCACAAGCCTAACAACTAGCCAAATCAAGTTTTAGTTCCATAGTTCATTAATTCGGCGACGGTTCGTCTACCATCCATCGTGATCCAAGGATGGCTTCCCGCCTCCGATACGTCATGGTTTTCTGGGAATCCACCCTTCTCGCGTCTCGAGAAGTTGATTCACCAAATGAAATTATCATGCAAAACCCATCCCAAGAGTTTTAAGTTTAAAGTCTAGCCAAGCGAAAGTCTTGTCACGATGCTCGATATCCGCGAGCACGGCTATTCGAATAGATTGATTAACTCACACTGCAGTGGATGTACACTTTACCCGTACTCCGCGACACCCAACGAATGAGCCTACGCCCCAACACATGAGACGGTCACGGCAAAGCCTTCCGATAACCTCACTTTGGCGCACTCGCTCCATGAACTTAAGCCCTCATGCACTCTAGCCGTCATTTTCTAGCAAGTGAGAGGAGTTCCGCACCCGGGTAAGGGAAAACTTCCTCAATCTTTAAGTTCAATTAATATCGATTTAATTCCACCATTCACAAGAAAGGCCGCAGCCTCATTCTCATCACATAAACCACATCATAGAGAACCATCTATGCAAGGATACCGCCTCCGCTCGGCTATCTAGTCGCTAGGTCTATACCCATTCGAGAAGTACGGTTGTACCGGCTCGTTTCCGCTATCTCATGGCTCGGTCCCACTGACCAGGGTCGGCACTTGCCTTTTCTAATCCACCCAAATCATCCGCCGCCCCAGCTAAAACATTTGTATAGCATTTTCAATTTTCATCAAACTTAGTTCAACATTCTCATGGCCATGTGGCGCTCATGTCTCCACAGCTATATTTCAACTACCTTCCCTAAGGTAGTTGCCCGAGCACAAAGCTTTCTTGTAAAATCATGAGTATGCAGGGATCTAGTATAAACAGGGCTAAGCATTTTTACCGGTTAGCCTCCTATATCACATCGAAAGTTACAAAGAAAAATTCTAATGGTGATCAACATCAATGCGGGGTATATCAAGCATAGGTATTCATTTGTGTATAGCATGCAATTTGTAATTTGAAATCAACATCATTTCACAAAGTAGGATCAATATGTTCAAAGAGTGTGATGACTTGCCTTGCTCACACGCTTGAGGGTGGTGTCTTCAACGGGGTCGATGCCTGGTCTCTTCAGCTACCCGTACGTGCGAAAAATCAATTGATTCCGATTAGAATCCCGATAACATCAAAAGGTCGAAAAGATCCGAAAAGTCTCGAAACAATTCCAAGCGCTAAGCCCAAATTCCTACTTAAGTTTGTACTACGATCGCCCCGGAAAACTCCAAGTTTCACCATCGGGTCGACGACTTAGGGTTTTCGTAAAACGACGATCGCGATCTGTTCGAGAAAACGGATTTGAAAATATCCGCGGAGGGATTGGGGCTAGAGGTTTTGAAGGTCCGAGCTCAAAATGGAAACATATTAAAATGGCGAGAAAGGTCTAAACGAAATTCGGGTTAAAAGACGACGCAAAACGGAATTTCGAAAAGTCCGATTTGATTTCCAAATTTTTCACCGAGAAATCATGCAAGAAAATAATTTATTTTTGCCCAAAATTTTACTCAAGTCTTCACAAAATATTTTTCCAAATTTTCCAAAATTTTTCCCAATTTTTCCCTATTTTTCTTTTTCTTTTTTTTTCTTTTTTTCCCTGCGCACTCTTCATTGCCCGCCATCTGTTTGACCGGGGTTCGGCCGAAACAGAGGCGGCGGCGGCGCGAGCGCATGGGAAAAAAAAGATCGGCGGCGGGGCTTACCAGCGACGGCGGCCTCGGGGAGGTGTGGTGGGGCACGGTGGGGGCTTTGCGCACGGCGGCGACGGCGTTGGTTATAAATTTGTGAACGGTGGTTAGGTTCTGTTCCAAGATGAATTTAGGTGAAAGAATTTTTATTTTATCTCATTTCATTTATGAGTTATAAATTTTTGAAGTTTTATTGGTATGTGTTGGTATAATTAAGTAGTGTTTTTAAAATGTGCATATAACTTGATTTTTATTAGCTTTGACTTCACTGGGTGTAGTGAGATGTTTTCTAAGACCAAAACACTTGGCTTCATAATTTTTAGTGTTTCTAAGAATGCCCCACGTATTTTACAAGTTATAATGTGTTCTATGTTATTGTTTTGACATACTAACCTAGATATTTGCAATACGAGCTAGATACTTTAAATATTAATGAAGGAGGATGGAACTATGGTTTCTCACGTCCAACATGTTTTATTTTGATCTACTTAGAGCGAGGTTATAATATATGTACACATCTATATATATATACACACATGGTGTTTAGCTTAATTATTGTGTTTAGTACCTAGGTTATCTTGTTTATTTAAGGTTTTCCTACATATTTAGTGTATGTGTTGCTATATTTTATTTTACCTATTTGGAGTTCATTACTTGCTGGTTTTCTATATATATATACACACATGGTGTTTAGCTTAATTATTGTGTTTAGTACCTAGGTTATCTTGTTTAAGGTTTTCCTACATATTTAGTGTATGTGTTGCTATATTTTATTTTACCTATTTGGAGTTCATTACTTGCTGGTTTTTGGTTTTATAGAGACTTAGTTCACTTAAAAAAGATTAAAATTGAATTTTCTACAATTTTCACATGTTGAAGGGTGCATTAAGTCATTGGTTTCATTTATAAATATTTAAGAGGTTTTACTACAGAGTATTTTTATTTTATATTTTGAAAGTACATGTTTAGGTGATTCTACGGAATTTAAGTTTATTCAAAAAGAAGGTAGAATGAATTTTAAATAAATCCCTAAAGATTGGTTTACCTAAAGTGCATCATTTTTCCAATAATAGTTTTACAGGTATTTGGTTCAAGGAAAATATATGTTTTTATGTTACCTAATCAGAGAGGATGGAATGAGGAATCTATAGAACTAAGGTTCGTTCAAAAATATGTAAATTTGGATTTTCTTGGTAGTTTACAAGTTTGTATAGGTTGTATGTGTGTTTTTCCTTATTTAAATTTTTGGGATAAAATTTCTGCAGTCAGGGCCTTGTTTTATAGTTTTATACTAAAGTTCATTATCTAGGGAGTCTACAGAAATTTGTTCCATCTCAAAATGTGTTTCAATTAATTTTATATAGATTTTATACGTGAGGCTTTTTCTCTGTGGAAATTTACACTCTCTCTGTGTCATTTTTTATGCAGTACGTGGGGCCCAAGGGTCAGTGACTGGCGTCTTTGAGTAAGGTGTTTTGGCGCATGAAGGAGTGGGGCCTGGTTATCAGTGAGATAGAGAGGAAGAGAGAGGCAGAGCAGGGGCGCGACGGCGAGGTTTGAGGCGGCGTCGAGGAAGAACGGCGGCTCGGCTAGGAAAACGACCAAAAGCAAAAACGTAGAGGAGGAGGTCGGGAAGCTAGTGGTGGTCTTCCCATTGGCTGTGGTGGCCGGAGTCGACGATGGTGATGACACGAGCGGTAGCCGGTTTTGGGGTGACGAGCCATATGGAGCTACGACCCGTTTCTTGCCAAGCTAGTGCATGCATTTGTGTTGTTGAGTCTCCTAGATGCTTACCCGAAACGGCGCATGAGTTGGTGGGGCTTGGATATCAGCGTCGGTGCGACGAACAACCCGGCGACAGCAACAAAATGATGGGTCAACGATGACAGCTTTATCCGACCTTCGATCTGCCAATAGAAGGAGAGGGATGGCTCAACGATGCCTTAGGGATGCTATAGGTGCGAGGAATCGGACTCTAACTTACCGGGACGGCCGGAATCGGCGTTGAAGGCGGCGGCCGGAGCTGAGGGAGAAGACAACCGATCCACGCATTCACTTGACCATTGGCTAAGGTTCTTGGGGCGTCTTGTAGAGGAGGTCGAGGCGAGGTTGATGGCGAGCAGGCTCGGCTCGGGGTGGTCCACGGTGGCCGGAACAGGATGGCGATGTGGCGGCGTCGTTCGGTGCAGGCTCTAGAGCGACGATGGTGAGGTGTGTGTTCCTGTTGCTGTAATGAATAAAATGAGACGGTGTCATAATGAAACTTGCTCGGCATGATAATAAGAGCATGGAAGGGGAAAAGATGGTGGCGAGCGCGGCATGACGACGATCGGCATTGCATCCTTCCCGGCGGCTAATGATGGAGGGCGAGGGGATCAGGATAGAGCTCTCCCTCTTGGTTTCTTTGGCTCAGCTGTGGAGAGTGAGGTGAGGCGATGCGTTCTGGGGAGGTTAGAGGGCCGGAGGTGAGGTTTGTGGTGCTGACACCTCATGGCTACGCGTCGACCACGCTCGGCTCGTGAGCTCTCTCTTTCTCGCGTGTTCCTGGTCGGCTAGAAAAGAGGGACAGAGAAAGAGCAATCCATGGAGGCTGCCAAGTGGGTCCAGGGCGAAGGGGCAAGGCTCGGGTGAGAGAGATGGGTAGGAACTCGAGTAAAATTCATTTTAAGCAAATTTTTAGATTATTTATTTCTCCCTAAACTTTGGAGCTCAATTAATTAATCTGTTATCACTATAAATTAGTGTAATTTTTCTGGAGGTAAATGAGTATTCCTAGATTTTATTTTCTTTGGTTACACACAAAAATCATTCATGGTTTGCCCATAGAAATTAAACAAAGATGGGTTATTTTAGAAACTAGTTTGAATTTTTAGAGGGGCTAAACAGGGGAGAAAAATTCTACAAAATTTATATTTAATCATGTTATTTAACTTAGTATTTGAATAAATTATTTTCTATATACATTTATGTGCATTTTAATGATCTGTTAAGCAAGTTGCCATTTTAGCCGATTAGGATTATATTTACCCTACTAAATGACTGTTTTGTCTAATTTGTTTGGGGCATCAAACCTAGTTTTTAAATTACACAAAATTTAAGTTAATTGAATATAATATTTGGCACCTATATCAATTTTTCCATGATTGTACCTTGCATGGATTATTTTAGAAAATTAGGGTAACCTTTCTAGGTTTATGTGTTTCCACTTCGTACATGCATCTAAATCTCTATAAGAATTATATTTTTGACTATTCCTAACATGAGATGATGTTATTAAGTTTTATTTCAGTTCCTATAGCATAGTTCTCTTCTCATATATATGTATACATACATATATATATATATATATATATATACAATTTATTCACATAGGTTTTGGGTTGGGAGGATGCTTATGAAGGTGAGTAAGGTGGAATATTTCCTTTATAGGCATTTTATATATTCACCTCCACACTTGTGACATGTTTTCAGATGAGTGGTCCATTTAGTTTAGTGAGGATTATTATTAGTAATGTCGATATATTTTAAGGTGTATGGTCCCTATGGTAACTTTCTCTAGTGAGCACTAGGCCTTAATCGTTTAGTCGTTTATCTAGAATCTTAGTTGTTATTTATGAGACCTATTATGAATTGAAAATCGAAAAGCCAAATACACATAAATGACTCAAGCCAAAACATGTTTTATGCATATGCATGCACCTATGTTTTGATGGCATTTATGTTCTAGGTTAGGAATTGACAATTGAAGTGGGGGAAAATGTTCTTGTCGAGCATCATGGTTGTCCGGTATTCTGGTGGGCGATGAAGGATTGGTACAAATGGTTCGGTGGCACCAAGTTTTCATACGGGCACAATGGTGGAAATCTGGGGGCCAAACCGTAGTTTGGTTGAGCTTATGTCTACGAGTCTAATTTTTTCGGACAGCGACTGAATTAATTGCTAAGTCAAAGCCAAACAGGTTCCGGATTATTGTTACATACATACCTTTGGGTCCTTACATGAAAGGCGACATGGTAGCCGTATTACATATGTTTTTTCTACAACACGGTTCCTTCAGCTAAGGATGGAAAACAGCAGTATAACTCTCCCCAATCTCGTAGTTCATAGTGAAGGCGGGAAATGGCAACATAGGCATTGTTTTGAATACTAGAAGCTAACATGCTATGCTATCCCCCTTAAAGTTTAAAAGTTTTTGACTAGGAGGATTCGCGAAATAGAAGATAAGCTGGTTTGGTAGTCTCAGGTCTATCTACACCATGTTCTGCTGAGAACAGGGCATAATGTCCAACCGACTAATAGGTGGTGGCGGTGTCCGTCTAAAGAATAATCTTTCCAAAAAGGTGTTTGCGAGTCTATTGATCCTATCTGAAATTTTTCATAGGCATGGAAAAGGTCGCAACTACACATGAGTTTATATCCATATACTTGGGTCATGGTAGGAAAATGATTGTTATATGTCATGTGTGGCAATAACTCTTTTATGTGAAAAAGGTATGCATGAATGCTATGATATTATGATCGATGAATAATACGATGAATGTATGGAATGATTAATTGCTTAAGAAGATATTTTTTGTATTTCCTTCATGCCACAGAACAAATATGTGTGCGCATATATATATACATTGAGAAGTTTGCCAAACCTACAAGTCAAGTCTCCAAACCATGTTTGTGAGTTGCTGCGATTTACAAAATTTGCATCCATCCGAAAAGAGGCACAAAATTTTGTGAACCGAGCCATCTCAACCTAAATCACATAGTTTACTTATGACTTGCTCTTAGCATGGCGTTTCCATTTAGGCTTGTAGGACTTACAAAGGCTTCCTATTTATTTCTCGGTGTATGAGGTCATGGTATACTATCCCCCTTAAAAAGACTTTTGGTTAGGACAATCTGTGAAACAGGGGTTAAAGTTGCCATGATGGTCTTAGGTACATCTATACGTCGATCTGGTAAGAACAAAGTTTAGCGATCAATCTAGAAGGACGACAAGATCAATCGACATCCATTCTTGGTATTCTAAAAATGCTTCCTCTGGTTAGGAAATACTTTGGTGATTTTTAGATGGTTGGGTTGCCATGGAGGAAATGGTTTAGTCAAGTACCGCTGTGCTGGAAAATGTGGGTTTGCTGTCTTCATTTGTCTTCTTAGGCCAGATCCCAAGGGTAAATGTAGACCCTCATTTTTATAACGGAAATCATTCGTGGGGTAAATGTAGACCCTCGTTTTTATAACGGAAATCATTCGTGTTCATAGTACCATTTGCCTAGATCGAGTAGTTTGGTACCCACGAAATACAATACTGAATTATCAAGTGCGCGTGCATGAATAGTCTTACATAACATATTACAATATAGGCCCGAAGGCAATGTCTAGCACTTAGGACCAAACGGTCCGAAATACATCCAAAAGCAGAAATTAGGTAAGGCAGCAGATAGAAGGCAGCGGCATGCCATTGCCATAGGCAACGACCGGAGTCTAAGACCTAATGGACGCTATCATCTTCCACACCCTCCTGGTAGTACGCGTAGGGGTCTTCCAAGTCTTCATTGCCACCATCTGGAGGTTTGTGCGTATAGCAAGGGTGAGTACCAACCGTACTCAGCAAGTCACCACAACAAGGATGCACATGATAGGGGATAACCAAAGAATGCCTGTGGTTCATTTGCATAAACTAGTTTTTGCAACTCTTTTCACAAACCTAAGACCTAAGCCTGATCAAGTTTTATTTCCATAGTTGGCGACGGTTCTGTCCACCATCCATTGTGATTCCAAGGATAGCTTCCCGCCACCGGATCGTCATGATTTTCTGGGGAGTCTACCCCTTCTCGCCTTTCGAGAAGTTGACCCTCCAGTGCATAAAAATCTTCATGCAAACCCATCCCATCATTTTAAAATTTAGAGTCTAGCCAAGAGAGAAACTTGTCATGCCGCTCTATATCCGTGAGCACAGCTATTTGAATAGATTGATTTACTCACACTGTAGTGGATGTACACTTTACCCGTACTCCATGACTGCCCAACAAATGAGCCTACGTCCCAACACATGAGACGGTCACGGCAAAGCCTTTCGATAACCTCACTTTGGCAGTACCCGCTCCATGAACTTAAATCCTCTTGCACTCTAGCCATAATTTCCTAGCAGTGTGAGGAGTTCTGTCGCTCCCGGGGTAAGGGAAAACTCAATTAATCTTTAAGTTATAATTAATTTCCGATTTCGATTCATCACTTCAACACTTAGGCCACAGCCCCACCTCAACAACACAAATCACATCTCAACACTGGAACCACTATGCAGGGATACTGCCTCCGCTCGACTATCTAATCCGCTAGGTCTATACCCATTCGAGAAGTACTGTTGTACTGACTCGTACCATGTTATAAGTCTCATGGCTCGGTCCTTAATTGACCGGGATCAGCACTTGCCTTTTCCGGAATCCACCCAAATCATCCAGCCGCCCCAGTCTAAAACATTGGTTTTGTCTTTTTACTTTTCATCAAATATTCAGGTCATCATTGTCAAGGCAAAGTGGCGCTCATGTCTCCACATGCCGAATATCAACCACCTTCCCCAAGGTAGTTGCCCAAGCATATAGCCTTTGATAAATATGATTATGCATGAATCTAATTTAGGAGGGCTGAGCAATACTGAAGATTTCCTTTGGACACGTCATGTCGTAGGGTACAAAGAATATATATACAGGTGATCAATGTCAAGGCATGGCATATAACAAGTAGGGGAGTTCATATTTGTATAGCATGCACTTTTGATTTTAAACAAACATAAGTTTGCAAAAAGGGGTTCAACATGCTCAAAGGTAGTGATGACTTGCCTTGCTCGCAACCTTGTTGACCTGAGTCTTCAACAAACTCAACAGCTCCCTCGGGTTCTATTCATACGTGTGAGAAATCCAATTGAATTCGATTAGAATTCAAATAAAAATCACCAAAATACAAAATAAAATCACAAAAGCGACTCCTGAAACTAGAGTACGATTTTAGATGAATTTAGATTCGAGTTTCAAAGAAATTTGAACTAAAACGAGCGAGTTATAATAGTTTAAAATTTTACGATTTTACCGATTTAATTTATTATGAGGTGATATTATTCCGAATTAATCCACTTTAATTTTTTTGAAATATTAAAATTGATGATTCAAGAATATTATACCGAAATGATTAATTCTATCGTATTTCCAGATTTTATTGGACCGACAAACTCTAGAGTTAAAATAATCGGATCCACGAATAATTAACCCCAAAGCTCGACACTATTTGGAATTTTAAATTTTTAGAAATCCATATGCTAAAATTAATATTTAATAACAAACTGAATTATAATAAAATCGATTTATGTGATAATTAATATCTTTAGTTTTAATTTATTCCAAAAATAAACGATTTAATCCAAGAAAAGGACATATTTTTACTCAAAAATTTCCCCAAATATTTTCCAACATATTTTCTTATTTTATTTTTTCTTTTCTTTTCCCTTTTCTTTTCTTTTTCTCCTTCTTCCTTCTTTCTTTTCTCCTATTCTTCTTCCTTTCTTCACTCTTCTTTGCTCTCTTTCCTTCTCCGGCTCTACTGGCCAGACAGCAAGGGCGCAAGGGGGAGAAGAGAAGGGAGGAGGGGGCCTCACCGTGGTGCGGCGACAAGGGCGGCGACTTGCGGCGATGACAACGGCGCGGCGAGGCTGGAAGGGCGGCGCGGCGCGGTGAGGAGGAGAGGAAATGGGGATGGCAGGGAAGAGCTCGGCTCCTTCCCTTTTTATAGGGTGGCCGGAGAGAGCGTGGGGAAGGGGGGCCGAGGATGGGCGACGCGGGGCGGCCGACGCGCGGCGGCGCCGAAAAGGGTGTGCGGGCGTGGCTGACGGCGGCGCCGCATGGCTACAACGCGGGCGACACGATTTTCCGATATTTTCCGATTTTATTTATTTATTTTTTTGTTACTTTTGCATTTAACCCATGTAAATAAAAATATAATTTTGGTCTCAATTATAAATTTAATTCAATTCTAAATTTTCAATCTTTCATCTAAATTTATTATTATATTATATATTATATATATATATATTCTTTTTATTTATACTATTACATTTGATTTGATTGTATTTTATTTTTGTATTTTCCAAAAATACAGTTTTCATCCAAAAATAATTTTTTATCAACCCTATCTTTTCCTAATTTTTATTTCTAATATTTAGTTTGGTATTTCCTTTTCGTTTAGGTTTCCAGAACCTTTTTGACATTTTCATCTTTTAAATATTTCTTTTTATTTATAAAACACTGAAAAACTTGCAAATAAGAGGCAAATAAATACGACGAGATGCAATAATTCAAATTTTTTTGCAAGTTCCAAATTTTAGATTTTGATTTTTTTAAACTTCCGATTTTCAGGGTGTTACAGTAAAAAATTAAGTAAAAATCATGGAGGCAGGTAAATAGGATTGTGAACTACCTTAAGAAAATCAAGGTTTTATCACATATGGTTTTGTCTGTACAAATGTAACAACCGGTTGACTACTGACTTTCAGATTTTATCTTTCCAAAGCTATACGAATTTTTGCTGCATGATGCAATGACTCAAAAATTTAATCAAAATTCGTGGAGCATACTGGATAGGTGTGCGAGCTACTGTTAAAATGTGCATAATTTATCACGTATGGTTTGGGCTACATAAAAAGATGAATGCAGCTGTCTACAGTTTTCAGAACATAGTTTTGCTAACTATTCAATTTATTTCACTATGTTGAAGGGTTTTAAAAATTATGCCAAAATTTATGAAGATTGCTTGGTTAGTCTAAATGCTTATTGTAAAAGTTCTCAGGTTTATCACCTACGGTTTAGTCTTGGCAAAAACAACAATCGAACTGAACAAAAACAACAATCGAACTGGTTCAGGATTTCAGAAAAGAGCAACCGACACAAAAGGAAATCTTTATACAAGTTTTATGGTGTCTAAATTTATTATCTTTTAAATGCATTATGTTAGAGTGGTCTAAAAACTATATGAATTTTGGGTGGTCCATCTATGCAAACAATCTAGAGGTTTAAGCATAACAAATTCTATTTTATTCCAAACTACCCGTTGTTGGCCGCATCGTAAAATTTTGAAAAGTCGAGAGAAAAAGAGCTCAAATTTTTCCCAATTCATCTTTGGTGCAAAGATAACATGAGGAGATGGAATCCCTACAATGTCTCAATGTTTTAAGTTTTCTCAACCCAATTCAAAACCCATTCCTAGAGGCTATTTTCTAACCTGACATTTTGCAAATCCGAACTAGTACATAGGAATAGTTGGCAAAGGGATTTTCAAAAGTTATTCTAACACTTTGGTTCTGATTTGTTATGATTATTAAGTGTTTTCAGACCCATTTTCACAGAAATACAAACTTTCAAAAGGTTTCGGTCCTATAGAGCAAGATGAGAGTTTTAGAACTTGAATTAGAAATATAGAGAAGATTAATTTCTTGAGAGGGATGAGATATAAGATTGAATATGGTTTTCGTAAATAATTTTTAGCTGAGAATGAAGCCCTCAAAATAATTTTTGAGAATCCATTCTAAACGACCAACTTAAGGGGCTCCTATAGTCGGTATTTGCTCTGATATCACTGCTATCGGAGACGACCCGAACCTTCCATTATAATTGCAAGATGAAGTGAATCACTTCAAATCATCTAACAGACATAATGAAACGTCCGACGTCCCAAGAGAAGGATATTGGAGACATTACTGGGCCTTTAGCCTGCCAGCCAACTTCAGCCTGAGATGTGCCCGTCAAACCACTCGAAGGCGGCGACCAGATGTGTTACATATTCAGGAGACTTGACAAAAATGGCTAAAGATCTACAACATCTCAAATATCCTTAACTATTACTCATGTGAATCTAGTTCCCAGGATATGCACTAGATTCACATTTTCATCTCAAGAATGGATATACATAGCGAATACATGTAAGATGAAAGGAATTTAAAGGATTACAACACACAAATAATTATATAGGCCGACCGACCAAATAAGTAAAATAAAACAGAGAATAGAGGAGGCTTGATTACCCACCCACAAGCACACCGACTAGGGGTTTACCCCGTTAAGTTCAATTCCTAGAAGAAGCGAATCGGAAAGCCGCATCACTGAAGGACTAAGTCTAAACCTGCAAACAAAATGGATATTCCAGTGACAAGAGTCAGTACATTAAACAAGTTAATGTATTGGCAAGCACAGTCAAACCTAACGTACAACATGATAGGCTTAAATTCAATAGAGGGCTAAATGAGTGGTTCATTTTCAGCAGAAAGCAGGTTTTTATTTCACAATTCTTTTTCAAAGGAGTTGATGCTTCAATTAAAAAAGATAAGTTTTAAGTTTCATCATCAATTTAATTATGGTTCCATCATAATTAATACCTTGTCATCCTCCATGACAACAAGTCACAATATATCACCATACTCACACAATTAAACGCATTTTGTTGGAAAACACATGTTCACATTTTTGAAACATTCGAGTCTATACTCATGACACTTCACCAAAGCACTCTTGACCGTGAGCACGACTAATCGATTAGTTTTTAGAATTCTGTAGAGTTTGTACAACTTTATCCACATGATATGAACTCTCTAGTTTGTTTTTGTGCTCGCGACAAACTACCACACTCTTCATGGTGAATGTGGTCTAGAGGTCATAATGGAGCCTTTACACTACTTAATCTCTAGCCTTGCACCAGCACGATACGTGTTCTCCCCATCCTGGGCATACTAGAAAATATAACCCAGAACCGTCAAGTGGCGTGGCCTCGTCTTAAACTTGACGCCATGGTGGCGGACACGAAGGAACCTACCCACATGGCACAATACCGTTGTATTTGACAGACTTAGTCGCCTAAACTACCACATCGGTGGTAAATAGGAAGTTCCTCTGGGTTATCCGAACCCATACTCACTGGCCTACCATAGTGCAAGGCTAGGTGCTAAGTAGATTACTCGGCTAAGGCTATCCCATACTAGCAGATGTGGTTGTACGGTTAACATTAAGTTGGTGACACAAGTTCGGTCCTTACAGACTTAGACAAACACTCTCCCTTTCAGTAATGCAAATACATCAATTGCATGCCAGTTACCACCCAAGTCAAAATCACATTTTTACCCATTTTGGTTCACAAATACTCATCCTTTTCAACCCATTTCAGCAAGGGCACACTTTAACAAAAACTCACATATTAAATACAGATGGAACAAGTATTTGCAAAATTCTAAGCAAGGCTAAGCAAGTGGTTGCATAAATCTTGTATAAACCCATTCGACCACAAAGAGTGTACTCTTAACCAATTCTAGGGGTACAATCAGCAAGGAAATCAATTAATCAAAAGTGAAAATGCAGAAAATTAGGTCATAACTACCATAACCAATTTTTAAATATCAACATAGCCTAAGTTCACATGCAACTTTGAAAACAAATATTTTCATCCCTCAAAACATGGGATTCAATGTGTTCAAAGGAAATGAGGGGAAGAACTTGCCTTGATATGGAGGAATGCTAGCACCTACTCCACTCCTTCTCCGTTTATGCAATTATGTTGATAAAATGCATGATATGCAATTAAACACCAAAAAAAGGCGAAAATCTAAAATGCTCTAAAATGCATGATTTATGCACGGTGGTTAGGTTCTGTCCTAAGATGAATTTAGGTGAAAGATTTTTTATTTTATCTCATTTCATTTATGAGTTATAAATTTTTAAAGTTTTATTGGTATGTGTTGGTATAATTAAGTAGTGTTTTTAAAATGTGCCTATAACTTGATTTTTATTAGCTTTGACTTCACTGGGGTGTAGTGATATGTTTTCTAAGACCAAAAAACTTGGCTTCATAATTTTTAGTGTTTCTAAGAATTCCCCATGTATTTTACAAGTTATAACGTGTTCTATGTTATTGTTTTGACATACTAACCTAGATATTTGCAATATGAGCTAGATGCTCTAAATATTAATGAAGGAGGATGGAACTATGTTTTCTCTGGTCCAACATGTTTTATTTTGATCTACTTAGAGCTAGGTTATAATATATGTACACATATATATATATATATACACACACATGGTGTTTAGCTTAATTATTGTGTTTAGCACCTAGGTTATCTTGTTTAAGGTTTTCCTACATATTTAGTGTATGTGTTGCTATATTTTATTTTACCTATTTGGAGTTCATTACTTGCTGGTTTTATAGAGACTTAGTTCACTTAAAAAGGATTAAAATTGAATTTTCTACAATTTTCACATGTTGAAGGGTGCATTAAGTCATTGGTTTCATTTATAAATATTTGAGAGGTTTTACTACACAGAGTATTTTTATTTTATATTTTGAAAGTACATGTTTAGGTGATTCTACGAAATTTAAGTTTATTCAAAAAGGAGGTAGAATGAATTTTAAATAAATCCCTAAAGATTGGTTTACCTAAAGTGCATCATTTTTCCAATAACAGTTTTACAAGTATTTGGTTCAAGGAAAATATATTTTTTATTTTACCTAATCAGAGAGGGTGGAATGAGGAATCTATAGAACTAAGGTTCGTTCAAAAATATGTAAAAATTTGGATTTTCTAGGTAGTTTACAAGTTTGTATAGGTTGTATGTGTGTTTTTCCTTATTTAAATTTTTGGGATAAAATTTCTGCAGTGAGGGCCTTGGTTTATAGTTTTATACGAAATTTCATTATCTATAGGAGTCTACAGAAATTTGTTCCATCTCAAAATGTGATTCAATGAATTTTATATAGATTATATAAGTGAGGCTTTTTCTCTGTGGAAATTTACACTCTCTCTTTCTATGTCATTTTTTATGCAGTACGTGGGGCCCAAGGGTCAGTGATTGGCGTCTTTGAGTAAGGTGTTTTGGCGCCTGAAGGAGTGGGGCCTGGTTATCAGTGAGAAAGAGAGGAAGAGAGAGGCAGAGCAGGGGCGCGACGACGAGGTTTGAGGCGGTGTCGACGAAGAACGGCGGCTTGGCTAGGAAAACGACCAAAAGGAAAAACGTAGAGGAGGAGGTCGCGAAGCTAGTGGTGTTCTTCCCGTTGGTTGTGGTGGCCGGAGTCGATGATGGTGATGTTGCGAGCGGCAGCCAGTTTCGGGGTGATGAGCCATATGGAGCTACGACCCGTTTCTTGCCAAGCTAGTGCATGCATTTGTGTTGTTGAGTCTCCTAGATGCTTACCCGAAACGGTGCATGAGTTGGTGGGGCTTGGATATCGGCGGCGGCGTGAGGAACAACCCGACGGCAGCGACAAAATGATGGGTCAACAATGACAGCTTTATCCGACCTTCGATCTGCTAAGAGAAGGACAAGGATGGCTCAACGATGCCTTAGGGATGCTATAGGTGCGAGGAATCGGACTGTAACTTACCGGGACGGCCAGAATCAGCGTTGAAGGCGGTGGCCGGAGCTGAGGGAGAAGACAACCGATCCATGCATTCACTTGACCATTGGCTAAGGTTCTTTGGGCGTCTTGTAGAGGAGGTCGAGGCGAGGTTGATGGAGAGCAAGCTCGGCTCGGGGTGGTCCACAGCGGCCGGAACAGGATGGTGATGCAGCGGCGGTGTTCGGTGCAGGCTCTAGAGCGACGATGGTGAGGTGTGTGTTCCTGTTGCTGCAATGAATAAAATGATACGGTGTCAAAATGAAACTCTCTCGGCATGGTAAGAAGAGCATGGAACGGGAAAAGATGGTGGCGAGCGTGGCTTGACGACGATCGGCATTGCATCCTTCCCGACGGCCAATGATGGAGTGGAGGGCGAGGGGATCAGGATAAAGCTCTCCCTCTTGTTTTCTTTGGCTCAGCTGTGGAGAGTGAAGTGAGGCGGCGCGTTCTAGGGAGGTTAGAGGGCCGGAGGTGAGGTTTGTGGTGCTGACACCTCATGGCTACGCGTCGACCACGCTCGGCTCCCGATCTCTCTCTTTCTTGCGTGTTCCTGGTCGGCTAGAAAAGAGGGACAGAGAAAGAGCAAGCCATGGAGGCTGCCAAGTGGGTCCAGGGCGATGGGGCAAGGCTGGGGTGAGAGAGATAGGTAGGAACTCAAGTGAAATTCATTTTAAGCAAATTTTCAGATTATTTCTTTCTCCCTAAACTTTGGAGCTCAATTAATTAATCTGTGATCACGATAAATTAGTGTAATTTTTTTGGAGGTAGATGAGTATTCCTAGATTCCATTTTCTTTGGTTTCACACAAAAATCATTCATGGTTTGCTCATAGAAATTAAACAAAGATGGGCTATTTTTAGAAACTAGTTTGAATTTTTGGAGGGGATAAACAGGGGAGAGAAATTCTACAAATATTTTATTTATTCATGTTATTTAACTTAGTATTTGAATAAAATATTTCCTATATACATTTATGTGCATTTTAATGATCTGTTAAGCAAGTTGCCATTTTAACCGATTAGGATTACATTTTAGCCTACTAAGTGACTGTTTTGTCTAATTTGTTTGGGGCATTGTTAACGACCAATTTTGGTAACCTAATCCCCGGGTCTGAAGCAGAGATTGAAGCGGAATCAAAGAAGGTATGCGATCTGAGAAGAGACGAAACAGAATCGCCGAGTCCGACCGCTACAGAGCGGTCGGCCGAGAGCGAATCGGACTAGGACAAATATAGCCGATTCGAGTCGTGGTTGAAGTGGGACCAATCCCAATGGAAAGCATGGAGATAAGGAGTTGGATTCGGTTCCCAAATTGCGCGTTAAAGATATTGCCATCTATGGATAGAGTCCTATAACGACAATTGTATCTGTAAACTAGGGATTTGTTTAGATTTCCTGTTGTAATGCAGCATGGGACCATGTCCTGGGATATTGTCATACCATGTATAGTAGATTAGATAGAAACCGTGTCTTGCACGGGTAGTTGTATTCTTGGGTATAAATAGGACCCGAGACCCCTGTAAACAAGGATATCACAATCAATACAATCTCGGCGCATCGCCTCCTATTTTCTTTTAGACGAGTTCTTGATCCGGCTTTGGGCTGCATCGTTTCGACCCCCTGATTAAGGTAAATGCTTGTCGTTTAGTGGTTTATTTCGTCGAATCTAGTGCTTATATCATTATGACACTCTAGATTTAATGTTATAAACTGCACAAGTTATCATATACAACATATAATCTAGAATAATGTCTAGATCTATCTTGCCATCGGCTTGTTCTTCTTGAGGGGCAGCAGCCGATAGAGCTAGATCTAAATGTTGGCCTGGATTATATGTTGTATCCACCGTCTTGAAGGGTTTACATCGGTACATATAGATCCAATGCTATCTTTTTGTACTTAATGCTGCATCATCTGTGATCTATTAAGTCGCTTTTAGAAGTATTATGATCTATTCGGCTAGATGTAAATTTATGAGACAGCGCGGGGTTTCAGCCGGCCTTATCTGTTTTAATATTTTTTTGGTATTATTTGCTATTAGATCTATTAGAACCGCCTCTTATATTAAGATCTCGATCTAGTTAAATGCCTTAAGCCAGTATCAGTCCGTTGGCATCAGCTGACAGCCGATTGATCTAGATTTAACGCATTTAGGTCAGATCGATATCTTATAATAAGATATATTGGAGTATTAGCCGATTTACGTTAGACCTGCAGCATCGGCTAGGTTATGAACACATATATTTGTTATCTTAGAGTATATTTAGTTTAAGTGATTTATACTGTCTCGGCATAGCCGATCTATCCCAGTCACTTAGTTTAAATATGCCTCGAGAAAGCAATTATATGCAGGCTAGTTTCCTGAGCCGATCCGGTAGGATCTAACTTTAACCTTAATGCATGTATATGTTTATTCTTTCTTATTGGTTAGCAGTGTTAGTGATATGCCCTAGAGGCAACATGGAGATGTTGGATATCACGTCAATGTTTATGTATAAATGAATAAAGTGTTATTCAGTTCCATGAAATAGACATCTTATATTGATCAATAAGTACGTGACTTATTTATGAGACTCTATATGTATGAATCTATTTCTAAACGATCCCTGATCATATGTCGTATTGTTGGAACAAATATGATTCTAAGATCGGCATGTTTATTGATTGATGATCATGTCTCATAGATCATGGGTATGGAGATACCAAATCAATAAACATGGATACATGTGTTGGAGAACACATTGTTGGATAGACCCACCATGAGACACTACAGGAATTAATGTGCCATTAGTTGGTCTCGGGTAGTGTTGGTACAAAGTCCTTAGACCTGAGATCACCATGGATTCCAACATGTGTAGTAGCCTACTTTGGGACTACCAAACGCTATTCCGTAATCGGGTAGTTATAAAGGTAGTTTTCGGATTTGCTATGAAACATGGAGTGGGATGTGAGTGATCAAGATGGAATTTGCCCCTCCTTTGGAGAGATATCTCTCGGGCCCCTCGAGGTAATGGATTATGGAAATGCATGGCCATGCTAAGTTGATTGAGGAGTCAATCAATAGACGATAATCCAATACGGTTCGAGTGAATGGTTAAGCTATTGAAGGGATGACACACATCTTGCCTATAGCTTAACCGGTATCGTGAGGCAAAGGGATTTGTGTACACATTACGGTTCGAGCCGATATTATATTCTTGTATACTATGGTGTCAACATGTGCTGCTAGGCGCCGCGTTGACAGTCGGTTGAGTTGGACTCGAGCCGACGGTCGGCTAAGTTAGACTATAGCCGAAACCGAGTATACCTGAACCTACTGGGGTCGCACGCTTAAGGGGATAAGAACGAGGCATTCGAGTTGGACTCGGATACGGCTCGATCGGATAGGGATCCGATCGGATAGAGTCCTATGGGCTTACGACGTGTGGGCGGCCAACTCTATGAGATACGGATGAGATCCGATTCAAAATAGAGTCTTAATCAGCCACTAGTCCTAGTCGGCCAACTCTATATAAAGGAGGGAGGGGTGGAGAGTTGCTACACGACAATTGCATCGCGTGCAACAGAAGTCGCCGAGATCAATCTCCACGGAAACCCTCCCCACTTTCGAGCCAAACCCTAGCCTTGCATCGCGTGCTAGCACACGGGTGTACGGCGTTCGTCCCCGGACGTGTGGATACCGGTAGAGGCGCCGCTACGTTGCGCGCCGTTGATCGGCTTCGGATCGGCTGCAATCGGAGCGATCGGCCGCGGCCGGGCACATCGGAGCGAGGCGTGAGAACGCGGCCGGACGACTCGAATCGGGCTGATTGGCAAATCGGCCGTCTCCGGAATCGTCTACACTGTTCCGGATCGGATTGCCCCGATTGGCTATTCCGCTGCACTCTACTCCAATCGGTAACGATCTATCGGTCCTTACTTGCAAGTGTTCCTGGTTTGCGCGGTAGAAATTTTTGTTTTCGGCTAGCGTAGCTTCCGCGTAACCCTTCGGTGGTATCGAGCTAATCTTGCTTAGTTCGGGTTTTAGATTGGATCTGAACAAGTTTTGCACACGGGTTGATTAGATCAATCGGTTTTACGGGATCGTTGAGGAGAGTTAATGGTAATTGCGTTCCTTGATAGTGTATCGGAACGGCGTAATGTGATTACGTCGAAACAATTTCCATATAACTCGGTTTGGGTTGGGTTCGAGATAGCGTTCCTTGATAGTGTATCGGAACGGTATAATGTGATTATGCCGAAGCTATCTCGTAGTCCGATCTTGTTAGTGCCTCGCGCCTACGCAAACCATCTCCCTTGATAGTGTATCGGGACGACATAATATGATTATGCCGACATGGTTTCGTAAGCGAATTCATAGATTGGATCTATGAATTTCGTGTGGTGTTCCGGCGCCGCCGTGTGCGTACCC
Organism: Oryza australiensis; assembly: GCA_019925245.2. Lineage (NCBI taxonomy): Eukaryota > Viridiplantae > Streptophyta > Magnoliopsida > Poales > Poaceae > Oryza > Oryza australiensis. The sequence continues at coordinate 179,386 of JAIFGZ020000326.1, read as the reverse complement.
CCTTATAGGTCGTCTCGGTGCCGTATCTCTGCGATAAGTAGAAAACGTTTCTACGCCTAACTTGTTTTTGCAGAGAATGCTTTGAGATGGTATGGCCCTATTGTATGTATGAGATGCATGTGATGCATGTAATATTCTTTCATATGTGCAATCCGTAATATTCTTTCATACGTGCAATGCTTGTAATATTCTTTCACGACTGCGAGTCGATGTAATCTTCAATTAGAGCTTCTATAGTAGTAGCTTAGTTTGAAGAAATCAAGCATTCGGCACTCGAAAGAACGGTGATGAAGATGGAGATCCTGTACACCGGCATGGAGATGGAGATCACCATGTGAAGGGGGCCATACTATTTCATGCTATTCTACCGTTTTCATATATGTGATATGTTTGTTTGATAGGATAGCATCCCTCACAAAATTAAGTAGTAATGATGCCCTTCCAAATGTTGCACCCGTCACCGTTATGCTCGTCAATGGTGGGTCCACAAAGCGAGTGCCATTCTCTATCATAACACGAGGGGTATATGTCGGACATATACAACAGAGCATTTGGTTTACTTAACAAGGCTATCAAAACAGTTTTGGGCCTTGGGGCATAGGTTGGGGCCGGGGCATGGAGATGCCACACCAACAACAAGAGTCACATAGAGATGTGATTAGCAAGGAGTTGCTTATCGATGTTATTAATTTTCTAGCGGTGATGCCAAAGCTCACTAGAAAATTAACTAACATGTGGATCTTGACCCAATACGTAACCTAGAGGGAAGGTGAAAAATACGTAATGGGAGTCTTATGTTAAATTGTTTAACAAAAGACATAGCATAAACATTGTGCTAAACTTTGCTTTTTTCGTTGTAGAATAAATGACGGCTAATACTACACCCAGTACCTTTAATTTGCGATCTATTCTCGAAAAGGAAAAATTAAATAATTCAAACTTTATGGATTGGTATCGTAACTTGAGAATTGTTCTCAAGCAAGAGCGTAAGGAGTACGTTCTTGAAGTACCCTATCCTCGGGATTTGCCAAATAATGCCACTTTGCAACGCACGGAGGGCTTATGAGAAGCACACTAATGATGCCCTAGATATAAGCTGTCTCATGCTTGCTACAATGTCCCCGAGCTTCGAAGCAATATGAGAGCAGCGATGCTCACACTATTATTCGGGGACTGCGTGGCATGTTTGAGAACCAAGCTCGGGCCGAGAGGTTCAACACCTCAAAGTCCTTGTTTGCGTGCAGCTTGTTGAGGGGAATCCCGTCATCCGCATGTGATAAAGATGATTGGCTATATCGAGAGTCCGGAAAACTAGGTTTTCCCCTTAGCCAAGAGTTGGCTACGATGTGATTCTCCGGTCGCTCCCTCCGAGCTTCGAGCCATTCATATTAAACTATCACATGAACAATATGGATAGAACCTTGGCTGAATTGCATGGGATGCTAAAGACAGTGAAGAGAGTATCCGAAAAACGGTCATCATGTGATGATGATGCGAAGGCAAAGCGCAAACCACTGTCAAGAAACTTTGCACCAAGAGGAAGTTAACTCCCGATGAGATCGCGAGTGCCTCCAATGCAAAGAAGGGCAAGAAGGGGTCGGCGGCATCGGATGCCGTTTGCTTCTACCGCAAGGAGACATGCCACTTGGAAAAGGAACGCAAGAAGTACATGGAGGATCTCAAGAAGAAGCAAAGTATGACTTCGCTTCGGTATTAATGTTATAGACATTAATCTCGCTACTTCACCTACGACTCTTGGGTATTTGATACCGGATCGGTAGCTCATATTTGCAAATCGTTGCGGGGAATGAGAAGAAGTAGAGGATTGAGAAGGGGCGAGGTGAACTGCGCGTCGGCAATGGAGCAAGCGTTGCTACGCTTCTGTCGGCACGTACCACTTCATCTACCTTCGGGATTAGTTTTGGAATTGAATAATTGTTATTGTGTTCCAACACTATGTCAAAACGTTATTTCCGCTTCATGTTTGCAAGCGGAAGGATATGATTTTAGATCAATGGACAATGGTTGTTCAATATATCTTAGAGATATGTTCTATTTTCATGCTCCATTGGTGAATGGATTATACGTTTTGAATCTTGAAGCGTCTCCCATCTATAACATTAATACGAAAGGCAACTCTCTAATGATATAAACCCCACGTTTATCCGGCATTGTCGCTTAGGCCATATAAATCGAAATGCATGGAGAAGCTCCATAAGGATGGATTGCTTCACTCTTTTGATTTTGAATCATTTGAGACATGTGAGTCTTGTTTACTTGGTAAGATGACAAAGGCACCTTTCACGGGACATAGTGAGAGAGCAAGTGACTTATTGGCACTCGTACATACCGATGTATGTGGACCAATGAGCTCAACGGCCGAGGTGGTTATCAATACTTCATTACCTTTACGATGACTTTAGTAGATATGGTTATATCTACTTAATGAGGCATAAGTCCGAATCCTTTGAAAAGTTCAAAGAATTCCGAATGAAGTACTGAGAATCATTTAGGGAAAACAATCAAGTTTCTACGATCGATCGTGGAGGGGAATACTTGAGCCAAGAGTTTGGTAATCATCGAAAGATTGTGGAATTGTTCCACGCTTGACTCCGCCAGAACTCCGCAATGGAACGGAGTGTCCGAACGGAGAAATCGCACCTTGTTGGACATGGTGCGGTCGATGATGAGCCAAAGTGATCTTCCGTTATCCTTCGGGGATATGCTCTTGAAACACTGCGCTCACACTAAATAGAGTTCCATCTAAGTCGGTTGAAAAGACACCATATGAGATATGGACAGGGCAACCCCCTAGTTTGTCTTTTCTCAAAATTTGGGGATGCGAAGCTTATGTAAAACGTTTGATCGACAAGCTCACACCCAAATCGACAAGTGCTTCTTTGTGGGATATCCTAAGGAAACTAAGGGATATTACTTTTATAATCGGGAACAAGGCAAAGTGTTTGTCGCCCGACACGGTATCTTCTTGGAGAAAGAGTTTCTTTCAAGAAGGGTTAGTGGGAGCAGGGTGCATCTTGAAGAAGTTCAAGAAACACCGAAAATGTTTCGGCGACCACGTAACCACAACAGGGAGGTGCAAAGTGTTGCGCCACCGGTTGTAGATACACCACCCCACGGAGGTCCGAAAGATCATGTCGTGCACCGACAGTACACAGGAACAATGTGATATATTGTTGTTGGACAACGATGAACCTAAGACCTATGAGGAAGCGATGGTGGGACCCGATTCCAACAAGTGGCTTGGAGCCATGAAATCCGAAATAGAATCCATGTACGACAATCAAGTTTGGAACTTGGTTGATCCACTGATGGTGTCAAAACCATTGAGTGTAAATGGGTTTTTAAGAAAAGGCCGATATGGATGGAAATGTTCACATCTATAAGGCGCGATTGGTGGCGAAAGGTTTTAAACAGATTCAAGGAGTTGATTATGATGAAACCTTCTCGCCCGTCGCAATGCTTAAATCTATTCGGATTATCCTAGCGATTGCTGCATATTTCGATTATGAGATATGGCGGATGGATGTCAAAACGGCTTTCCTAAATGGAAACCTAAGCGAGGATGTATACATGATACAACCTCGGGGTTTTGTCGATCCAGAATCGCCGCAAAGATATGCAAGCTATAGAAATCCATTTATGGATTGAAGCAAGCATCTCGGAGTTGGAATATTCGTTTTGATGAAGTAATCAAAGGGTTTGGTTTCATCAAAAATGAAGAAGAGGCCTGTGTTTACAAAAGGTCGGTGGGAGCGCAATTGTATTTCTAATCTTATATGTGGATGACATATTACGATTGGAAATGATATCCCTATGCTAGAATCCGTCAAGTCTTCATTGAAAAATAGTTTTTCCATGAAAGACTTAGGGAGGCAACATACATATTGGGCATTCGGATCTATAGAGATAGATCCAAGAGGCTAATTGGATTAAGCCAAAGTACATACATTGACAAGGTGTTGAAAAGGTTCAACATGCATGATTCCAAGAAAGGTTTCTTGCCCATGTCACATGGCATTAATCTTAGCAAGAATCGGTGTCCTCGGACACATGATGAGCGGAATAAGATGGGTATGGTTCCATATGCTTCGGCAATTGGATCCATCATGTATGCCATGCTTTGTACACGCCCGATGTCTCGTACGCTTTGAGTGCTACGAGCGAGATACGCCGATCCAGTGAAGGTCACTGGATCGCCGTAAAGAATATCCTTAAGTACTTGAGAAGAACTAAGGATATGTTCCTAGTCTATGGAGGTGAAGAAGAGCTCGTTGTAAGTGGTTACACCGATGCTAGCTTCCAAACGGACAAGGATGATTATAGATCGCAATGCGGGTTCGTGTTCGCCCGAACGGAGGCGCGATCACGGAAGAGTTCCAAGCGGGATACCGTTGCTGATTCTACAACGGAGGCCGAGTACATTGCTGCTTCGAAGGCAAAGGAGGCTGTTTGGATCAAGAAATTCGTTTCGAGCTTGGTGTGATGACTAGTACGACGGTCCAATGTCTCTCTATTGTGATAATAGTGGAGCCATTGCGCAAGCCAAGGAGCCGAGGTCACATCGAAGTCCAAACACATACTTCGGCGATATCATCTCATCCGCGACATTGTGGACATAGGTGATGTCAAGATATGCAAAGTGCACACGGATCTCAACATAGCCGATCCGCGACAAAACCTCTCCTCACCGAAGCATGAGGCGCACACAAGAGCAATGGGTATTAGATACTTACATGATTGACTCTAGTGCAAGTGGGAGATTGTTAGTGATATGCCCTAGAGGCAACATGGAGATGTTGGATATCACGCCAATGTTTATGTATAAATAAATAAAGTGTTATTCAGTTCTATGAAATAGACATCTTGTATTGATCAATAAGTACGTGACTTATTTATGAGACTCTATATGTATGAATCTATTTCTAAACGATCCCGATCATATGTCGTATTGTTGGAACAAATATGATTCTAAGATCGGCATGTTTATTGATTGATGATCATGTCTCATAGATCATGGGTATGGAGATACCAAATCAATAAACATGGATACATGTGTTGGAGAACACATTGTTGGATAGACCCACCATGAGACACTACAGAATTAATGTGCCATTAGTTGGTCTCGGGTAGTGTTGGTACAAAGTCCTTAGACCTGAGATCACCATGGATTCCAACATGTGTAGTAGCCTACTTTGGGACTACCAAACGCTATTCCGTAATCGGGTAGTTATAAAGGTAGTTTTCGGATTTGCTATGAAACATGGAGTGGGATGTGAGTGATCAAGATGGAATTTGCCCCTCCTTTGGAGAGATATCTCTGGGCCCCTCGAGGTAATGGATTATGGAAATGCATGGCCATGCTAAGTTGATTGAGGAGTCAATCAATAGACGGATAATCCAATACGGTTCGAGTGAATGGTTAAGCTATTGAAGGGATGACACACATCTTGCCTATAGCTTAACCGGTATCGTGAGGCAAAGGGATTTGTGTACACATTACAGGTTCGAGCCGATATTATATTCTTGTATACTATGGTGTCAACATGTGCTGCTAGGCGCCGGCTGAGAGTCGGCTGAGTTGGACTCGAGCCGACGGTCGGCTAAGTTAGACTATAGCCGAAACCGAGTATACCTGAACCTACGGGTCGCACGCTTAAGGGGATAAGAACGGGCATTCGAGTTGGACTCGGATACGGCTCGATCGGATAGGGATCCGATCGGATAGAGTCCTATGGGCTTACGACGTGTGGGCGGCCAACTCTATGAGATACGGATGAGATCCGATTCAAAATAGAGTCCTAATCGGCCACTAGTCCTAGTCGGCCAACTCTATATAAAGGAGGGAGGGGTGGAGAGTTGCTACACGACAATTGCATCGCGTGCAACAGAAGTCGCCGAGATCAATCTCCACGGAAACCCTCCCCACTTTCGAGCCAAACCCTAGCCTTGCATCGCGTGCTAGCACACGGGTGTACGGCGTTCGTCCCCGGACGTGTGGATACTGTAGAGGCGCCGCTACGTTGCGCGCCGTTGATCGGCTTCGGATCGGCCGCAATCGGAGCGATCGGCCGCGGTCGGGCACATCGGAGCGAGGCGTGAGAACGCGGCCGGACGACTCGAATCGGCTGATTGGCAAATCGGCGTCTCCGGGAATCGGCTACACTGTTCGGATCGGATTGCCCGATTGGCTATTCCGCTGCACTCTACTCCAATCGGTAACGATCTATCGGCCCTTACTTGCAAGTGTTCCTGGTTTGCGCGGTAGAAATTTTTGTTTTCGGCTAGCGTAGCTTCCGCGTAACCCTTCAAGCAGATCAAATCAATTGGCACGCCTAGATCATCACAGGTAGCCAAGGACGGACCTGCACTGGAGCTAAGCAGATCTCCCAGGCCAGCGCATGAGAGAATTTTCTCATCAAGAGGCATCAAACCTAGTTTTAAAATTACACAAAATTTACGTTAATTGAATATAATATTTGGCACCTACATCAATTTTTCCATGATTTTTACCTTGCATGGATTATTTTAGAAAATTAGGGTAACCTTTCTAGGTTTATGTGTTTCCACTTCGTACATGCATCTAAATCTCTATAAGAATTATATTTTTGACTATTCCTAACATGAGGTGATGTTATTAAGTTTGATTTCACTTCCTATAGCATAGTTCTCTTCTCATATATATACATATATATATATACACACAATTTTTTCACTTAGGTTTTGGGTTGGGAGGATGCTTATGAAGGTGAGTAAGGTGGAATATTTCCTTTATAGGCATTTTATTTATTCACCTCCACACTGGTGACATGTTCTCAGATGAGTGGTCCATTTAGTTTAGTGAGGATTATTATTAGTAATGTCGATATATTTTAAGGTGTATGGTCCCTATGGTAACTTTCTCTAGTGAGCACTAGGCCTTAATCGTTTAGTCGTTTATCTAGAATCTTAGTTGTTATTTATGAGACCTATTATGAATTGAAAATCGAAAAGCCAAATACACATAAATGACTCAAGCCAAAACATGTTTTATGCATATGCATGCACCTATGTTTTGATGGCATTTATGTTCTAGGTTAGGAATGAAAAAGGTTTTAATTTATTCTAAAAATTTTAATCATGCAAATAGGTTGAAGTTCTTTAACCTAAGTTAGAAAATGAAAAATTTTGGTTCTCAAAATTGAAAAACTTCACTGTCATGTGATTTTGACTAAAATTCTTTGACCCTAGAATTTGGGTATGTGACAGCTCTATCCCCCTTAAAGGAAATCGCGTCCCCGAGATTTGGGTTGGGTTGAGGATGGAAGTGTGTTTGCCCTACGAGGATTAATCTATGCAGGGTCTCGTCCCAATAATATAATGGACAGGACATTCTCTTAGGATAAGGCGGAATTCGTCGACGATTAGGGCTTGGAGTCGCAGGGTCCAGGTGCGAAAAAGGAAATTTCCTCATTGGCTCAGGGAGATGGATAGATTCGTCGCTGGAGATGATGCTCGGATGATAGTGGTGCCGAGGCGCTTTGGTCGCGGTGGCTACATTCTGGCGAAGGTGGTTGTCGCTTGGCAATGGGTGTAGGTAAAAGTGTGGTATGTCGGTTCAGCCATTCGTACATTACTGGCTTGAATAACATACCGACTAGTCTTTGTTTGGGGGCTATGGTGGGATGCGTTAGAGGATGGTTGCCAAGATTTTGATGTGGGGCATGAAAGGATGATCCGAATACACTATAATGGATACAACTGCAGTGAAGCTCTAGGTTTCTGATAACATGGTTTTATCAGCTTCTTGTTATTATATAGTCTTTTCGAACATACAAGATTTAATATATCTAACTTTAAGTCTTTCTTAAGTTGTATAATAGACTCGCTTTATCAAAGTTGTGGAAACCTTTATTGGAGAAGTGGGGGAAAATGTTCTTGTCGAGCATGATGGTTGTCTGGTATTCTGGTGGGTGATGAAGGATTGGTACAAAAGATTCGGTGGCACCAAGTTTTCGTACGGGCACAATGGTGGAAATCTGGGGGCCAAACCGTAGTTTGGTTGAGCTTATGTCTACGAGTCTAATTTTTTCGGACAGCGACTGAATTAATTGCTAAGTCAAAGCCAAACAGGTTTCGGCTTATTATTGCATACATTCCTTTGGGTGCTTACATGAAAGGCGACATGGTAGCCGTATTACATATGTTTTTCTACAGCACGGTTCCTTCAGCTAAGGATGGAAAACAGCAGTAGAACTCTCCCCAATCGGGTAGTTCATAGTGAAGGTGGGAAGTGGTAACATAGGCATTGTTTTGAATACTAGAAGCTAACATGCTATGCTATCCCCCTTAAAGTTTAAAAGTTTTTGGCTAGGAGGATTCGCGAAATAGAAGATAAACTGGTTTGGTAGTCTCAGGTCTATCTACACCATGTTTTGCTGAGAACAGGGCATAATGTCCAACCGACTAATAGGTGGTGGCGGTGTCCGTCTAAAGAATAATCTTTCCAAAAAGGTGTTTGCTAGTCTATTGATCCTATCCGAAATTTTTCATAGGCATGGAAAAGGTCGCAACTACACATGGGTTTATATCCATATACTTGGGTCATGGTAGGAATTTGATTGTTATATGGCATGTGTGGCAATAACTCTTTTATGTGAAAAAGGTATGCATCAATGCTATGATATTATGATGGATGAATAATACGATGAATGTATGGAATGATTCAGTGCTTAAGAAGATATTTTTTGTATTGCCTTCATGCCACAGAACAAATATGTGTGTATATATATATATATTATGAGACCTATTATGAATTGAAAATCGAAAAGCCAAATACACATAAATGACTCAAGCCAAAACATGTTTCATGCATATGCATGCACCTATGTTTTGATGACATTTATGTTCTAGGTTAGGAATGAAAAAAGGTTTTAATTTGTTCTAAAAATTTTAATCATGCAAATAGGTTGAAGTTCTTTAACCTAAGTTAGAAAATAAAAAATTTTGGTTCTCAAAATTGTAAAACTTCATTGTCATGCGATTTTGACTAAAATTCTTTGACTCTAGAATTTGGGTATGTGACAGAATCAAACGAGGATATCTGACATAGCCGATTCCGATAGGGGTGATGGATATGATCGATATCGGCGGGAAAGCATTAAAATCATTATTAGATTCGGTTTCAAGTGCTTCACTGATGTTGCCATACACGGATAAAATCCTGAAAAGGCAATTGTATCTGTTAGTTACGATATTTTAAATAGTTTCCTTATAGATAATGTCGAGGACAGTTTGTTTTAGGCATATCTGTAATTCAAGTTGTAATAGAGATAGGAATCATGTCCATTACAGAGATTTGGGTATAAATACGACACAAGACCCTGTAATTATTATCGACAATCAGATCAATACAACTTTCGGCGCATCGCCACCTTTTCTTTTAGTTAATTTTGACAAGTTCTTGCTTTGCGTTGGGTTGCATCAGGTTTCGATCTCCGACAAGAGGTAAATCTTGTTTCAAGTGGCTTGCGCTCTCGGGACTAGTGCTTCCATCATCATGATACTCTAATATTATCTTCCTAATCTGCTGATTTATCATATGTATTATATAACCCAGACCAATGTCGCCATCTAATTTCAGTCGGCTGGTATTTATTGATAGATAACAGCTAGTGAAATTAGATGTCAAGGTTGGTTTAGATTATATAATGTATTTACCATCTCGAAAGGCTTTTGTCGGCATGTTTAGATCTCGTATCTCTCTTTATGCTTAATGCTGCATCGATTGGGTCCGATCTGTTAAATAATATTTAGAACTATACAGATCTATCTTGCTTACAATTGCTATTAGAGATAGTATCAGGGTTTCAGCCGATCTTATCTGATTTAACCTATTTTGTTTGTTTTATTCTCATTTGATATGGTAAATCTGCCCTCTATATTTAGATATGTTAAGCCTGTTATATATTCATACTATATTCACACTATATAACAAATCTGCCCTCTATATTCACACTAAATATGTTAAGCTTGTTATCAATCTGTTAAGAAACTTTAACATATGATTGTTGCTTGTTTAATGTATTTCGTTTATTACGATACCTGAGTATACAGCGGTATCGGAGTACTAGCCAATACATGTTAGATTCATCTCCTCAACTATGCTGTGAACAAGTATAATCTTTGTCTTAGAGTATTTTTAGATCTAAGTGATTTATACTATCTCGGTACACTATCAATCTATCCCAGTCACTTGGTTTAAATGTGCTTTAAGACTTGGATTACATTCTGTTAACATCTACAGCCGATCGGACGAATCTAGTTGCTGGCGATTCAATGCATATTACATCGGCACAATGTCAAACAATACGTCATCGGCCACCAGCCGATCGGCTATCGATCTAACATTGTTTTCTCTTTTTAGTTTCTTGTTGGTTGCAAGAACAAACCAACTGGCACGCCTACGAACCTCAAGTAACATATTTGGACCTGCACTAGAGTAAAGCAAATCTCTCAGGCCAGTGCGTAGGAAATTTTCTCATCAACACGCTTTTGGCACGCCCAGTGGGACTCCAGATCACAAGCTAGACGCAATGGTGAACATCAAGACCTCTAAGATCGACCAGGAAAACATCATCCGGATCACGATGGAAAAGTTGACGCCTGAGCAAAAGGCTGAATATCAGGAGATGATGGACAAGTTACAAAGTCAGTATCTGCTCTTTTGTTCAGACCAGGTTAGGAACAAGCGTCCAGAGATACAAGGTGAAAATGCCAGCTGAAGAGGAGCCCAAGACAAGCTCTGCTAAGGGCAAAGAGCCAGACACCACGCAGGAGGAAGGCCCAGAGCTAAACAATTTCCAAGATAGGATTGACTACACCGTCCATCAGGCATTGGTACCAATCTGGCATCCTAGTCAATACTCTTAACAATATCATCAGCTCTGTTGTCGACTCCAGGATTGCCGAGCACCAAGCCAAGGGCCCAATTTTCCTTCCTGATGGAAAGTTTCCACCGTACAGGACCTTGGTCACTGATGGGTTGTAGCCTGTTGTAGGAATACCCCCGGGTCAGCCGATGGAACCAGCATCAACTCCTTTGAAGCCGATTATACTGCCACCGACACAGAAGCAACTAGATTTCAACCCCATGGTTCTGACTAGGCCGCAGCCCCACCACATGGGGATATGACGTCCCTAAAGTTTCTACAAAGTAGGTCGCGGCCATGTTCAACGCGAATTGGCCACTTCCACAACCGATCCCAAATGTACCGATAGGGTCATACACGCCAGAACCACAGCAACACCCTATTGGTCCTCAGCCCGGTCATGATCAACAACCTCATGCAGTGCATCAATCCCCTCAACATCACATGGGGGGCAATTTCAATCATCTATATCAGCCTCATTCACCCTAGATGCAGTACCGGCCAGCACCAGTACCTCAGCCTCAATATCTGCCTCAAGCTGGTTAGTTCAAGCAGATATAGCAGCAAGTGCAACAGAAACCTTGGGCAGACATGATTGCCGATGTGATGAGGGAACAATTTGGCCTCAAGCCCAAGGACACTGGCAACATGTATCGATATCCTTATCCTGAATATTTTGAGAGGGTTCCATTGCCGAACCGATACAAAGTGCCAGACTTCTCCAAATTTTTAGGGCAGGACAGTGTCTCCACGTATGAACATGTCAGCCGATTCCTAGCTCAATGCGGAGAGGCATCGGCTACGGACGCTCTGAGGGTTAGACTTTTTCCTCTCTCCCTCTCTGGATCGGCTTTCACCTGGTTTTCTTCGCTCCCATACAACTCTGTACAAAGCTGGGCCGATTTGGAGAAACAGTTTCACCGATATTTCTATACTAATGTCCACGAGATGAAATTGTTTGACTTGACGGCTATCAAGCAGAAGCACGATGAATCGGTCCAAGACTACATTCAAAGGTTTAGGGACATGAGGAACATGTGCTATAGCCTGGTGCTGTCAGATTCACAACTAGCCGATCTTGCCTTCCAGGGTTTGCTAACACCTATCCGGGAGAGATTTTCGGCTCAAGACTTTGAGAGCCTAGCACACTTGGCCCAGAAAGTTACTGCCCATGAACAGCGATTCCAAGAGGCCGAGAAAGCTTTCAAGAAGGTTGGCCACGCTGCTTATGCTTCTGACTCTTAGTCTGACGATAGCGAAACCGAGGTAGCAGTAGCCGATTGGACCAGAAACAAGAAGGTGATCACCTGTCAATGGGTAAAGAATTCGGCTAAAGATGAAAAATACAATTTTGACATCACCAAAGCCGATAAAATATTCGATCTGCTACTTCAGGACAAACAGATTCAACTTCCAGCCGGCCATGTCATCCCATCAGCCGAAGAGGTAAAGAAGAGGAAGTACTGCAAGTGGCACAAGACTGGGTCTCATGGCACAAACGACTGCAAAGTGTTCTGACAACAGATTCAATCGGCTATAGAGGCAGGAAAAATCAAATTTGAAGACCCAAAGAAGCCAATGAAAGTTGATGGGAATACTTTTCCTGTTAACGTGGTCCATGCCAGTCGCAGGCCAGCCGACAGTGATCCCCGGGAGACGGATAGCTTGATCAAATTCATGAAGAACTTCTTAGAAAGGGAATCACCGTCTTCTACCAAAGTCATCAAAAAATGTCGGCAGGAAGATAACAGACAGGAAGAGGAGTATTATGAGGCAGGCAACAGCTTTGATCCCCATTGGAGTTGTGAGTTTTTCAGATTTTGTTGGAACCAGGGGATGAGGATGCTGTCGTTGCAAGATTGCCCAGCGTGCGGCGATTACAATAGACAACACGCCTCTTGGCACACTGCAAGTTCAAGCCGATCTGCACATGGAGAAAATCAACTGAAGCAAAAGAGACTCCTCGTTCACCAAAGGTTGGGTCCGATTCATCAAGACTTTTTCCAAGATGATGATAATGATAATGAGGAGGAAACTACCAACCCACAATGGTGCCCCTCTAATACCTTCACAAAGACCCAGAAAAGGAAGGTGCAACAACTGAAGAGTGAGGGTCGGCTGCAAGAGGTTCAAGCCAAAATCGATTATCGGCTAAGAAAAAAGAAGAGGCAACAATGCCAGAGGAAAGAGTGGCATGTGAAGAGTGAGACTATGTCAGCCGATGAACCTCAAGCCGACAAAGCAAAGAGATTGGCCAAAGGAAAAGCTATGGCCCCTGCATCGGTCAACATGGTCTTTATGTTGCCGACTGAGTATGAGGCAGCTCAGGCTGATGCAGACGTGGTTGATCAGTCCATGGCCAAGTTGGTTTTGTCCCCGGAGCAAGCCGTTTTTGTAAAACCAGAGGGAACAGGGCATCGGCATCTCAAACCACTGTATGTCAAGGGATTTGTCAACGGCAAGGCGATATCGAAAATGTTGGTCGATGGGGGGTGCAGCTGTCAACTTGATGCCCTAAGCCACTTTCATAAAGTTAGGCAAAAAGTCGGACGACCTCATCAAGACCAATATGATTTTGAAGGACTTTAGAGGGAACCCATCTGAGACCAAAGGAGTTCTAAACGTGGAGCTGACAATCGACAGCAAAACTATGCCTACAACCTTCTTTGTCATCGATGGGAAGGGATCATACAGTCTGTTGCTGGGAAGGGATTGGACCCATGCTAATTGTTGCATCCCTTCTACCATGCATCAAAGCTTAATCCAATGGCAAGGCGACAAGGTTGAGATCATGCCAGCCGACAGGTCAGTAAACATTGCCAATGCCGATTTAATCCTTCGGGAGATGGATGGTATCGATTGTTCATCCGGCAAAGTCCGGGAAGTCGATTATCTGAAGGTGTCTGATTCTAACATACAGCCAGTTGGAGATGAAGAGCCCCAATTGCTACTTTGAGCACGTTGTGAAGGGATCAAGCTCCTACACCGAGGACACCGTAGAAGATCTCGATGGCAAACTAGGACAAGGCTTCATGTTGGTCGACGATTTAGAAGAGGTTGATATAGGTCCAGGAGATAGGCCTAGGCCGACATATATCAGTAAAAAATTGTCTTCTCTTTTTAGAACCAAGCTTATTGAATTGTTAAAGGAATATAAAGATTGCTTTGCTTGGGAATATTTAGAGATATCAAGTCTTAGCCGATAAATTGTCGAACATCGGCTCCCTATTAACTATCGACAGTACAAACAGCCTCCTAGGAGGTTCAAAGCTGATATGTATGATGCAATTAAGGCCAAAATCAATCGATTGTTTGATGTTGGTTTTATTCGGCTGTGCCGATACGCTGAGTGAGTTTCAAACATAGTTCCAGTTATCAAGAAAAATGGCAAGCTTAGGGTGTGTATCAACTTTCGAGACCTAAACAAAGCTACCCCTAAGAACGAGTACCCCATGCCGATTGCCGATTTATTGGTGGATGCTGCTTCAGGGCATAATATTATAAGTTTTATGGATGGCAGTGCTGGATACAATCAAATCTTTATGGCCGAGGAAGACATTCATAAGACTGCTTTTCGGTGTCCTGGTGCAATCGACTTATGTGAGTAGGTTGTCCTGACATTCGGATTGAAAAATGTTGGAGCTACGTATCAGAGAGCTATGAATTATATTTTTCACGACCTAATCGGCTTCTTGGTTGAGATCTACATTGATGTTGTTGTGGCAATATCCAAGGAAGTCAAAGATCACATAGCCGATTTGAGAAAGGTTTTAGAAAGAACGAGGAAATATGGCTTGAAGATGAACCCTACCAAATGTGCTTTTGGCGTATCGGCTGGACAGTTCTTGGGATTTCTTGTTCATGAGAGGGGGATTGAAGTGACATAAAGGAGTATTAATGCGATCAAGAACATTCAACCTCCACAGGACAAGAAGAAGTTGCAATCTCTGATCGGCAAGGTAAATTTCATCAGGAGTTTTATTGCTAATTTATCTATGAAAATGGAGCCCTTTACGCCTTTACTAAGGCTAAAAGCCGATCAAGAGTTTACTTGGGAGGCAGAGCAGCAAAAGGCTTTGGATAATATCAAGGATTATTTGAGCTCCCCTCCAGTTTTGATTTCTCCACAGAAAGGAGTGCCTTTTAAGCTATATATGTCAGCCAATGAGAAGTCAATCTGTTCGGTTTTAATCCAGGAGTTCGAGGGCAAGGAAAGAGCATATTTTATCTAAGCAGAAGTCTTTTGGATGCAAAAACAAGGTACTCTCCTGTGGAAAAGTTATGTTTGTGCTTGTATTTTTCCCGCACCAAGTTAAGGCATTATTTGCTATCCAATGAATGCACAGTGGTCTGCTAAGCCGATGTAGTTAAATATATGCTATCGGCTTCAGTGCTGAAAGGAAGAGCTGGTAAGTGAATTTATGCTTTAACAGAATTTGATCTGAGGTATCAAGCACCCAAGGCAGTTATGGGACAAGCTATAGCCGATTTCAATGTTGAAGACTGGGATGATTCAATCGGCTCAGTTGACATAGTGCCTTGGATGTTGTTTTTCGATGGTTCAGTTTGTAGACACGGTTGTGGCATCGGCTTGGTCATAATATCACCTAGGGGGGCAAGTTTTGAATTTGCTTACACTATCGCGCCTTATGCAACCAATAACCAAGCTGAGGCCCTATTTGTTTCAGCTTTGTGGGTAGCTTTCCAGCTTCTGCTTTCCAGAAGCTGGAAAGCTAAAACAAACAGCCATCTTTTCGAGTTGGCTTTTGGAAAGCTGGAAAGCTAGTTTCTGAGGAAATGAATGGAAAGCTGGAAAGCTAGCTGAAATAAGCTTTTGCTGGCTTTTGGTGTGCTGAGAAGATAAAAATTTATTACAAAAGCTAATATTAAAAGATCATCGGCCCAGTAAGCTAGCTTTTCGAAAGCTAGCTTTCCGGAAAAGTTGGAAGCGTGTTCAAACAAACACATCGAGTATGAGGCCATCCTCAACGGGTTGCAACTTTTGGAAGAGGTCGAAGCTGATGCTGTTGAAATCATGGGTGATTCACTATTGGTCATCAATCAGCTAGCAGGAGAATATGAATGCAAGAATGACATGTTGATGATCTACAGTCAAAAGTGCCGAGAATTGATGGATGGTTTTTGGTTAGTAACTTTCAAACATATCCCTCGAGAGCATAATACTGAAGCTAATGATTTGGCTCAAGGGGCATTAGGATACAAGCCGATGTTGAAGTTGAAATTACAACAATCGTAGCCGATGATTAGAGGTATGATATTTTCAATTTAAAGAATCCTTCTCAATCGGCTTCAAGGAAATTGTGTTACAAGGCTCTAAGATATGTTTTGCTCGATGATGACATTTATTATCGGACGATTGATAAGGTGTTGCTTAGATGTTTGAGTGCCGATCAAGCCAAGGTTGTGATGGGAGAAGTGCATGAGGGCATTTGTGGTACTCATCAATCGGCTCACAAGATGAAATGGTTACTTTGGAGAGTTGGGTATTTTTGGCCAACCATGCTAGAAGATTGTTTCAAGTACTACAAAGGATGCCAGGATTGTCAAAGGTTTGGAGCAATTCAAAGGGCGTCAGCGTTGGCTATGAACCCTATTTTATCAAGCCATGGCCGTTCAGAGGATGCGAAATTAACATGATCGGCCAGATTAATCCACCATCGAGTAAAGGACATAAGTTTATATTGGTGGAAACCGATTATTTTACAAAGTGAGTGGAATCAATTCCTTTGAAAAAAGTTGATTCTGGGGATGCAATTTAGTTCATCAAAAAACATATTATTTACCGACTTGGCATCCCTCAAACAATCACAACCGAGCAGGGATCTATCTTTGTTTTAGATGAGTTTGTCTAATTTGCAGAGACCATGGGGATCAAATTGCTAAATTCTTCACCATATTATGCACAGGCAAATGGGCAAGCAGAAGCATCCAACAAAAGTTTGATTAAATTGATAAGGAGGAAGATCTCTGATTATCCAAAGCAGTGGCATAGCCGATTGACCGAAGCATTATGGTCCTATAGGATGGCCTGTCATGGATCAATTTAAGTGCCTCCTTACAAGTTGGTTTATGGACATGAAGCTGTATTGCCATGGGAGACTACCATCGGCTCAAGAAGGATTGAATTACAAGATGAGTTGATAGCTGATGATTATCACAGTCTTATGGTAGATGAATCCGAGGACTTGGTTTTGTCTAGGATGTGTGCTTTAGAAAAGGTGACTAGAGATAAGGAAAGAATTGCTCGTCATTATAACAAGAAAGTTGTGCCCAAGTCATTTTCAGAAGATGAGCTGGTTGGGAAACTGATCTTGCCGATTGGCACGAGAGATAATAAGTTCGGCAAGTGGTCACCTAACTGGGAAGGGCCCTTTAAGATCCACAAATGCATTTCCAAGGGAGATTACATGCTAGAAGGACTCGATGGAGAGGTATTGGAAAGTATTTGAAGAAACATCATCCCAGTATGTCGATCAATTCATGATTCAGCTGTATTGAGCCGATACATGGTAGCCGATGTGTTTACATCGCCTTTAGATGGCCGATATGATACATATTGTGGAGATTGTGGCAATCGGGTATATACATGGCAAGCTGTGGACCCCCGATTTTGAGTCGGGAATCTTTCGTGTTCATAGTACCATTCCCTGGATCAAGTAGTTGGTACCCACGAATGCAGTACTGGATAATCAAGTGCACATGCACGAATAGTCTTACAATACCATTATTACATAAATAGGCCCGAAGGCATTGTTCATCCCACAGGACCTTATGGTCCGAATTCAACATAAAAACAGAGTTTAGATAAGGCAGCGGAAAGAGGCAGCGGCTTGTCCATTGCCACAGGCAACGACCGGGACTAAGGTCTAATATGCGCCGTCATTTCCTTCGCCCTCCGGGTAGTACGCGTAGGGGTCTTCTGACTCTTCATTTCCATCAGCTGAAGGTTTGTGCGTATAGCAAGGGTGAGTACCAACCGTACTCAGCAAGTCAACACAGAATTGATGCATATGATAGGGTTAATCAAAGAACACGGCTAGAGTTATTTTTGCGTAAAGCCAGTTTTCACAATTCTTTTCACAAACCTATCGACTAGCCAAACAAGTTTTAATTTTCACAGTTCATTAATCCGGTGACGGTTCGTCTACCATCCCTCGTGATTCCAAGGATGGCTTCCCGCCTCCGGTTCGTCATGATTTTCTGGGGAATCTACCCCTTCTCGCTTATCGAGAAGTTGATCCACCAGCAAATGAAACCATCATGCAATCCCATCCCAGTATTTTGAAGTTCGAAGTCTAGCCAAGCGAAAGTCTTGTCACGATGCTCAATATCCGCGAGCACGGCTATTCGAATAGATTGATTCATTCACACTGCAAGGATGTACACTTTACCCGTACTCCGCGACACCCAACAAATGAGCCTACGCCTCAACACATGAGACGGTCACGGCAAAGCCTTTCGATAACCTTGCTTTGGCAGTACCCGCTCCATGAACTTTAGCCCTCATGCACTCTAGCCGTCCTTTTCTAGCAGTGAGAGGAGTTCTGGCGCACCCGGGGTAAGGGAAGTCTTTCCAGATCTTTAAGTTTAATTAACATTAGTTTATTCCCACCATTCATAACAAAGGCCGCAGCCTCATCCTCATCCCATAACCACATCATAGAGAACCATCTATGCAAGGATACTGCCTCCGCTCAGCTATCTAGTCGGCTAGGTCTATACCCATTCGAGAAGTACGGTTGTACTGGCTCGTTTCCCGACTATCTCATGGCTCGGTCCTTAATTGACCAGGGTCGGCACTTGCCTTTTCCGGAATCCACCCAAATCATCCGGCCGCCCCAGTCTAAAACATTTGTATAGTACTTTCAATTTTCATCAAACTTAGTTCATCATGGCCATGTGGCGCTCATGTCTCCACATGCCGAATCTCAACTACCTTCCCTAAGGTAGTTGCCCAAGCACAAGGCTTTTTCATAAAGTCATGAGTATGCATAATCTAAGTGTAGCATGGCTAAGCAGTTTACCGAAGTTATGCTTCGGTTGTTTGTATCACATCGCGAGTTACAAGGAGTAATTCTAAGGGTAATCAACAGCAAGGTATGGCATAACAAGTATAGGTAACTCTGTAAAGCATGCAGGTTTAGAGTTTAAAATAACATCATTTCGCAATTAGGATCGATATGTTCAAAGGGTGTGAAGACTTGCCTTGCTCGCACACTTGAGGGTGGGATCTTCGCGGTGTCGATGCCGGTTTCTTCGACGCTACCCGTACGTGCGAGAGATCAATTGAATTCAGTTAGAATTCAACTAAACACCGAGAGATCGAAAAGAACCACAAAAGCCATGAAAACAACTCCAAAAAGTTTTGCCAAAATTCTACTCGAGTTAGGACAAGGGTTGCGAGGAAAATCCGGGTTTTTGGAATCGAACCGATGTCCTAGGGTTTTTGCGAGTCGTCGATCGTAATTAAATTTGGAGCTTATGTTTAAAAATATCAGCGAGGAAAATTCGTGCTCGAACTTTGAGGGTTTGAGCACAAAAGCGAAACTCATTTCGATGGCGGAAAAGAATTAAACTGAATTCGGATTGAAAACGATGCGAAATAGAATTTCGGAAAACGTCCGATTCCGATTTTTCAAACTTCGCACCGAGAAAACATGCGAGAAAATAATTTATTTTTGCCCAAAATTTTACTCAAATCATCCCAAAATATTTTTCCAAATTTTCCAAAAATTTTTCCAAATTTTTCCCTATTTTTTTTTCTTTTCCCTATTCACGTGCACTCTTTCATGCCCGCCAGTGCTCGATCGGTGCCGGAGGAAAACAGAGGCGGCGAGAGAGGGACAAAGCGGCGCAGTGGGGGACTTACCGGCGACGGCGGCTCGGGGAGGAGCAAGGGGGCTCGGGGACCGGCTTGCGCACGGCGGCGACGGCTAAACGGCGGCGGCTTTTGGCGGTGGCGCTGAACGGCGAGATCACGGTGGCGGTGCGGTGGAATCGGCGCGGCGCGGCCCCTTTATAGGCGTGGCGCGGCGCGGCGCGAGAGGAGAGGGGGGACGGCTCGGGCATGCGCGGCGCGGCGCGACACGCGGCGCAGCTCGGGCGGGTACGGCGGGCGAGACGCGGCGGCGAGGGCGCACGGCGCGGCGGGGTCCGGAGCGGCGTGCGCGCGCGAGGTAGGGCCGGAGCGCTTCGCCGCCGCGTGGCGGCGCGCGCGGCGCGCGGGTGGCCGGTACGGGCGGGCGCGGCGGTGCGTGCGCGCGGCGCGCGGCGCGCGGTCCGGCTCGGCGCGGTGCTCGCGCGGCGCGTGGCGCGCGCGCGCGGCGCGTGCCGCGCGCGGCGCGTGGCGCGCGCGGGGGGGGCCGAGGCGCGGTTGGGCGTGTGGCGCGCGCGCGCGCGCAGACGCGGCGCGCGGCGCGCGCGCGCGGCCGGGGCGTACGGCGAGCATCTTGTGACCAATGAACAAGTGCGATCGTTAATTTTCCGATTTTCTATTTTCTTTTCCCATTTTCCATTTTCTTTCCTTCTAAAAATTCCAAAATAAATCCTAATATTGTAAAAATAATTTTTAACTCTATATTTTAAACTTTTTCTTGACTTTTATTTTCCACAATTATTTTTCATACTTATTTAAATTCTTTTTCCAAATTTTCATAATTCACTCATTTTTAACAAAATCGATTCCCACATTTCGGTACGCCTCCCGAAAATTTTACTATTTATTTTGTATTTTAATTTATCTTCTCCCAACCAAAATTTTTATTTTATATTACTCGAAATGCGTTTTCACAAATCCGC
This sequence comes from Oryza australiensis, assembly GCA_019925245.2. NCBI lineage: Eukaryota > Viridiplantae > Streptophyta > Magnoliopsida > Poales > Poaceae > Oryza > Oryza australiensis. The sequence continues at coordinate 158,639 of JAIFGZ020000326.1, read as the reverse complement.
ACTTTTTCCGATTCTTTTAAAACCCCAGTGCGACTTTCGCACCGACATTTTGTCAACTCCGAAAACTCCAAATACGCCAAAAAGGGAATTGACCACGACTAAATTTATGCAGCTGAGCTGGCAAATAAGAAACAACAAACCCGAGAAATAGCAATAAACCAAGGTTTTTGAAAGTTCCGATTTTACGCTCCGATTTCGGTTCTCCGATTTTCAGGATGTTACAAACCTACCCCCTAACAATAAATCTCGTCCCCGAGATTTCTTACCGGTCTTGAGTAGGTGTGGATATTCGTCCTCGGAACTCTTCGCTCTCCCAGTAGCCTCTTCTTCCGTGTGATTGCTCCATTGTACCTTGTACATGCGCCAAGATTTGGTCCGTGTCTTCTTTTCTGCCTCGTCCAATATCTTGATTGGATGCTCCGGGTAAGTGAGATCACTGTGGACGTGGATGGCTTCTAAAGGAGCTTGCTCTTCTGGTACCCGCAAACATTTCTTCAGCTGCGATACGTGGAATACTCGGGTGGACATCGGAGAGATTCTCGGGCGCTCCAATTGGTAAGCCACTTCTCCTCTCCTAGCGCTTATCAAGAATGGGCCCACGTATCGTGGTGCGAGTTTCCCTTGACTTTGAATCTCCGGGTTCCCCGTAGTGGTGAGACTTTTAGATACACGTAGTCACCTTCTTTAAATTCCAATTCTCTTCGACGGGTGTCCGCGTAGCTCTTTTGTCGTGATTGAGCGGCTTGTAGTCGGTCCCGGATCGCGCGAACCTTTTCCTCTCGCCTCCTTAATTATGTCGGCCCGAATATGGTTCGTTCACCGGTCTCCGACCACATTAATGGGGTTCGACATCGGCGACCAAATAAAGCTTCGTTTGGCGACATCTTCAAACCGGCTTGGTAGCTGTTGTTGTAGGAGAACTCGGCGTACGGCAAACATTTCTCCCAATCCTTGGTGAAATCCAACGCACGGCTCTCGGCATGTCTTCTAGCACTTGATTCGTCCTCTCGGTCCGCCCGTCGATGCGGGTGATAAGCGGTACTAAAGGCAAGGTGACTGCCGAGTGCCTCGTGGACCTTGCTCCAAAAATGAGATGTGAATTGGGTACCACGATCCGATATAATCCTTTTTGGTACACCGTGGAGACACACAATCCTACTCATATATAATTCCGCTAGCTTGGCACTCGTTGTAGTTGGTTTTCACAGAATAAATCGCGTCTTGGTGAGCCGATCTACTATTACCCAAATGGAATCGTAACCGTCGCAGTCTTGGGTAATCCTACTATGAAATCCATGCCTATCTCGTCCCATTTCCATTCGGAATCTTGAGTGGCGCAGCAAGCCGGGCGTTGATGTTCGGCTTTCACCCTTTGGCACACATCGCACACGGCTACGTATTCGGCTACATCCCTCTTCATATTAGGCCACCGGTATTCTCCTTTTAAATCCCGGTACATTTTCGTGCTTCCGGATGTAACGAATATGCCGATTCGTGGGCTTCCTTTAAGATCAATCCCCTCAAACCGCCTCGTTCGGCACACAGATTCTCTTCTTGTACCACAAGATTCCCTTGTCATCTACGAAAACTCCCGAGCGCGTCCACGCCATACGTTCCTTAATTTCCTGGATTTCCTCATTCCCTCTTTGGGCTTCCTCTATTTGAGTTCTCGTAGGGGCTGGATTTCCAGTGAGTTCACTTCTCCGTGAGGAATCAGTGCGATTGAGCCGAGCCATTTCTTCCTGGAGCTCATTAGCCACACCTCCCAATTCCATGTGGTTGCATTGGGCTTTGCGGCTCGCGCATCGGCCACTACATTTGCCTTGCCAGATGGTAATGGATTCCTAGATCGTAATCCTTGATCAACTCCAACCATCGCCTCGTCGTAGGTTGAGATCAGCTGAGTAAAGAAATATTTCAAGCTCTTGTGATCGGTATACACATCACGGCGGTTTCCGATCGATAGTGTCTCCGGATCTTCAATGCGTGTACCACTGCGCTAATTCCAGGTCATGTGTGGGGTAATTCTCTTCGTGGGGTCGTAACTGTCGTGAGGCATACGCTACGACCTTCCCATCCTGCATTAACACTCCTCCCAATCCTTGCCGGGATGCATCACAGTACATCACGAAGTCCTTCCGGTTGTCGGGTAAGGTCAAGATTGGAGCGGTGGTTAACTTTTCTTTTAATTGGTCGAAGGCTTTTTGGCACTTTTCATTCCATTCAAACTTCTTTTCCTTCTTCAGAAGTTGAGTCATGGGTCGGGCTACGGTGGAAAACCCTTCGATAAACCGTCGGTAATAACCGGCCAAGCCCAAGAAACTCCGAACTTCCGTTACCGACTTGGGTGCCTTCCATTCCATAACGGCCTCGACCTTGGCGGGGTCTACTGCTACTCCTCCGGCTGAAACCACGTGGCCGAGGAAAGCGACCTCCTTGAGCCAGAACTCACATTTGCTGAACTTTGCATACAGCTGGTGCTCTCGTAGCTTTTCCAGTACTAGTCGTAGATGCTCCGCGTGTTCATCATCGTTCTTGGAGTAGATAAGTATATCGTCGATGAACACCACCACGAATTTGTCCAGGTATTCCATGAATACCTTGTTCATCAGGTTCATAAAGTAGGCAGGGGCATTGGTCAATCCAAAGGACATCACTGTGAACTCGTATAAGCCGTATCGTGTAGAGAATGCCGTCTTAGGAATATCTCCGGCTCTAATCTTCAACTGATGATATCCTGACCGTAGATCAATCTTGGAGAACACCTGTGCACCCTTAAGTTGATCGAATAGGTCATCGATCCGGGGCAGCGGGTACTTGTTCTTGATAGTGACTTCGTTCAGCGATCGGTAGTCCACACACATTCTCATGCTCCCATCCTTCTTCTTGACGAAGAGTACTGGAGCTCCCCAGGGAGAAGAGCTGGGGCGAACGAATCCCTTCTCTTGTAGTTCCTTTATTTGCTTCTTGAGTTCCTCCAACTCGTTGGCTGGCATTCGATAGGGTCTCTTGGATATGGGGGCAGTACCAGGCATTAAGTCGATGATGAACTCTACGTCGCGATCCGGGGGCATTCCGGGTAATTCCTCGGGAAACACATCCGGGTATTCTTGTACTACTGGCATTCCACCTAGAGGTAGCATGGTGAACACTCCCGCAGCTTGTTCACACATTGGTTTTGATCCATAGTTATGCTCATCGGTGATCCCACGGGGTGGATACCGTGACTTCCCTTTGCAGTCTATAATTCCATTATTTTTGGTCAACCAATCCATTCCGAGTATGACATCTATGGTTTGGGGCGATAACACCATAAGGTTTGAGAGAAACACCACGTCTCTAATCCGTATGGGCACGTTAATGCGGCATGGGGTACGGTTATGTCTCCCCAGGCGAGTGTACCAACATAGGCCTCTTAAGTGCTACTTGGTGTAGGTGGTGTTGTTTGCTTACTTGGGAAGATATGAATGAATGCGAGGCTCCGAGATCGAATAAAACTTTAACGGTGTAGAGTTGATAGAGAACATACCCATCAATACGCTCGGTCCTCCCGTGCTTCTTCGCCCGCACATGATTCACCCGGCCACGTCGAAACCCGGTGGCGGCCTCGTTGGGTAGTGGGGTCCTGACAGGACCTCGTCCCCGCCGCAGGGGGGGGGGTTCCTCGGACGGGTGTGGCATTGGCGCCGGTGCGCACGGGGTGTTGCGTGGTTTTGGGCAGCTATTGGAGTAATGCCCGAATTCTCCGCAGTTGAAACGCTCACATTCCTTCTTCCGGAGCGGCTAGGGTTGGTGTGGGTGTACGAAGCCGTGGTGTAGCCGACGTTGACATGGTCGGAAGCGAGAGGACGTCCGGTTGCGGGACGTTTGGCTTCCATCCACGGGTGGCTCCCTTGGGGCGTTGTGGCGTTCCCGAAATGGGCGAGCCATAGCGAGCCTCCTTTTGCGGTTATTGTCCACCACCTTTTGGTCATGCTCAAGTCGGACGACCTTGTTGATGAGGCTTTGGAGACCGGTGTGATCCCGCCCGATCATTGGTCCCCTCGGTTCGTCATTTAGTCCCTCAATGAATTTGTCTATCTTTTCTTCTTCGTCCGCTGTGTCGCCGGTGGCGTAACGGGCAAGCTGGGTAAATTGTTCGATACTCCCGTCCGAGGTGTTCCCTTGACGCATCTGCGGAACTCGTTCTTCTTCATCCTCATTACCGCAGCTGGCACGAAATTCTCACGGAACGCAGCCGTGAATTCCTCCCATGTTGGCTCGCCGGCGTCTTCACTCGTGTCTCCTTGTAGGTGTCCCACCGGTCCACTCGCGGGACCCTCCAACCGGTTAGTAGCAAAGACCACTCTATCGGCTTCTCGGACTCGACGAGGGTTAGCTTCTTTTCTATCACTCTTAGCCAATCTTCGGCGTCCATAGGTTCTTCGGCCGTGGAAAAAGTGGGCGGCTTAGCTCTCATGAATTCCCCCAAACTCGATCCTCCTCGACCTCCTTGATTATTGGCGATCGCTTGGAGTAGCCGGGTGCATAGCCATGACCTCCGCCGGGGTGGAGGGGTTGGGTTCCGGCGGGTTTTCGTTGGTTGCCGCGGCTCGCGACGATGTGCCATCGAAGAAGAGAGATGAATTAAGAGAGCGATCTAGTTTAGGTTATGGTTCACAGGAAATTTTTCTTCAAGTTCCTTCGAATGATCTTCACTCAACAGACAAGGTGAAACAATAAATAGCATACGAATTAAGACATCGCAAGGCGATGCCCAGGTTCATCATGTTACATAAGGGGGTACATGGACTGTACACACACAGTCCTCCATGCCAGGATAGCAATAATAATTATATCGTTCAACTAGATCAACTAATTAAGGGTAAATAGGAAGTGCCGCGGTCGGGAAGGTCCTTCCGCCTAGTCATCCAACCACCCGCAAGAGCCGGGCGCCGGAAGTGGGTGGTCTGCGTGAAGCAAACCGAAGTCCCCACGGCTCGGAGGTGGCGGCCTCGAGTCACGCCGAATCTTTCGACTCGGTGGCCGCGTACTCTTGCGAGCGATCGGCGGGTGAGGGCCTCCGTGTGAGTCAAGCGACGAGGGGAACTTCCTCCTCCATTGAGTCGGTGTCGCTAGACTCCCATTTGATCTCCATGGGCTCCGCCTCGGACTCCGTGTCGGTGTGGATCTCGGATGGGGTTACCCTCTCCCGATCCCGGCTCGGAGGGACCGGTACGGAGCTCGGGGTGGCAGCAGCTGGGTCGACCGGTATGGTGCGGGCTCTGTGCTCAACATGAAAGCTTGCTCCATCATAGCTTGAAAAGTATCAAAGCTTGCTGGAGTTATATGGTAATAGTGATCGGGCACGGGGCGGGATGTGGTGGTACGGGCTCGGTGGAAGTACTGCAGCGTAGACGGGGTGAGTGTGCATGTTCCTCTAGCCGGTTGATCTGCGCTTGCTTTTCCGAGCGCTCTTCCAGCTCTACTAGAGCCTCCCCTCGGGCCATGTAGCGGTCCGAGAGTTGCTCATCTGAGCACCATTGGCTGCGGCGTGTTCCAGCATGCTTATCTGGTCTCCACAGCCTTGGTGGTGGCGACCGATCATTGAGCGTGCTGCGATCGTTGATCTTGAGCGGGGCCTCCTCGTAACGATCGTCTGTGTCTCCGCCCAACGCGATAAACGCGTGACCATCGGGTTGTAGCAGCGGGGGTAGCCTCCACGGTGCGACCGGGTTGCCCTCTTCGCGGTAAGGGTGATGCACGAACTCGTCATTGTGAGTTCGGCACGGTGTTCCGCATTAAGGCGAAGGAAGGCCTCGCGAGCGGCATCCCGAATAGCCCTTCGCTAGGTCCGGTGGTAGCGAGTGTGGAAGCGTAGGATGTCTCACTCCCCATGCGGGCTTCTATGGACACGGCGCCTCCCAGCTGGATACATCTCGGAGCCATGTCTCTTGGTGTGATAAGTGGGCGGTTCCGGTATCTCAAGCACCATAGTAGAGACGAAGTTGTACCACGAACCCCTCGTCTCGTGGGATAGTGACTTCCCGGTTCCGTCGTGGTTTGACATCCGCTTTACGGGCAATTTAGGGTTAGCGAGAGGGAGCTATCATAATCATTTGGTAAAAAGAAATACGGATGTAGAAAAGATATATTTGCATTTTCGGAAATAATAGTTTAAAACTGTTCCTACCGTAGGGATATTTCCCTTTAGCCATCTAGTTAGGGGTAGGGCGCCATTTGGTCTTAGCCTACGGTCGCATGGCTCTGATACCAGCTCTGTGGACCCCCGATTTTGAGTCGGGAATCTTTCGTGTTCATAGTACCATTCCCTGGATCAAGTAGTTGGTACCCACGAATGCGATCTTGGATAATCAAGTGCACATGCACGAATAGTCTTACAATACCATTATTACATAAATAGGCCCGAAGGCATTGTTCATCCCACAGGACCTTATGGTCCGAATTCAACATAAAAACGAGTTTAGATAAGGCAATGCGGAAAGAGGCGCGGCTTGTCCATTGCCACGGCAACGACGGGACTAAGGTCTAATATGCGCCGTCATTTCCTTCGCCCTCCGGGTAGTACGCGTAGGGGTCTTCCGACTCTTCATTTCCATCACAAGGTTTGTGCGTATAGCAAGGGTGAGTACCAACCGTACTCGGCAAGTCAACACGAATTGGTGCATATGATAGGGTTAATCAAAGAACACGGCTAGAGTTATTTTTGCGTAAAGCCGTTTTCACAATTCTTTTCACAAACCTATCGACTAGCCAAACAAGTTTTAATTTTCACAGTTCATTAATCCGGTGACGGTTCGTCTACCATCCCTCGTGATTCCAAGGATGGCTTCCCGCCTCCGGTTCGTCATGATTTTCTCGGGAATCTACCACTTCTCGCTTATCGAGAAGTTGATCCACCAACAAATGAAACCATCATGCAATCCCATCCCGGTATTTTGAAGTTCGAAGTCTAGCCAAGCGAAAGTCTTGTCACGATGCTCAATATCCGCGAGCACGGCTATTCGAATAGATTGATTCATTCACCTGCGGTGGATGTACACTTTACCCGTACTCCGCGACAGCCCAACAAATGAGCCTACGCCTCAACACATGAGACGGTCACGGCAAAGCCTTTCGATAACCTTGCTTTGGCAGTACCCGCTCCATGAACTTTAGCCCTCATGCACTCTAGCCGTCCTTTTCTAGCAGTGAGAGGAGTTCTGGCGCACCCGGGGTAAGGGAAGTCTTTCCAGATCTTTAAGTTTAATTAACATTAGTTTATTCCCACCATTCATAACAAAGGCCGCAGCCTCATCCTCATCCCATAACCACATCATAGAGAACCATCTATGCAAGGATACTGCCTCCGCTCAGCTATCTAGTCGGCTAGGTCTATACCCATTCGAGAAGTACGGTTGTACTGGCTCGTTTCCCGACTATCTCATGGCTCGGTCCTTAATTGACCAGGGTCGGCACTTGCCTTTTCCGGAATCCACCCAAATCATCCGGCCGCCCCAGTCTAAAACATTTGTATAGTACTTTCAATTTTCATCAAACTTAGTTCATCATGGCCATGTGGCGCTCATGTCTCCACATGCCGAATCTCAACTACCTTCCCTAAGGTAGTTGCCCAAGCACAAAGCTTTTTCATAAAGTCATGAGTATGCATAATCTAAGTGTAGCATGGCTAAGCGGTTTACCGAAGTTATGCTTCGGTTGTTTGTATCACATCGCGAGTTACAAGGAGTAATTCTAAGGGTAATCAACGGCAAGGTATGGCATAACAAGTATAGGTAACTCTGTAAAGCATGCAGGTTTAGAGTTTAAAATAACATCATTTCGCAATTAGGATCGATATGTTCAAAGGGTGTGAAGACTTGCCTTGCTCGCACACTTGAGGGTGGGATCTTCGCGGTGTCGATGCCGGTTTCTTCGACGCTACCCGTACGTGCGAGAGATCAATTGAATTCAGTTAGAATTCAACTAAACACCGAGAGATCGAAAAGAACCACAAAAGCCATGAAAACAACTCCAAAAAGTTTTGCCGAAAATTCTACTCGAGTTAGGACAAGGGTTGCGAGGAAAATCCGGGTTTTGGAATCGAACCGATGTCCTAGGGTTTTTGCGAGTCGTCGATCGTAATTAAATTTGGAGCTTATGTTTAAAAATATCAGCGAGGAAAATTCGTGCTAGAACTTTGAGGGTTTGAGCACAAAAGCGAAACTCATTTCGATGGCGGAAAAGAATTAAACTGAATTCGGATTGAAAAACGATGCGAAATAGAATTTCGGAAAACGTCCGATTCCGATTTTTCAAACTTCGCACCGAGAAAACATGCGAGAAAATAATTTATTTTTGCCCAAAATTTTACTCAAATCATCCCAAAATATTTTTCCAAATTTTCCAAAATTTTTCCTAATTTTTCCCTATTTTTCTTTTTTTTTTCTCTATTCACTGTGCACTGTTTCATGCCCGCCAGGTGCTCGATCGGTGCCAGAGGAAAACAGAGGCGGCGGCAGAGAGGGACAAAGCGGCGCAGTGGGGGACTTACCGGCGACGGCGGCTCGGGGAGGAGCAAGGGGGCTCGGGGACCGGCTTGCGCACGGCGGCGACGGCTAAACGGCGGCGGCTTTTGGCGGTGGCGCTCGGGAACGGCGAGATCACGGTGGCGGTGCGGTGGAATCGGCGCGGGCGCGGCCCCTTTATAGGCGTGGCGCGGCGCGGGCGCGAGAGGAGAGGGGGGGGGACGGCTCGGGCATGCGCGGCGCGGCGCGACACGCGGCGCAGCTCGGGGGCCGGGTACGGCGGGCGAGACGCGGCGGCGAGGGCGCACGGCGCGGCGGGGTCCGGAGCGCGCGTGCGCGCGCGAGGTAGGGGCCGGAGCGCGGCTTCGGCCGCGTGGCGGCGCGCGCGCGCGCGGGGGTGGCCGTACGGGCGGGCGCGAGCGGTGCGTGCGCGGCGCGCGCGGCGCGCGGGGTCCGGCTCGGCGCGGTGCTCGCGCGCGCGTGGCGCGCGCGGCGCGGCGCGCGTGCCGCGCGCGCGTGCGCGCGCGGGGGGGGCCGAGGCGCGGTTGGGCGCGTGGCGCGCGCGCGCGGCGCGCGGCGCCGGCGGCGGCGCGCGCGCGCCGCCGGCCGGGCCGTACGGCGTCGAGCATCTTGTGACCAATGAACAGTGCGATCGTTAATTTCCCGATTTTCTATTTTCTTTTCCCATTTTCCATTTTCTTTCCTTCTAAAAATTCCAAAATAAATCCTAATATTGTAAAAATAATTTTTAACTCTATATTTTAAACTTTTTCTTGACTTTTATTTTCCACAATTATTTTTCATACTTATTTAAATTCTTTTTCCAAATTTTCATAATTCACTCATTTTTAACAAAATCAGATTCCCACATTTCGGGTACGCCTCCCGAAAATTTTACTATTTATTTTGTATTTTAATTTATCTTCTCCCAACCAAAATTTTTATTTTATATTACTCGAAATGCGTTTTCACAAATCCGCACTTTTCCGGATTCTTTTAAAACCACAGTGCGACTTTCGCACCGACATTTTGTCAACTCCGAAAACTCCAAATACGCCAAAAAGGGAATTGACCACGACTAAATTTATGCAGCTGAGCTGGCAAATAAGAAACAACAAACCCGAGAAATAGCAATAAACCAAGGTTTTTGAAAGTTCCGATTTTACGCTCCGATTTCGGTTCTCCGATTTTCGGGATGTTACACAAGCTTATCTGACTGGAGATAGGGATATGTTGTGCCTACCAAATATGTAAACCAACTACGACTTGGGTATTACATTGCCGATTAGATAAGGCAATGGCTCATAGTCATAGTTTGGTAAGATTGAGGAAACCGACTTAGAGTAAGATAGGGTTTCCGACTTGTAAACCCTTCCTCCCAAGACTATATAAGGGGGGTAAGGGGCGTCCCTTGAGGGATATCCAACACTAGATCTGAGATACAACTTCATAAGCAAGAGCTTTAGATCACGAGATCAATAAAGACACTCGGCGGATCGAATCCACCGAAACGGGAGTAGGGTATTACCTCACGAGAGGGCTGAACTGTCTAAATCTTCTTCTTCTTCTAACCCATTGTGCTTGGCGATCTCGACTGCAACCCCAGAAAATATATTGCCGAAACCAAGTTTCGACAGTTGGCGCGCCAGGTAGGGGGCCGCGCGTCGAGACTTCTTCAACAAATCTCGCCGACAAGTGTGATGGGATCTCCTTCAAGACTCGGCGACTTTGCCGCCAACTTCGCCGGCGACTCCTCCTTCGACTTGGATTCGAACCAGTCGAAGGGAAAAACCTACTCGGCGCCGTTCGGACTCTCCAACAGCGCCGAGATCTTCGACAACATCTTGAAGATCAAGATGCGATCCACCTTCTCCGACGACGGACTTCACTCGGTGCCATTCGGATTACCGAATGCCGCCGAGATCTGCGCCAATCTTCTTGCCTCCCCAACGGAAGCAATCTACTCGGTGAAGACCTTTCGGTGCCGTTTGGGTTACCAAACGTCGCCAAGATCTACGATCAATCGCTCTCCCGAGTTGGCGGCGATCCACTCGGAGGAGCCTAATCCCCAAGCTCCGAGGCTCGACGAGCGATCCGGATCCGAATTTCCCGGGATCAAGGGAGGTCGCTGTCATCCTCCCGTCCTTTGGCTCTGCTCATCTTCGAGCTCAACGGATACCTCACTCTGCCGGCTCGACAATCTCTACGGCATCCCTTCGACGAAGCCGACAACTCCGACGCCATATGGATGCGAGCCGAAGTGCTTCGACGTCCTCATGGCCGAGCCGGATGAGTCCGACTCAGCCATGGCCGAAGGCTTGCCGAAGAGGAGCGAGCTAGAGTGGAGCTTGAGCGCAAGACAGCCGAGGAGGACAAACAACGCAAAGACGAGGCGACAAAAGGAAGCGGGATCTGCGTGCGGCGGACGATCGCCCGGGAGGCCATCCTCCAAACACGAGTTCGCAACACCAATGTCTTCCGGACGCTACGGCGAATGCGCGCCGCACTCACGCTCTTGGATACCGTCATGGAGACGGCTCCGCCAACGTGACTCCTATCTTGGATAAGATCAAGACCATCGTTGCTGCCACGGCTAACGGCCCTCCCACCACTTCGGCGCGAAGGCCGACTGAATCCGTGGCCGAAACGCCAGACAAGAGCCGGCTCCCACCCCTAAGGTCAGGAGACTACAGGAGGCCCGAGCCGGCTCGGTCGTCAACTAGGCCAAGAGGCCCACCTCCCGAGTCCACCCCGAGGCACCAAGAGCGACGGTTGACTCCGCCACAAACGACATGGACGTCCACCCGTCCACCACCGAGTCCGCAACAGTTCCAGCTACCCAACCAGCCAACAGAAGACCCCGCCGAGTGATCTGCGGGAAGTCCTCGACCGCCGCTACCAAGAGCGCGACCGTCGCACTCAGGAAGATCGGAGGGGATCACCTGATAGCGGCGACGATGGAGTCCGGCCTTCACTCGGGAGCTCCGCCGAGTGCATTGGCCGAGTGGCTTTAAGCCAACGGGGATAGAAAGGTACGATGGCAAAACCGACCCCGAATCTTGGTTAACGTATATACTCTTGCCATCCGAGCTGCAGGTGGCGACAACAAAGCCATGGCCAACTACTCCGCCCGTGGCCCTCGCAAACTCGCCGAAATTGGCTCACCACTGCCAAGAGGCTCAATCGGCTCGTGGAGCGAGGCGAGGACCACTTCATCGCCAACTTCCAAGGCACCTTCGAGAGGCCCGGCACGCACTTCGACCTCTACAATGTCATCCGAAGCCGGACGAGCCTCGAAGGATTACATTCGTCGCTTCTCCGAAAAGCGCAACAAGATCCCGAACATCACCGATGACATCATCATCGCCGCCTTCCGGAAGGGAGTCCGTGATGAGCCGCTTATCGGCAAGTTCGGACGCAAGCCACCGAAGACGGTGAAGCAAATGTTTGAGACGGCGAATTCATATGCCAAATCAAACGACGCCATCAAGGCCGCCCGTCAAGATCGGCTGACGGAAGAGAGGACAAGCAAGCGGGAGGAAGCCGAAATCCTAAGAAGAATGGCGGCAACAACGGCAAACTGGGCCCGAAAGATCGCAAGCGCCGATCGACCTCAGTGGCCGCAACCTCCAATACTCAACGCCGTCCCCGAGTCGCCGCCTACGACGCCATCATGAACGCCCAGTGCACCCACCATCCGAATCACAAGCACGCGGCAAAGGGCTCGCTTTATCTACAAGCGGTTCGCATGAACGAAGCGGCGCGGCTCAACAAGAAGCCGATCGACGAAGGCTGGCCGTCCGGCGCCAAGAAGAACAACGTGGCGAGAATGCCGAACCTTTTCAAGATCCGTGGGGGAGCTCAACCACATCTTCGGGGCCCGTTAGCTTATGAATCCAAGAGGAAACAAAAGCTAGCGGCCGAGGAGGTCAACGCGGCTCAACTCGAAGTCCCTCAATATCTGCGATGGTCGGAGGTGGCCATCACCTTTGGATGCTCGGATCATCCCGACCGAGTGGTCCACCCGGACGCTATCCACTCGTCCCGGACCCCGTAGTCCGCAACATCGAGCTTAAGCGCGTCCTCATCGACGGGGCGGCGCCCTCTACATCTGTTTGCCAAGACTATGGATGAAATGCGATCCCGAGGGCCGAACTCAAAGCAAGCTCAGCCCCTTCCACGGAGTTATCCGGGGCTATCTTCAACACCACTCGGGCATATCTCTCTCCCAGTCACCTTCGGAGCCCGAGAGAATTTCCGAACGGAGAACATCACCTTCGAGGTGGCCGACTTGAAACGGCATATCATGCCATCATCGGAAGGCTGCGCTTGCCAAGTTCATGGCGATCCCTCACTACACTTACCTCTCGCATGAAGATGCCGGGTCCCAACGGCGTCATCACTCTTCGCAGCGATGTGAAGCAAGCCTTCACTGCGACAAGGAGAGCTGCGACATGGCCCAATCTCGAGAGAGATTACGTGGCCAACAAGAAGTCCGATTGGCTGCATCAACTTCGGCAGAGGCGAAGTCCCGCGAAGAAGATAGCCAAATCAGGATCCGGCGACGCCAAGACCAAAAAGATCTCCCTTGATTCGTCCGATCCCTCCAAAACTGCTGTGTCGGCGCCGACCTAGATCCTAAATAGGAAAGCGCGCTCGTCACCTTCCTCCAAAATAATAAAGATGTTTTTGCTTGGAAACCATCGATATGCCCGGAATTCCTAGGGAGGTGATCGAGCACTCTCGAACGTCAAAGATGACGCCAAACCAATTAAACAACGATTACGCAGTCCGCACGGGATCGAAAAGACGCGATCAAAGAAGAACTTGCAAAGCTCTTGGCTGCCGGCTTCATTAAAGAAGTCCTTCATCCCGGCACGGTTAGCCAATCCAGTCTGGTCCGCAAAAAGACGGGGCAATGGCGCATGTGTGTCGATTACACCGACCTCAACAAAGCTGCCCCAAAGATCCGTTCGGGCTGCCTCGCATCGATCAAGTCGTCGACTCAACAGCTGCGAACTCCGAGTTTTTGGATTGCTACTCGGGCTACCACCGGATCGATGAAAAAGAATCCACCGCTTGAAGACATCTTTCATCACGCCGTTCGGGGCCTCTGCTACATCACCATGCCTTTCGGCTGAAGAACGCCGGAGCTACATACCGGCGCATGATCCAAAGATGCTTCCGACGCAGAGATTGGCAAAAATGTTGAAGCTTATGTCGACGATGTTGTCATCAAGACCAAGCGAAAGAAGACCTGATCGCCGACTTAGAAGAAACCTTTGCAAACATCCGGGCCTTCGAATGAAGTTGAACCCGGAGAAGTGCACCTTCGGCGTCCCATCGGCAAACTGCTTCGGCTTCATGGTATCACATCGCGGCATTGAAGCAAACCCGGAGAAGATCAACGCTATCTTAAACATGAAGCCCCGAGTAATCGAAAAGACGTCCAAAAGCTCACCGGCTGCATGGCGGCACGAGCCGTTTTATATCCCGACTCGGCGAGCGAGGCATGCCCTTCTTCGACTGAAGAAGACGAGACGACTTCCAGTGGACCACGAAGTGACAAGGCCTTTGAAGATTTCAAAGAGTTCCTTACCACGCCACCCGTCCCGGCTTCACCTCGCCCAGGAACCCCTCTTGCTGTACGTCTCGCCACTCACCAAGTGGTCGGCACGGTCCTTGTGGTTGAACGAGAAGAAGAAGGACGGGCCCGAAGATTCAAAGACCAATTTACTTTGTCGGCGAAATATTGGCGGAGCCAAAATCCGATACCCCAGTACAAAAATTACTTTATGGTGTTCTAATAACCGCGAGGAAATTGGCACACTACTTTCGGGTCACTCGGTCACCGTCATCACCTCTCTTCCACTCGGCGACGTCATCCACAACCGCGAGGCAACCGGGCGCATCGCCAAGTGGGCCCCGAACGATGCCGCTGGACTTAACTTTTAAGCCCGGACGTCCATTAAGTCGCAAGCCTTAGCGGACTTCTGGCCGAGTGGATGAACAGCAAGAACACGTACCTCGGGAAGACCTCCAACACTGGACCATGCACTTCGACGGATCCAAGAGGATCACCGGCTTGGGAGCGGGAGTTGTGCTTATCTCCCCGGCCGGGGAAAGGCTAAGATATGTCCTTCACCTCCACTTCTCCGCATCACACAACGTTGCCGAATACGAAGCTCTTTTACATGGATGCGCCTTGCGGTCTCACTCGGGATTCGACGGCTTATTGTGAAAGCGACTCCCACTGGTCGTCAATCAAGTGATGAAAGACTGGTCTTGCTTAAACGACACTATGGAGGCCTACCGACAAGAGGTCCGCAAGCTTGAGGACAAGTTTGACGGACTCGAACTCTCACATGTCCGAGACATAACAACGAAGGCGACGAGCTAGCGCGCGTTCGGATCTAAGCGCGAAGCCGCTCCAACGAGATGTCTTTGTCGAACATCTCTACGAGCCAACCGTCACGGCAAAGACAACTCCCAACGAGCAAACCACGAACGAAGTCACCATGATCGATACCGACGGAGGACGCCGCTCATCAAATTCTTAACTCAAAAGAGCTGCCGGATGGCCGGATGAAGCGAACGCGTCCGGCGTCGTTGCCAAGCATACGTCATGGTCGACTCCGACCTATACAAGAGAAGCCCCTCGGAATTCTAATGAGGTGCATCACACCCGAAGAAGGGAAACAATTACTCCAAGATATCCACTCGGGCATATGCGGAAGCCACGCGGCGGCTCGCACTCTAGTCGGCAAAGCTTACGGGCAAGGATTCTTCGGCTTACCGCGGTCTCCGACGCGAAAAAGTCGTAAGAACCTGCGAAGGCTGCCAGTTTTTCGCCCGACAAACCCATGTCCCGGCCCAGGAGCTCCAAACAATTCCACTTTCATGGCCGTTCGCGGTATGGGGGCTGGACATGGTTGGTCCTTTCAAGAAAGCTCCGGGAGGTTTCACACACCTCTTCGTCGCAATCGACAAGTTCTCCAAGTGGATTGAAGCCAAGCCGGTTGCTACAATCACTGCGACAAAGCGCGGGACTTTTTCCTCAACATCGTGCACCGCTTCGGCGTCCCAAACGAATCATAACCGATAATGGGACCCAATTCACGGGAGGCATCTTCAAGGAATTCAGCGAAGACTTCGGAATCAAGATCTGCTATGCATCAGTAGCCCACCCTAAAAGCAATGGGCAAGTCGAGCGAGCAAACGGCATGGTCCTTCAAGGCATCAAGGCTCGCGTCTTCGACCGGCTAAGCCCTTACGCTGGCAAGTGGGTCCAAGAACTTCCCTCGGTTCTATGGTCGCTGCGAACCACACCCAGTCGGGCCACCGGCCAAACTCCTTTCTTTTTGGTCTATGGCGCGAAGCCATGTTGCCAAACGAGATGGAGTATGAGTCCCTCCGGTCCGCAGCTTCAACGATGAACGCTACGACATCGACCGAGTGGATGACCTCACCCGATTGGAAGAGGCCCGCGAGGCAGTCCTCATCCAGTCGGCCAAATACCTTCAAGGGCTCAGAAGATACCACAGTCGCAACGTGCGAGCACGGGCTTTCATTGTTGGCGACCTAGTCCTACGCAAGATCCAGACCACCAAAGACCGACACAAGTTATCTCCCTTATGGGAAGGACCCTATATAATCGCCGAAGTGACTCGGCCCGGTGCCTACCGGCTAAAGCGCGAAGACGGGTCTATGGTGGAGAACTCCCGGAACATCGAACATCTTCGGCGGTTTTACGCCTAATTTGGCTAAGGCCTCATGTTTTCCTTGATTGCCAACCTCAAGCAAGATGACTTCTTGAGCTAGCGATCGGGGATACACACATATCAATAAAGCTCGAATTTTCCTCGTCAAATTTTTGTGCATAATTTGGTTTATCATTGTTTAATGCCCTTCGACTCGAGCTCGGTGTCTAAGGAGCGAGAGTTTTCCGATGACCTAATCGAGCCTAGGCTTGATGACAGCCAGACGAAAACTACTTAAGAAATTTCCCGCAAAGGCTCGAATCAAGGCATTGACATAAATAAACTAAAAATAGTCACAAAGATTTCATGTCAAGAGTGTTACGATTACATGACATTCATAAAGCAAAGTCAAAATACGGTTCGAGTTTGAAATTGTTTACTACATCTAAAGAGATCTTCTTCGCCGCTTCTTGCGCCTCGCGAGCATATCTAAGGCTGCTCATCGTTGTCCCCTCGCAAAGCCCTCCCGATTGAATGAATATCCACTCGGGGGTAGAGGACTTGTCGTGCAAGAGCAGACCAGCCCCCATGTTGGCCGCTTCGGTGATGTTTTCGAATCTTGCTCGGGAGCGTAGGAGCTTGTCGAAGATCTCGATTGGCCCGATGAGCGCCCCAACCCCTTGATCAAACAAGGCTGCCAAGATCGGCGTGGCGGCATTGGCGACCTCTTCCCGTATCTCGTCGCTGGATTTGATCCGCCCGAGTAAGACGTCATATTGGGCTCGGGTCTTCATCTTATAAGCGCAAGGAGTTCCGGATCGTTCAAGGCACTCGGGAATTAAGCAACACATGAGATTCAACTTCAAAGAAGGTTACCTTCAAATTCGGCCTCCATCTCGGCCTTGTCGAGGCTGACCGCTTCCGGTTGGACTTGAAGCGAGTGGACCTCCGAAGAATTTTCTACAACGAAAGAGGATTATCAATTGACGAGATCAACAAAAGAACCATAATGAAGCTGCGAGAGGCGGGCTTACTTCCGATTGATCCGCGGAGGTCGAGGTTCGCCTCCCGAAGCTCCGAGATCTCCCTCCTTAAAGCGGCCTCCCTCGAAGCGGCCTCCTCCCGAGTGACCTTCAGTGTCGCCGAACGTCCTCCAAGGAGTTTAAGTGAGGCACCGGCTTTTCCAGCACCTCGGATTTTGCCATTGAGCGGCAATATTCTTTCGCATGCGAAGCGAAGGATGATCGGCGAAGGATAACGAAGATATAATCAAAAAGAAAGATGAAGGCTTACGTTGAGCGGTCGGGTTGCCTCATTCGGCTCTCGACGAGGGCATCCCTTTCATCCTTCTCGGCTTGCCGGTCGAGGATGATGCCCGTCTCTCGCCTTAGAGTCCCGCCACTCGATTTTGATCGGAGGAACCCAGGTCTCGAAGGCGTAACACGGGGATCTCTTCTACCGTGGTGGTAAACAAGAAAGACCAATGAAGACATGAAAGATTCAAAATTGAAAGAACAAAGGAAAGTTCAAGCAAATCTCACCGGTTTCGGTGGTGCCCGCCTAGGTGGGGCAGCGGGGCCCTTCTTCTTCTTTGGGCTCGTGCCGAGTGACCCTCGGTCGGGGTGCTCGGGCCGCAGCCGTGGGTTCCCCGGCAGCCGACTGGTTTCCAGTCGGGATATCCCGGCTGGCAGTCGGGGGCTCTTCCCTAGGGGCGCTCTCCTTCGAGGAGAAGGATGCTTCTCGGAACGCTCGCACTCGGTTGCGGGCTCCGGGTTTTGGCTCGACGGCCTTGGCGCTTTGGGAGCAGGCGGCGGGGTCGGCCCTTCATCCCCTCCGACGGGATCTATATCCCGGGGCTTCTGCACAAGTGAACACAGCAAAGATAAAGAAAAGCTTTCTGCGAAAGAGCTCGGGGCTTTGGTTTCGAAGCATACCGGAGGATCGGCGGATCTTCGGCGCCGTCCGTGGTGATCGCCTTAGAGGCGGGGTCTCGACCGGAGGAGCCGGGACGTCGTCATCCGAGTCCTCGATGATCAGCCGCCTTTTACTTGCGCGCTTGTTCGAGTCTTCACTCGGCGCCGCCCGCTTCCCGACTGGATCAGCTTGAATTTTGATCCCGCCAGTCGGCTTCTTGGCAGGGCGACACGGCGCGTCATCATGAGCCGTCTTATACGGCTTGGAAGTGATGGAGGCGTTCTCCTGCAGAAGAAAGAAGGTGCAACGTTAAGCGACAAGACGTCGAGGTTGAAAGATACTATAAAGCAACTAATCGGCTTACCGGAGGAGGAGGTCGGTGGATACTGAATGGGAGGACAGGCAGAATGAGGGCCCGCTCGACTGAGATCCCGGATGAGAAGAGCTTATACATCCGGATCTTCAGGATCTCGTATGTGAGCGGATCCGGGTCCTCCCGATTGGGGTCCGTTCCGCCTTCGTACTCGAAGGCCGGCTTCGATCGCTCTTTGATCGGCGCCAGTCGGCACCTGATGAAGTGCCGAGTGATTTGTTCCCCGCGAAGATTCCTCTTCTTCATCGCCAGGATCTTCGCGAGCAGGTCGTTGGCTTCATCCCAATCTTGGGCTACCGGCACGGTGCTCCAAGATGGCTTGGGGACAGGAGGAAGACCGACAAAGGCGGGCAGACTGGGTTCAAGATTATTGATATAGAACCAGCCCGCATGCCAACCTTTGTTGGAAGATTTCAAGGGGAGAGAAAAGTAGTCTTTGCGGAGAGATCCGCGAAGCTGGAAGCCTGCCCCGCCAACGACACAAGGTTGGTCCTTGTTCGGATGGGGTTTCAGGTAGAACATACGACGGAACAGATTGAAGTGAGGAAGAATGCCGAGAAAAGCTTCACACACATGAATAAAGATGGCAATGTGGAGCATCGAGTTGGGGTTCAGATGGTAAAGATGAAGACCATAATAGTCAAGAAGTCCCCGGAAGAACTCGGAGGTAGGAAGGCTGAACCCGCAATAGAAAAAAGAAGTGAAGACAACGAGCTCACCGGTGTTTGGGGTCGGGAAGTCCTCCCCGCTGCCGGGCGCCATCCCACAAGCTCCTTTGGCGGAAGCACGCCGTGCTTCACCATCTCCTTGAGGGTAGATTCCCTCACTTCCGAAGCGGCCCATTGGTCGAAGGGGATCCTTTTTCCTCCGCCATAAGAATGGGTTGATGGGAAGCGGATCTAGGGGAAAAAGTTGGATCTTTGGTGATGGGATGTGGGGAGTTGGTTGTGGAGGCTGGTTGTTGCGAAGATCGAGCTCTTAGATGGACGGATTTGGGAGCGCGTGAGCCTAGGGTTCTCCGCGGTGAGCTATTGAACAGTACCGTGAGAAGGGGAATCGTTTGGAAGGCGAATAGGCGGGGACGACCTCGTGTCTTTATAAAGAAAGATTTGAGGGTTGCGCTAGGTTTTCGGGTGAGTGGGCCGAGCCCATAAGAAAATCGACGGCCCAGCTAAGGTGTGGTCTGATACGTGTCCTTAGGGACTTAAGCGGATGTGCTTAAGCAGATTTGCCCTGGCAATATGCGCGTGTCCGAGTGCCCTATACCTTAAAAGATCCTTCCATACTGCGGTTTGCTTAACTTCATAAGAAGTTGGCACTGTGCAATTTGGAAGGTGACCAACAGCAGAGTTTTTATAGCCGCCTTGATGAACGAGGGCTGTTTGGTTTTCGGCATCTGGTCGGGTAATCTTGCCGATGCTTGTTTATTTTCCACCTTGGTGAAGATCTTTATAAGATTGAGACCAGTATTATGGCAAAAGCTATTTAATAACTTGGTCATATTTTTCATATGATCGAAAAAACTTGTTTTCCCATGAGGGATGATTAAAATATTTGTTCCGGGATGACTCGGGCAGATCTACTCAGATAAAGCATGAGCTTACCGAGTGCTTTTTACCCATGAGGGATGATTGAATTATTTGTTCTGAGATGACTCGGGCAAATTCACTCGGTTGAGTATGAACTTGCTGAGTAATGAGATTTCTATGATTGCTTTAGCATGAGCTAGGCATCTACATGAGAATAATTTTTTATAGTTCTTTGACTATATGCTTAGTCTATTTTTGACTAACCACATAGTCGGGGGCTACACCTATAATTAGGTGCATCAGGAGATGCACCTAGATATTTATTTTTTGAGAATTTTTATGTATATTTTTTCCAGCCCTTCACGTCTTTGGAGCCACTCGGGAAGATTCAGGCAGAGATGATGGAATCACTCGGCGCCAAAAGCACTCGGTCAAAGAGATTTTTTGGTTGAGTGTGTGGAGATTGTGGCAATCGGGTATCCACATGGCAAGCTTATCCGACGGAGGTAGGGATAGATTGCGCTGCTATATCTGTAGCGAACTTGACTTAGGTGTTACGGTTGCCGATAGAGATAAGGCAATCGGCCTATAGTCACGGTTTGGTAAGATTGAGGAAACCGTCTTAGAGTAAGATAGGGTTTCCGACTTGTGAACCCTTCCTCCCAAGACTATATAAGGGGGGTAAGGGGCGTCCCTTGAGGGATATCCTATGCTAGATGCAAATTACGATTTCATAAGCAAGAGCTTTAGAGATCACGAGATCAATAAAGACACTCGGCGGATCGAATCCACCGAAACAGGAGTAGGGTATTACCTCACGAGAGGGCTGAACTGTCTAAATCTTCTTTTCCTTCTAACCCATTGTGCTTGGCGATCTTGACTGCGACCCCATAAAATATATTGCCGAAACCAAGTTTCGACGGTTGGCGCGCCGGTAGGGGACGCGCGTCGAGACTTCTTCAACAATCTCGCCGACAAGCGTGATGGGATCTCCTTCAAGACTCGGCGACTTCGCCGCCAACCCGCCGGCGACTCCTCCTCGACTCGGATTCGAACCGGTCGGAGGGAACAACCTACTCGGCGCCGTTCGGGCTCTCCAACAGCGCCGAGATCTTCGACAACATCTTGAAGACCAAGATGCGATCCACCTTCTCCGACAACGGACTTCACTCGGCGCCATTCGGATTACCCAATGCCGCCGAGATCTGCGCCAATCTTCTTGCCTCCCGACGGAAGCAATCCACTCGGCTGAAGACCTTTCGGTGCCGTTTGGGTTACCAAACGTCGCCAAGATCTACGATCAACTGCTCTCCCGAGTTGGCGAGGATCCACTCGGAAGAGCCGATTCCCAAGCTCCGACTCGACTGGAGCGATCTAGATCCGGGTTACCCAGGATCAAGGGAGGTCGCTGTCATCCTCCCGTCCTTTGGCTCCGTTCATCTTTAGAGCTCAACGGATACCTCGGCTCCGCCGGCCGACAACCTCTACGGCATCCCCTCGACGAAGCCGACAACTCCGACGCAATATGGACTGCGAGCCGAAGTGCTTCGACGTCCTCATGGCCGAGCCGGATGAGTCCGACTCAGCCATGGCCGAAGGCTTGCCGAAGAGGAGCGAGCGGGTAGAGCTTGAACGAAAGACACCAAGAAGACAAACAACGCAAAGACGAGGCGATAAAAGGAAGCGGGATCGCGTGCGGTGGACGATCCGCCGAGGCCATCCTCCAAACACGGGTTCGCAACACCAATGTCTTCCGGACGCCACACGAACGCGTCGCCGCACTCACGCTCTTGGATACCGTCATGGAGACGGCTCCGGCCAACGTGACTCCCATCTTGGATAAGATCAAGACCATCGTTGCTGCCACGGCTAACGGCCCTCCCGCCACTTCGGCAAGAAGGCCGACGAATCCGTGGCCGAAACGCCGACAAGAGCCGGCTCCCACCCCTAAGGTCGGAGACTACGGGAGGCCCGAGCCGGCTCGGTCGTCAACTAGGCCAAGAGGCCCACCTCCCGAGTCCACGCCAAGGCACCAAGAGCGGACGGTCGACTCCGCCGCAAGCGACATGGACGTCCACCCGTCCACCACCGAGTCCACCGCAACAGTTCCGGCTACCCAACCACCAACGAGAAGACCCCGCCGAGTGATCTGCGGGAAGTCCTCGACCGCCGCTACCAAGAGCGCGACCGTCGCACTCAGGAAGATCGGAGGGGATCACCTGATAGCGGTGACGATGGAGTACCGGCCTTCACTCGGGAGCTCTGCCGAGTGCATTGGCCGAGTGGCTTTAAGCCCACCGGAATAGAGAGGTACGATGGCAAAACCGACCCCGAATCTTGGTTAACTGTATATACCCTTGCCATCCGAGCTGCAGGTGGCGACAACAAAGCCATGGCGAACTACCTGCCCGTGGCCCTCGCGAACTCGGCCAGAAATTGGCTCACCAGCCTGCCAAGAGGCTCAATCGGCTCGTGGAGCGACCTGAGGGACCACTTCATCGCCAACTTCCAAGGCACCTTCGAGAGGCCCGGCACGCACTTCGACCTTTACAATGTCATCCAGAAGCCGGACGAGCCTCTGAAGGATTATATTCGTCGCTTCTCCGAGAAGCGCAATAAGATCCCGAACATCACCGATGACATCATCATCGCCGCCTTCCGGAAGGGAGTCCGTGATGAGTTGCTTATCGGCAAATTCGGACGAAAGCCACCGAAGACGGTGAAGCGGATGTTTGAGACGGCGAATTCATACGCCAAATCAAACGACGCCATCAAGGCTGCCCGTCAAGATCGGCCCGATAGAAGAGAGGACAAGCAAGCGGAGGAAGCCGAAATCCTAAGAAGGATGGCGGCAACAACGGCAACCGGGGCCCGAAAGATCGCAAGCGCCGATCGAAGACCAGTGGCCGCAACCTCCAATACTCAACGCCGTCCCGAGTCGCCGCCTACGACGCCATCATGAACGCCCAGTGCACCCACCATCCGAATCACAAGCACGCGGCAAAGGACGCTTTATCTACAAGCGGTTCGCGAGCAGTGCGGCGCAGCTCAACAAGAAGCCGACGACGAGGCTGGCCCGTCCGCGCCAAGAAGAACAACGCGGCGAGAATGCCGAACCTTTTCAAGATCCAGTGGGGGAGCTCAACCACATCTTCGGGGGCCCGTTAGCTTATGAATCCAAGAGGAAACAGAAGCTAACTGACCGGGAGGTCAACGCGGCTCAACCTGAAGTCCCTCAATATCTGCGATGGTCGGAGGTGGCCATCACCTTTGACCGCTCGGATCATCCTGACCGAGTGGTCCACCCGGGACGCTATCCACTCGCCCTGGACCCCGTAGTCCGCAACATCAGGCTTAAGCGCGTCCTCATCGACGGGGGCAGCGCCCTCAACATCCTGTTTGCCAAGACTATGGATGAAATGCAGATCCCGAGGGCCGAACTCAAAGCAAGCTCAGCCCCCTTCCACGGAGTTATCCCGGGCTATCTTCAACACCACTCGGGCATATCTCCCTCCCGTCACCTTCGGAGCCCGAGAGAATTTCCGAACGGAGAACGTCACCTTCGAGGTGGCCGACTTAAACGGCATATCATGCCATCATCGGAAGGCTGCGCTTGCCAAGTTCATGGCGATCCCTCACTACACTTATCTTTGCATGAAGATGCCGGGTCCCAACGGCGTCATCACTCTTCGCAGCGACGTGAAGCAAGCCTTCACTGCGACAAGGAGAGCTGCGACATGCCCCAATCTCGCGAGAGATTACGCGGCCAACAAGAAGTCCGATTGGCTGCATCAACCGGCAGAGGGCGAAGTCCCCGCGAAGAAGATAGCCAAATCTGGATCCGGCGACGCCAAGACTAAAAAGATATCCCTTGATTCGTCGATCCCTCCAAAACTGCCGTAATCGGCGCCGACCTAGATCCTAAATAGGAAAGCGCGCTCGTCACCTTCCTCCAAAATAATAAAGATGTTTTTGCTTGGAAACCATCGATATGCCCGGAATTCCTAGGGAGGTGATCGAGCACTCTCTCGAACGTCAAAGATGACGCCAAACCAATAAAACAACGATTACGCAGGTTTGCACAGGATCGAAAAGATGCGATCAAAGAAGAACTTGCAAAGCTCTTGGCTGCTGGCTTCATTAAAGAAGTCCTTCATCCCGACGGCTAGCCAATCCAGTCTTGGTCCGCAAGAAGACGGGGCGATGGCGCATGTGCGTCGATTACACCGACCTCAACAAAGCCTGCCCCAAAGATCCATTCGGGCTACCTCGTATCGACCAAGTTGTCGACTCGACAGCGGCTGCGAACTCCCGAGCTTCTTGGATTGTTACTCGGGCTATCACCGATCGAGTCTGAAAGAATCCGACCGCTTGAAGACATCTTTCATCACGCCGTTCGGGGCCTACTGCTACATCACCATGCCTTTCGGCCTGAAGAACGCCGGAGCTACATACCAACGCATGATCCAAAGATGCTTCCAGACACAGATCGGCAAAAACGTTGAAGCTTATGTCGACGATGTTGTCATCAAGACCAAGCAGAAAGAAGACCTGATCGCTGACTTAGAAGAAACCTTTGCAAACATCCGGGCCTTCAGAATGAAGTTGAACCCGGAGAAGTGCACCTTCGGCGTCCCATCAGGCAAACTGCTCGGCTTCATGGTATCACATCGCGGCATTGAAGCAAACCCAGAGAAGATCAACGCCATCTTAAACATGAAGCCCCCGAGTAATCAGAAAGACGTCCAAAAGCTCACTGGCTGCATGGCGGCACTAAGCCGTTTCATATCTCGACTCGGCGAACGAGGCATGCCCTTCTTCAGGCTGCTGAAGAAGACAGACGACTTCCAGTGGACCACAGAAGCTGACAAGGCCTTTGAAGATTTCAAAGAATTCCTTACCACGCCACCCGTCCTGGCTTCACCTCAGCCCCAGGAACCCCTCTTGCTGTACGTCTCAGCCACTCACCAAGTGGTCAGCACGGTCCTTGTGGTTGAACGAGAAGAAGAAGGACGGGCCCAGAAGATTCAAAGACCAATTTACTTTGTCAGCGAAGTTTTGGCAGGAGCCAAAATCCGATACCCCCAGGTACAAAAATTGCTTTATGGTGTCCTAATAACCGCGAGGAAATTGGCACACTACTTTCAGGGTCACTCGGTCACCGTCATCACCTCTTTTCCACTCGGCGACGTCATCCACAACCGTGAGGCAGCCGGGCGCATCGCCATGTGGGCCACTGGAACCGATGCCGCTGGACTTAACTTTTAAGCCCGGACGTCCATTAAGTCACAAGCCTTAGCGGACTTCCGCCGAGTGGACGAACAAGAAGAGCACGTACCTCGGGAAGACCTCCAACACTGGACCATGCACTTCGACGGATCCAAGAGGATCACCGGCTTGGGAGCGGGAGTTGTGCGATCTCCCGACCGGGAAAGGCTAAGATATGCCCTTCACCTCCACTTCTCCGCCTCACACAACGTCGCCGAATACGAAGCTTTTACATGGATGCGCCTTGCGGTCTCACTCGGGATTCGACGGCTTATTGTGAAAGGCGACTCCCACTGGTCGTCAATCAAGTGATGAAAGACTGGTCTTGCTTGAACGACACTATGGAGGCCTACCGACAAGAGGTCCGCAAGCTTGAGGACAAGTTTGATGGGCTAGAACTCTCACATGTCCTGAGACATAACAACGAAGCTGCCGATGAGCTAGCGCAGTTCGGATCTAAGCGCGAAGCTGCTCCAACAGATGTCTTTGTCGAACATCTTTACGAGCCAACCGTCACCGCAAAGACAGCTCCCAACGAGCAAACCACGAACGAAGTCACCATGGTCGATACCGACTGGAGGACGCCGCTCATCAAATTCTTAACTCAGCAAGAGCTGCCGGATGACCG
The DNA here is from genome assembly GCA_019925245.2 of Oryza australiensis. Taxonomy (NCBI): domain Eukaryota; kingdom Viridiplantae; phylum Streptophyta; class Magnoliopsida; order Poales; family Poaceae; genus Oryza; species Oryza australiensis. The sequence continues at coordinate 132,720 of JAIFGZ020000326.1, read as the reverse complement.
GGATGAAGCAGAACGCGTCCGGCGTCGTTGCCAAGCGTACGTCATGGTCGACTCCGATCTATACAAGAGAAGCCCCTCTGGAATTCTAATGAGGTGCATCACACCCGAAGAAGGGAAACAATTACTCCAAGATATCCACTCGGGCATATGCGGAAGCCACGCGGCCACGCACTCTAGTCGGCAAAGCTTACGGGCAAGGATTCTTCGCTTACCGCGGTCTCCGACGCGGAAAAAGTCGTAAGAACCTGCGAAGGCTGCCAGTTTTCGCCCGACAAACCCATGTCCCGCCAGAGCTTCAAACAATCCCACTTTCCCGGCCGTTCGCGGTATGGGGGCGGACATGGTTGGCCCCTTCAAGAAAGCTCCAGGAGGTTTCACACACCTCTTCGTCGCAATCGACAAGTTCTCCAAGTGGATTGAAGCCAAGCCGGTTGCCACAATCACTGCTGACAAAGCACGGGATTTCTTCCTCAACATCGTGCACCGCTTCGGCGTCCCAAACGAGAATCATAACCGATAATGGGACCCAATTCACGGGAGGCATCTTCAAGGAATTCTGCGAAGACTTCGGAATCAAGATCGCTACGCATCGGTAGCTCACCCCAAAAGCAATGGGCAAGTCGAGCGAGCAAACGGCATGGTTCTTCAAGGCATCAAGGCTCGCGTCTTCGACCGGCTAAGCCCTTACGCGGCAAGTGGGTCCAAGAACTTCCCTCGGTTCTATGGTCGCTGCGAACTACACCCGGTCGGGCCACCGGCCAAACTCCTTTCTTTCGGTCTATGGCGCGAAGCCATGTTGCCAAACGAGATGGAGTTTGAGTCCCTCCGGTCCGCAGCTTCAACGATGAACGCTACGACATTGACCGAGTGGATGACCTCACACGACCGGAAGAGGCCCGCGAGGCGGCCCTCATCCGATCGGCCAAATACCTTCAAGGGCTCGAAGATACCACGGTCGCAACGTGCGAGCACGAGCTTTCATTGTTGGCGACCTGGTCCTACGCAAGATCCAGACCACCAAAGACCGACACAAGTTATCTCCCTTATGGGAAGGACCCTATATAATCGCCGAAGTGACTCGGCCCGGTGCCTACCGGCTAAAGCGCGAGGACGGGTCTATGGTGGAGAACTCCTGGAACATCGAACATCTTCGGCGGTTTTACGCCTAATTTGACTAAGGCCTCATGTTTTCCTTGACTGCCAACCTCAAGCAAGATGACTTCTTGAGCTAGCAGTCGGGGGCTGATACACATATCAATAAAGCTCGAATTTTCCTCATCAAATTTTTGTGCACAATTTGGTTTATCATTGTTTAATGTCCTTCGACTCGAGCTCAGCGTCTAAGGACTGAGAGTTTTCCGATGACCTAATCGAGCCTAGGCTTGATGACAGCCAGACGAAAACTACTTAAGAAATTTCACGCAAAAGCTCGAATCAAGGCATTGACATAAATAAACTAAAAATAGTCACAAAGGTTTCATGACAAGAGTGTTACGATTACATGACATTCATAAAGCAAAGTCAAAATACAGTTCAGAGTTTAAAGTTGTTTACTACATCTAAAGAGATCTTCTTCGCCGCCTCTTGCGCCTCGCCGAGCATATCTAAGGCTCTCGTCTTGTCCCCTCGTCGAAGCCCTCCCGATTGAATGAATATCCACTCGGGGTAGAGGGACTTGGTCGTGCAAGAGCCGACCAGCCCCGTGTTGGCTGCTTCGGTGATGTTTTTAGATATTGCTCAGGAGCCAGCCGCAGCTTGTCGAAGATTTCAATCGGCCCCAGCGAGCTGGCCCCAACCCCTTGATCAAACAGGGCTGCCAAGATCGGCGCGGCGGCATTGGCGACCTCTTCTCGAATCTCCTCGCTGGATTTGATCCGCCCGAGTAAAACGTCGTATTGGGCTCGGGTCTTCACCTTATAAGCTGCAAGAGAGTTCCAGATCATTCAAGGCACTCGGGAATGAAGCAGCATACGAAATACAACTTCAGAAAAAGTTACCTTCAAATTCGGCCTCCACCTCGGCCTTGTCGAGGTTGACCGCTTCCAGTTGGACTTGAAGCGCGTGGACCTCCGAAGAATTTTCTACAACGAAAGATGATTATCAATTGTCAAGATCAACAAAAAGAATCATAATGAAGCTGGGAAAGGCAGGCTTACTTCCGATTGATCCGCGGAGGTCGAGGTTCGCTTCCCGAAGCTCCGAGATCTCTTTCCTCAAAGCGGCCTCCCTCGAAGCGGCCTCCTCCCGAGTGACCTTCAGCTGTCGCTGAACGTCCTCCAAGGAGTTTAAGTGAGGCACCAGCTTTTCCAGCACCTCGGACTTTGCCATTGAGCGGCAATATTCTTTCTGCACGAGAAGGCAGAAAGGTCATCGACTGAAGGATAACGAAGATATAACCAAAAAGAAAGATGAAGGCTTACGTTGAGCAGTCGGGTAGCCTCGTTCAGGCTCTCGACGAGGGCATCCCTTTCATCCTTTTCAGCCTGCCGGTCGAGGATGATGCCCTGTCTCTCGCCTTCCGAGTCCCGCCACTCGATTCTGATTGGAGGAACCCAGGTCTCAGAAGACTGTAACCTGGGAATCTCTTCAACCGTGGCTGGCAAACAAGAAAGACCAATGAAGGCATGAAAGATTCAAAATTGAAAAAGCAAAGGAAAGCTCCGAAGCAAGTCTCACCGGTTTCGGCGGCTGCCTGCCTAGGTGGGGCAGCCGGGCCCTTCTTCTTCTTCGGGCTCTTTGCCGAGTGACCCTTAGTCGGGGCACTCGGGCCGCATCTGAGGATCCCGCAGCCGACCGATCTCCGGTCGGGATGTCCGGCGCGATCGGGGGCTCTTCCCGGGGCGCTTTCCTTCTGAGGAGAAGGGCGCTTCTCCGGGATGCTCGCACTAGGCTGCGGGCTCCGGGGTTTTGGCTCCGATGGCCTTGGCGCTTCGGGAGCAGCGGCTGGGGTCGGCCCTTCATCCCCTCCGACAGGATCAATATCCTGGGGCTTCCTGCACAAGTAAATACAGCAGAGATAAAGAAGAGTTTTCTACGAAAGAATTCAGGACTTTGGTTTCAGAGGTTACCTGGTTGATCGGCGGATCTTCGGTGCAGTCCGCGGCGATCGCCTTAGAGGAGGGGTCTCGACCGGAGGAGCTGGGACGTCGTCATCCGAGTCCTCGATGATCAGCCGCCTTTTGCTTGTGCGCTTATTCGAGTCTTCACTCGGCGCCGCCCGCTTCCCGACTGGATCAGATTGGATTTTTATCCCGCCAGTCGGCTTCTTGGCGGGGCGACGCTGCGCGTCATCATGAGCCATCTTATACGGCTTGGAAACGATAGAGGCGTTCTCCTGCAGAAGAAGGAAGATGCAACGTTAAGTGACAAGACATCAAGATCGAAAGATACTATAAAGCAATCAGTCGGCTTACCGGAGGAGGAGGTCGATGAATGCTGAACGGAAGGACTGGTAGTATGAGGGCCCGCTCGACTGAAATCCCGGATGAGAAGAGCTTGTACATCCGGATCTTCAGGATCTCGTACGTGAGTGGATCCGGGTCCTCCCGATTGGGGCCGACCGCCTTCGTACTCGAAGGCCGGCTTCGACCGCTCCGATTGAGCGCCGCCGGCACGATGAAGTGCCGAGTGATTTGTTCCCGCGAAGGTTCCTCTTCTTCATCGCGGGATCTTCGCGAGTAGATCGTTGGCTTCATCCCATTCTTGGGCTACGGACGGTGCTCCAAGATGGTTTGGGGACAGGAGGAAGACCGACAAAGGAAGGAAGGCTGGGTTCAAGATTGCTGATGTAGAACCAGTTCGAGTGCCAGCCTTTGTTCGAGGATTTCAAGGGAAGAGAAAAGTAGTCTTTGCGGAGAGATCCGCGAAGCTGGAAGCCTGCCCCGCCAACGACACAAGGATGGTCCTTGTTCGGATGGGGTTTCAGGTAGAACATGCGACGAAACAGATTGAAGTGAGGTAGAATGCCAAGGAAGGCTTCACCACACATGAATAAAGAGTGCAATGTGAAGCATCGAGTTGGGGTTCAGATGGTAGATGTGAAGGCCATAATAGTCCAAAAGCCCCCGAAAGAATTCGGAGGTGGGAAGACTGAATCCGCAATAGAAGAAAGAAGTAAAGACGACCAGCTCACCGGTGTTTGGGGTCGGGAAATCCTCCCCGCCGCCGGCGCCATCCCACGAGTTCCTTCGGCGGAAGCACGCCGTGCTTCACCATCTCCTTGAGGGTATACTCCCTCACGTCCGAGGTGGCCCATTGGTCGAACGGAATGTTCTTCTCCTCAGCCATGAGATCGAGGTTGTGGGGAGTGGATCCGGCGAGAAAGGTTAGATCTTGGGCGATGGATGTGGGAGTTTTGGCTGCAGAGGCTAGTTGTCGCGGCAAGCGAGCTTCTTGGCGGATGGACCGAGAAGTGCGCAAGCCTAGGGTTCTCCGTGAGAAGGGGAATTTTTGGAAGGTGAAGAGGCGGGGACGACCTCGTGTCTTTATAAAGAAAGATTTGAGGGTTGCGCTAGGTTTTCTGGTGAGTGGGCCGAAGCCCATAAGAAAATCTACGGCCCGCTAAGGTGTGGTCGATACGTGTCCTTAGGGACTTAAGCGGATGTGCTTAAGCAGATTTGCCCGGCAATATGCGCGTGTCCGAGTGCCCAATACCTTTAAAGATCCTTCCATACCGCGGTTTGTCTGACTTCATGAGAAGCTGACACGATGCAATTTGGAAGGTGACCAACAGCAGAGTTTTTATAGCCACCTTGGTGAACAAGGGCTGTTTGGTTTTTCAGCATTTGGTCGGGTAATCTTGCCGATGCTTGTTTGTTTTCCACCTTGGTGAAGATCTTTATAAGATTGAGACCAGATTATGGCAAAAGCTGTTTAATAACTTCGTCATATTTTTCATATGATTGAAAGAACTTATTTTCCCATGAGGGATGATTAAAGCATTTGTTCCGGATGACTCGGGCAGATCCACTCGGATAAGCATGAGCTTACCGAGTGCTTTTTACCCGCTAGGGTTGATTGAGTTATTATTCCGGGATTACTCGGGCGAATCCACTCGGTTGAGCAAGAGTTTACCGAGTGCTTTTTACCCATGAGGGATGATTGAATTATTTGTTCGAGATGACTCGGGCAAATTCACTCGGTTGAGTATGAACTTGCTGAGTAATGAGATTTCTATGATTGCTTTAGCATGAGCTAGGCATCTACATAAGAATAATTTTTTATAGTTCTTGACTATATGCTTAGTCTATTTTTGACTAACCACATAGTCGGGGGCTACACCTATAATTAGGTGCATCGGAGATGCACCTAGATATTTATTTTTGAGAATTTTTATGTATATTTTTTCCAGCCCTTCACGCTTTGGAGCCACTCGGGAAGGTTCAGGCAGAGATGATGGAATCACTCGGCGCCAAAAGCACTCGGTCAAAGAGATTTTTGGTTGAGTGCTGCTTTGGTCTCGAAGTTGAGTTGTCTCGTCGACGAAAAGGACTCGGGGGCTACTGTGGAGATTGTGGCAATCGGGTATCCACATGGCAAGCTTATCCGACTGGAGGTAGGGATAGATTGCGCCTGCTATATCTGTAAGCCGAACTTGACTTAGGTGTTACGGTTGCCGATAGAGATAAGGCAATCGGCCTATAGTCACGGTTTGGTAAGATTGAGGAAACCGTCTTAGAGTAAGATAGGGTTTCCGACTTGTGAACCCTTCCTCCCAAGACTATATAAGGGGGGTAAGGGGCGTCCCTTGAGGGATATCCTATGCTAGATGCAAATTACGATTTCATAAGCAAGAGCTTTAGAGATCACGAGATCAATAAAGACACTCAGCGGATCGAATCCACCGAAACAGGAGTAGGGTATTACCTCACGAGAGGGCCTGAACCTGTCTAAATCTTCTTTTCCTTCTAACCCATTGTGCTTGGCGATCTTGACTGCGACCCCATAAAATATATTGCCGAAACCAAGTTTCGACAAGTGCTGCTTTGGTCTGAAGCTGAGTTGTCTCGTCGACTGAAAAGGACTCGGGGGCTACTGTGGAGATTGTGGCAATCGGGTATATACATGGCAAGCTTATCCGACTGGAGATAGGGATATGTTGTGCCTACCAAATATGTAAACCAACTACGACTTGGGTATTACGTTGCCGATTAGATAAGGCAATGGCTCATAGTCATAGTTTGGTAAGATTGAGGAAACCGACTTAGAGTAAGATAGGGTTTCCGACTTGTAAACCCTTCCTCCCAAGACTATATAAGGGGGGTAAGGGGCGTCCCTTGAGGGATATCCAACACTAGATCTGAGTTACAACTTCATAAGCAAGAGCTTTAGATCACGAGATCAATAAAGACACTCGGCGGATCGAATCCACCGAAACAGGAGTAGGGTATTACCTCACGAGAGGGCCTGAACCTGTCTAAATCTTCTTCTTCTTCTAACCCATTGTGCTTGGCGATCTCGACTGCAACCCCAGAAAATATATTGCCGAAACCAAGTTTCGACACATATCGCCCTTAGTTTCTTCACATTTACTATAATGGTTGTGCTCTGCGGTATATGTGATGGCCGATATAATTTATATCACCCTTAGTCATTTTATTCTTATCACAATCGGTTATGTTTCTGTCAATGTATGATGGCCGATTTTGTGTGTTGTCCTCGAGCTATAATTTTATCAATGATCAGTTGACATTGTAAAATTAGGGGGGCATATGTACATACACAAGTGAAACCAGATGGACTTCAAAATATTTGTGGACTTCGAAAAGTTCTTCAAGGCAAGATGGATTGTACAAATCGGCAAAGATTATATTACAAGGTGTAAAATCGAAGTTTACAAGGTTTGCTGATACAAAAGAATGTATTACGAGTGTTGCAAAAGTTTACAAGTGCTAGCCCTATTACAAGATTGGCTCAGTTGCCGGTTAGTTGGTTGATAGCTGATATCACCCTTTGTTTGATCTGCTCGATTTCATCTATAGTCTGGGCATCAGCTACGTCAGTGCCTGGGATCGTCTTCAATGATTTCCTGAGATCTCCCAAGTATTGTATTGAGGATTTTAGTTTGGCTCTCTGCTCCTCGACAGCTCTTGGGAGGTCGGTAAGCCTTTTTTCTTCTGAAGCCAGCTCAGCTCTACATTTTTCAAGCTCGGACACGAGGTCGGCTTCTCGCTTCTTCAGTCGATCAATGCTGGCTTCGATGGAAGATGGCCCCGCAACCATCTCATCCAGTTTGGCCTTCTCAACAATGATGGATTGCCGATTTGCTTTGATCATGGCTTCAAGGCTGGTTCTTGCTTTCCTATCAGCCATTTGCTGCTGTGCCCTTTCCAATGTATGCCGATGTTGATCAAGATGGGAAACCAGGGAGATGGTATCGGCTACTTCTTCTGGGAGCTGTCCTTCGATCTCTTTGAACCTGGCTCTAATCGGTCCATAATTGGTGACCAAGTAATCTAGTGAGCTTTCCAGCCGATGAGCAAGTCCAAGAGCTTTTGTTTCAGCTCATCGGCTATAGGAGCTTGGGCCGTGCTAGTGGTCTCCTCTTCTTCGTCTACATACTCCCTTATGTCAAACGAGAACATGTCGGCTAAAACCTGCAGAGCGAGAGTTAAGGTTGTTCAGTGTTGAGGGAATTCAAATAGCCGATTTGGTTGTGCGAAAGTTACTTACCTTGACAGTGGGAGCTGGTGCCGGTTCTACTTCTTCGATATGATGGCTACCCCTAGCCGATGGAGTATGCTCGCTAGAAGCAATGGGGGCAACCGATGGAGAACGAGGAGGCTACACAAAAAGACAAGTGTTAGTTAAAATCAGTAGGCTAATGAAAAGAAAATAGATTGAGTTCTTAGGTTACTAGTGAAGTTGGACGTGGTTGCCGTTGGGCCAGTCTTTTGTGCTGCAAGAGATTGATTAAGATAAGAGCATTTAAGGTAAATCAATCTAGCTTCGAGGAGAGAAGGATGAATATCGATTGAGGGCGAGCAGGACGCCTTGGAGGAGATGGTGTTGTTTGAGGAGCTTGTTCGTCGACTGATGGCGTTTGTGCATACTTGCTTGAATGGCTTGATTCAGCTGCAGCCTCGTCGATGAATTGATCAATTTCTTCGTCCATGACTTCTTGATTGAGGCCTCCTCCAAGTCCGGGCCCAGGGACGACAAGTCATCGGCAGGGATTATCTTTTGTTTATTCGATGTTTTCTTCGGTTTAGCCAATGGACCAGCAGCTGATGGCTTGGCTCTTCTCTTCCTTGACAATGCTTCACGAGTCTGGCCGTGCAGCAGGCTTGCAACTTTCGACGCGGTTAAGCCGATGATGGAAGGGGTGAGCCCTCCACCGTTTGGAATAAGCCCTGAGGCATAGTGGATCTCAACGCCTGTGTTGCTCAAATGAGGGGGAGAAGAATCGGTTGTCTGCAAGGGATGAGAAGACAGTAGTTAAGTATTAAGCAAATGTTAGCCGATAACATAAAAAAAATTTGAACAGGGGAAAAATACTTACATCAGGGACCATGTCTGGGTGAAGGGTGGTGAGGTACATGGAAGATGACTGATGGAAGACGTGTCTTTTTAATTCAATCCACCATCGATCAAATGTTGAACTCCTCTTTATTGCCAATTCCAAAGTCCCTATGCTACCAAGGGGAGGGCCCTTGATGCTCATCAGTCTCAACATCATCATTTTTGTGGTGATTTCGCCTCTTGTTTGGATTCTGTCAGTGAAATACAACCCAATCGGCAATTGTTCTAGTCCCATTTGCCTAACGGCCAATGCTGGGTGATAAAACTCATAAGACTTAGAGACACTCCTACCTTGATGGATGCCGATTGGTAGAATGCATGGGGTGATGGCAGTGGTGAAAATTTCCCTTGGTTTCTAAAATTCTTCAGAGTTGATCTCATCAAAGTTGAAGTCTGAGGGGAGTTCAAATTCTGGGCATCCAGAATAAAAGAACCAAGTACTATCTTCTTGGAGAAGCCATCATAAAAACCAATGAACCAATCGGCAAGGAGTTGGGTTGATAATTTGGAGCCAGGATGAGTAGAGGCAGCTTCTCCAAAGGACATACACATGCGTGTAGTTACTTCTTCGCCGTCATCGTCTACAATCGGCTCTGCCCTGGGAAATCTGGCATATGCTAGATTGGGTCTACTAGCGATCTTCTGAGTAAGCAGGACCAGCTACAGCTGCAAGAACCACTAAGGACCCCCAGTTCCTATGAGCGAATCGGCTGCGATTTTAGCCGATGCTGTGTTGAGGGTTTGGTATAGATAGCCCAGTAGATATTTGCCCAAAGGGACTTTTTTCCTTTGACACAAGGGCTTTGGCTATATGTTGCCAGTTGGCTGTGGGGCCGCAGCTAGAACCACAGAAGATGAATTTCTCAAGCCACATCATTAAAAAGACAACATGCTATATGGGGCCTACTGATCCACTGACCATGTTCTGGTTTATATAGCCGTTCCAACCTCCAATGGCCCTGGTCTTAAAGGAATATTGGCATTTGATGTCAAATCTGTTAGGATTAGCCGATGATATTATGTTCAAGCCAGTTATCATGACCACATCAAGCAGGGTAGGGGTCATGGGTCCTTGTCGAAAGAAAAAGGCGTTAAAGGTATTGGACCAGAAGTAGGTTGCAGCTGACATGAGGGGCTCGTCCTTGGGCAAATCGGCTATGGTTAGGGATAAACGCTGAGCTATGCCTACTTCGTCCCAATGAGTTTGTTTGATGGCTAGCATCCTTTCATACCAAGCCGGCCATGATCTTTCGGTTGAAGGCCAAGACTTGAATGTTCCATTCCAAGGTACTAAGCTAGGGTTTGAGATTCTATAGGGCATCCTATTGTTTTTGGCATTGATAACCTAAGTTGGATCCATATTGCCGATTGGGCCAAAGAAGTACTGCTCATCATGAAAGAGACTAGGAATAGCAATTTGATGAGCAAGGTGCTACAATGAAAAGAAAAAACGAATCGTAAAGAGCAAGAACATGGATCTACGGTTGCAAATAGAATGAGAAAAGGGGATATAGACGATGAAACTTACCTCAGGGAACTCGGCCGGTGAAGCGCTAGAGGGAGCGGTAAAGTCGACATTGCCAGGGATGAGGTCGTCGCCAGAAGAGAGGATCGCCACAGAGCTTGTTGGGACGCCGAGGGAGTTGCCGGAGAGATTTAGGGAGTTTTTGGCTGATGGCCATGGATGCGCAAGTGACGGCATGGATTTTTCAAGGCGCCTGGGCGTTATTTAAAGAGGTGCGGTAACGACCGAAACGGAAACACCCTAAGTTGTCTCGAAGCGTGAAATCACGCAAAATCCGCAACATTAACAATATTGCGGACTTGGGGGCATGTGTTAACGACCAAATTTGGTAAGCCAATTCTCAGGTTTCAAGCTAAAACAGAAGCGGGATTGAAGGACCTTGTGGTTCTTGGAGACAGAGTGCGCATCGGCTGAGTCCGAATCGGCTAAGGTGTCAATCGGCCGAGACCAAATCGAACGAGGATATCAGACATAGCCGATTCCGATAGGGGTGATGGATATGACCGATACCGGTGGGAAAGCATTAAAATCATTATTAGATTCGGTTTCAAGTGCTTCACGGATGTTGCCATACACGGATAAAGTCCTAAAAAGGCAATTGTATCTCTTAGTTATGATATTTTAAATAGTTTCCTTATAGATAATGTCGATGACAGTTTGTTTTAGGCATATTTGTAATTCAAGTTGTAATAGAGGTAGGGATCATGTCCATTACGGACTTATCTTGTATTTGGGTATAAATACGACCCAAGACCCTATAATTATTATCGACAATCAGATCAATACAACTTTCGACGCATCGCCACCTTTTCTTTTAGTTAATTTTGACAAGTTCTTGCTTTGCGTTGGGCTGCATCGGGTTTCGATCTCCGATAAGAGGTAAATCTTGTTTCAAGCGGCTTGCGCTCTCGGAATTAGTGCTTCCATCATCATGATACTCTAATCTTGTCTCCGTAATCTCCTAATTTATCATATGCATTATATAACCCAAACCAATGTCACCGTCTAATTTCAGTCGGCTGGTATTTATTGATAGATTACAGCAAGTGAAATTAGATGTCAAGGTTGGTTTAGATTATATAATGTATCTACCATCTCGAAAGGCTTTTGTTGGCATGTTTAGATCTTGTATCTCTCTTTATGCTTAATGCTGCATCGGTTGGGTCTGATCTGTTAAGTAATATTTAGAACTATAAGTATCTATCCTGCTTACAATTTCTATTAGAGATAGTATCGAGGTTTTAGCCAATCTTATCTGATTTAACCTATTTTGTTTGTTTTATTCTCAATTGATATGTTAAATCTGCCCTTTATATTTAGATCTCATCACAGTAAATATGTTAAGCCTGTTATCAATCTGTTAAGAAACTTTAACATATGATTGTTGCTTGTTTAATGTATTTCGTTTATTATGATATCTGAGTATACAGCAGTATCAGAGTACTAGCCAATACATGTTAGATTCATCTCCTTAGCTATGTTGTGAACAAGTATAATCTTTGTCTTAGAGTATTTTTAGATCTAAGTGATTTATACTATCTCGATAGAATACCGATTTATCCCAGTCACTTGGTTTAAATGTGCTTTAAGACTTGGATTACATTCTGTTAACATGTACAACCAATCGGACGAATCTAGTTGCTGCCGATTTGATGCATATTGCATCGGCACAATGTCAAACGATACGACCAACCGATCGGCTATCGATCTAACATTGTTTTCTCTTTTTAGTTTCTTGTTGGTTGTAGGAACAAACCAATTGGCACGCCTATGAACCTCAAGTAACAGATTTGGACCTGCACTAGAGTAAAACAAATTGCTCAACAACAGTCTTATGATGGACAGATTGCTCAACATCTTGGGGCCTTTCCTCGGCAGCATTGACAATATTGAACTGGCCGTAACGAGGAGTGCAGCCTTCGACCGATGGTGGATTGAATGGAAGAAACATCTTTTTCACCAATCAGCTTCAATGTACCTGACCACCATGTACCCAGAGATGGTTCCACAGGTAAGCACTTCTTCTTTTATCAAATTCTTCATTATCAGCTATCATTCTTCAACATTATCGGCCATGATGCCCCCAAGATGACATCTTTACTTCATGGCCACACCCGCCAGCCGATCCCCTAAGCCATCGGCTCCCGATCCATCGGCTGCAAAGAAGAAAACTCCAAAGAAGCAAAAGATAGCCATAGCCGATGATCTGCCATCCTTAGACCCAGACATGGAGTAATTTTTGAATTAAGAGGAAACAGACGAAGCCATCGACGATGCTACGATCGAAACAAGTGAACCAAGAAGAACCATGCCGACGCCGCCAGCCGATGACCTAGCTCCTCAGAAAACTCCAAGTCCTCCAAAATGCCAACCTCGTTCTCAACCGGTATGTACTCTCTTGGAGTTCTTCTTCCCTTAAATCTTCACATTTCAGTTCTTGAACAATCTCTTTCACATTGCAAAAAAAGAAATTGGCTACCAGAAAGAAATCGGCTCCAGCTCCATCGGTAACTTTAAACTCAAAACCTTTCTCAATTTTCAATTAGCCGATTCTGAATGAAATTTGTCTCTCTTCTCTTTGTACAGCCTCCTCGCTCCCCAACACATGCCCCCATTAATCAAGTGAATGCACTTCGTCAGCTAGAGGCAGCCATCACATCGAAGCAGAAGAAGAAGACGCTCCTGTCATCCCTGTAAGTATTTTTTAACTTCATATCGGCTATTTTGAATTTTTTTCAACACATAACAATTTCATCATTTCCTTTTCAGGTCTTAGCTGATATGTTTTCCTTTGACATAAGACAGATCTTGGATGAAGAAGAAGAGACCACAAGCAAAGCTTTGGCTCCTATTGTTGACGATCTGAAGGCCAAGCTATTGGATATTGCTCGTCGGCTAGAGTGTTCCTTGGATTACCTAGTCGCCAACTACGGACCGATCAGAGCTAGGTTCGAAGAGATACAAGATCAAATCCCACACAACTTAGCCGACATCATCTCCCAAGCCGCATATCTTGAACAACACAGATACAAGCTGGAAAGCGCACGACAGAGGATTGCCGATCGGTGAGAGAGAAAAGCTCTTGAAGCCATCATCGAAGCCAATCAGCAATCAATCACCACAAAGAAGGCTAAGATTGACGAGATAATCGTAGGACCAAGTTCGATTCAAACCAGCATTGATCGGCTGTGAAGACGCAAGGAGGAGCTGCTAGCTGAACTTGAAAAGTGCAATGCCGAGATAGCATCGGAAGAGCAAAAACTTGTTGATCTTCCCAGGGCAATTGAAGAACAAAAATCCAAATTGAAGACTTCTATTAGGCATCTGTCAGATCTTACGAAGTCTCTAAAAGCAATCCCTGGAACAGATGCTATCGATGCCCAAGCCATAGAAGACATAGAGCAAATCAGGCAAAGGGCAATATCGGCTATCAAAAAGCTGGTGGCTGGATAAGCCGATCTTATGTAATAGGAGCTTAGCACTTGAGACTTTAATTTTCATGCCGATGCTTGTAATCCTTGTGAACTTCTGTGAATTCCTGCAACATAACTTGCTTGTGTTGATTCTTGTAATATATCTTGCGTTGAATTTTTTTGAATTCCACATATTTTTGTATGCTTGTATGTATGCCCCCCTAATTTTACAATGTCAAACATTGATAAAATTATAGCTTAAGTAAGGGTGATATCACACAATGTCGGCCATCATACATCGGCACAACTCAACCGATTATGATAAGTTGAATAGACTAAGGGTGATATAACTTATCTCGGCCATCTAAAGGCGATGTAAACACATCGGCTACCATGTATCGGCATAACACAACTGAATCATGAATTGATCCAAACACTTGGATAATATTTCTTCAAGTACTTTCCATTAAGAGCCCTTCTAAGAAAAACTTCTCCATCAAGCCCTTGCAACATGTAGGCTCCCTTAGAAACAGACTTGTAGATTCAAAAAGGTTCTTCCCAATTTCGTGACCACTTGCCAAATCTATTATCACGAGTCCCAATCGGCAGAATCAACTTCCAAACCAACTCGCCTTTTGAAAAAGATTTTGGCATAACTTTCTTGTTATAATGATGAGCGATTCTTTCCTTATCCCTTGTCACCTTTTCCAAAGCACGCATTCTGGATTGAACCAACTCTTCCGATTCATCTACCATGAGATTATGGTAGTCATTGGCTGTCAACTCATCTTGTAAATCAATCCTCCTTGAGCCGATGACACTTTCCCATGGTAACACGGCTTCATGTCCATAAACTAGCTTGTAAGGAGGAACCTGGATTGACCCATGACAAGCCATCCGATAGGACCACAATGCCTCGACCAATCGGCTAAGGCACTGCTTTGGAAACTCAGTGATCTTCCTCTTGATCAACTTGATCAAACTTTTGTTGGATGCTTCTGCTTGTCTATTAGCTTGTGCATAGTATGGTGAAGAATTCAACAATTTAATCCCCATGCTTTCTGCAAACTGGACAAACTCATCGGATGCAAAGATAGATCCCTGATCGGTTGTAATGGTCTGAGGAACACCAAATCAGTATATGATATGCTCCTTAACAAACTGAATTGCATTCCCAGAATCAACCTTCTTCAACGGAATTGCCTCCACCCACTTCGTGAAATAATCGGTTGCTACCAATATAAACTTATGTTCTTTGCTCGAGGATGGATTAATCTGGCCGATCATGTCGATTCCTCATCCTTTGAACGACCATGGCTTGATTATAGGGTTCATAGTCGATGCTGGTGCTCTTTGAATTGCTCCAAACTTCTGGCAATCTTGACAACCTTTATAATATCTGAAACAATCTTCTAGCATCATCGGCCAAAAATACCCAACTCGTCAAAGCAACCACTTCATCTTGTGGGCCGATTGATGAGTACCGCATATTCCTTCATGTACTTCTCCCATCACAACTTTCGCTTGATCGGCACTCAAACATCTTAGCAATACTCCATCAATCGTCCATTAATACAAATTGTCATCCAGCAAAACATATCTCAAAGCTTTGGAACGCAATTTTCTCGAAGCCGATTGAGAAGGATTCTTTACATAGGTAAAAACATCATACCTCCAATCATCGGCTGCGATGGTAGCGATTTCTACCTCAACATCTTTCATCATCGGACAGTATCTCGATGCCCCCTGAGCCAAATCAATAGCTTCAACATTTTTCTCTCGAGGAATATGCGTCAAAGTCGCTAGCCAAAAATTACTCTTCAACTCTTGGCACTTCTCATAGTAGATCATCAATGTATCATTCTTGCATTCATATTCTCCAGCTAATTGATTGATGACCAACAAATAATCACCCATGATTTCCACAGCATCGGCTTCAACTTCCTTCAAGAGTTGTAGTCCTTTGAGAACTGCCTCGTACTCGGCTTGATTGTTGGTGGCATAAGGCTTAATAGTGTAAGCAAATTCAAAACTTGTCCCTAGGCGATATTATGACCAAGCCGATACCACAACCATGAGTACAAACCAATCAATCGAAAAAACAAATTCCAAGGTACTATGTCAACCGAGCTGATTGCGTCATCATGATGCTCGACAATGAAACCAACATCATACAACCAAGTGATTTTGGCCTTAATAGCGTCATACATATTGGCTTCGAATCTCCTAGGCGACTGCTATATGGTCAATATGCTAGTTTGATAGGAAGCCAATGTTCTATAATCGATCGGCTAAGTCCTGGCATCTCAAAATATTCCCGAGCAAAGCAATCTTTATATTCTTTCAAAAGTTCTATTAGCTTGGTTGTAAATTGAGAAGACAAATGCCTTGACATATAGTGGCTTGAGGTGTCGATGCCCTGTCCCCTCTGGTTTCTCAAAGATAGCTTGCTCTGGGGACAAAACAACCTTGGCTAAGGACTCTTCCACAAGATCTGCATTGGGTTGGCTAGCCTCATATTTTGCTGGTAATACAAATACCATGCTAACTGATGCAGAGGCAACAGCCTTTCCCTTAGCTGCCCTTTTTGCCTTGTCGGCTTTGACCTCATTGGCTGAGAGCACCTTGCTCTTAACATGCCACTCTTTCTTTGAGTGTTCTAGCTTTTTCTTCTTCAGCCGATAATCGATCTTGGCTTGAACTTCCTAGAAATGTCCCCTCCTCTTCATCCTCTGAACCCTCCTCTTCTAACTCTTAATAAAAGTACCGGAAGGGCACCATTGTGGGTTCATGGTCTCATCTCCATCTTCGTCAGAATCCTCCTGCAGAAAATCCTAATGAATTGGACCCAATCTCTGATGAACAGGGAGTTTCCTTTGTTGCAACCGATTTCCCTCAGGATGAGATTGGCTAGATTCTCCAGCATAGTTGCCATCATAATTGTTGCATGGTTGACAATTTTCTATCGATTGCAGCCTCATCCCTTCATTTCAGCAAAATCTGAAAAATTCGCAACTCCAATGGGGATCAAAGCTGTCATCCTCCTGATACTACCTCTCTTCCTGTCTGTCATGTTTCCTCTTGTAGTTGTCAATGATTCTAACAGAGTTAGGCTTCTTGGACCGATAGTCCTTCCTATCGGCTGCTCTCCCACTCGTGTGAACCATGTTGACAGGAAAACTTTGCAGTCGTTGGTGCTGTGAGATCCAGTATTGTGCCATTTGCAATATTTCCTCTTTCTCAACTCCTCAGCCGATGGAATAACATAGCGAGCAGGAAGTTGGATTTGCTTCTCCCGAAGTAGCAGATCAAAGATCTTATCGGCTTTGGCGATGTCAAAATTATATTTTTCCACCTTTGCCGAATTTTTGACCCATTGACATGTATTAACCTTCTTGTTTCATGCCCATTTGGCTGCTGCTACTTCGGAGTCCTCCTCATCTTCTTTGAATTAAGAGGCATATGCAACATGGCTAACTTTTTTAAGGCTTTCTTGGCCTCCTGAAATCTTTGTTCATGTGCTGTTACTTTTTGAGCCAAGTGAGCCAACCTTTCAAAGTCTTGAGCCGAAAACCTTTCCTTGATTGGTGTCAATAATCCCTAGAAAGTGAGATAGGCTAACTGAGAATCGGATAAAATCAAGCTGTAGCATCTATTCCTCATATCTCTGAATCTTTGAATGTAATCCTGAACAGATTCATCATGCCTATGCTTGATTGTTGTTAGATCAGATAGTTTCATCTCATGGATCCCACTATAAAAGTACTTATGAAACTTCTTCTCTAGATCGGCCCAACTTTGGACAGAATTGTATGACAAAGACGAAAACCATGTGAAAGCCGATCCAGATAAGGACAGAGGGAATAATCTAACCCTCAGAGCGTCAGTAGCCGATGCTTCACCGCACTGGGCAAGGAATCGACTAACATGTTCATAAGTTGACACGTTGTCTTGCCCTGAGAATTTCGAAAATTCTGGTACCTTGTATCGGCTTGGCAATGGCACCCTCTCAAAGTACTCGGGATATGGATGCCGATACAAATTACCAGTATCCTTAGGCTTCAACCCAAACTGCTCCTTCATGACATCGGCAATCATATCAACCCATGGCTTCTCCTGAGGTGCTCCTTGAAATTGTTGCTGTATCGGCTCAAACTGATTGACTTGAGGCAGGTACTGGGGTTGAGGTGGTGTCCCCTGCCGATATTGCACCTGAGGTGAATGGGGCTGATACTGGAAATTGGCATTGCCCCCATGTGATGTTGAGGAGACTGATGCACCCCATGGGCTTGCTGATCATGAACGAATTGAGAGCCGATCTGCTGACGCTGCTGTAGGATTGGTGTCTGTTGCCCTATCGGTACCCGTGGAATCGGCTCAACAGTCGACTAATTCGTTCTGAACATAGCCGCAACTTGGTCTTGGGAAACCTGAGGGATGTTGTATTCAATGAACATAGCCGCAATTTGGTTAGAAGAGAAGGATTGAACTCTGACTGCCTCTGTGCCGATTATGATACAATCGACTTTTCAGGAGCCGATGTTGATGCCATCGGTTGTTGTGGGGCTACGCCTGTGATAGGTTGCAATTTGTCAGTAGCCAAAGTCCTATATGGCGGAAAATTGCCCTCAGGAAGAAACACCGGCCCCTTGGCTTGATGCTCGGCAATCGTACTGTCAACCATGGAATTGATCATGTTGTTTAGGGTGTTAACCAAGATCCCCAATTGGTTGATCAGCGCATGGTGCACGGCATAGTCGATCCGGTTTTGTAGGTTGTTGAGTTATGGGCCTTCTTCTTGCTTGATGTCCTGAGGTTTGGTTTCCTTGCCAGAACTTGACTCGGGCTCATCGTTGCTTGGCAGAACCACCTTGTAACGTTGAACAACCGTGCTCAATCAAGTTTGGACGAACGAGTGCAAAAACTAGTTCTGTAGCTTGTTCATCATTTCTTCGAACTCAGCCTTCTGCTTTGGCGTGAGCTTGTCCATGGTGACTAGGATAATGTTCTCTGGGCCAATCTCTGATGACTTGATGTCCAGCATGACGTCTTGTCGTGTCCTACCGG
Organism: Oryza australiensis; assembly: GCA_019925245.2. Classification (NCBI taxonomy): domain Eukaryota; kingdom Viridiplantae; phylum Streptophyta; class Magnoliopsida; order Poales; family Poaceae; genus Oryza; species Oryza australiensis. The sequence continues at coordinate 114,195 of JAIFGZ020000326.1, read as the reverse complement.
GCGTGCCAAAAGCGTGTTGATTGTAAAATGTCACGCACTGGCCTGACAGGTCTGCTTAACTCTAGTGCAGGTCCAAATCTTGCTTTTGAGGTTCGTAGGGCATGCCAGTTGGTTTGATCCTGCAACAACAAGAAACAAAGAAAGAAAATAGAGTTGGTCCGTAAACGATAACCGATTGGCTAGTGGCCGATGACGTATCGTTCGATATTGAGCCGATGCAATATGCACTGAATCGGCCAAGGGAAATTAAATCTAATCGATCGGCTGTAGATATCCATAATATATAATCTAACTCTAAAGATACATTTAAACCAAGTGATTGGGATAGATCAGTAGCATACCGAGACAGTATACATCACTTATGTCTAAAAGTACCTTAAGACGAAGATTATACATATTTATAGCATAGCCGATGTCATAGATCTAACGCGTATCGGCTAGTACTCCGATACCACTTTATACTAAGATATTACTACATATTAAATACGTTGAACAGAAACCGATCAAGTGTTAAGATAACCTAATAGATCGATAACAAGCTTAACATATTTCATCACAGTGAAATCTTAATATAAAGGGCAAATTTAACATATCAAGTAAACATATAAGAAACAAGATAGCTAAAACAGGTAAGATCGGCTGAAACCCCGATACTATCTCTAATAGCAATCATAAAGCAAGATAGATATTATGATTCTAAATATTACTTAGTAGGTCAGACTCAACCGATGCAGCACTAAGCGTAAATAGAAGCATAAGATCTAAACAAGTTGATGAAAACCTTTCGAGATGGTGGATATACTATATAATCTAAGTAGATGTTAATATCTAACCTTATCGGCTATTATCTAGTAACAGATGCTAACCAATTAGGGTTAGACATCAATATCAATCTAGATTATATAGCATACATGATAACTCGACGATTTACGTAAACAGGATTAAAGTGTCATAAATATGGAAGCACTAATACTGAGAACGCAAGCTGCCATAACAAGCTTTACCTTTCGTCGGAGATCGAACTCGATGCAGCCCAACTCAAAGCAAGAATTCATCAAAGTAATTGAAAGGAAAAAGGTGGTGTTGCGCCAAAGTTGTATTGAACTGATTGTTCTTTGATTACAAGGTCTTGGGTCATATTTATACCCAGATACAAGATATCTCCTTGTCGGACACGATTCCTATCTCTATTACAATTCAAATTATAGATAAGTCCCTTAGACGGACTCTCACCGACGTAATCTATAAGGAAACTTTTTAAAATAACCTAATTAATACATACAATTGCCCTCTTTGGACTATATCGATATATGGCAATCCTCATGAAGCACTTCAAGCGAATCCGATGATGATTCCAATGTTACCTTACCGGAATCGGCTACACCGGATTATCTTGTCCGGTTCGGTATCGGCCGATGAACACCTTAGCTGATTCGGTTATCAGCCAACAAACTCTCTAGCCGATTTTGTCTGCAATTGGCATGCACTTTGTTTCCGAGAATCCCGATTCCCTCCAAATCGGCTTTGGCCTTAACTCCAAATCCGTTGCATGATTTACCAAATTTGGTCATTAACACCCCCCACGGACCCCATGCAGCTCGAACATTTTAGACTCGGCGGCACACAAACCTCAGATGGGGCCCAGTGGCCCTGACGGCTGGAATGTGAAAGCGACACCCCCGCCTGCTCCACCCTCACCTAAGGCGGTGACAACAAAGGACTTGGTGATGCCAAGCCCAACAAGAGGGATAGCGACATTATTCACCTCACCGCTGGAGCCAATTTTGGCTCTGCTGCCGCCTTCTCCAATTTCTGTGTAGGTTTCGCCGCCGGTGGGAAAGATGCCACAGAGGCCATAGGCTAAGACGAAGAAGGACGCTATCACGGTGAGGGGCAGTGCACACATCGCCAAGTAGTATGGCGGCCCGACTATGGAGCGCTGTCAATGAGTCCTGCTCCAGCGACTTTGCCTGCTTAAAGATGAAGATGTCGCATCAGTCGAGCAAGCCAATTAGCACAGTATGTCACCATGTTCAACGGGCCTTTGCCGGCACACACCATTGCGGCACTGTCGACGGGATGGTCGACAGTCCTCCAACGGGGTTACCCAAGGAGGCGAAAGAGTGGTCGGGGCGTCTCACCGATGGATCTGATGGTCGACTCAAGCACAAAGCGAGCCAAGAGATAAAGGGATTTTTATACTGGTTCAGCCCTCCCGGAGGATAATAGGTTCTTTGTTGGGGTGGAGTATGATCAAAGTTTACAAGATGAAACTAAACTGAAGCCAAAGCGAACTAAGTGCGCCCCCAAGCCCCTCGAACCCAAACCTCCTGCCATCCCTTTTATAGTCCAAGGGGGCGGCTACAAAGGGGACTTGAGGCTCAAGAAAACTTGGTCATAAAATAAAAAATCAAATAAAGAGATCTCCTGAAAAGTATAACCAAATCGTCTTGGACTTTGTTCGCCGTGGGCGTCTTGTGCGCTACCTTCCCTCAGGATTCGCCGTCTACCAGTGCCCTGTGTGCAGTGCGGTCAGATGATGTTGTTCCCTGTCGGGTCGTCTCATATTTGTCCTGTCCACAAGGCTTATCAAGGAAGCCTTGCTCCCGAGGAAGGGGTTTCCCTTTTTGGGTCAGGATAAAGAGTTGAGGTCGAGAGGAGCGGACTGGGGTCAGGACCCGGGGGCAGGGGTCGGGACGTCCGACCTTGCATGAGGTCGAGCTACCGACCATGGCCTAAGGTCCATCGGTCCGCTCCAGCCGGTCTTCTTTCCCTTGCATAGGCTACCCTAGGGTGATATCCTCCACAACAGCCCCCGAGCCAAAGGACGAATGGGACATCCGTCCTTAGGGTCCGAATTCTTCCAGGTCCTAGTCCCCAGCGGGTTCTCAAAGCATCTCAAGCATGCTTTGGCAGGTGCACCGCCCAGGTGCACCTGCCAGGTGTAGCCCCCAAGCCTGGGGTTGGATGGTACATCCAAGCCTAGGATCAAGCCTTTAGCATAATTTTTCACACATCTTTGGATTAAGCCATCGCCCGGAGGCTGATGGTGGTCGGCTGAGGTTGGCAGGCCATAGCCCGGAGGCTGACGACTGTGTCGGCAGGGCCATAGCCCAGAGGCTGATGGCAGACGACGAGCTCAGTGAGTCCAGGTCCCGAAGGCTGATAGTGGTCGGTCGAGGTTGGTTAGTCATAGCCCGGAGGCTGTCGACTGCGGCGGCAGGGCCATAGCCTGAAGGCTAATGACGGTCGGTGAGCTCGGCAAGTCCACGCCGAAGGCTGATGGTGGTCGTCGAACTCGTTAGGACCACTGCCGGGAGGCTGATAGTGGTCGGCGAGGCCGGACGAAGATCTCGAGAGGTTGGACGTCGGGCAGTTTCCTGACCCCGGGACATGGGCTGCACACGTGGGCCTCTGATGGTTTGAACAGTATGCCAGTCACATCCCATCAAGGCCATCAAGATCGGGGTTACGTAACGGCTGATCATACATCAGGTTCCCCACTTATCCCCAACGGCTCATGGATCCAACGGTCGAGGTTTGTCACTCGGGCGGAGTGGCGGGCCTAGCAGCGGTTTCACCGGGGCACATAAGGCAGCCCGTACGAGCGCCGTTAACCGCACCGGGTAACCGACGGCGCAGATCCTCCAACGGGGCGACGTGGTCGCCTGGGAGATAGATTGGCCGGAGCACCTCGGATGCCTCGTGTATGCCGTTAACGGCGTCGCGCGACTTCTGAAGATGGCGCTGCCAGGCTGTGGACCCCCGTTTTTGGAACGGGAATCTTTCGTGTTCTTAGTACCCTTTCCCTGGATCGAGTAGTTGGTACCCACGAATACAGTACTGAATAATCAGGTGCGCATGCACGAATAGTCTTACATCAACATTATTACAACAATAGGCCCGAAGGCAATGTTCAACACACAGGACCTCATGGTCCGAATACAACACAAAAGCAGAAATTAGATACGGCAGCGGAATAGAGGCAGCGACATGTCATTTGCCACAGGCAACGACCGGAGCTAAGACCTAGTAAGCGCCATCAGTTCCTTCACCCTCCTGGTAGTAAGCGTAAGGATCCTCCGGCTCTTCATTCCCATCAGCTGAAGGTTTGTGCGTATAGCAAGGGTGAGTACCAACCGTACTCAGCAAGCCAACATGGAATTGATGCATATGATAGGGTTACTCAAGGAATGGCTAGAGCTCTTTTGCATAAAGCAAATTTTCACAATTCTTTTCACAAGCCTAACAACTAGCCAAATCAAGTTTTAGTTCCATAGTTCATTAATTCGGCGACGGTTCTGTCTACCATCCATCATGATCCAAGGATGGCTTCCCGCCTCCGATACGTCATGGTTTTCTGGGGAATCCACCCCTTCTCGCGTCTCGAGAAGTTGATTCACCAGTGAATGAAATTATCATGCAAAACCCATCCCAGTAGTTTTAAGTTTAAAGTCTAGCCAAGCGAAAGTCTTGTCACGATGCTCGATATCCGCGAGCACGGCTATTCGAATAGATTGATTAACTCACAGTGCAGTGGATGTACACTTTACCCGTACTCCGCGACAGCCCAACGAATGAGCCTACGCCCCAACACATGAGACGGTCACGGCAAAGCCTTTCGATAACCTCACTTTGGCAGTACCCGCTCCATGAACTTAAGCCCTCATGCACTCTAGCCGTCATTTTCTAGCAGTGAGAGGAGTTCTGGCGCACCCGGGGTAAGGGAAAACTTCCTCAATCTTTAAGTTCAATTAATATCGATTTAATTCCACCATTCACAGCAAAGGCCGCAGCCTCATTCTCATCACATAAACCACATCATAGAGAACCATCTATGCAAGGATACTGCCTCCGCTCGGCTATCTAGTCAGCTAGGTCTATACCCATTCGAGAAGTACGGTTGTACTGGCTCGTTTCCCGGCTATCTCATGGCTCGGTCCTTAATTGACCAGGGTCGGCACTTGCCTTTTCCGGAATCCACCCAAATCATCCGGCCGCCCCAGTCTAAAACATTTGTATAGCATTTTCAATTTTCATCAAACTTAGTTCAACATTCTCATGGCCATGTGGCGCTCATGTCTCCACAGGCCGTATTACAACTACCTTCCCTAAGGTAGTTGCCCGAGCACAAAGCTTTCTTGTAAAATCATGAGTATGCAGGGACCTAGTATAAGCAGGGCTAAGCATTTTTACCGAAGTTAGCCTCCGGTCATATCACATCGAAGGTTACAAAGAAAAATTCTAATGGTGATCAACATCAATGCAGGGTATATCAAGCATAGGTATTCATTTGTGTATAGCATACAATTTGTAATTTGAAATCAACATCATTTCACAAAGTAGGATCAATATGTTCAAAGAGTGTGATGACTTGCCTTGCTCACACGCTTGAGGGGTGGTGTCTTCAACGGGGTCGATGCTGGTCTCTTCAGGTGCTACCCGTACGTGCGAAAAATCAATTGATTCCGATTAGAATCCCGGATAACACCAAAAGGTCGAAAAGATCCGAAAAGTCTCGAAACAATTCCAAGCGCTAAGCCCAAATTCCTACTTAAGTTTGTACTACGATCGCCCCGGAAAACTCCAAGTTTTGCCATCGGGTCGACGACTTAGGGTTTTCGTAAAACGACGATTGCGATCTGTTCGAGAAAACGGATTTGAAAATATCCACGGAGGGATTGGGGCTAGAGGTTTTGAAGGTCCGAGCTCAAAATGGAAACATATTAAAATGGCGAGAAAGTTCTAAACGAAATTCGGGTTAAAAGACGACGCAAAACGGAATTTCGAAAAAGTCCGGATTTGATTTCCAAATTTTTCACCGAGAAATCATGCAAGAAAATAATTTATTTTTGCCCAAAATTTTACTCAAGTCTTCACAAAATATTTTTCCAAATTTTCCAAAATTTTTCCCAATTTTTCCCTATTTTTCTTTTTTCTTTGTTTTTTCTTTTTTCCTCGCGCATCATTCATTGCCCGCCATCTCGTTCGACCGGGTTCGGCGAAACAGAGGCGGCGGCGCGCGAGCGCATGGGAAAAAAAGATCGGCGGCGGGGCTTACCGGCGACGGCGGCCTCGGGGAGGTGTGGTGGGGCACGGGGGGGCTTTGCGCACGGCGGCGACGGCGTTGGCGCTCGGAACGGGGAGAGAGGCGGCGGCGGTGCGGCAAAGGGCGGGGCGCCGCCCTTTTATAGGCACGGCTGGGAGGAGCGGCGCGGCGCGCGGAGTGGAGATGGGAGGGCCCGGCGTGGCGCGGCGGTGGCGACACGCGGCGAGGCGCGGATGGGCCGGGACGGGCGGGCGCGACGCGGCGGGCGGAGTGCGCGGCGCGAGCGGGGTCCGGCGGCGGCGGCGCGGCGTGGGGTGTCCGGCGCGGGCACGGCGTGTGGCGGCGAGGGCGCGGGCGCGGGGCGCGGCCGTACGAGCGGCGGCGCGTGGCGCGCGGCGCGGCGCGCGCGGCGCGGCGGCGGCGCGCGCGGTCCGGCGCGGTGCGAGGGCGGGCCGGGCGCGGGCGAGCGGCGCGGCGCGTGGCGCGAGCGGCGCGGCGCGTGGCGAGCGCGCGCGGGCGGGCGTACGGCGGGTACGGCGTCGAACACTGGCGCGATATGAACAGTGCACTTTTCTATTTTTCCCGATTTTCAATTTTAATTTCCCATTTCTATTTTCCTCTCTTCTAAAAATTCCAAAATAAATTCCTATAATTCAAAAATAATTTTTAATATAATATTTTCAACTTTTCTCCACTTTTATTTTCCCACATTATTTTTCATATTTATTTATTTAAAATCCCTCTTTTCTAATTTCAATATTCACCCCTTTATTTTCCAAAATTTTCCCGGATTTCGAGTACGACTCCCGATTATTTTATTATTTATTTTGTGTCCTAATTATCTTCTCCCAACCACAATTACTATTTTATATCTCCCAAATCGCATTTTCATAAATCCGCGCTTCTCCGATTTCTCTTTTTAAAAATCCCTAATACGGACTTTCGCATTTTCATTCCGACAAACTCCGATCATCCAAAAACACCGAAAGGGAACTCGATCATGACCAAATTTAGGCAACTGAGTTGGCAAATAAGAAGCACCAAACACGAGAAAGAAGCAACAAGCGAAGGTTTTTGAAAGTTCCGATTTTACGTTCCGATTTCAGTTTCTTCGATTTTCAGGATGTTACACAGGCCCATCATTGTCCCTTTTAAGTCCTGCCGCTTCGCCTTCCTTCTTCCTCACACCCTCTTTTTGCTCAAAAATTTCCAAAGCTTCCGCATTCAAGCTATTGTCTCTGCTTCCTGGCTCTCTATTGCCTCAAATCCTCCTATAACCCATGGAGCCCTCCCAGAGTTCTTCGGGAACTGCGAGAGATAACTCAAGTGGAAACGGCGACAATCTCCTACGGCCGGTGGTGTCGCAGACTCTGTCCTTTGCTCGAGTGCATTTTGTTCTCTCCTTCTTTCATCTTCTTGTGTTTTTCTATCAACGACTCACCTGCCAGGTGTTGATGCCACGGTAGGATGTGGGTGCCAGCATGCTTCCATGAGGGCAGGATATTGTACAGATCCATCTCCCTGTCGTGACGTTTGATCCAAGGAGGAAACGGATGCTGATTACCTCCCCTGGGGAAGGGCCAAGTTCAGGTAGGGTGTCGGGGACGGAAACATCGGCACTCGTAAGGAAGGTACCGCGCTAGTGCACAACGTCTACTAAGTGAGTCCCAGTGTTTTACCGTGTTTTCCCCATTATTGTGTTAAGTAGTCTGACAGGAAACCTTGAGCAGAAGGTCGATGGACATCGATCCCCGCGCCGAGGGGCCGTCCTCCTAGGCCGGCGCCAAGGAGCTCGTAGCTCAGCAGCAGCAAGCCAAAAGCCTTCTCCAGGTCTTGGCCGCTGCACTCGATGATGCCGAGGCAAAGTTGGCTGCGTTCGAAGCGACGAAGGCCAAGGTGGAGGAAAGGCTGGCGGTAGCAGAGGCGGCGAGGGCCGAGGCCGCGGCTAGGCTGGCGGGAGCGGAGGCGGTGAGGGCTGAGGCCACGGCTAGGCTGGTGGTGTCGGACAGAGCACAGGAGGAGGCTGACTGTGAGTATCAACCTACTTTCCTTTCTTTCTTGCTTTAGTGCGCGCATTGTCGGCCATCCGTCGGCAGGTCAGTGACCCAAAGGTTTGCACGGAGGTGGCCGAGTCCCCTGGGAATATTATGAGGATGGAGTTTGGGCGCTCCACGCCGATATTGACCCTGAGTCTGTGTTAGCTGTGATGATCGAGGGTGCACTCATGGCGCGTCTTCTTTGCAGGCGGAAGCTTCTCAAGGCCTATGTTCGGGACGCGGCGAAGACTACAACGACACACGTCCTCGGGGTGGTGCATAAATTGTACTCCGCACGAAAATCGAGGCGATCGCCAAACGGTGGCTGGTCGGCGTCGCCGAGGCTGACGTTGAAGGCATTTATGCCGCAATGGAGCCGATGGCAGAGAAGATCGTTGCTGACATGGCCTTGGAGCTTAGAGCACCCCGAGCTCTGTGTAAAACATTTAACCCTTTTTTGTAATAAAGTCTTTTGTTTTGCCATGGAACAGACTTTCAACTTTTGGTTCCTGTCTTCGATTCGCAATATGTCTGACTATCGTGCTCAAGCGACCTAGGATCTCGTCAGAACCGATCCGGAGATTACCTAGTCGGGCTCAAACAACCTAGTCTCTTTGGGGACAGCCGACCCTCCGCTACGTATCTGACTTTGCTGCTCGTGCGACTTAGGCCCTCAACGGAACGAACCCGAAGGGTTCCTAGTCGAGCTCGAGCAAGTTAGTGTCTTACATAGCAGGTTGACACGTGAAGAGACAGCAGCCCATCACCTCGTGTCTGACCTTCAAAGTCGAGCGACTTGGGGCCTCAACAGAGGGATCCAAGGGACTCCCAGTCAAGCTCGAACAACTTAGCCATATACAAAACGAACAGGCGGGCGGGAGGTAGACGATAACTCGATGCGTGTATGACCATCGTGGCTAAGCGGTGAAGCCCACGGCGGAGCAGTGCAGGAGATCTTCGGTCGAGCGGGCCGATTAATCATTTACGTAGCGAGTGAACGTATGGTCGACGATCGACTATTCACTGCGTGTCTGACCTTCGAGGTAGGTGGCTCGGGCCATCAATAGACCTTAGTCCAGGTGGACTCCAAGTCGAGCCCAGGAAACTTAGTCGTTTACACAGGATATAGTCGTTAGGAGCCCAAGCCCATTTGCCTGACACCCGACCGACTCATGATTACTCTCGACCCTAGCCGGCCTCGGGGAGGGGTCGGCCCCTAGCACGAGAGACGTCGGGTCGAGCCACCAAATTCGATCAGATGGGCAAAGAATGAGCCCTCGAGCAGCTCAAGCATAGCCAGCGAACTCCTCTTCCAAAGAACCCTTGGCTAACAAGCGGGGGCCGTGTTGCTCAGGACTGGCCATGAGCATTTGCGAGGTTGGCTGCCGATGCTACCCGGGAGGGCTACCGAGCCCCTGAGTCGTTCGGGAGTCAGAAGAAGAAGACCTGCAGACCTATCGATGGAGAATTAAAATTGCTTTATTGAAGGGATTAAGGGCTAGGTACGTAGCTGTTCAAGCATAGAATCGGCGCAGGTGCTCGATGTTCCATGAGTTCGGCACCTTTGACCATCCTCTCGAACTAGCCTGTAGGAGCCCGGACACGTGACGGTGGAGATGATGAAGGGGCCTTCCCAGGGAGCCGACAACTTGTGCATGCTAGCCAAGGACTGCACTCGGCGAAGCACAAGATCGCCGACCTTGAAGGACCTTCCTTGGACGCTCTTGTCATGGTAGCGGCAAAGGGCTTGCTGGTAGCGGTCCGACTGGATCACCGCGGCCAGCCGAGCCTCTTCAAGGTTGTCGATGTCCTCGGCCCATGTTTGTTCAGCCATCCCTTTGTCATAGTGGTGAATCCTCGGGGAGTCGTGGAGCATGTCGACCGGCAGGACATCCTCTGAGCCATAGACCAGGAAAAACGGGGTTCGTCCTATGGCTCGGCTTGGCTGGTTGTGGAGCCCCCAAAGGACAGTGAGGATCTCGTGCAACCACTGGCCTCCATATTTCTGGAGTAGGTCGAAGATCCGAGCCTTCAACCCCTGCAAGATCATGCCGTTGGCACGCTCACACTACCCGTTGGCTCGGGGGTGCGCCATCGAGACATACTTAACCTTGATGCATCTATCTTCACAGAACTCCCAAAAATCATTTCCGGTGAACTGTGTGCCAAGGTGGGTGATGATCTCCCTCAGAATGCCGAAGTGTTAAGAAATTCCCTCAATGAAGTCGGCTGCTTTCTTAGCCGTGCAGGTCTTCAGGGGCATTACCTCGATCCATTTCGTGAATTTGTCGATGGCGACAAGAAAATGGTCGAAGCCTTGCTGTGCCTTTGGGAATGGGCCGACCATGTCGAGTCTCCATCATGCAAAAGACCATGACGGAGGGATAGTTTGGAGAGCTTGAGCCAGGAGATGATGCTTCTTGGCAAAGAACTGGCATCCGGTGCAGCGCCGAACCAGTTCCTTAGCGTCTTCGTTGGCGGTCGGCCAATAGAAGCCCAAGAGAAAAACCTTTTTGACCAATGTCCAAGCGCTCGCGTGATTGCCGCAGACGCCCGAATGAATTTCATCGAGGATCTGGACACCCCGGTCCCAGGGAACGCAGAGCAGGAGCACTCGGGTAGAGGCAACGCGCTTGTATAGCTCGGAGCCAACCACCATGTACTCCTTGCAGCACCGAACGATACGCTCAGCCACGACCTTGTCGGGCGGTAGCGTCTTAGTGGTGATGTAGTCCACGAGCTCCCATCGCCAGTCGCCCGAGGTGTCGATGATGGTGAGCACCGAGTCACCTGGTGGCGGTACGGTCGGTGTAAGCGGCTCAGCCTCCTTGATCGACGGCTTGTGTAATTCTTGAACAAAGATCCCCTGCGGGGTGGCTGCTCATGAGGAACCGAGTTTGGCCAACTGGTCGGCTGCCGCATTAACGTCGCGGAGAACATCATGGAACTCGAGGCTGCTGAACTTGCCCTCAAGTTTTTGGACCTCGGCGTAGTATGCGTCCATCTTCTCGCTTGAGCAGGACCAGTCCTTGTTGACCTGACTGATCACCAACTTCGAATCACTGTACACCATGAGGAATTCTGTCATGCCCCGATTTTAGTTCAGGATTAAAAATAATTAAATAATTTATTTTCTACAAATTAAATAAAATAAAAAGCAAATTAATCAAGTGAAAGTATTAAGGAAATAAAATTTTCTTTTAAAAATCATGGATTTAAATATTTTTAAAATATTCTCCATGCCCTAAAGTATTCTCTGAAATTTTCCGTGAAATTTTGGAGCTCCAAAAATAATTTTAATAATACAAAGAACAATTCGAAATTATTTAAATAAATAAATTAATCAGTAAATGATCTAGTTGTATTTTTATTAAATACTTTGAGTGTCCATCTAATTTTAGGATTTTCCTTGAAATTATTTGAGCATTGGAAGTATTGATAAAAATTCAAACAAGTTTGGAAGAAAAAGTCTAACTTTTCTCCCTATAGCGCTATAGTGTTGTCTTCCTCCTCCATCAGCCTATGCACTGTTCATCCGAACAGTAAAACTATTTCCTCCCTTTGTAAATCCCGTCGAATCCCTTGCCAAAACCCGAAATTGATTGAGGGGAATTAATCCCCACCTCATCCTCTCCACTTCCCCCATAATTTCCTACTCAATCCCGCATCAATTCGTGGTGGATTTTGATTTTGATCTTCGATGGCGAGCTCCACCATGGCCGGCGTCGATCTCTCTCCTTGGTACCCTTCCCCCTCCCCTCCGGCCTATAAAAGCAGGCCCTCAACCCCCTTCGTTCCCTCATTCGGTTTTTCCCCTTCCCGAGCCTCCCCACGCCTACAACGTCCCTCCATGCTTCCTTCCTCTCTCTCTCCGGCGCTGGCCGCCTCTAGCCGGCCGTGCTGCCTCGACCGTGTGTCGGCCGGCGTCGCCACCACCTCCTTCAGCACCGCAGCTGCCTCCTCTCCCCCGACCTCGCCTTCGTTTCGTCCGGAGACTGTCATGCCGGCCTATCCATCCACCTCACCGGTGCAACTCCAGTCGGCCCTTCCTCCTTGCTCGTGCGTCGGTCGGCTGCGCCATCGCCACCTATGGCATCACAGCATCGCCCTCCACCTCGTCCAAGCCCCGTTTTCGCTCGGAACCTGCCAAAACCTCACTGCCCGTGGTGCCTCTCCCTTGGCCTCGTCGGCGCCACTCCGGCAACCCCTGCCGCTTGCCGGAGTGCTACCCGACATCGTCATATTCTTTACCGGCATCACGGCATCGTCTACTTCCTCGGCCACCCCTCCATTTTTTGGCCGAAGTCCACCGGTAGCGCGCCCCAGCCAGCAACCGGTGAACAACGTCATCATTCTCCTCCACCTGCAGCCACTGCCACCTCACCAGTGTTTCATCCGACGTCGCTACCTCCTTCCCCGACATCGTGGCGTCGTCTCCTTTTCCGACATCTGCTTGGTTTGTTGTTTGTTGCCAGCGTACTGTGATCATCCTCGCCGGTGCAATCTTTGGCCAACCATTCCTCCTTGCCGGCACGTCGCCCTGTGGCCTCATGTCGGGACGCACTCAAACCTCTTACTATATTTGAAGGAATGTATAGCATAGCCCATATTTTTCTTCAAACACAATGAGACATTCGATGCTCCGAGAGAAGGATATCGGAGACGTTGCTGGGCCCTTAGCCTGCCAGTCAACATCAGCCTGAGATGTGCCCATCAAACCACTCGAAGGCGACGACCAGATGTGTTACACATTCAGGAGACTTGACAAAATGGCTAAAGATCTAAAACATCTCAAATATCCTTAACTTTTACTCATGTGAATCTAGTTCCCAGTATGTGCACTAGATTCACACTTTCATCTCAAGCATGGATATACTAGCAAGTACATTTTTAGCAAGTACATTTAAGATGAAGGAACTCAAATATTTACCTCTACTTAATTATTAGATAGCCCGACCGGCCAAATAGATATAACTAAATCAGAGAACAGCGGAAGCTTGACTACCCATATCACAAGTACACTGACTAGGGTTTTACCCCGTTAAGTTCAGTCCTAGAAGAAGTAGACGATTAACCGCATCAATCAAAAGACTAAATCTAAACCTGCAAGCAAAATGGATATTCCAGTGGCAAGAGTCAGTACATTAAACAAGTTAATGTACTGGCAAGCACAAGTCAAACCTAACATACTACATGATAGGCATATATTCAAAGAGGGTCTTTTTGTGGTTCATTTTCAGCATAAAGCAATCTTTATTTCACAAATCATTTGTAAAAGAGTTGACAATTCAATTAACAAAGACAAGTTTCAAGATTCATCATTAAATTCATAGTGATTCCATCACATATCAATACCTTGTTGTCCTCCATGACAACAAGTCACAATATATATATTTCACCACACTCACACAACTCAACACATTTTATCATTTTCAAGTTAAAACACATGATCACATTATTAAAACAATTGGGAGTCTATACTCATGACACTTCACCAAAGCACTTTTGACCTTGAGCATGGCTAATCGATTAGTTTTAGAGAACTCTGCAGAGTTTGTACAGCTTTACCCACATGATATGAACACTCTAGTTTGTTTTGAGTTTGCAAGACTCTACCACACTCTTCATGTTGGGTGTGATCTAGAGGTCATAACGAAGCCTTTAACTACTTAATCCCTAGCCTTGCACCAGCACGATTTGTGTTCCATCCATCCTAGTCACACTGGAATATAACATAGAACCATCAAGTGGCGTGGCCCCGCCTTAAACTTGACGCCGTGGTGGCGGACACGACAGGAACCCACCCACGTGACACAATATCATTGTATTGGACAGACTTAGTCGCCTAAACTACCACTTCGGGGGTAAATAGGAAGTTCCTCTAGGTTATTCGAACCCATATACTTTGGCCTACCTTAGTGCAAGGCTAGGTGCTAAGTAAATTATTCAGCTTAGGTCATCCCATACTAACACATGTGGATGTACGAAATACTTTAAGTTGGTGGCACAAGTTCGGTCATTACAGACTCGGGCAAACATCTATCCCCCTATTGGCATACAAATACATCAATTGCATGTCACATTTGCCGCCCAATTCAAAATAACATTTTTAACCCTTTTGGTTCGCAGTTATCGATGGAATAAGTATTTGCATAATTCTAAGCAAGGCTAAGCAAGAAGTGGCAATAAGCCTATATAAACCCATTTGAGCACAAGGAAATGTACTCTAACCATTTCTAGGGGTACAATTAGCAAGAAGTTCAATTATTCAAGGTGGGAAATGCATCAATTAGGACATAACTACCATACCCAAGTTTTAAATATCGGTATAGCCTAAGTTCATATGCAACTTTGCAAACAAATATTTTCATCCCTCAAAACATGGGATTCAATGTGTTCAAAGGAAAGGAGGGGAAGAACTTGCCTTGATCTGTAGGAATGTTAGCACCTAATCCACTTCTTCCCCGTTTATGCAATTATCTAAACAAAAATACACAATATGCACTTAAACACCGAAAACAGGCGAAAATCCCAAATGCTATAAAATGCATGATTTGTGCACATTGAGTAGGTACTGACCTAAAATGAATTTAGGTGAAAGAATTTCTAATTTATCTTACTTCATTTGGGAGTTATGGATTTTTGAAGTTTTCTCGGTATGGAGTTCTATCTAATTAGGTAGTGTTTTAAAATGTTTATATGAATGAATTTGTATTAACCTTGACCTTTCAGACGTGAAAAAAAGTGCCTCCCAAGATTAATGCAATTGATTTTATAATTTTTAGAGCTATAATGAATTTGTTAGGTATTTTACAAACTTATAACATGTTCTATGCCTGTGGTGTTCTATATATGGCCTTAGGGTTTTAGGTCCAGAACATGTTACTACTTGATTTAGTTAAACAAACTAATTATATTTGTTATTCATTTCACTTTAATTCTACAAGTTTAGATCTTATATCTTTTTACCTCATACTTTGCAACTAGAGGTGTTCTATGTTATAGTTTTGATATACTAACCTAGAGATTGTTATATGAGCTAGGTGCTCTAAATCTTAGTGAATTAGGATGGAACTATGGTTTCTCTGGTCCAACATGTATTATGTTGATTTACTTAGAGCTAAAGTGCATATATATATTTTTATACATTATATGTATATATAGGGCTTGACTACTATTATAGTGATTAGCACCTAGTTGTCTATTTAAAGTTTATTGTCATTTTTAGTATATGAGTTGTCATATATTATTTTACCTAATTGAAGTTTATTACTTGCTGGTTTTATAGAAACTTGGTTCACTCAGAATGGATTTAAAAATGAATTTTCTACAAAATTTTCAAGTTGAAGGGTGCACTAGGTTGTTTATTTCTTAAATAAATATTTAAGAGATTTTACTATACAGAAAGCATATATTTTTATTTTATACTTTTAAAACACATGTGTTGGTAATTCTATATAACTTGAGTTTACTAAAAAGGATTTAAGATGAATTTTAAATAAATCTCTAAATTTCAGTCCTTCTAATTCACATCCTTTCTAATATTAATAGTAGTAGTGGCATTTGGCACAAGGTAACTACATATTTTTATTTTTCCTAAATAAAGAATGCAAGTTGATGGATCTTTATGATTTGAGTTCATCCAAAAATATGTTAAGTTGAATTTTCTATGGATTTTATAAGTTTGTACAAGTGTTATGTGTGATTCTCCTTATTTGAATTTTAGAGATAAAATTTGCACTATGAGTACCAAGTTTTATATTTCTAAATTAAAATACATAATTTGGTGAGTTCACAAAAATTTGTTTCATCCAAAAATGAGTTATATTGGATTTTATATGGATTTAACAAGTTTGCCAATTTTTCTGTTGAAAAATAAGTTTGTTTTTGTCATTTTCCTCTATGTTTTCGAATTAGAAGCCCATGGGGTCCACAGGTCAGTGTCTGGACATTTTGCAGAAAAGCCCCTGGAGTCCTTGAATTAGAATCCGAGGTCCCTACACATGTTGTTTAAAATTTTATTAAGAGTTCTCAAGGTTTTGTGTATTTATAGATGGATCCATGACCCCACATGTAAGTCTTACACATTTTGTAATTAGAACCCTACAATATTTAAACTTCTACTAACTAGTCTCTTGTGCCTAATGACGTGGGGTCCGCTTGTCAGTGAGTCAGCGAGGGCTCGAGGCAGAGCACCGGTGGCTGGAGCTCCTTCTTGGCCTCGCCGGTGGCGAACGGCGACGTTCCAGAGGGGGTGACCAAAAGAGAAGGTGGAGTGGCCTATTGTGAACCTATTGGTGGTGGTCTTGTGCACAGTGGTGACCGGAATCGCGCCGGCGGCGAGCATGGGCGACGGTGCAGTTCGGCATGCAAGTGCATGTCAAGTTGTGCTTTGGATTAGTGCATTCTAACACATGCATGTGTGTCTATGATGCACTAGGGTACTTACCGAAGCTTGTTTGTAGCTTGTAGAGGCCCGACAGGGTCTTGGCGATGAACAGACTTGGTAGCGGCGGCAAGATCTTCCGTAGTGAACGGTGACGGCTCGATCTACTTGAAGAGCGGCCATGCATGCATGTTCAAGAGATTGATTAGGTCCTAGGGATGGCGCATGCGCAAGGAATTTGACAATGGCTTGCCGGAGAGGAAGAATTCGACGATGGCGATGGTGGTAGTTTCAGAACGGCGCTAAGGAACAAAGGGGTGTATCTTCGCGTCCAGGACGTCTTCGGCTGGGTTACTTGAGGCGTCTTGAAGAACAGGTCGAGGCAGTCCTCGCGGCGCATCGGTCCGCCTCAAGGTGGTCGGAGTTGGCCAGGACGTTGGCAAGAACGCGGCGGTGGTGCTCGGTATGCGCTCCGGAGCTCCTGTGGGCATGGCGGCGTTCCTATTGTTGTGGTGCACGAAGGGCGATGGGGTTAAAGAGAAAAGATTCGACACTGTGTGCTTTGAACAGAACACAAAAGAGAGAGGAATGACCGCGGCTCCTTGGCAGCGGCGGTCTTCGTCTTCCCCACGATCGGCGATGAATAAGAGAGGGAAAAGGGAGAGAGCAAGAGGAGTGGGGCGATTGGTCTAGGAAGGTTAGAGAGCAAGAGGAGGGGCGTGGCGTGTTGACACGTCGGGCACACGCGTCGACGGCGTTCAGAGCGTGGTCGGCTCACGCTCTCCTGCATTCCCGGCCAAGCGAGGGTGAGAGACAGGGCAAGGGTTATCCAAGGAGGCTGTCTAGTGGGTCCATGCCGTGGTACTCTATATGGGAATGAGAGGGATGGGTAGAAAATTGAGTACACTTGATTTTTTGAAGATATTTTCGAACTAATCTTCACTTCTAACTTTGCAGCCTCATAACTTGTTGTGTGGGTTTGGTAAATTGATCACTTTTTTTCTGGGAGGATGGGATAAAACATACAGTCCATTTTCCATGGTTGCACTCAAAAATCGTTGATAGTTTGCTCACAGAAATTCAACAAAGATGGGGTACTTGGAAAATTGCTTGGATTTTTAGAAAGCCTGGATAGAGAAGAAAAATTCTAGAAAAATTATATTTATTCATGATAATTAACATATTATTTGAATAAATTATTTCACATGTATACTTAAGTGCATTTTAATTCACTTTTGGGTGATGAATGGTTTTAGCCGATTAAGGACTTTAATTATTAACCTATATGACAATTTTGTTTAATTTGTTTGAGGCATCAAACCTAGCTATTAAATTGTTCCAAAATTATATTGAGTTGAATATAATATTTGACACCTGCATGAATTTTTTCAGGATTTTATCTTGTATGGATTATTTTAGAGAAATCAGGGTAACTTTTCTCTCTATATGTGCTCCCCACTTTACAAATGCATCTAATTTGGTTATATGGTTCATAATAATTTTTCCTGACTGAGGAGATGACCTTATGATGAATTCAGAGGTCAAAAATCCACAAGCACAAAAGACTTATTGTCAAAATATGTTTTATGCATATGCATGTGCACATGTATTTGTGTATCCACCTTCCAAGTCAGAAACAAAAAAGGTTCAATTTGTTTTCAAGTTTTAATCATGCAAATTGGTTCAATTACTTTACCTGAGTTGAAATGAAAAACTTTGGTTCACCAAATTTTATAATCTTCATTTTCTTTTGGTTTTGACAAAAATTTCTCCTCACCCTAGATTTTTGGTATGTGACACCTCGTCGTTCCGTCATCGGCAACGCAACAGCGTGTTCCACGCCATCCTCGCCTATGCAGCCGTTGCCGGCTGCCATTGTTGTCATCCTACCCTTTTTGTTTGGTTAAAATAATTAAAAATTATGGAATAAATTAATTTAATTTCTAGAATTCATTTTAAATGGTCCAAAACTTCTAAAATTCATATCTAATCCATACGAACTCCAAATTGGGCCATTCAAATTTTAAAATTTATCTAAATTGAGCTTTACTTGTTTGTTTACTTTTCATGTATTGTTTATTTGGCTTTTATTAGGGTTTTTCTTTGTTTTACATGCCAGCGTGTAGACTTCGTCATTTCGGAGGTTCGCGCTCACGAGGAAAAGAGTTCAGAAGATTTGTTCGAAGGAGCAAGTCAAGTCATGTCATTTTGATCATGTTGCTGTCCCAGCTTACAAAATTAGGTTTATTTAAATTATTGCATTTCACTTTATTAAATCTCGCGTTTATAACTGTTTTATTTAGCCTTACCAATTCTCCTTGTTATAGCTCTATTACTTGTATTATTATGATCCTTGATAACCCTAGAAAAAATAAAACTAGTGAGCACTTTATATATGTGGTACTCACTAGCAAACTTAGGAATATGCTTAGCCCTGCTGGAATAGAAATAATTAGATGTTTTCAATAATTAGACTAAGGAATAACTTATAACTAATGGAAAGATTGGCCGTTTAGCTATGGCAATAAATGTCCCCTTCAAAATTCCCCAAACATGATTTTGGCTGGGCATGGGGTGCTTGGTTTTGCTAGTCGCACCTCGGCCGTCATAAGGACTGGTCTTCGAGCCTATGTTGCAAAGCATATTCCGTACTACCACCTGTCTAATGGGTAAGGCTTAACACGTCGACTAGTGCGGTCAGAACAAGAAAGACACGGATAGGGGCGGATGAGGTCCTAGCTAGGGCTGACGTCTCTGGCAAGTGAAGGCTCATAACGAGTTCGAGATGCCGGGGGCATAGACTGTCTTCTCGACCCAGGGCGCTTGGTGGGGGAGGTCTATGTCACTCTTCTTTGTTTAGGGTTGTACTAAGCGATGAGTTATGTCATGGCTTCCGTCCGTATGCCATGGTGGCATGTGTCACGTCGCAACACGTGAGGAAGACATGTCTGGTGGGTAAAGATGTACACATCTGATCAGAGTTTAATCTATTCGAATAGTTGTGCCCTCGGTTATGGGCAAGCCAAGCAATGTACCCAAGTTAGAGTTCAATTTTGTTTAAAATGGAATGAAGTGGAGTTAGCACATGTTGGCCTGAGTTAAGGCAAGATCATGATGGAGCGTGGCTTAATAATAATTTGATTAGAGATAGGCTCGCATTTTATTGAAATGCTTTAAAATATTTAAATGCTTTGAAATGCTGGTTTTCTGCAAAATAGCCCTATATAAGAATCCTTTCTACCACCTTGCATTACATTTGGATTCTCCTGGCATGGCTTCTTGAGTACGTTGGTTGTACTCAGTCTTGCAATTCTTCCCCCTTTCAAAAGTGTAGTGCTTCTTAGTTGAAGATGGTGTTAGAGGACCAAGGCTCAGACCCCAGTTGAGCTTGCCTGTGGAGTGTAGCTGAAGCCCCACTAGGATCGTCTCTCTTTTCTCAGTTCTTCGAGTGCGAGGACTAAGTGCCTCTTCTATAAGTATTTATACACTTTAACTTACGTTTTGGAACTATGTATTGATTTGTTATTTTGTGTACCCTTGTTGATTCCTGGACAGGGATTTAATACACAAAATAGTCTGGAAATTTGGAATAAATTTTCAGGCGTGACACATTCGACGTTGATGGATTTGGTAATCCGAAGACCATGGAGCAGGGCTTCATACTTGGTGGCATTGTTCGACGCTTTGAAGAGCAACTGGAGGGCATACTTGAGCTGCTCGCCCTAGAGGGAAACCAAGAGTATGCCGGCTTCGGCTTCGTTGATGCTGAGCGAGCCGTCAAAGTTCATGGTCTAGGTCGGCCGGGTCTCGGAGGTCAGTGGAGTTGGATCTCGGTCCATTCGGCCACGAAGTCAGCAAGGGCCTGGGACTTGATGGCATTGCGCGGCATGTAGTCGATGGAAAAATCACCCATCTCCATGGCCCACTTGACCACTCGACCAGTGGCTTCGCGGTTTCGAATGATATCCCCGAGGGGGTACTCGGTCACCACCACCACCTTGTGGGCTTGGAAGTAGTGCCTCAGCTTTTGGGTGGTGACGAGGACGGTGTACTACAACTTCTGTACCTGTGGGTACCGTACTTTAGATGGTCAGAGGATCTCAAAGAAATAATAGACTGGCCTATACACCGGGTAGGCATGGCCTTCTTTCGGGTGCTCAACAACCAGCACGGTGCTTACGACCAAAGTGGTTGCAGCGATATAAAAAAGTAATTGCTCCTCGGGGTTCGGAGCAGCGAGCACAGGCATCGTAGCCAGGTGGCACTTGAGGTCGGCGAAGGCCGGTCGGCCTCGCCCGACCACTGGAAGTCCGAGTCCTTCCTAACTAGCTTGAAGAACGGTGCTCCGCGCTCCCCAAGCCGGGAGATAAACCTCCCGAGAGATCCCATATACCCTGTGAGCTTCTGGACGTCCTTTACACAGGACAATCTGCCCATCTTTAGGAGAGCCGAGATCTTCTCGGGGTTGGCCTTGATCCCTCGGTTGGAGACGACGAAGCCAAGGAGCTTCCTAGAGGGTACACCGAAGACGCACTTCTCGGGGTTAAGCTTTCATCGTGTCGCACCCCGAGTTTTGCTTTAAATCATCTAAGTAATTTACCCTGAAATAATCAGAATTTCTAAAATTAATTAGTGCCAACAAGTAATTTTAAAATGCAATTAATAAGTGGAAACAACATGGTAGGATTTTTCTTAAATTCTACATGTCAAAATACATCAACAGCATTTTTATGGGGATTTTCAGAGCACTGAAACTATTTTTAATCAATTAAATGAATAATCAGCAATTAAATTAAGTCATTTTCCTTTTTCCCATTTTTCCTATTTATTTTCCGCTTTTCCAGCTCTTTTTCCCTCCCGGCCGCCGGCCCAAGTCCTTCTTTGGCCCAAGCCGCCCCGCCTCCCTCCCCCTTTGGCCATGGGCCATGCGGCCCATGCACCAGGCCACCCGCACCGCAAGTCCGCGGCCCCTCCCTCGCGCCTGTGGGCCACTGACAGATGGGCCCCACCTGTCGGGGCCTCCTCCCCCGCGGTTGACGGGCCATCGCCATCGCGCCATGCGTCGCCATCGCGCGCCGAACTTTCCGTGCCATCCCTTGCCACGTCGGGCCCACGTTGAGCCCGAGCGCTCTCCACCGCACCCGGCCCTGCTCTCCCCACGTCTCGCAACGGCTGGAACCATATCCGAACCGCCGCAACAGTTTCCTCTCTCTCTCTATGAGTCTGTTTGCAACGGCGAGGAATTCTCGGCGAATCCGAACCCTATTCTTTGCCTAGACGCCCCTATAAAACACCCCTCGAGCTTCGTCGTACTTTCCCTTTGACGCCGCCAAGTTTTAGCCTCCTTTCGTCGTCGCCCAAAACCTCGTCGCCGCCGGTCGCCATTCTTCTCCATCGCTAGTGAGCTCCGCCGCCCCTTTTCCTTTCTTTTCTACATGCGCCGCCACTCCCAAGGCCACCCCGAACCGCTGCGCCCAAAAACCCCCGCACGCCGCATGGCAGCCGCCGCCACCTTGCCGTGGACTCAGTCCACCGTGGACCGAGCCCGACCGCGCCGCTTGCGTCAGCCGTGCTGACGTCAGCCTGACCGCGCCGTCGCATGCTGACGTCTACATGACATCAGCCATAGCCGATCCTTGCGTCAGCATGGGACTTAATTGCGCAATAATTTAATTAGTCTTTTCTATTTAGTTCAAAAATCACAATTAAACTTCTAAAATTCATATCTTTTTAATTCAAGCTCTGTTTTAGTCCATTCAAATTTCATTAAATCCATAAAAATATCAAAAATCCATTAAAAATAGTTTCTTGTGCTGTTTTACTAGACTTTAGCATGTTTTGTTGAAGTGCTTTGTTTGTCGTGTAGATTTCGATATTTTCGGCGATCCCGTTTTCTTCGAAGTAGTCGCCGAGGTTCCCCAGTCTCCAGAGAAAGGCAAGTCATACTTTACATTGGTCATGTTGTACATGTTTTATTTAAATATTTCTTTTCTCTCAAATATTGCATATGTTTTAGAATGTCATTTCATGGGACTATTTATACCTATTGTACTCAGTCATAGGAATTGAATGCCTTATACCATTGATAACTTGGGTTCAATATGAATAGATATTGGTTTAGAACATGCTTAGCCTGGCTTAGATCCACTAGCTTACTTAAGGGAATCATATTAATCAAATATTACATTAGAGACTAATACTCACATGATGTCAAGTATGTGACCTTATTCTAATAATACTGAAATATGATAATGGTGGGTTGTGAGCACATGGTTGGATATTGGTTAGAGTGCTCATCACAATTAAGGACCGGTTCTTGGGAAACCCTGGAAGAATTACCGTGCATACCACAAGGCAGCATGGGTAATGGCTGGATCTATAGTGTAGCTGTGTCTAGCTGACGTACCCTAGTGAGGGTGGCCGTGATGGAGTTTGGTCGGCCCCAATTTTAAGGGTTGATCGGCTACCGGATTCACCGCGACATGAGAGGGGGCTGCCCATTACCCCGATGGGAGTGGGGGCAAAACCTTGGTGTGGTACGATTGGTTAGAGGGGGTTATGTGAAGGGTCCTGTCACAGTTCCTTTCTGGGGTATCGTGATGGTACACCGGCACACGGTAACGTGTCGTGGGATTATGTCTTGTGGGTACAATTGTACACCTCTGATCAGAGTAAAACTATTTGAATAGCCATGCCCACAGTTATTGGCGATCGATCAGATTCACCTTTATTAGTCTCATCTAAGTAATGGTTTGACCAATGGAACTTGACTAGTATAGCTGGATGGTTGGGCCTGTTGCAACGTAGGTTTAACGTTGGACATTATTTATTTAATATTGCTTAATTAATATTACTATTTCACTTCTTTCAAATATTGCTATTTCTGAAATGCTATTTATGCAAATGAGACTATATTCCTCCCTTGATTTTTTCCTGCATCATACCTTCTCTTCCGGTATGACTTGTTGAGTATGGTGGAAGTACTCAGTCTTGCTTAATTTTTCCCCCTCCAGAGCCAAAGGTTGTAGAAGAAGAAAGTTTCGTCGAGGTTTAGGCTTGCGTCCGCCATCAGGGTTGCCTGTGGTGTTTTGGAGTTCCGTCGCGGTGTTAGTTCCAGTTTAGCTAGTCTTTTTTCTTTTTCACTGCATTTATGTAATTCTTTTATATTGTTTCTAAGACGTGGATTCTGTAATATCAATAATTATCGATTTGTGTATCTCGGCTGATGCCTGGACGAGGAAGTAATGCACAAATTAGCTGCGGAAATTCTGGCTTGAGTTTCTAGGCGTGACAAGTTGGTATCAGAGCTAGCCTTCGACTGTAGGACAAGCCAACTGGAAACCTTAAGAGCCCTCTAAAATCTTTTCATCTGCATGAATTTGAAAAAAAGGGGGATGTTTTAAAAAGTAAAGTCAGTCTAGGGTTTTAGAATTTGTGAAAATGAGTCTTTGGTCTTTTGGTTTTGAGCATGCTTTGATTCCCACTCCTTTGTTTCTATAGATGGCAGGTTCCCCATCCTACGCACTATGGAAAAGGTATGGTGGGGTTCGTCGCAGAGCTAGCATGCATGGCCCTGGCAGTTAGGTACCCTAGAGCACCGGAGTACACCACCATCGCACCTCTCAATGGCGATTTGCCTCACCGTGTCCATCTGGAGGTTCACGGCTTTGTGGGGACTTGCATTCCCAATATGGAGGTCACAGCTTTAGGAGGCACAGTTGAGCACGCCTATCAAGAAGCCGCGTATTTGATGATGGCTAGGATGAGGGAGTTGCACGACAGCAACCTTCGCACCTCCGCTTATCACTGCCATCCCCGTCGTGGCAGTTCCTCCGACGTCAGTGCTTTCAAGTCTACAGCGGATGAGAACGACTCAACTTTCGGCCGCATGTGCACGGTGATCAGGGGACTGGACAAGATGCACTCTGACTTGCACAAGGCAGCCAAGGCGTTGAACGATAGGAAGATGATGAGGATTGTGAGTCTGCAAGACAAAGTGGTCCGTGTCAACAAGGAAGTCACTGAGTTGAAAGGACTCCCAGCACCAGGTGGTGTCAGGATTCGCACTACGCCTCGGAAGACCACCACTGCACCTGTGCATATCCAGCTGGCACCCCGGATTTCTCCACCAACCCCTCCTGCATCTCCTCTAGCTCCTCCAGCTCCACCAGTTCCAGTTCCGGTGCCTGCCCCACTTTCTCCCGCTGCAGGACCCACTCTTGCTTTCGCCCTGGCTTCGGCATACCAGGGTGGAGGTGGCAACAACGGTTGGGTCTCCATCTCCAGTGATTCAAGCTCTAAGAATTCAACTAAAGACATGGATTCAGAAGAAACTCGGAGTTCTTTCGAGGAATGAGGCAGGATTGGATGGGGCACTGCCATTGATTCGGAAGAGTCGAAGACCGACACGAAGATGGAGAACTCCAGGAGTCGTTCTGGGGAGTGGGAACTCTATGAAGGAAGCAGTTTTGACTCCACAGCTCGCGGATCGTTCTAGTCGCCACTCTTAGTTTTACCGATTTGCTTAGTTTGTTTGCTTGGTAGTTGCTGTGTGTTAGGTTTGCTATGTGTGGGTTAGCTGGCAGTCCATATCGAGTATGGTATGGCTAACCAATTAAGGATGTTTCGTGTTTTTCCTTGTTTTAATCAAGATTAGAACAGTGTATGTGAATTACAATAATAAAGTTTAGTTTCTAAGTCAGCATGTTTTTCTTCTTTTCTCTATTTGGTTCGATCGTCTTCTCCAGATGGTGAACACCAGGACCAGCGGAGCGAACAGTAACAATGGGCAGTCAGGAAACAACCACGACAATCATGATGTCAATGGCAACCCTCCTCCGCCGCCACCTGAGAATCCCACTATTGCTTAGGTGCTTGCTTCGCAGACGCAGATGATGGCTGCGATGATGCAGCAGATGCAACAACAGCACCAACAGATGCAACAGCAGATGTTGCAACAGATGTAGCAGCAGCAAAATAACCAGTTTGCTCCCCCACCACCCCAGTCTAAGTTGCCAGAGTTTCTTCGCGTCCGGCCGCCGACCTTCTCTAGCACCACCAATCCTATGGAGGTCGATGACTGGCTTCATGCTATTGAGAAGAAGCTAGATCTACTGCAATGCACGGACCAGGAGAAAGACTCTTTTGCTACACATCAGTTGCAAGGTCCCGCTTCTGCTTGGTGGGACAACTACTTGGTCACTCGCTCAGCCGGAGCAGCAGTCACATGGGAAGAGTTTTGTCGCAGTTTCACGACAGCATATATTCCTGCAGGAATAGTCACGCAGAAGAAGCGTGAGTTTCGTTCACTTGAGTAGGGCAACAGGTCAGTTACTAAGTACCTGCATGTGTTCAACCGTCTTGCACGTTACGCCCCAGAGGACATGCACACTGATGCAGAAAGACAAGATAAGTTCTTGGCTGGTTTGGATGATGAACTCACTGACAAGCTGATCTTAGGGGAGTATCCTAACTTTGAGAAGCTGGTTGAGAAGGCCATTCGGCAGGAAGACCAGCACAACAAGATGGTCAAGAAAAGAAAGGCAGTACAGTTCAGGCCTCCTCAACAGCAGGGAAATCAGCAGAGGCCACGCTTCATGTCCGGAGGTCAGGGTGTTCCTACCACCATGATTGTTCGTCAGCATCGGCCTTATCACCTTGGGAATTTTCAAGCTGGCAATAGTGGCAGTGGCAGTGGACAGCAGCAACGCAATCCAGCTATGCGTCCTCCAACAACGCCACCCCAGCAGCAGTCCAAGCCACCACTTCCAAGAAAGGACTCCGGAGGGAAGCCAGGAGTCTGCTTCAACTGTGGTGATCCTAGGCACTTTGAAGACAAGTGTTCGAAGCCGAAGCGCGCTGGACCTAGATTCATCCAGGCTCGTGTCAATCATGCGTCCGTAGAGGAAACACAAGCAGCTCCCAAAGTTATACTGGGTACGTTTCCTGTGAATCTCACTCCTGCTACAGTGTTATTTGATTCTGGTGCTACGCATTCATTTATTTCCAAGCAGTTTGTTGGGACACATGGGTTATCAGTAGTGGAACTTAAGATACCTATGCGGGTTCAAACCCTTGGAAACCATTTGGACAACGCTCAGTACTGTCCCTCGGTGGCAATAGAAATCCAAGGATCCCAAATTCTAGCCAACCTTATCCTTTTAAATCCAAAGGCCTAGATGTCATTCTTGGGATGGATTGGTTGTCAAGACATAAGGGAGTAATTGACTATTCTAGTCGCACAATCACTTTAATCAATGGAAAAGGAGAAGAGATTGTTTTTTGTTCTACCGAGCAAGCAAAGATTGTAACAAGTTTGAATCATATTTCTATCGGGGAATCGTCTGAAGTAGCAGCAAAGATCCCTATGAAATTAGAAAATATCCCCATAGTCAGGGGATACCCTGAAGTTTTTCCAGAAGATTTAACCAAGATGCCACCAGAAAGAGAAATTGAATTCCGGATTGATCTAGTACCTTGGACCGCCCAGTTCACAAGAGGTCGTATAGAACGGGAGCCAACGAGTTGGCAGAAGTCAAGAAGCAAGTGGATGAACAGTTGCAGAAAGGTTATATCCGCCCGAGCACGTCACCTTGGGGTGCTCCTGTGATATTTGTGGAGAAGAAAGACAAGACCAAGAGTATGTGTGTCGATTATCGCGCACTCAATGAGGTTACTATCAAGAACAAGTATCCTCTACCACAGATTGACGATTTGTTTGATCAACTCAAGGGGGGCAAAGGTATTCTCCAAGATAGATCTGCGATCAGGCTACCATCAGTTGAGAATCCAGGAAGAGGATATTCCCAAGACCGCTTTCGTCACTTGGTACGGTTTGTATGAGTGTACGGTCATGTCTTTTGGATTGACCAACGCACCTGCTTTCTTCATGAATCTGATGAACAAGGTGTTTATGGAGTTTTTGGACAAATTTGTCATGGTGTTCATTGACGACATTTTGATCTACTCCAAGACCGAGGAGGAACACGAGCACCATCTCCGGTTAGTGCTCGAGAAGTTGAGGGATCATCAACTCTACGCCAAGTTTAGCAAGTGTGCTTTCTGGTTAAAGGAAGTACAGTTCCTCGACCACATTGTGAATGCCCAAGGAGTAGCCGTGGATCCGTCAAATGTGGAGTCAGTTACCAAGTGGACTCCACCAAAGACAGTGACCCAGATCCGAAGTTTCCTTGGATTTGCGGGTTATTACCACCGTTTCATTGAGAATTTCTCCAAAATTGCCAATCCAATGACATAATTGTTGAAGAAAGACGAGAAATTCAAGTGGTCAGCGGAATGTAACAAGAGTTTTGAAGAGCTTAAGAAGAAGTTGGTGTCTGCACCAGTCTTAATATTGTCGGATCCAGTGAAAGATTTCCAAGTTTATTGCGATGCATCCTGTCAAGGGCTGGGATGTGTGTTGATGCAAGAAGGCAAAGTGGTCGCATACGCCTCCCGTCAGTTGCGTCCGCATGAGAACAACTATCCAACCCATGATTTGGAGTTAGCCGCAGTGGTCCATGCTTTGAAAATCTGGTGACACTACCTAATCGGCAATCGTTGTGAAGTGTACACAGATCATAAAAGTCTCAAGTATATCTTCACCCAACCAGACTTGAACCTCCGTCAATGAAGATGGCTGGAATTGATAAAAGATTATGATTTGGGGATACATTACCATCCCAGCAAAGCTAATGTGGTAGCAGATGCTTTGAGTCGGAAGAGTTATTGCAACACCATTAACGTAGAAAGAATGTGTAACCCGTTGCAGCGAGAATTTGAGCGACTGAATCTGCAGGTTGTGGATTATGGTTTTGTGGCTGCTCTAGAAGCTCAACCCACTCTCATTGACCAAATTCGGGCTGCTCAGGCGTTAGATCCCAAGATGGCTGAACTCAAGAAGAACATGAGAGTTGGAAAAGCTCGTGACTTTATAGAAGACAAGCATGGAACAATCTGGATGGGAAAGAGATTGTGTGTGCCAGAAGATAAAGAATTGAAGAAGCTGATTCTTACGGAAGCTCACCAAACCCAATATTCAATCCATCCGGGCAGTACAAAGATGTATCAAGATCTCAAAGAGAAGTTCTGGTGGGTCAGTATGAGGAGAGAAATAGCTGAATTTGTCGCACTCTGTGATGTTTGTCAGCGAGTTAAGACAGAACATCAACGGCCCATAGGATTGTTGCAACCCCTGCAAATTTTGGAATGGAAATGGGAAGAGACTGTAATGGACTTCATCACGGGGTTACCCCGCACATCGTCAGGGTATGATTAAATTTGGGTCATTGTGGATCGACTCACGAAGGTGGCTCACTTCATACCAGTGCATACCACCTACTCGGGAAAGAAGCTAGCAGAGCTATACCTTGCTAGAATCATGTGTTTACATGGAGTGCCTAAGAAGATCGTGTCTGACCGAGGAAGTTAGTTTACTTCCAAGTTCTGGCAGAAGTTGCAAGAAGTGCTTGGTACCCGTTTGAACTTCAGTACGGCCTATCATCCGCAAATAGATGGTCAAACCGAGAGAGCAAATCAAATTCTGGAAGATATGTTGAGAGCATGTGCGCTTGAGTTTGGTAAAGCGTGGGACAAGAGTTTACCTTATGCAGAATTCTCCTATAACAACAGTTATCAAGCCAGCATTCAAATGGCACCTTATGAGGCGTTGTATGGACGAAAATGCTGCACACACCTTTTCTGGGATCAGACTGGTGAGCGTCAGTTGTTTGGCACAGAAGTGATAAGTGAGGCAGAAGCAAAAGTCTGAACAATTCGGGAAAGATTGAGAATAGCGCAGTCTTGGCAGAAGAGCTACGCAGGCAATCGTCGAAGAGATCTCGCTTTTGAAGCAGGGAATTATGTGTACCTTCGTGTTACACCGCTCTGGGGAGTACACCATTTTCAAACCAAAGGCAAGTTGGCACCACATTTTGTGGGATCATACAGAATCCGGGAACGTCGAGGAGAAGTAGCCTATCAGCTGGAACTTCCATCCAACCTACCTGGTATTCACAACGTGTTCCATGTGTCTCAGTTAAAGAAATGTTTGAGAGTACCAGAAGAGCAGGCAAGTCCAGACTAGATTGAAATTCAAGAGGACTTGACCTATGTGGAGAAACCAGCTCGTATCCTCGAGACCAGTGAAAGAAGGACTCGAAACAAGGTTATCAGATTTTGCAAAGTTCAGTGGACTCATCATTCAGAAGAAGAAGCTACCTGAGAAAGAGAAGATGAGTTGAAGGCTGCGCACCCGCACCTCTTCACCAGTGCCTCCAAATCTCGAGGTCGAGATTCCGTTTAAGGGGGGTAGGTTTGTCGCACCCAGAGTTTTACCCTAAATCCTCTAAATAATTTACACTGAAATAATCGAAATTTCTAGAATTAATGAAGAGCCAACAAGTAATTTTAAAATGCAATTAATAAGTGGAAATGGCATGGTAGGATTTTTTTAAATTCTACATGTCAAAATACATTAACAGGATTTTTATGGGAATTTTCGAAATCGGAACTATTTTTAATAAATTAAATGAATAATCAGCAATTAAATTAAGTCTTTTTCTTTTTCCCAATTTTCCTATTTATTTTCCCCTTTTGCCGCTCTTTTTCCCCTCCTGGGCCGCAGCCCAACTCCTCCTTCGGCCCAAGCCGCTCCCGCCTCCCTCTCCCTTCAGCCATGGGCCGTGCGCCCATGCGCCAGGCCACCCGCGTCGCAAGTCTACGGCCCCTCCCTCGCACCTGCGGGCCACCAACAGATGGGCCCCACCTATCAGGACCTCCTCCCCCATGGCCGACGGGCCGCCTCCATCGCGCCCGCCCTTTCCGCGCCATCCCGTGCCATGTCGGGCCCATGCCAAGCCCGAGCGCTCTCCGCCGCACCCGGCCCCGCTCTCCCCGCGTCGCGTAATGGCCGAAACCGTATCCAAACCACCGCCGCACTTTCCTCTATCTCTCTCCGAGTCCGTTTGCAACGGTGAGGTATTCTCGGCGAATCCGAACCCTATTCGTTGCCTAGCCGCCCCTATAAAACATCCCTCGAGCTTCGCCATACTTTCCCTTTGATGCCGCCAAGTTTTAGCTTTTTTTCACCATCGCCCAAAACCTCGTCGCCGCCGACCGCCATTCTTCTCTGTCACTGGTGAGCTTTGCCATCCCTTTTCCTTTCTTTTCCTCATGCGCTGCTACTCCCGAGGCCTCCTCGAACCGCCGCGCTCGCCAACCCCCGCACGCCGCGTGGTAGCCATCGCCGCCCCACCGTGTATCGAGCCCGGCCGCGCCACTTGCGTCGGTCGTGCGCGTCGGCCCTTGGCGCGCCGCCGCCGATGTCGGCCGATCATGCCGCCGCATGCTGACGTCAGCATGACGTTAGCCCTAGCCGATCCCGCACTCGCTTGCGTCAGCTTGGGACTTAATTCTGCAATAATTTTAATAGTCTTTTCTATTTAGTTTAAAAATCACAATTAAACTTCTAAAATTCATATCTTTTTAATTCGAGCTTCGTTTTAGTCCATTCAAATTTCATTAAATCCAAAAAATTTCAAGAATCCACTAAAAATAGTTTCTTGTGCTCTTTCAGTAGACTTTTAGTCTGTTTTTTTGAAGTACTTTGTCAGTCGTGTAGATTCCAATATTTCCGGCGATCCCGTTTTCTTCGAAATAGTCGCCAAGGTTCCCCAGTCTCTAGAGCAAGGCAAGTCATACTTTAAATTGATCATGTTGTACCTATTTTATTTAAATATCTCTTTTCTCTCAAATACTGCATACGTTTAGAATGTCATTTCATGGGACTATTTATACCTATTGTACTCAGCCATAGGAATTGAATGCCTTATACCATTGATAACTTGGGTTCAATATGACTAGATATTGGTTTAGAACATGCTTAGCCTGGATTAGATCCACTAGCTTACTTAAGGGAATCATATTAATCAAATATTACATTAGAGACTAATACTTAGATGATGTCAAGTATGTGACCCTATTCTAATAATACTGAAATATGATAATGGTGGGTTGTGAGCACATGGTTGGATATTGGTTAGAGTGCTCATCACAATTAAGGACCGGTTGTCGGGAAACCCTGGAAGAATTACCATGCATACCACAGCCAGCATGGATAATGGTTGGATCTGTAGTGTAGCTGTCTCTAGCCGACGTACCCTAGTGAGGGTGGGCGTGATGGAGTTGGTTCGGCCCCGGTTTTAAGGGTTGATCGGCTACCGGATTCACCGCGGCATGAGAGGGGGCTGCCCATTACCCCGATGGGAGTGAGGGCGAAACCTTGGTGTGGTACGATTGGTTAGGGGGGTTATGTGAAGGGTCATGCCATAGTTCCTTTCTGGAGTATCGTGTGTAAAATCAAAGTGTGTTTGATTCTTCATTTGATGATGAACAATTGGCATCTGAGATTATTGCTTTGTGTGTTTTGTTAGTTGGGGGCGGGCCATAGCAAGCCTCCTCTTGCGGTTATTTTCTACCATCTTCTGGTCATGTTCCAACCGTACCACCTTGTTGATAAGGCTTTGGAAGTTGACGTGATCTTGGCCGATCATTGGCCCCCTCAGCTCATCACTCAATCCTTCGATAAATTTATCGATTTTCTCCTCCTCGTTTGTCAGGTCACCGGTGGCATATCGAGCGAGTTGCGTGAACTTGTTCAGGTATTCCTGCACTCTGGTGTTGCCTTGGCGCAACCTCCGGAATTCGTTCTTCTTCATTCTCATAACAACGGCTCGTACAAAATTTTCGCGAAAGGCGGCTGTGAACTCTTCCCAAGTTGGTTCTCCGGCGTCTTCTGCCCGTGTCTCCTTGTAGGTGTCCCACCAATCACTTGCGGGGCCTTCCAATTGATTGGTGGCAAAAATGACTCTGTCGGTTTCTCGTACCCTGACAACTTCTTCTCTATTACTCTTAACCAGTCTTCAGCATCCATCGGTTCGTCGGCCGTGGAGAATGTAGGCGGCTTAGCTCGCATAAACTCTCCCAAGCTTGATCCTCTGCGATTCCCTTGGTTGTTGGCGATGGCTTGAAGCAACTGGGTTTGCAAGGCCATGACCTCCGCCAGGGTGGAGGGATTAGGCTCCAGTGGGTTCTCGTTGGATGTTGCAGCTCTTCGATGATGTGCCATCTAAAGGAGGTAGATGAGTTAATTGATTGGACCCACTAAGGTCATGGTTCTTAGGTGATTTCACTTCAAGTTGTTTATATGATCTTCGAACAAGGCAAGCATGGTAGAATAAACTCATTAATAGCATTCCATAAAACGATACATAGGTCCATAGGATTACACCAAAGGGGATACAATGGACTGTACATACACAGTCCCACATGACATAATGCGAAAGCTACATCGTACTACTGCCATTGGTTACTAGGGAAGGGCGTGATTCTTGCTGCCAAAAGAACCATCCAAGCAATGTCAAGTGGAGGCGGTCCTCTTGCCTAGTCATCCAACCAACCACAGGATCCTAGTGCAGGAAGGGGGTGATCCTAGCTGAAGCAAATCGAAGCTCCCATGGCTCAGAGGTAGTGGCCTCGGAGTCATGCTTGATCTTCCTGCTTGGTGGTCGGGTACTCTTCCGGGCGGTCTTGCGGGTGAGGGGACCTCCGTGTGAGTCAGGCGACGAGTAGGAGCTGTCTCCTCTGTTGTATCAGTATCACTGGACTCCCATTTGATTTCCATAGGCTCTATCTCGGACTCGGAGTCGGTACTGATCTGGATGGGGTTCTCTTCTCCCAAACCAGGCTCAGACGGTACAGCCATGGAGTTCGAGGTTGGTTCCATCGAGGTAGCAGCAGTGGGGTCTATCAGGTATGGTGCCGACTCTGCGCTCAACATAAAGGCCTGCTCCATCATGGCTTGAAAAGTGTTCGGACATGCTGGAGTCATGAGGTAGTAATGGTCGGGCACCGGGGCAGGAGGTGTCGGTACAACTTCGGTGGAAGTACCTGCAGCAGGGACAGGGTGGGAGCGAAGTTGTTCTTCCAGCTGGTTGACCTGTTGTTTGCTCTTCCTGAGCTGCTCTTCCAGCTCCACCAGGGCTTCTCCACGGGCCATGTAACGGTCAGAGAGTTGCTCATACTAGGCACCGTTGGCCTATAGCTGAGTCTGCAGCAGGTTGATTTGATCCCCGCAGCTCTGGTGTTCCTCGACCAGATCATTGAGGCGTCGCTGCTGGTCGTCGATCTCGAGCAAAGCTTCTTCATAGCAGTCATCTGTTGTTTTTGCCCAGCGGGATAGACGGGTGACCATAGGATTATAGCAGCAGGGGGTGGCTTCCACGGTGCAGACCGGATTGCCTTCCTCGCGATAGGGATGGTGCACAAACTCAGTCACGGTGAGCTCAGCACGGTGAAAAGCGTTGAGACGGAGGAATGCTTCACGGGCTGCGTCTTGAATAGCTGCTTCTACTCGATCTCGGTGGTAACGGGCGTGGAAGCAAAAATGTGTCTCACTCCCTATGCGGGCCTCAACCGAAACTGTTGCTTCCCATACCGGATATCTTTTGGTGCCATCCCTCCTGATCTGGTAAGTGGGTGGCTTGGGGTACCTTAGGCACCATAGTAAAGACTGGAGTTGCGCCACGAACCCTTCATCCCGTGGAACCGTGATTTCCCAAACTCCGACATGGTCTGACATCTGCTTTTGAAAGCAACTTAGGGTCAGAAAGAGAGAGATAATATCAAAACTATTTGGGTAAAAGAAATGGAGATAAAGGTATAGGAAAAAGTTTGTTTGTCTTTTCAAAATAATAGTTTGCGAAATGATCCTACGTAGGGATACTTCCCTTTAGCCATCTAGTCGGGGGTAGGGCGCCAGTTGGTCTTATCCTACAGTCGCATTGCTCTGATACCAGCTCTGTGGACCCCCGTTTTTGGAACGGGAATCTTTCGTGTTCATAGTACCATTTCCCTGGATCGAGTAGTTTGGTACCCACAAAATACAGTACTGCATAATCAGGTGCACATGCACGAATAGTCTTACAACGAAATTATTACAATAGTAGGCCCGAAGGCAATGTCCAACACATAGGACCTCATGGTCCGGATACAACCCAAAAGTAGAAATTAGATAAGGCAGCGAATAAAGGCAGCGGCATGTCGATTGCCACAGGCAACGACCGGAGACTAAGACCTAGTAAGTGCCATCAGCTTCATCGCCTTCCTGGTAGTAGGCATATGGATCCTCCGATTCTTCATTCCCACCATCTGAAGGTTTGTGCGTATAGCAAGGGTGAGTACCAACCGTACTCAGCAAGCCAACACGGAAGTGATGCATATGATAAGGTCATTCAAGGAATGGCTGATGTTCTTTTGCATAAAGCCAATTTTCACAAATCTTTTGACAAGCCTAACAACTAGCCAAGTCAATTTTTAGTACCATAGTTCATTAAGTCGGCGACGGTTCTGTCTACCATCCATCGTGATTCCAAGGATGGCTTCCCGCCTCCAGTTCGTCATGGTTTTTCCTGGGCAGTCCACCCCTTCTCGCATCTCGAGAAGTTGATCCACCAGCGAATAAGAATCATCATGCCAACCCATCCCAGCATTTTAGGTTTAAAGTCTAGCCAAGCGAAAGTCTTGTCACGATGCTCCATATCCGCGAGCACGGCTATTCGAATAGATTGATTTATTCACACTGCAATGGATGTACACTTTACCCGTACTCCGCGACAGCCCAACAAATGAGCCTACGTACCAACACATGAGACGGTCACAGCAAAGCCTTTCGATAACCTCACTTTGACAGTACCCGCTCCATGAACTTAAGCCCTCATGCACTCTAGCCATCCTTTTCTAGCAGTGAGAGGAGTTCTGGCGCACCCGGGGTAAGGGGAGATTTCATACATCAAGTTAAAATAAATTTCAAATTATCATCATCTCTTTCACATCTCATCTCATCCATAAGAACCACTATGCAAGGGTACCGCCTCCGCTCGGATATCTACTCCGCTAGGTCTATACCCATTCGAGAAGTACGGTTGTACTGGCTCGTTTCTTGGCTATCACATGGCTTGGTCCTTAATTGACCAGGGTCGGCACTTGCCTTTTCCGGAATCCACCCAAATCGTCCAGCCGCCCCAGTCTAAAACATTTATTTAGTACTTTCAATCTTCATCAAAACTCATTTCATCATTTTCATGGCAATGTGGCGCTCATGTCTCCACATGCCGTATCTCAACTACCTTCCCTAAGGTAGTTGCCCAAGCATAAAGCTCTTTATAAAATCTTGAGTATGCATGAATCTAAGAATAGCACGGCTAAGCATTTTACCGAAGATATTCTGCGGTTGTATGTATCACATTGAGGGATTACAAGGAATAATTCTAAAGGTAATCAATAACAAGGCATGGCATAACAAGTATAGGTAATTCTTTGTGTATAGCATGCATGTTTAAAGTTTAAAACAACATCATTTCGCAATTGGGATCGATATATTCAAAGAGTGTGATAACTTGCCTTGCTCGCACGCTTGTTGAGTGGTGTCTTCAACGGAGTCGATGCCGGCTTATTCAGGTGCTATCCGTACGTGCGAAAGATCAATCGAATTCGATTAGAATCCAATATAACACCGAAAGATCGAAAAGAACCATAAAAGCCACGAAAACGATTCCAAGCGCTTAGCCTAAATTTCTACTTGAGTTCGTACGAGGATCGCCAGGGAAAACTCCAAGTTTTGAAATCGGGTCGATGCCTTAGGGTTTTCGCAAAGCGACGATCACAATTTGTTTGAGAAAATAGATTTGGAAATATCCGCGGAGGGATTTGTGCTCGAGGTGTTGAAGATTTGAGCACAAAAGAGAAGCAGTTTTAAATGGCGAGAGGGAAATTAAACGAATTCCGAATTTAGAAACGACGCGAAACGAAATTTCAGAAAAGTCCGATTTTGATTTTCAAATTTTTCACCGAGAAAGCATACAAGAAAATAATTTATTTTTGCCCAAAATTTTACTCAAGTCTTTACAAAATATTTTTCCAAATTTTCCAAAATTTTTCCTAATTTTTCCCTATTTTTCCTTTCCTCTTTTTCTTTCTTTTTCTTTTTCTTTTTCTTTTGTTTTCTCTGCGCACTGTTCAATGCCCACAAGGTGTTCGTCCGGTGCTCGTGGAAAACAGAGGCGGCGGCCGGCGCTAGCGCGTGGGAGAAAGGGGGACGGCTCGGGCTTACCGGCAACGGCGGCTCTTGGGAGCACGGCGAGGCTCGGCGGCTTCGGTGCACGGCGGGCGGCGGCGGCTCTCGGTCTTCGCGGCGACGGCGGCGCTCGGCGTTTAGGGCGGCTTCGGCGCTCGGGGGACAGCGAGGAGGGAGGTGGAGAGCGGCGGCGCGGTGGAAAAAGGGTGGCTTTGCCCCTTTTATAGCGGCGGCCGAGGGAACGGAGAGAAAAGGGGCGCGGCGGCTGCCGCACGCGGCGGCGCGGGAGGCCGGACGGGCGCGCGCCGCGGCGCGGGCAGCGGAGCGCGGGCGCGGACGGGTCCGGATACGGCGGCGGCGCGTGGCGCGGGCGGCGCGGGCGGCGGACCGAGTACGGGCGCGGCCGCGCGAGAGCGCGGGCGTGGGCGGGGTCCGGCGCGGGCGCGGGCGCGCGCGCGCGTGGCGCGCGCGGCGTGGCGCGCGGCCGGCGAGCGCGCGGCGGGGCGCATCCGGGGCCGGGTACGGCGTCGAACATCTGCTGCGCAATGAACAGTGATGATTTATAATTTCCCCGATTTTTAATTCCAAAATTCCAATTTCTATTTTCTTCCACTCTAAAAATTCAAAATAAATTCTAATATTCTCAGAATAATTTTTAATATTATATTTCCAACTTTTTCTCCACTTTTTATTTTCCCAAATATATTTTTCATATTTATTTAAATTCCTTTTTTCCTAGTTTCATAATTCCCTATTTTAATTCCCAAAGATTTCCGGAGTTCTTGTAAATTCCCTAAATATTTTTATTGTCTATTTTATACCCTAATTAAACTTCCACAATCAACAATTAATACTCTATTTCTCAAATTCGTATTTTCATAAATCCGCATCGCTTTTCCGATTTTATTTTAAAATTCCTAATCCTGTATTTCGAAATTTTCTTTCCAACAAACTCCAACCCATTCACAAACACCGAGAGGAATTGCTCACAACTAAATTTATGCAACTGAGCTGGCAAATAAAAAGCAACAAATACGAGAGAAGGGCAACAAGCAAAATTTTTTTGTAAGTTCCGATTTTTACGTTCCGATTTCAATTTCTCCGATTTTCAGGATGTTACAAACCTACCCCCCAACAATAAATCTCGTCCTCGAGATTTCTTACCGGTTGTTGAGTAGGTGTGGGTATTCAGTCTTCAGAAAATCCTCGCTTTCCCAGGTGGCCTCTTCTTCAGTGTGGTTGCTCCATTGTACTTTGTACATGCGCCATGACTTGGTCCGTGTCTTCTTTTCTGCCTCGTCCAGTATCTTTATTGGATGTTCCGGGTATGTGACATCACTGTTGATATGGATGGTTTCCAAAGGAGCTTGCTCTTCTTGCACCCGCAGGCATTTCTTCAACTGTGACACATGGAACACTGGGTGGACATTGGAGATGTTCTCGGGTAACTCTAGCTGGTAGGCCACTTCACCTCTTCTAGCGCTTATCAGGA
The DNA here is from genome assembly GCA_019925245.2 of Oryza australiensis. Taxonomy (NCBI): domain Eukaryota; kingdom Viridiplantae; phylum Streptophyta; class Magnoliopsida; order Poales; family Poaceae; genus Oryza; species Oryza australiensis. The sequence goes on along the minus strand of JAIFGZ020000326.1, from coordinate 76,101 downwards.
ATGGGCCCACATATCTTGGCGCAAGTTTCCCTTTGACCTTGAACCTTTGAGTTCCTCGCAGTGGTGAGACCTTTAGATACACATAGTCGCCTACATTGAACTCTAAGTCCCTTCGATGAGTATCCGCATAGCTCTTCTGTCGAGATTGGGCAGCTTGTAATTGGTCCCGGATCAGACGAACCTTTTCCTCGGCCTCTTTGATTATGTCAGGCCCAAACACAGCTCGTTCACCAGTTTCTAACCACATCAATGGGGTTCGGCATCGGCGTCCAAATAGGGCTTCGTTTGGTGACATCTTCAGACTGGCTTGGTAGCTGTTGTTGTAGGAGAACTCGGCGTACGGTAAACATTTCTCCCAATCCTTGGTGAAATCCAGCGCACAGGCTCTCAACATATCCTCAAGCACTTGATTTGTCCTTTCGGTCTGCCCGTCGGTCTGTGGGTGGTAAGCGGTACTGAAGGCAAGGTGACTTCCGAGTGCCTCATGAACTTTGCTCCAGAAATGGGACGTGAATTGGGTACCGCGATCTGATATAATTCTTTTTGGTACACCATGGAGACACACAATCCTACTCATGTATAGTTCTGCTAGCTTGGCGCTATTGTAGTTAGTCTTTACGGGGATAAATCTGGCGGTCTTGGTGAGCCGATCTACTATTACCCAAATGGAATCATATCCGGCTGCCGTTTTGGGTAGTCCAACGATGAAATCCTTGCCTATCTCATCCCACTTCCACTCGGGAATCTTGAGTGGCTGCAGCAAGCCTGCCGGTCGTTGATGCTCAACTTTTACCCTTTGGCATACATCGCATACGGCTACGTATTCGGCTACGTCTCTCTTCATATTGGGCCACCAGTATTCTTCCTTCAAATCCTGGTACATTTTCGTGCTTCCTGGATGTAACGAATAGCTGATTCGTGTACTTCTTTTAGGATCAACCGTCTCAAACCACCTTGTTCAGGCACGCAGATTCTTTTCTTATACCACAGGGTTCCCTTGTCGTCTACCGAAAATTCCTTAGCACGCCTAGCGGTCATGCGCTCTTTGATCGCTTGAGTCTCTTCATTATCCTTTTGAGCTTCTTCTATTTGAGTCCTCAGAATGGGTTGGATTTCCAGTGAGTTCACTTCTCCGTGATGAATTAGGTGCAGGTTAAGTCGAGCCATCTCTTCTTGAAGCTCACTGGCCATGCCTTCCAGACTCATATGGTTGCATTGGGCTTTGCGGCTTAGTGCATCGGCCACTACATTTGCCTTGCCGGGGTGGTAATGGATTCCTAGATCGTAGTCCTTGATCAATTCCAACCACCGTCTCTGACGCAAATTGAGATCGGATTGAGTAAAGAAGTATTTCAGGCTCTTGTGATCAGTATATACATCACAGTGGTTTCCGATCAGATAGTGCCTCCAGATTTTTAATGCATGAACAACTGCTGCTAATTCCAAGTCGTGTGTGGGGTAGTTTTCCTCGTGGGGTCGTAACTGTCTCGAGGCATATGCTACGACCCTTCCATCCTGCATTAATACACCTCCTAGTCCTTGTCGAGACGCATCACAGTACATCACGAAATCCTTCTGATTGTCAGGTAGTTTTAAGATTGGGGCAGTGGTTAACTTTTCTTTTAGTTGGTCAAAGGCTTCCTGACACTTCTCGCTCCATACGAATTTCTTCTCCTTCTTCAGAAGTAGAGTCATGGGTCGGGCTATTGTGGAAACCCTTCGATGAACCTCCGGTAATATCCGGCCAATCCCAAGAAACTTCGAACCTCCGTTACCGACTTGGGTGCCTTCCATTCTGTAACAGCTTCGACCTTGGCAGGGTCTACCGCTACTCCTTCGACTGAGACTACATGGCCAAGAAAAGCGACTTCCTTGAGCCAGAACTCGCACTTGCTAAATTTCGCATACAGCTGGTGCTCTCGCAGCTTTTCCAGTACCAGTCGTAGGTGCTCTGCATGTTCCTCATCGTATTTAGAGTAGATAAGTATATTGTCGATAAATACCACCACAAATTTATCTAGATATTCCATGAATACCTTGTTCATCAGATTCATGAAATATGTCGGGGCATTGGTCAACCCAAAGGACATTACGGTGAACTCGTACAAGCCATAACGCGTAGAGAATGCTGTTTTGGGAATATCTCCGGCTCTAATCTTTAACTGATGGTATCCTGACCGAAGATCAATCTTTGAGAACACTTGTGCACCCTTAAGTTGATCGAATAAGTCATCGATTCGAGGTAGTGGGTACTTGTTTTTGATGGTCACTTCATTCAACGATCGGTAATCTACACACATTCTCATACTCCCATCCTTCTTTTTGACGAAGAGTACTGGGGCTCCCCAGGGAGAAGAACTAGTGCGTACAAATCATTTTTCTTGTAGTTCTCTGATTTGCTTCTTGAGTTCTTCTAGTTCGTTAGCCGGCATTCGGTAAGGTCTCTTGGATATGGGGCCAGTACCAGGCATTAGGTCGATGATAAATTCTATGTCATGATCAGGGGGCATTTCGGGCAATTCCTCAAGGAATACGTCCGGGTATTCTTGCACTACTGGCATCCCGCTCAAAGGTAGCATGGTGAATACTCCCGCAGCTCGCTCACTTAGCATTGGGTTTTGGTCCATGGTTATGTTCATTGATGATCCCCATGGGGTGGATACTGTGACTTCCCTTCGGCTATAGTCTATGACTCCATTGTTCTTAGTCAGCCAATCCATTCCAAGTATGATGTCAATAGTTTGGGGTGATAGTACCATAAGGTTTGAAAGAAATACCACATCTCTAATCCGTATGGGCACATTGATGCAAGCATGGGGCACGGTTATGTTTCCCCCAGGCGAGTGTACCAACAGGGGTCTCTTAAGTTCTACCTGGTGTAGGTGGTGTTGTTTGCTTACGTGTGAAGATATGAATGAATGCAATGCTCCGGAATCAAATAAAACTTTAACCGGGGTAGAGTTGATAGAGAACATACCCATCAGCACGTTCTGATCCTCCTGTGCTTCTTCAGCACGCACATGATTCACTTGTCCGCGCCGGAATCCGGTGGCAGTCTCATTGAGTTACAGAGTCCGAAACAGACCGCGTCCCGCAACAGGAGTAGTGGTTCCTCGGACAGCCGTTGCATTGGTGCCAGTATGCACGGGAGTGTTGCGTGGCTTGGGGCAGCTGTTGGAGTAGTGCCCAAACTCTCCACAGTTGAAGCAATTCACATTTCTTCTTCCCGGAGCGGCTAGAGTGGGCGTCGGGGTACGGAACTGGGGTGCAGACGGCCTATTGACGTGGTTGGGTGGGAACGGTTGTCATGACGGTTGGCTACCATCCGGACGGGGTGGCTCCCTTGGGATGCTGAGGCGCTCCCTGAAGGGGGCGGGCCATAGCAAGCCTCCTCTTGTGGTTATTTTCTACCATCTTCTGGTCATGTTCCAACCATACCACCTTGTTGATAAGGCTTTGGAAGCTAACGTGATCTTGGCCGATCATCGGCCCCTCACTCATCACTCAATCCTTCGATAAATTTATCAATTTTCTCCTCCTCGTTTGCCGTGTCACCGGTGGCATATCGAGCGAGTTGCGTGAACTTGTTCAGGTATTCCTGCACTGTGGTGTTGCCTTGGCGCAACCTCCGGAATTCGTTCTTCTTCATTCTCATGACAGCGGCTGGTACGAAATTTTTGCGAAAGGCGGCTGTGAACTCTTCCCAGGTTGGTTCTCCGGCGTCTTCTGCTCGTGTCTCCTTGTAGGTGTCCCGCCAATCACTTGCGGGGCCTTCCAATTGATTGGTGGCAAAAATGACTCTGTCGGTTTCTCGTACCCTCACGAGGATCAGCTTCTTCTCTATTACTCTTAACCAGTCTTCGGCATCCATTGGTTCGTCGGCCGTGCAGAATGTAGGTGGCTTAGCTCGCATAAACTCTCCCAAGCTTGATCCTCCGCGATTCCCTTGGTTGTTGGCGATGGCTTGAAGCAACTGGGTTTGCAAGGCAATGACCTCCGCCAGGGTGGAGGGATTAGGCTCTGGTGGGTTCTCGTTGGATGTTGCAGCTCTGCGACGATGCGCCATCTGAAGGAGGTAGATGAGTTAAGAGATTGGACCCACTAAGGTCATGGTTCTTAGGTGATTTCACTTCAAGTTGTTTATATGATCTTCGAACAAGGCAAGCATGGTAGAATAAACTCATTAATAGCATTCCATAAAACGATACATAGGTCCATAGGATTACACCAAAGGGGATACAATGGACTGTACATACACAGTCCCACATGACATAATGCGAAAGCTACATCGTACTACTGCCATTGGTTACTAGGGAAGGGCGTGATTCTTGCTGCCAAAAGAACCATCCAAGCAATGTCAAGTGGAGGCGGTCCTCTTGCCTAGTCATCCAACCAACCGCAGGATCCTAGTGCAGGAAGGGGGTGATCCCTAGCTGAAGCAAATCGAAGCTCCCATGGCTCAGAGGTAGTGGCCTCGGAGTCATGCTTGATCTTCCTGCTTGGTGGTCGGGTTCTCTTCCGGGCGGTCTTGCGGGTGAGGGGACCTCCGTGTGAGTCAGGCGATGAGTAGGAGTTGCCTCCTCTGCTGGATCAGTATCACTGGACTCCCATTTGATTTCCATAGGCTCTATCTCGGACTCGGAGTCGGTACTGATCTGGATGGGATTCTCTTCTCCCAAACAAAGCTCAGACAGTACAGCCATGGAGTTCGAGGTTGGTTCCATCGAGGTAGCAGCAGTGGGGTCTATCAGGTATGGTGCCGACTGTGTGCTCAACATAAAGGCCTGCTCCATCATGGCTTGAAAAGTGTTCAGACATGCTGGAGTCATGAGGTAGTAATGGTCGGGCACCGGGGCAGGAGGTGTCGGTACAACTTCGGTGGAAGTACCTGCGGCAGGGACAGGGTGGGAGCGAAGTTGTTCTTCCAGCTGGTTGACCTGTTGTTTGCTCTTCCTGAGCTGCTCTTCCAGCTCCACCAGGGCTTCTCCACGGGCCATGTAACGGTCAGAGAGTTGCTCGTACTGGGCACCGTTCGCCTGTAGCTGAGTCTGCAGCAGGTTGATCTGATCCGCGCAGCTCTGGTGTTCCTCGACCAGATCATTGAGGCGTCGCTGCTGGTCGTCGATCTCGAGCAAAGCTTCTTCATAGCAGTCATCCGTTGTTTCTGCCCAGCGGGATAGACGGGTGACCATAGGATTATAGCAACAGGGGGTAGCTTCCATGGTGCAGACCGGATTGCCTTCCTCGCGATAGGGGTGGTGCACAAACTCAGTCACGGTGAGCTCAGCACGGTGAATAGCATTGAGGCGGAGGAACGCTTCACGGGCTACGTCTTGAATAGCTGCTTCTACTGGATCTCAGTGGTAATGGGCGTGGAAGCAAAAAGGTGTCTCACTCCCTATGCGGGCCTCAACCGAAACTGCTGCTTCCCATACCGGATATCTTTCGGTGCCATGCCTCCTGATCTGGTAAGTGGGTGGCTCGGGGTGCCTTAGGCACCATAGTAAAGACTGGAGTTGCACCACGAACCCTTCATCCCGTGGAACCGTGATTTCCCAAACTCCGACATGGTCCGACATCTGCTTTTGAAAGCAACTTAGGGTCAGAAAGAGAGAGATAATATCAAAACCATTTGGGTAAAAGAAATGGAGATAAAGGTATAGGAACAAGTTTGTTTGTCTTTTCAAAATAATAGTTTGCGAAATGATCCTACGTAGGGATACTTTCCTTTAGCCATCTAGTCAGGGGTAGGGCGCCAGTTGGTCTTATCCTACAGTCGCATTGCTCTGATACCAGCTCTGTGGACCCCCGTTTTTGGAACGGGAATCTTTCGTGTTCATAGTACCATTTCCCTGGATCGAGTAGTTTGGTACCCACGAAATACAGTACTGCATAATCAGGTGCACATGCACGAATAGTCTTACAACGAAATTATTACAATAGTAGGCCCGAAGGCGATGTCCAACACATAGGACCTCATGGTCCGGATACAACCCAAAAGTAGAAATTAGATAAGGCAGCGGAATAAAGGCAGCGGCATGTCGATTACCACAGGCAACGGCCGGAGACTAAGACCTAGTAAGCGCCATCAGCTTCTTCGCCTTCCTGGTAGTAGGCATATGGATCCTCCGATTCTTCATTCCCCACCATCTGAAGGTTTGTGCGTATAGCAAGGGTGAGTACCAACCGTACTCAGCAAGCCAACACGGAAGTGATTCATATGATAAGGTCATTCAAGGAATGGCTGATGTTCTTTTGCATAAAGCCAATTTTCACAAATCTTTTCACAAGCCTAACAACTAGCCAAGTCAATTTTTAGTACCATAGTTCATTAAGTCGGCGACGGTTCTGTCTACCATCCATCATGATTCCAAGGATGGCTTCCCGCCTCCGGTTCGTCATGGTTTTTCCTGGGGAGTCCACCCCTTCTCGCATCTTGAGAAGTTGATCCACCAGCGAATAAGAATCATCATGCAAACCCATCCCAGCATTTTAGGTTTAAAGTCTAGCCAAGCGAAAGTCTTGTCACGATGCTCCATATCCGCGAGCACGGCTATTCGAATAGATTGATTCATTCACAGTGCAGTGGATGTACACTTTACCCGTACTCCGCGACAGCCCAACAAATGAGCCTACGTCCCAACACATGAGACGGTCACGGCAAAGCCTTTCGATAACCTCACTTTGGCAGTACCCGCTCCATGAACTTAAGCCCTCATGTACTCTAGCCGTCCTTTTCTAGCAGTGAGAGGAGTTCTGGCGCACCCGGGGTAAGGGGGGATTTCATACATCAAGTTAAAATAAATTTCAAATTACCATCATCTCTTTCACATCTCATCTCATCCATAAGAACCACTATGCAAGGGTACCGCCTCCGCTCGGATATCTTCTCCGCTAGGTATATACCCATTCGAGAAGTACGGTTATACTGGCTCGTTTCCCGGCTATCACATGGCTCGGTCCTTAATTGACATGGCTCGGTCATTTCTACTTGAGTTCGTACGAGGATCGCCAGGGAAAACTCCAAGTTTTGAAATCGGGTCGATGCCTTAGGGTTTACGCAAAGCGACGATCGCAATTTGTTTGAGAAAATAGATTTGGAAATATCCGCGGAGGGATTTGTGCTCGAGGTGTTGAAGATTTGAGCACAAAAGAGAAGCATTTTTAAATGGCGAGAAGGAAATTAAACGAATTCCGAATTGAAAAACGACGCGAAACGAAATTTCGAAAAAGTCCGATTTTGATTTTCAAATTTTTCACCGAGAAAGCATACAAGAAAATAATTTATTTTTGCCCAAAATTTTACTCAAGTCTTCTCAAAATATTTTTCCAAATTTTCCAAAATTTTTCACGGTTGGTTTATATCAAGTGTGTACTTATATAGGAAGGTTTATATCAAGTGTGTACTTATATAGGAAGGTTTCCTAGGTGTTTAGGACTTTCTATATGGGTAGGATTCATGATTTTTGGATGCGGGTTTTGTGTATAAATAGTGAGGGGAGGCGTGGCCTCTTGGTATCGCTTTAGATTCAAGTTTTAGAGAGTTTCGAGTTAGGGTTTCAAGTTTAGCTTGAGATTTTGTGAGGAGTGCTTTGTTTGCACTTTGTAAACACAGAGAGATTCAATAAAGATCAATCTTCTTGGAAAATTCTTTGTGTTTTCTTCTTTCTCAGTGCGGCGGTCTAATCGGCGGTTAGACTGACTCAACTCACCGGTCAGACCACACGAACGACTGCGGTCAGACTGGGCTTCATCGGTGATCGGCTGCATTTGGAGAATCGGCTAAGGCACGACGATCGGCTACACGGGCGGTCCGACCGGCGTATACCGGCGGTCGACCGGCACTATAGGGCGGTCGACCTAGCAAAGATACTTTCGGCCGACCGACTTGCTCCAGATCAGAGGTAAAGTTTTATTTCGGCTAAAACTTGTTTTTGGGGTACATCAACCATTCACCTCCCATCTGGTTGGCTTTACTTTGAGTATTCGATCCTACAAGTGGTATCAGAGCCTGGTTTTTCTGCTTTGGATTTTTATCGATCTACAGTTTTTCGCCATGTCGGATAAATTTTCCACTAAGCCGCATGTTTTTGATGGAACCGACTTCGCTTATTGGTGTAGTAAGATGCAATCTTACATCATGGCTCAAGACTATGATGTGTGGCAAAAGGTTGCTCTTCCCTACACTATTCCCGAAGCGATTAATTCTGATGCTTTGAAAACTGAGTTTAATAACAATTGCAAAGCTCGCAATATTTTGTTAAATAGGATTTCTCGTTCGGATTTTGATCGAGTTTCACATCTTCAAACCACCAACGAGATTTGGAATGCTTTGAAAAACTTTCATCAAGGAACTACTAATATAAAAGAACTTCGTCGAGACCTTTTTAAAAAGGAATACATAAAATTTGAGATGAAACCTGCTGAAGCTTTGGATGACTATCTTGGTAGGTTTAATAAAATCTTGAGCAATCTTAGATCTGTTGATTCTTCTTATGACAATAATTATCCACAATCTGAGATTTCTCGTCACTTTTTGAATGGTCTTGACATGTCTATTTGGAAGATGAAAGTGACTTCAATTCAAGAATCTGTCAATATGGCTACTTTGACTTTGGATTCTCTTTACACTAAACTCAAAACTCATGAGATGAATATTCTTTCTCAAAAAATTGAGTCCAAGTCAAATGCTTTGGTTTCTTCTTCTTCAACTTCTTCTGATGTTGCATCTTCATCATCTCCAAGCGCTGTTGCTTTCATTAATGCCATATCTGATGAACAACTCGAGCAATTCGAGGAGGAGGATTTGGCTCTTGCCGCTAACAAACTTTCTCGAGCTATGAACAAAGTCAGGTTCAAGAAAAGAGGAGGACCAGCTCGGTGCTTGGAATGCGGCGCTTTGGACCACATCCGCTCCAACTGCCCCAAGCTTGGGAGAAGCAAAAAGGAGGACAAGATCGGGGAGAAGGCAAAGGACGACAAGCCCAAGGGGAGGCGCTCGAAGGAGATGATCAAGAATGTGTTGAGCCAAGTCTATACCGCTTTTGAACCACTAAGCGACATAGACTCCGATAGCAAAGAAGAAAAGGGCAAGAACATCTTCGGCGTTTGTCTCATGACACGTGGAGATGAAGATTCTGAAGAGGAAGACAATGAGGTAAGCTCGCTTGAGGAAGCAATTCTTGTTTTAAGTGCAAAGAATAAAAAATGTGAAAAGATGTTTAAAAATAAGAATTTGTGATTGAATCTTTGAATGCTGAAATTGCTAGATTGAAATCTCTTATTCCTAATGATGATGATTGCAAAAAATGTGAGGTTTTAATGCTTGAGATTTCGAAAATTAGAGATTCACATGATTTTGCTACTAAACCCTGTTTAACTTGTGTTGCTAATGAATTGAAATTAAAAGATGCTTTAGCTCGTGTTAAACACATGGAAGATATAGTTAAACAAGATGAGGTAGCTTCTTGCTCTAAATGTCGCAAAGGTAAAGATTTCATGATTGGTTGTGAAAATTGTGTTATTCTTGAAAAAGAAGTTTCTTACTTGAAAAGTTCTTTGCAAAAATTTTCTGACGGTAAGAAACAACTTAACATGATTTTGGACAAATCTAAAGTGTGTAGTGACAATAAAGGAATAGGTTTTGATGCTCATGACTGTTTCACCAGAAATCTTGACAAAACCTAATACCATGAAAACAGTTTTTAAGTCTGCTTGAAATTTGCCATCTCTTTCTGTTTATCTAAAAGAAACTAAACCTTATTTTTCAAAACCATCTACCACTAAAGAAAAGTTTTCTTGCTCTTTTTGTGGTAAAGATGGTCATCTTGTTGGTTTTTGTTTCAGATTAGCACAAAAACAGAAAAAGGAAAGAGAAAATAATTTTGCAAAATCAAAGTGGCAAAAATCTGGCTTTCCCTCGGGAAGGCCGGTCAGACCGCAGTTGGTCCACCGATTAGACCGGCCATGGCACCCGGTCGACCATCGGCACGCCTCGGCCGACCGGCGATGGCGCCCTGGCCGACCGGCAGCATTCGCCGGTCGACCGGCCCCAACCGTTTTTTCTCATGGATTTGTGCCTATTGGATCTGTTGGTCGTGTGTCTTAGTACTGGATTCCTAAATTTCTTTTGACTAACCCCAGTACTGAGGCTTCGACATCTTTTGTTGTGTAGGCTTTCGTAGCGAGGAAGGAAAACGTGTGGATCGTGGACTCAGGTTGTTCGCGGCACATGACCGGAGATAAAAATTGGTTCAACTCCCTCAAGATGGCATCCAAGACGGAATCGATGATCTTTGGGGATGCTTCAACAAGTGTCGTTATTGCTACCGGATCCGTCAAGGTAAGTGACAAATTTGAATTAAAAGAGGTAGGTTTGGTCGAGGATTTAAAGTACAATTCACTTTCAGTTTCACAAATTGTTGATGAAAACTTTGAAGTTCATTTCAAGAAAACTGGAAGTAAAATATTTGATTCTTGTGGTGATTCTATTTTGAACATTTCTCTTTATGGGAGAGTTTTTAAAGCTGATTTTGAAAACCCTGTTTCTCGTGTTGTAACTTGCTTAGTTGCAAAATTCAACAAAGATTTGTTGTTTTGGCATCGCAGACTTGGGCATGTTGGATTTGATCATTTAACTCATTTAAGTGGTTTGGATCTTGTTCGTGGTTTGCCTAAACTCAAAATGGATTGTGATTTGGATTGTGCACCATGTCGTCATGGTAAAATGGTTGCTTCTTCACACACACCAATTCTTTCTATGATGACGGATGCACCAGGACAGCTTTTACACATGGACATTGTTGGTCCAGCTAGAGTGCAATCTGTCGGAGGAAAATGGTATGTGTTGGTTATTGTTGATGACTTTTCTCGATATTCTTGGGTTTTCTTCATGGCAACCAAGGATGAGGCATTTGGACACTTTCGGAGTTCGGTTCTTCGCTTAAATTGTGAATTTCCTAATTCTTTGAAAACAATTAGAAGCGATAATGGTGGTGAATTTAAAAATGCTTCTTTTGAACAATTTTTCAATGAAAAAGGTTTTGAACATTAATTTTCTTCTCCTCGTGTTCCTCAACAAAATGACGTTGTTGAAAGAAAAAATCGCTCTTTGGTTGAGATGGCTAGGACAATGCTAGATGAATATCACACTCCTAGAAAATTTTGGGCCGAAGCTATTAGCACTGCTTGCTATGTTTCTAATCGTATTTTCTTGCGATCTAAACTTGGCAAAACTCCTTATGAGCTTCGTTTTGGTCGTCAGCCCAAAGTTTCACATTTGCGTGTTTTTGGTTGCAAGTGCTTTGTTTTAAAATCTAGAAATTTGGACAAGTTTGAATCATGTTCAACTGATGGTTTGTTTCCTGGATACCCCACACACACTGGTGGCTATCGTGTACTTATTTTGGAGACTAACAAAATTGTCGAGACTTGTGAAGTCACTTTTGATGAGGCTAGTCCCGGTACTAGACCAGAATTTTCAGGTACATTGCCACAGGCTCAGGGGGAGGATGGTCGCATCTTTGAAGACGAAAGCGATGACGAAGATGATGAAGTCGACCTGGCCGGTCAGACCGGCCGAGTGCCGTCGGTCAGACCGGAGGAGGCTTCCCGGTCAGACCGGCCAGAGGCTCGGTCAGACCGGCAGGGACTGATTGCTTCGGATTCTGTCGATACCAATCAAGAGGATTCGTCGGGGACTACGACTAGTGCTGAACCAAAACGTGAATCAACTTCTGAGATCACTGCACCTTTGCACATTCAGTGACAACATCCACCGGAACAAAAGATAGGTAATTTACATGAGCGGACGACGAGATCTAAGGTAACTGCGCATGATTTTGTGAATTCTGCTTTTGTTGCTTCTTTTGAACCCAAAGATGTTACTCATGCATTAACTGACGAATCGTGGATTAACGCCATGCATGAAGAACTTGAAAATTTTGAAAGAAACAAAGTTTGGTTTTTAGTTGAACCTCCTTCTAAACATAATGTTATTGGAACCAAGTGGGTTTTCAAAAATAAACAAAATGAGGATGGTTTGATTGTTCGAAATAAGGCTAGACTTGTTGCTCAGGGTTTTACTCAGGTGGAGGGTTTAGATTTTGATGAAACTTTTGCTCCTGTTGCTAGGATTGGAGCAATTAGACTTTTGCTAGCTTTTGATGCTTCCAAAGGTTTTAAATTGTATCAAATGGATGTTAAAAGTATTTTTCTTAATGGTTTTATACAGTAGGAAGTTTATGTTAAACAACCACCGGGTTTTGAAAATCCTGATTTTCCCAACCATGTTTTTAAATTGTCAAAAGCCTTGTATGGTTTGAAACAAGCACCTAGAGCATGGTATGATAGACTTAAGAACTTTTTGCTTGAAAAAGGTTTTCAACTGGGAAAATTGATAAAACGCTTTTTGTTCTTAAGCATGGTGAAAATCAACTTTTCGTTCAGATTTATGTTGATGATATCATATTTGGTTGTTCAACTCACTCTTTGGTTGTAGAATTTGCCGAGACTATGCGCAAAGAATTCGAAATGAGCATGATGGGTGAACTGTCATACTTTTTGGGATTGCAAATTAAGCAAGCACCTCAAGGAACGTTTGTCCATCAAACAAAGTACACCAAAGATCTTTTGCGCAGGTTCAAATGGAGAGCTGCAAGCCAATCTCTACACCCATTGGTTCTACTGCTATTCTTGATCCCGATGAAGATGGTGAAGCTATGGATCAAAAGGAGTATAGAAGCATGATTGGATATTTGTTGTATCTAACAGCTTCTAGACAAGACATACAGTTTGCTGTGTGTTTGTGTGCACGCTTTCAAGCTTCTCCTCGTGCTTCACATCGTCAAGCGGTCAAGCGCATTATGAGGTATTTGAATCATACACTTGAGTTTGGAATTTGGTATTTTACTTCATCTTCTATTTGCTTAAGTGGATATTCTGATGCTGATTTTGCGGGTTGTAGAATTGATAGAAAAAGTACTAGTGGAACATGTCATTTTCTTGGAACTTCATTGATTGCATGGTCTTCTAGGAAACAATCTAGTGTAGCTCAATCCATAGCTGAATCTGAATATGTTGTTGTTGCTAGTTGTTGTTCATAGATTCTTTGGCTTATTTCTACCTTGAAAGATTATGGTCTTGTTTTTGAAAAAGTGCCTCTTTATTGTGATAATAAAGGTGCCATAAACACTGCTAAGAATCATGTTCAACACTCACGCACTAAGCACATTGATATTCGCTTTCACTTTTTGCGAGATCATGTTGAGAAGAAGGATGTTGAATTGAAATTTTTGGACACAAAATTGTAACTTGCTGATATTTTTACAAAACCATTGGATTCTTCTCGCATTGCTTTTCTTCGAGGGGAATTGGGAATCATTCATCCTTTTGGCATGTTTTGACGAGGAGTTTTTGTGCTATTTGTTTTATCAAGCTACATGATTAAAATAAACTGAAAAGAGAGCTTTATCCATACATATCGTTGTTCATGTGCATGCTAGCAATATTATGAAGGTTTATTTGTCACTAGCATAGCTTGTATGTATTCTAGTATTTTTATGTGATCTAGATTTTATATTTAAGTAAAATAATGCATGACACTTTAAAATCATACTTGAATTAAAGAAATATGCAATGTTGATACTAGTGCATGTGTTGGATTATAAATGCTTATATATATATTATGTTGAATTATTATTCCTCAAATTACTTTAAAATTGCTCATTGTGTAAAGAGAATAAAATGTTATCTATGAGAGAAAAAATGAGTACCGAATCCTTGGAAACAGTCTTGACGACAAGGACGTATTCGATGTGAGCAAAAATAATGGGTGCCGAATCCTTGGAAACAGTCTTGACGACAAGGACGTACCCGGAAGAATTGAGAAAAAATATGAGCAACAAATATGGCTCAAATCAATATGAAAAACTTTTCTCTTGAATTATGTGTGCAAAAAGGTAAATTTGAGAAAGAATAAAGATTGCAATAGGTATATATTTGGGTTTATTTTTCAACCTATGTGCTTGTAAAGATGTTGCATTATAAATCGTTTGAATTCATGAATTTTTATTGGGTTGTTGATCTTACTTATAAAATATTTGATTCATGATTATACTCTAGTGCATATTTGCTATATAATTGATAAGTTCATCTTCTTATTATTGCAACACATGACATGACTTGCTTTATGTATGGTTCTAAGCTCTTGAATATTCATAACCATAATTCTTATGCTTGATGAAGACATTGTCAAAAGGGGGAGAATAAATTCACATGGGGGAGAACAGGCATAACAATCACAAAGACAAAGTGCAAGTTTTTTTTGGGTCAAGGGATTTTCTTTTTTTTAAAAGGGGGAGAAATTTTATTTGATTTTTGAGTACTCAAATGCTTTTTATCATTTTTGTTTTTAATTTTCCAAACACCAAAACACCACTTTTTATTTTGTTTGCCAATGTGCTCATCAAGGGGGAGATTGTAAAATCAAAGTGTGTTTGATTCTTCATTTGATGATGAACAATTGGCATCTGAGATTATTGCTTTGTGTGTTTTGTTATTTGGAGATTTATTGACAAAGTGGTTTTGGTTTTCGGACAATGAACAGTATTCAGTCGGCTGCATAGCCAGTCTGACCGGGCTTGTACTGCCATTCTGACCGGAGGTGTTCGTGCGGTCAACCCAGGAAGGCAACTGCGGTCAGACCAGTCGAGCCAGTCCGACTGGTTGCCGGTTTTGATTCAGTTTTGGTTTCGGTTTGTTTCCTTGCATATACATGGGAGTTTCGTGTTTCTATGCACGTGTATGTTCATTTATGCTAACAATGAGTCAAGTTGGGATAGCTTGTGCTCGGATATGGTGTTCTTTGTTTAATTGTGTGCAGGTAATTTTTACGCCTTGGGAAAGTGTTGCCGGTGATCGAGTTGGAGTCAACTTGGTGATAAGGTGACGTCCAAGATGGAGATCATGCGGGATGCTGAAGGGTAGAGATTAGTGCACATAATTGGTGAAGTTTCCATATGGCATACGATGGAGATATTGTGTGCGTATGGAAAGCAGAATTTTGGTTTTGAGAAGACTGAGATTGTTACGGTTGGATTTTATTAAGTGTGTACTTATATAGGAAGGTTTCCTAGGTGTTTAGGACTTTCTATATCAGTAGGATTCGTGGTTTTTGGCTGCGGGTTTTGTGTATAAATACTGAGGAGAGGCGTGGCCTCTTGGTATCGCTTTAGATTCAAGTTTTAGAGAGTTTTGAGTTAGGGTTTCAAGTTTAGCTTGAGATTTTGTGAGGAGTGCTTTGTTTGCACTTTGTAAACACAGAGAGATTCAATAAAGATCAATCTTCTTGGAAAATTCTTTGTGTTTTCTTCTTTCTCAGTGCGGCGGTCTAATCGGCGGTTAGACCGAGTCAACTCACCGGTCAGACCGCACGCACGACTGCGGTCAGACCGGGCTTCATCGGTGATCGGCTGCATTTGGAGAATCGGCTAAGGCACGGCGATCGGCTACATGGGCGGTCCGACCGGCGTATACCTGGCGGTCAGACTGGCACTACAGGGCGGTCAGACCGGCAGCACACTTTCGGTCAGACCAACTTGCTCCAGATCAGAGGTAAAGTTTTATTTCGGCTAAAACTTGTTTTTGGGGTACATCAACCATTCAACCCCCTCTGGTTGGTTTTACTTTGAGTATTCGATCCTACATCGTGGTGGTACACCGGCACACGGTAACATGTCGTGGGATTGTGTCTTGTGGGTACAGTTGTACACCTCTGATCAGAGTAAAACTATTCGAATAGTCGTGCCCGCTGTTATGGGCGATCGACCAGATTCACCTTGATTAGCCTTATCTAAGTAATGATTTGACCAATGGAACTTGACTAGTATAGCTGGATGGTTGGGCCTGTTGCAACGTGGGTTTAATGTTGGACAGTGTTTATTTAATATTGCTTAATTATTATTACTATTTCACTGCTTTCAACTATTGCTATTTCTGAAATGCTATTTATGCAAATGAGACTATATTCCTCCCTTGATATTTTCCTACATCATACCTTCTCTTTCGGTATGACTTGTTGAGTACGGTGGAAGTACTCAGTCTTGCTTAATTTTTCCCCCTCCATTGCCAGAGGTTGCAGAAGAAGAAAGTTTCATCGAGGTTTAGACTTGCATCCGCCGTCAGGGTTGCCTGTGGTGTTTTGGAGTTCTGTCGCGGTGTTAGTTCTAGTTTAGCCAGTCTTTTTCCTTTTCCGTTGCATTTATGTAATTTGTTTATATTGTTTCTAAGATGTGGATTCTGTAATATCAATAATTGTCGATTTGTGTACCTCGGTTGATGCCTGGACGAGGAAGTAATGCACAAATTAGCTGCGAAAATTCTAGCTTGAATTTCTGGGCGTGACACATCGTTACTTGCAGAGATTCTTGAAGGTCTCGATGACATCGACCAACAGGTCATCGGCGTTCTGCGTCTTAATCATCACGTCGTCGATGTAGGCCTCTATGTTGCGGCCGATCTGGCTGGCAAGGCAGCGATGAACAGCTCGCTGGTAGGTTGACCCGGCATTTTTAAGTTCGAAGGCCATCGTGGTGTAACAGAAAGCCCCAAATGGCGTGATGAAAGACGTCTTCTCCTGGTCGGCTGCCTTAAGGCCGATCTGGTGATAGCCCGAGTAGAAGTCCAAGAAACACAGGAGGGAACAACCCACGGTGGAGTCGACAACTTGGTCGATACGGGGAAGAGAGAATGGGTCTTTAGGGCAGTGTTTGTTCAGATCGGTATAATCAACACACATCCTCCATTTCCCATTCTTCTTCTTTACAAGGACCGGGTTGGTGAGCCACTCCGGACGATACACTTTCCTAATGAAACCGGCATCTAAAAGCCTAGCTAGTTCCTTTTTGACCTCATCTTTGCGTTCTTGGGCAAACCGCCGCAGTCTCTGTCTGACCAGCTTGGCGTCATGGAAGACGTGGAGCTCATGCTCGACCAACTCCTTGGGTACTCCCTGCATATCGGCCAGTTTCGAAGCAAACATGTTGATGTTTGCACGTAGGAAGTCGACGTGCGCGCCTTCCTATTTTTCACCGAGGCCGAAACCTATTACCACTGTCTTGGAGGGGTCGGCGTCACAGATGGAGATGGCCTTGTACTCGACAGGGTCGGCGGTGAGTCCTGGTGCGGTCAGCGCCGAGTCTGGGGTTTCGTCGGCCATCAAAGCCTTTCCTTTAGCGTCGACGCATAGGGAGGTGAATTCACCCATGCGAACCGAGAGCTCGATGGCTTTTCCTAGAGTAAGGCTTTTGGTCTCGTAGGCATAGGATGTAGAACGCGCCAGCGGGCCCCGGCACCTTGAGAACCAGGTATGTGTAGTACGGGATCGCCATGAACTTGGCGAGGAAAGGGCGCCCGAGCACCGCGTGGTAGGCCGTCTCAAAGTCCGCCACATAGAACCTGACGAACTCAGTGTGGAAGTTCTCCCGTGTCCCTAGTGTCATGGCGAGGGAGACCATGGCGAGAGGCATACTTGCCTTGCCAAGGACGATGCCGTAGAAGGGCGAGTTAGTGGGCTCGAGGGTAGCGATGGAGAGTCCGAGCTCACGCAAAGTCTCTCGAAAAGGACATTGATGCCACTCCTCCCCATCGATGAGTACGCTCTTGAGGCACACCTTGAGCACCACTGGGTCCACCACTAGTGGGAACCGCCCCGGCTTTGGGACATCGGTCCATGATTGGCCCGGGAGAAGGAGATCGGGACCTCCGACCACCAGAGGCATTCGGACGGCTTCATGGAGATGGCGTTCACTATCGAAAAGTAGCTTCTGTTGTCGACGGCTTTCCGAGGCAGCCTCCCCCCTCCCCCCCCCCCTCGAAGATCATGCTAATCGTTCGAGTCGGCTCTTGGAAGTCATCTTCCCTCAGATGATCTTCCTTCTGGCATTTAGCACCACCATCCTTCCTCTTTTGCCCCTTTGGGGGTCGGGGGTTATGTGACTCTCGGACCATCTGGTCCTAAAGAGTGTAACACTGACAGATGGTGTGATAGCCACTCGGATGCAAGAAACATGGCTTGTCCAATGCCTCCGTAAGAGATTCGCCCGAGGCCTCTCCTCCCGACCTCGACCTAGGCTTGTCAATGGCTGTGACCTCGGGGTTCGGCTTCTGCTTTGCCTCATCCCGCTGAGGTTGCTCGGGTGGTCGGTGATCGGGCCTCTTCGGGGAGCGGCGGTTGGGCTCGATCAGCCCTTTACCCCGGGGCTCCCTCAAAGGTAAGCGCTCAGGAACGTGAATTTGCTCCCGCTCAGTGTCTGCGGCATCAGCGAAGCGCTCGGCGATGGAGACCATGTCAGCGGGAGAGGTCGGCTAGTTCATGACAAGGAAATGGAACAACTCGAAGGGCTTTTGGAGGCCCTTGGAGAAGATGTGCATGACGTCGTCATCGGAGATGCTCACAATAGTGTTGTGGCGCTCAAAGAAACATTGGATGTAGCCCCAGATCAACTCATCGACCCCCTGTTGAACCTGCCAAAGGTCGTAGCTGGAGGCCGGACGTTGCGAGGTGCCCTGGTAGTTGGCGATGAAGGCGTCACAAAGCTCATCCCAAGAGTCGATGGAGTTCTCGGGAAGCTCGGCAAGCCAATACATGGCGGTCAGCGCCAGCATGACTGGAAGGTAGTTCGCCATCACGTGAGTGTTGACGAGAAATTTCTCTCACACGCTGGCCTGGGAGATCTGCTTAGCTCCAGTGCAGGTCCTTCTCGGCTACCTATGTTGTACAAGGCATGCCAATTGGTTTGATCTGTTAACCAACAAGAAAAATAGTGATATACGCGTTAAGTGTTAGGTTAGATCCTACTGGATCGGCTGCAAGAGTCAATTTACATATATATGCTATCCCGAAGTGTATTTAAACTAAGTGACTAGAATAGATCGGCTGCACCGAGACAGTATTAACCACTTAATCCAAATATATGATGGAATAATAAATATATGCTTTAACAATCTAGCCGATGTCGTAACTCCAACTGTGAATCGGCTAATACTCTGATTTATCTTATGAAAAGATGTTGATCTGAGCTAAATGCGCTAAACCTAGATCAGTCGGCTATCGGCTATAGCTGACGAACTGATTCTGGCTTAGGGCATTTAACTAGAGCAAGATCTT
Source organism: Oryza australiensis (assembly GCA_019925245.2). Classification (NCBI taxonomy): domain Eukaryota; kingdom Viridiplantae; phylum Streptophyta; class Magnoliopsida; order Poales; family Poaceae; genus Oryza; species Oryza australiensis. Next base: position 56,936 of record JAIFGZ020000326.1, on the reverse strand, counting down.
AATATAAGAGGGGGTTTTAATAAATCTGATAACAAGCATATCAAAAAGATATTAAAACAGATAAGATCGGCTGAAACCCCGACATTGTCTCTAAGCAATATACATCTGGCCGAATAGATTATAAAAGCTCTAAAAATGACTTAATAGATCAACCTGATGTAGCATTAAATATAAAAAGAACAACCTGATCTACTGTAGCTGATGTAAATACCTCGAGACGGTGGATATCGCATATAACCTAGGCCAACCCTTAGATCTAGCTCTATCGGCTGCCGATTCTTGACAGAAACGAGCTGATGTCGAGACAGATCTAAACATTGTTCTAGATTATATGTGATATATGATAACTAGCGCAGCATAAATCATCGAATTTAGAGTATCATAGCGATGGAAGCACTAAATTCGACGAGATACACCACTGATGACAAACATTTACCTTAACTTGGGGATCGAAACGATGCAGCCCGAAGCCGGATCAGTTGTTCGTCTGAAGAAAAAGGAGGCGATGCGCCGAAGGTTGTATTGATTGTGTGTATATAATTACAAGGATCTCGGGTCCTATTTATACCCAACAATAACATTATCTGTACAGACCCTGGTCTCTATCTAATCTACTATTTAAAATATGACAAAACCCCGGGATAAGGACCCATGCTGTATTACAATAAACAGTCTAAATAAATTGCTAATTTACAGACACAATTGCTGTTACAGAACTCTATCCGTAGATGGCAATATCTTTTTAATGCTTAATTTGCGAACTGAATCTTCTATTTATCTTTAAGCACCTTCATCAGAAATGGTTTTATCCTTTCCTCTGACTCAGCATCGGCTATCGGCTATCCCTGTCCGATCCAACCTCAGCCGATTGACCTCGTAGCCGATCGCACCGCAGCCGACTCGACCTCTGTTCTTCCAATTCGATTTCGTCTCCATCTCGGCAGGGATTTAGGGATTTGGTTACCAAATTTAGTCGTTAAAACATGCCCCCCAAGTCCGTGATAAGATAATATCGCGGATTTGCTACTTTTCCAAATTCCTGCTCTCTCCGACCGAAACCGTTTCGACTGCCCAAAAATATCCTTCAAATACCGCCTTCGCGGCCACCGCACGTGTCACATTACCACAAACCAACAGCCACCTCAGCAACCCTTGAGCTCTACGGCGACCTCCTCGGTGAACTCAGCGACCTCGGCAACCTCGTCTTCCTCGGCGAACCCTAAGAAGTGGCAATAACCACCAATGGCTTCCCCAAGAGCTCACTCCGAGGCAACCCAGACGGAGTACCCAGAGGTAAGTCTCATCGGCTATCACCCTTTACTCCGTGCAATTTGGCCTTCATCTTTCGTAACCTTGTCTTTCCATCCCTTAAATTACAGCATCTTGGCCACCAAATTTCAATCCCAGACCTCACTAGCCCCAATCAGTTTTTATTAGGGCCGATTGGCAACATAGACCCCAGCGAGCTTATCAATGCCGAAACGAACAGAGTCCCCTTCAGATTTTCAACCCCCAACCTAGCTCATTGGTCTAGTGCCTTCAAATCATGGCCCTCAACGGATAGAACTTGGCCAGCTTGGTACCCACGGATGTCGGCTAGGCTACAGACCCACTGGACTGAGATAGGGATAAATCAATGCCTAGCCCTGACAATAGCCGATACCTCAAAGGATGAACCTCTTTTATCGACTACCACCTATTTCTGGTCGGATACGTTAAATGCGTTCCTTTTTAGGCAAGGGCCGATGACACCAACCCTCATGGACATAGTAATGATCACAGGGTTGGACATAACATCAACAGTTGACCCAATCGGCCTCAATATCAAGTGCTCTCACAATTTCAAGACCAAAAGCATAGGTGGTTGGAGCGGATTTATTTCCATGAATATGAAGGATGACCCAATCACTGAGAGAGAACACACCACTTTCCTGTTAATGTGGCCAGAGAAGTATGTCTTCTGCGGGTCGAGCTGTGGGCCGACTAGCAACTCGCAGCACGTAGCCGAAGCCCTAGTAAGCAAGAAGCAAGTACCTTTGGGGAAATATTTGCTCGGCTTCCTATACCAAATGTTAAGTAGTGCATCGGCTGGGCTAGCTTCTCAACAAGCCGTCAACACAGGAGGGCCCTGGTGGCTACTACAACTATGGTTAAACCTTCACCTACATCGGGTCATAGAAACACCATCCCCACTAGAGGCCGATTTCCCCTTGATCGAGCCTAGATTCGAAGATGATGAAGAAGTAACGACCCGCCGATGCTTATCATATGGAGAGGCAGTAGCAACCTATCCCGGATCCAAACTGACAGCCGAACATTTCAAAGATTGGTTTGACAACCTGTACAGCGACTTCCCAAGCACCTCAAGGATATGATTTGCTTATACAGGCTTTGAGAAATTTGAACTCCCAGATGATCTTCGGCTGGATGAACTCAATTCTGAAAGCTATGACAAGCCGAGGAAAATCTATACATCGGCTATCACTCCCTGCATACTTCCAGTCGACATCCACCAAGGACGCAACATTCAAAAGTCCTACGAATTTTATCATCCGATGGTAACCGCAAGGCAACTTGGTATGGGTCAACTACCGATCGGCCTGTATTATACAGACAAGATCCAAACCAGAGGAAAGATTGAGGGTGACATCATGATGAATCGGCTGCTTAATATACCTGTCCCCCCTCTAGGCAGTATTGACAACATTGATCTGGCAGTGCGGAGGACGTCGATCTTCAGCCGATGGTGGAATGAATGGAAGCAGCACTTGTTCCACTAATCGGCTTCTATGTATCTGACCATCATCGATCCGGAAATGACCCCATCAGTAAGTATCCTTTTCCTTATCCTAGTCCCTGTTTTTCTTTCAACCCCTCTCTATATTATCGGCTGATCATGCTTCATTCCTTTGCAGACAATCGACTCCTCTCCTCCGCACAAAAGCAATACAGGAGTGGCCATCAAGTACGCCCCTGGGCTGTTATCTGGCGGCTACGGGCTAGCCTCGTCCATCATCGGCTGCCAAGCGTCGAAGGTGGGCACTTTGCTCCACGGCCAGACCTGTGCGCAAAAAAGGACGGCACCATCGGCTGCGGCTACCCCAGCTGCAGAGAAAAAGAAACGTGCTTCAAAGAAGCCGAGGACGACCCCAGCCGATGACCTACACCCTGTCGATCCGGACGTGGATGCGGCTCTTGAAGAAGAAGTCAGGGACGAGGAAATGGAGGAAGCCGTCAACACTGCCGCAGCCGAAACAAGTTCTTCCGACAGGCACGCCCAAACTCCATCGGCCGAGCAGACCACTGAGCAAACTCCAAGCCCTCCGAGACGCATCCCTCGTCCTCAGCCGGTAAGTGTTTTTACTACTCAATCCTTCCATCTTTCACCTTTTCCACATTGCAACTTATCGGCTTTCGGCGTCCATAGGTCAAGAAGTTAGCCACAAAGAAGAAAACAGCTCCCCCTCCTTCGGTAAACTCGATCCTCATTTCTTTCTCACTAACACAGCCAAATTTCTAATTTACATTTTCTTTCTATAGCTTCCCCGTGCTCCAACATCTGCCCCCCGTGCATCGAGGGAGCCGACGCCGATGGCCGCACACGTCGATGATGCTAAGGATGTGGCTACCTCAGTTCCAGCTGTCCGAGTAAGTCCAGCTCAACTTTACAAATCGGCTTGTTATTCATGTCGTCTCTCTAATCAATTTCCAACTTGCAGTCTGTAGTCGATCTCCTGGACTTTGACTTATCAGAATTCCTTGATCCCGACGAGAGCGTCGACAAGGCCGTGGTCGTATCAAACGATGAGCTACAAGCCACCTTATCGGACATAGCCAAACGGCTGGAGTGCTCTCTGGATTTCTTGGTCACCGATTGTGGTTCCATCCGTAGTCGGTTCGAAGATATCCAAGATCAGCTACCGGACCAGCTGGCTGACACCATCGCGCTAGCCACTATTCTGGAGGTGCATCGGCACAAACTCGAACGAGCTAAACAGAGGATAGCCGATAGGCGTGAGAACAAGGCCCTTGAAACTACCATCAAGGCCAGCCAGCAAGACATTACTGCCGAAAAGGCCAAATTTGACGCTCTGAAGACCGAGCCAATTGCGGAACTCGATCGGCTTCGCAAACGCCGGGAAGAGCTGATAGCTGAGCTTGCCAATGTCGATGCTGACATCGTGGCCAAAGAACAACGCGTGGTCGGCCTGCCGAAAGAGATCGAGGACCAGCGAGCAAAGATCAATGCAGCCGTGTCAAACCTGTCGGACATGGCCAAGGCGATGAAGCCGATCCCGGGGAGCGACGCAGCCAACGCAAGGGCCATAGAAGAAATAGACATGATCCGCCGCAGGGCAATATCGGCCATCAAGGACTTCCTTAAGTGCTGAGCTGGTTGTAATAGTTAGGGCAGAACTTGTAAACCTTGTAATCTAACTATCACTTGTAATCAGCTTACATTGTCCACCTTTTGTAATCGGCTAACATTGTCCCTTGCTTTACTTGATCCCTACTTAATGCATGTTTGCCGATCACATTAAACTTTTGAAGACGTGAAAAATTTTGAAAAATTCGCTCCGTCTCCTTGATATCATATTGTTTTGTATATGCATATGCCCCCTAATTTCGTTGATTTCTTTGATGTTGACGAAATTATGAACTTAACACACTTGCGTCTTGTTGTCGCAACCGTCGGCCATCACCAGCCGATCATAGGGATCTAGGGGAAAAACTTGGCTTGAAAATTACCTAAAGGCGATGCATGCGTTACAACACATCGGCTAACACGAATCGGCTGAGCGAACAGAGCCGAATCATGAGTTGATCCATACACTTGGGTAATATTTCTTTAAATATTTGCCGTTCAGAGCCCTTCCAAACACTTCTCCATCCAGACCCGCTAGCATATAAGCTCCTGTAGGATCGAATACCCAAAGCAAAGTCAACCAGAGGGGGTGAATGGTTGGAGTACCACAAAAACAAACTTTCAGCGGAAATAAAAGTTACCCTCTGACTTGACACAGATCGGTTTGACCGGAGTTGATCTGTCGGTCTGGCCGCCCTGTGTAGCCGGTCTGACCGCCAGTATTGATCCGGTCTGACCGCCCGTACACCCGATCACCAACACTTAGCCGATTCCTCGTCTTGTAGCCGATCGCCGATGAAGCATGGTCTGACCGCAGTTGTGCGTGCGATCTGACCGGTGAATTGAGTCGGTCTAACCGCCGTTTAGACTGCCGCACCGAGGAAGAAGAAAAACACAAAGAATTCTCCAAGAAGATTGATCTTTATTGAATCTTTCTGTGTTTACAAAGTGCATACAAAGCACTCCTCACAAAAACTCAAGCTAAACTTGAAACCCTAACTCGAAACTCTCTAAAACTTGAATCTAAAGCGATACAAAAATCATACCGAGAGGCCACGCTTCCCCTCACTATTTATGCACAAGACCCGTAGCCAAAAGCCACGAATCCTACTCATATAGAAAGTCATAAACACCTAGGAAACCTTCCTATATAAGTACAAACTTGATATAAACCAACCATAACAATCTCGGTCTTTCCAAAACCAAAATTTCGCTTTCCATACGCTCATAATATCTCCATCGTATGCCATATGTAAACTTCACCAATTATGTGAACTAATCTCTACCCTTCAGCATCCTGCATGATCTCCATCTTGGACGTCACCTTATCACCAAGTTGACCCCAACTCGATCACCGACAACACTTTCTCGAGGTGTAAAAATTACCTGCACACAATTAAACAAAGAATACCATATCCGAGCACAAGCTATCCCAACTTGACCCATTGTTAGCATAAATGAACATACACGTGCATAGGAACACGAAACACCCATGTATATGAAAGGAAACAAACCGAAACCAAAACCGAATCAAAATCGGCAACCAATCGGATCGGCTCGACCGCCGACGCTAGCTACTGCCCGGTCCCGACCGCATGAACACCTCCGGTCGACCGGCGACAAGCGTGGTTAGACCGGCTGTGCAGCCGACTGAACACTGTTCATTGTCCAAAAACCAAAACCACTTTGTCAATAAATCTCCAAATAACAAAGCACACAAAGCAATAATCCCAGATGCCAATTGTTCATCATCAAATAGAGAATCAAACACACTTTGATTTTACAGCTCCTTTAGAGACGCATTTGTGGATCTTGAAAGGCCCTTCCCAATTTGGTGACCATTTGCCGAATTTATTATCTCTTGTTCCAATCGGCAATATCAGTTTCCAAACGAGTTTGCCCTCTTCAAAAGACTTAGGTACAACTTTCTTGTTATAATGACGGGCTACTCGTTCTTTATCCCTTGTTACTTTTTCCAAGGCCCTCATCCTGTATAAAACTAGGTCCTCTTATTCATCCACCATCAGGTGATAGTAATCATCGGCTGCGAGCTGATCTTGTAGCTGAATCTGTCTGGAGCCGATGATATTTTTCCATGGCAATACTGCTTCGTGACCATAGACCAACTTGTATTGAGGGACTTGGATAGATCCGTGGCATGCCATCCAATATGCCCAAAGTGACTCGGCCAATCGGCTATGCCATTGCTTAGGGTATTCAGAGATCTTCCTCTTTATTACTTTGATCAAACTTTTGTTTGACGCCTCTGCTTGCCTGTTGGCCTGTGCGTAGTATGGTGAAGAATTAAGTAATTTGATCCCCATGCCGTCGGCAAATTGAACAAACTCGTTCGATATGAAGATAGATCTCTGGTCTGTTGTTATTGTTTGTGGGACGCCAAATTGGTAGATAATATGCTCTTTAACAAACTCGATTGCGTCCCTAGAATCAACCTTTACCAGAGGAATTGCCTCCACCCACTTTGTAAGATAATATGTTGCCACCAGAATGAATCTTTGCCCTTTGCTTGAGGGTGGATTGATCTCGCCGATCATGTCGATGCCCCATCCTCTGAACGGCCAAGGCTTTATGATTGGATTCATAGCCGATGCTGGTGCTCTTTGCACGGTGCCAAATTTCTGACAATCCTGGCAGCCTTTATAATACTTGAAACAGTCCTCTAGCATCGTCGGCCAAAAATATCCTGCTCTCCGAAGCAACCACTTCATCTTGGGAGCCGATTGATGCATGCCGCATATCCCTTCATGCACTTCTCCGATAGCCACTTTGGCTTGATCGGCACTAAGACACTTGAGCAGCACGTCGTCAATCGTCCGATAGTAGAGATTTTTGTGGAGCAAAACATATCTTAAGGCTTTGTATTGAAATTTCCTTGAAGCCGATTGAGAGAGGTTCTGCAAATAGTTGTAGACCTCAAACCTCCAGTCATCGGCTGTCATGGCAGCGACTTCTATCTAGACTTCTTTTATCATCGGCCGATAGCCTGATGCCCCTTGAGCTAAATCGTTGGCTTCCGTGTTCTGCTCTCTGGGGATGTGTTTCAGTGTAACGAGCCGAAAGCTATCCATTAATTCTCGGCATTGTTGATAGTAGACCATCAGGGCATCATTTCTGCATTCATATTCCCCTGAGAACTGGCTGATGACCAGTTGCGAATCCCCATTATTTCTATGGCGTCGGCTTCGACTTCGTTGAGATGCAGTCCCTTGAGCACTGCTTCGTACTCGGCTTGATTGTTTGTAGCATGGGGGTCAATCAAAAAAGCAAATTCAAAGCTTGCCCCCTAGGCGAAATAATGACCAAGCCAATACCGCAGCCGTTGGTGCACACCGAGCCATCAAATGTCAATGTCCAAGGCATAATTTCGATTGAGCCGATTAAGCTATCTCTGTGCTCCACAATAAAATCGGCTATAGCCTGCCCTTTAACTAAAGGGTTACGCGGAAGCTACGCTAGCCAAAAAACAAAACTTTTATACCGCGCAAACCAGGAACACTTGCAAGTAAGGGCCGATAGATCGTTACCGATTGGAGTGTGCAGCGGAAACAGCCAATCAGGGCTATCCGATCTGGAACTGTGTAGCCGATGACAGCCGATTCCTGGGGACAGTCGATTCACCAATCAGCCGATTTGAGTCGTCCGACCGCGTTCTAGCGCCTCGCTCCGATGCGCCCGACTGCAGCTGATTCGAAGCCGATCAACAGCGCGCAACGTAGCAGCGCCTCTACCGATATCCACACGTCCGGGGACAGAACGCCGTACACCCGTGTGCTAGCACGCGATGCAAGGCTAGGGTTTTGGCTCGAAGGTGGGGAGGGTTTCCGTGGAGATTGATCTCGGCGACTTCTGTTGCGGATTCGGTTCAATGCGATGCAATTGATCTCTCGCAGCTCTCCACCCCTCCCTCCTTTATATAGAGTTGGCCGACTGGGACTCGTGGCCGATCAGGACTCTATTTTGAATCGGATCCTATCCGAATCTCACAGAGTTGGCCGCCCATACGTCGTAAGCCTATATGACTCTATCCGATCGGATCCCTATCCGATCGAGCCGTATTCGAGTCCAACTCGAATGCCTGTTCTTATCCCCTTAAGCGTGTGACCCGGTAGGTTCAGGTATACTCGGTTTCGGCTATAGTCTAACTTAGCCGATCGTCGGCTCGAGTCCAACTCAGCTGACCTGTCAATAGCGGCGCCTAGCAGCACATATTGACACCATAGTATACAAGAATATAATATCGACTCTGAACCTGTAATGTGTACACAAATCCCTTTGCCTCACGATACCAGTTAAGCTATAGGCAAGATGTGTGCCATCCCTTCAATAGCTTAACCTTTCACTCGAACCGTATTGGATTATCTGTCTGTGATTGACTCCTCAATCAACTTAGCATGGCCATGCATTTCCATAATCCATTACCTCGAGGGCCCAAAGATATCTCTCCAAAGGAGGGGCAAATTCCATCTTGATCACTCGCATCCCACTCCATGTTTCATAGCAAACCCGAAAACTACCTTTATAACTACCCGCTTACGGAATAGCGTTTGGTAGTCCCAAAGTAGGCTACTATACATGTTGGAATCCATGGTGATCTCGGTCTAAGGACTTTGTACCAACACTACCCGAGACCAACTAATGGCACATTGATTCCCGTAGTGTCTCATGGTGGGTCTATCCAACAATGTGTTCTCTAACACATATGTCCATGTTTATTGATTTGGTATCTCCATACCCATGATCTATGAGACATGATCATCAATCAATAAACATTGCCGATCTTAGAATCATATTTGTTCCAACAATATGACATATGATCGAGGATCGTTTAGAAATAGATTCATACATATCGAGTCTCATGAATAAGTCACGTACTTATTGATCAATACAAGATGTCTATTTAATGGAACCGAATAACACTTTATTCATAAATACATAAACATTGACGTGATATCCAACATCTCCATGTTGCCTCTAGGGCATATCACTAACAATCTCCCACTTGCACTAGAGTCAATCATGTAAGTATCTAATACCCATTGCTCTTGTGTGCGCCTCATGCTTCGGCCGAGGGAGAGGTTTTGTCGGCGGATCGGCTATGTTGAGATCCGTGTGCACTTTGCATATCTTGACATCACCTCTGTCCACTATCTCGCGGATGAGATGATATCGCCGAAGTATGTGTTTGGACTTCGATGTGATCTCGGCTCCTTGGCTTGCGCAATGGCTCCACTATTGTCACAATAGAGAGACATTGGACCGCCGCACTAGTCATCACACCAAGCTCGAAACGAATTTCTTGATCCAAACAGCCTCCTTTGCGCTTCGAAGCAGAATGTACTCGGCCTCCGTTGTAGAATCGCAACGTATCTTGCTTGGAACTCTTCCAGTGATCGCGCCTCCGTTCGCGTAACACGAACCCATTGCGATCTATAATCATCCTTGTCTCTTTGGAAGCTAGCATCGGTGTAACCACTTACAACGAGCTCTTCTTCACCTCCATAGACTAGGAACATATCCTTAGTTCTTCTCAAGTACTTAAGGATATTCTTTACGCGATCCAGTGACCTTCACCTGGATCTCGACGGCATCCGCTCGTAGCACTCAAAGCGTACGAGACATTCGGGCGTGTACATAGCATGGCATACATGATGGATCCAATTGCTGAAGCATATGGAACCATACCCATCTTATTTCGCTCATCATGTGTCTAAGGACACTAATTCTTGCTAAGATTAATGCCATGTGGCATGGGCAAGAAACCTTTCTTGGAATCATGCATGTTGAACCTTTTCAACACCTTGTCAATGTATGTACTTTGGCTTAATCCAATTAGCCTCTTGGATCTATCTCTATAGATCCGAATGCCCAATATGTATGTGCCTCTCCTAAGTCTTTCATGGAAAAACTATTTTTCAATGAAGACTTGACGGATTCTAGCATAGGGATATCATTTCCAATCGTAATATGTCATCCACATATAAGATTAGAAATACAATTGCGCTCCCACCGACCTTTTTGTAAACACAGGCCTCCTCTTCGTTTTTGATGAAACCAAACCCTTTGATTACTTCATCAAAAGGAATATTCCAACTCCGAGATGCTTGCTTCAATCCATAAATGGATTTCGTAGCTTGCATATCTTTCCAGCGATTCTGGATCGACAAAACCCCGAGGTTGTATCATGTATACATCCTCGCTTAGGTTTCCATTTAGGAAAGCCGTTTTGACATCCATCCGCCATATCTCACAATCGAAATATGCAGCAATCGCTAGGATAATCCGAATAGATTTAAGCATTGCGACGGGCGAGAAGGTTTCATCATAATCAACTCCTTGAATCTGTTTAAAACCTTTCGCCACCAATCGCGCCTTATAGATGTGAACATTTCCATCCATATCGGCCTTTTCTTAAAAACCCATTTACACTCAATGGTTTTGACACCATCAGTGGATCAACCAAGTTCCAAACTTGATTGTCATACATGGATTCTATTTCGGATTTCATGGCTCCAAGCCACTTGTTGGAATCGGGTCTCATCATCGCTTCCTCATAGGTCTTAGGCTCATCGTTGTCCAACAACAATATATCACGTTGTTTCGCACTGTGTACTGCGCGCACGACGTGATCTTTCGACTCCGTGGGCCGGTGTATCTACAACCGGTGGCGCAACACTTTGCTCCTCCTATTGTGGTTCTCGTGGCCGCAAAACATTTTCTCGGTGTTTCTTGAACTTCTTCAAGATGCACCCTCTCCCCACTAACCCTTCTTGAAAGAAACTCTTTCTCCAAGAAGACACCGTGTCGGGCGACAAACACTTTGCCTTGTTCCCGATTATAAAAGTAATATCCCTTAGTTTCCTTAGGATATCCCACAAAGAAGCACTTGTCGATTTGGGTGTGAGCTTGTCGACCGTAAACGTTTTACATAAGCCTCACATCCCCAAATTTTGAGAAAAGACAAACTAGGGGTTGCCCTGTCCATATCTCATATGGTGTCTTTTCAACCGACTTAGATGGAACTCTATTTAGTGTGAACGCAATGTTTCAAGAGCATATCCCCGAAGGATAACGGAAGATCACTTTGGCTCATCATCGACCGCACCATGTCCAACAAGGTGCGATTTCTCCGTTCGGACACTCCGTTCCATTGTGGAGTTCCCGGCGGAGTCAACCGTGGAACAATTTCACAATCTTTCGATGATTACCAAACTCTTGGCTCAAGTATTCCCTCCACGATCCGATCGTAGAAACTTGATTGTTTTCCCTAAATGATTATGTACTTTATTCTGAATTCTTTGAACTTTTCAAAGGATTCGGACTTATGCCTCATTAAGTAGATATAACCATATCTACTAAAGTCATCGTAAAGGTAATGAAATATTGATAACCACCTCGGCGTTGAGCTCATTGGTCCACATACATCGAATGTACGAGTGCCAACAAGTCACTTGCTCTTTCACAGGTCCCGTGAAAGGTGCCTTTGTCATCTTACCAAGTAAACAAGACTCACATGTCTCAAATGATTCAAAATCAAAAGAGTGAAGCAAGTCCCATCCTTATGGAGCTTCTCCATGCGTTTCTTATTTATATGGCCTAAGCGACAATGCCGGATAAACGTGGGGTTTGTATCATCGAGAGTTGCCTTTCGTATTAATGTTATAGATGGGAGACGCTTCAAGATTCAAAACGTATAATCCATTCACCAATGGAGCATGAAAATAGAACATATCTCTCGAGATATATTGAACAACAATTGTTCATTGATCTAAAATCATATCCTTCGCTTGCAAACATGAAGCAACCGTAGCAACGCTTGCTCCATTGCCGACGCGCAGTTCACCTCGCCCCTTCTTAATCCTCTACTTCTTCTCATTCCCTGCAACGACTTGCAAATATGAGCTACCGATCCGGTATCAAATACCCAAGAGTCGAGAGGTGAAGTAGCAAGATTAATGTCTATAACATTAATACCTGGCGTAAGTCGTACTTTGCTTCTTTTTAGATCCTCCATGTACTTCTTGCGTTTCTTTTCCAAGGGCTCTGTCTCCTTGCGTAGAAGCAAATGGCATCGATGCCGCCGACCCCTTCTTGCCCTTCTTTGCATTAGAGGCACTCGCGATCTCATCGGGAGTTAACTTCCTCTTTGTGCAAAGTTTCTTGATAGGTGGTTTGCGCTTAGCCTTCTGCATCATCATCACATGATGACCATTTTTCTCGGATACTCTCCTCACTGTCTTTAGCATCCCATGCAATTCAGCCAAGGTTCTATCCATATTGTTCATGTGATAATTCAATATGAATGTGTTAACACCGGAATTTGGTAATGAGGTCCCTAAGTCCTAAGGAAGCAAGGTGGAATCGAATTGGCCGAGGTCGGGGTTGTATCGGCTAAAAGAGTAATCGCTGCAGGGGGGTCGGGAATGGGTTGAATGGAACAATGACAACCGATTCCAAGTTTAAAAGAGATAAGACCGTATCCAATGCGAAACTTGAAGATAAGTGGGGATTCGGATGTTAATGGCGCGTTTAAAGATATTGCCACCTATGGATAAAGTCCCGTAATGGCAGCTTGTATCTCGTAATTTAGGAGTTTGTTAAATGGTTAGTTGTAATGGATCTTGTTAGGGATGATATGATGTTTAGATAGAGTCGAAGTTGTTACATATATTTATATTTCGGGTATAAATAGGACCCGAGACCCCGTGTATGAGGACGATTCAATCAATCTAATCTTCGCGCATCGCCATCCTTTTCCTTTTGGACGAACACCCCGTTTGGCTTCGGGGCATCGTCTCAATCCCTGACTCGTAGATGTTTGTCGTTAGTGGTGAGATTACTCGTTTCTAATGCTTCCATCGCAATGACACATTGGATTCAGTAGTTTTGCTACGCCATATATCATATAGTGCATATGAACCAACCCGGTGTTTAGATCTATCTTGCAGTTGACTCATCTTGTCGAGGATGTGTGGTCAGCGATGCTAGGTCTAAAGGCTGGTTGATTCGTATGCAGTATCTACCATCTTACGGAGTGTAAATCGAAAGTAATAGATTGAATGCTTCTTTTGATACTCAATGCTGCATCAAGACTGAACTATTGAGTCGTCTTTAGAGTCGTTGGCAATTTATTCTTTTGGACTTATATTATCTGGGGATAGCGTCGGGGTTTCAGCCGACCTTATCTGTTTTTATATGTTTCTTTTAATATGATTGTTATCAGATCTACTGTGGGGCTGTAGTTTGTATCTATATTGTGTTTACTTACGCCCTTAATCTGGGAACGTTATGTTTGCGCGAGAATCATTAGAGCATCAGCCGATTTAATGTCAGTTTCCCGGAGTCGGCTGGTTTATTGATCTGTATATTCGTTATTCTTCGTCATATTTTGACCGGATGGCTGATGATCGCCTTGGCGTAGCCGATGCGCTTCGGTCGCTTGGTTCAAATATGGCTGGGAATAGCATGTGTACGATCATGGATTTCCTCGGCCGATACCACGGGGGTTTGACCTAACGCTTAACGGATATTTTCTTGTATTTTCTCTTGTTGATTGGCAGATCAAATCAATTGGCACGCTCTACACATTGTAGGCAGCTAGGAAGGACCTGCACTGGAGTCAAGCAGATCTCCTAGGCCAGCGCGTGAGAGAGATTTCTCGTCAACACGCTTCTTGGCACGCCCACTGGGACTATCTTTGTCGGCTCGACTCGGACGAATAGACTCAGCCGGCAAGATGGTCGACTCCAAGATCCCTGGCATCACACAGGACAATGTCGTACCTGTAAAAATGGATCAACTATCGGCTGAACAATAAGCCGAGTATAAGAGGATGGTGGAGGAACTCCAGAACAATTACCTTCAATCCTTCACCCAAACAAGGTCTGGAACGGTCCACCAAAAGTACAAGTTCAGCCTCAACGATACCATAGCGTCCTCGTCGAGTGATGCGAAGGGCAAGCAGAAAGTGGAAGAACCAACTCAAGTGCAGGATGATCAGGCCGTGTACTCTTTGCAAGATCGGATCGACTCGGCCGTCCATCACGCGTTGGTCAACCGAGCAAAGATCTCGGTCAACACCCTCAACAATATGATTTCTCATGTGGTTGATGCCAAGGTGGCCGAGCAAGCAAAGGGGTCCTATATATTTCACGGATGGCAAGTTTCGACTACGGACACTAGTCACTCAAGACCGGCCGCTTCCGTTAATAGCGCAGCCCAACCCGCCCGGAGGAGTCACCACTTGAGCCCAAGCGGGACGGCCGTGAAACCAGCGGTCACTATTTTAAACCGACAACCCGCTGCCCCAAGGTCAATTCAACATGTTTCACCATAATCGGCAACGAGCCGATTGATCATGGCAGATGCAGAATATCGGGGACGACAATGCTTCCGACCCGCCAACGCCACCACCGGAATCCCGGCCGCCACCCGCCGATCATCGTTACCAATACCAAGGGGGTCGTCGGATCATCATTACCGACCTCAGACACCTCCACAGCTGTATCGGCAGGCACGTATGCCGTATGACCCATACGAGCCGATACAGCAAGATAATAGGACCTGGGCCGAGCTAATCGCAGACGTCATGCGAGATCAGTTCGGCCTCAAACCAAAAGACTCAGGGAATATGTACCGGTACCCTTACCCGGAGCATTTCGAAAGAATTCCATTACCCAACCGGTACAAAATCCCGGATTTCTCTAAGTTCTCAGGACAAGACAATGTATCTACTTACGAGCATATCAGCCGATTCTTAGCACAATGTGGTGAAGCATCGGCTACTGACCCTTTGAGAGTTCGGCTATTTCCCCTTTCTCTTTCAGGATCGGCCTTCACTTGGTTCTCCTCGTTGCCTTACAACTCGATTCAGAGTTGGGCCGATCTTGAGAAACAGTTCCATAGCTATTTTTATTCTGGCAACCATGAAATGAAGTTGTCAGACCTCACCAGCATCAGGCAAAAACATAATGAATCGGTCTAGGACTACATTCAGCGCTTCAGAGAAATGAGAAACCGATGCTACAGCCTGGTGCTACCGGACGCTCAGCTGGCCGATTTAGCCTTTCATGGTCCGATCACGCCAATCGTGGAAAGATTCTCTCGCGCAGACTTCGAAAGTCTAGCCCACTGGCGCAGAGTGTAACGGCCCATGAACAACGTTTCCAAGAAACCAGGAAGGCTGTCAAGACCATAACACAAGTCGTCGTCAACTCAGATTATGGATCCGACGACGACGAAACAGAAGTGGCGGCAGCCGAATGGGCTAAGAGCAAGAAGGCCATCGTCTGCCAGTGGCTGCTCAAGACGGCTAAAGAAGAGAAATATGATTTTGACATCACTAAAGCCGACAAGATCTTCGATCTACTACTCAAAGAAAAACAAATTCAGTTGCCTGAAAATCATGTGATCCCGTCGGCCGAAGAGTTGAAAAAGAAGAAATACTGCAAGTGGCACAATTCTACATCTCACGCCACGAACGATTGCAAAGTCTTCAGACAGTAGATTCAATCGGCCATCAAGGCCGGGAAGTTGAAGTTTGCTGACTCAAGTCGGCCCATGAAAGTAGACGGCAATCCGTTCCCGGTCAACACAGTCCATGCCGGCCTCGGACGAATTAATCGGCAGGGCAGAAAAACGTGCGGCTTAGCCGATACGGCGATCAAGGCCGAAACAGGAGAGGGCCAGATAGGAAACCTCTCTGCACAAATCAACATGGTGCGCCCAGTTATCAGATCGGCCGGCCGATAGCCGATCCACGAACGAAGCAGATACCACCGTCAATACCGGTTTCGGCGTGAAGAAAGCTACGACGAAGTACCTCGCCGGCACGATCCAAGAGTCCAAAGCCGGTGGAACATAGCAAGCCATGACGATCCACATTGGCATTTCGGCTTCTTCAGCATTGCTAGGAATCCGGCATGAGACTACCTACACCGGAAGACGCCCGCATGTAACGACCATCACAGCCATGACGAACACAGGAGCTCGTCATCGGCAAGTCCACCGTTTCATTCCCGAGCCGTCCAACTAAACCGGAGACGGCGACCGGTCCACGATCGGCTTGGCCCGGTCCATCAAGACTTCTTCGTCGACGAAAATCAAGATGGGGACGATCGCAACAACGAGGAGGCCGACGAGGAGGGACCGGCCAATCCCCAGTGGTGCCCATCCGATCTATTTACGAAGACTCAGAAAAGGAGAATTCAGCGGCTTAAGCGCGAAGGGAGAGAGGACGAGGTGGCACAAATGATATACAAACAACGTCGTCGGCTGGGCAAGATCAAGAGACGGTGGGTACCCAAGCCGGAGAACACTACAGCCACCGAAGAGCAAGGCGGAGAAAGCCCCGCCGACCGAGCCAGAAGGGCAGCCAAAGGGAAAGGTAAAGCTACCGCATCGGTCAACATGGTCTTCGTGTTGCCCGCCGAATTCAGTGCCCCCGAAGCCGACGCAGATACTATTGAAGATGACCCGGCAAAACTAATGATCTCCCCAGACCAGGCCATTTTCGACAAGCCGGAAGGAACCGAAAATCGACATCTGAAGCCGTTGTACGTTAAAGGGTTCGTCAACGGCAAGCCGATTTCCAAAATGCTAGTCGATGGAGGAGCGGCAGTCAACCTCATGCCTTACGCAACTTTCAGAAAGCTTGGAAAAGGAGCCGAAGACCTGATCAAAACCAACATGGTACTCAAGGACTTCGGTGGCAACCCATCAGAGACCAAAGTCATTCTCAACGTCGAGCTGACCATCGGCAACAAAACTGTGCCCACGACGTTTTTTGTCATCGACGGGAAGGGGTCTTACAGCCTGCTGCTCGGAAGGGACTGGATCCACGCTAACTGCTGCATCCCTTCTACAATGCACCAGAGCCTCATCCAGTGGGACGGCGACAAGATCGAGATCGTGCCAGCCGACAGGTCAGTTAGTATCGTCAGTGCTGATTTGCCACTTTGGGAAATCGAAGGCATCGAATGTTTATCTGGGAAAGTCTGGCAAGCCGATTTTCTAAACGTGTCCAATTCAACGATACAGCCCATCAGAAGCGACGAGTCGCAGCTGCTGCTTTGAACAAGACATGGTGGAGGGATCCAGCGTGCTCGGCGTGGCCACCGCGGATGAAGACGATGGCAAGTTAGGACAGGGCTTCACGTCGGCCGACGAGTTAGAGGAGATTGACATCGGATCTGGCGACAAGCCAAGGCCGACGTACATTAGTAAAAATTTATCTCCTCTTTGTAGATCCCAACTTATTGAATTATTAAAAGAATATAAAGATTGCTTCGCGTGGGAATACTTCGAAATGCCCGGTCTAAGCCGATTGATAGTGGTCCATCAGCTGTCAATCAAGGCAGGATATCGGCCATTCAAACAACCTCCCAGGAGGTTCAAAGCCGACATGTACGACGCAATTAAGGCCGAAATCACTCGGCTATACGACGCAGGGTTCATTCGGCCTTGCCGATATGCCGAATGGGTCTCTCATATCGTCCCGGTATTAAAGAAGAACGGCAAACTTTGAGTATGCATCGATTTCAGAGACCTAAACAAGGCAACTCCAAAAGACGAATACCCAATGCCAATAGCCGACCTGCTTGTCGACGCCGCCTCAGGCCACAAAATCATCGCTTCATGGACGGCAATGCAGGGTACAACCGAGTATATTCATGGCCGAAGAGGACGTCCATAAAACATTTTCGATGCCCGGCGCAATCGGCCTCTACGAGTGGGTGGTGATGACGTTCGGCCTAAAGAATGCCGGGGCAACATATCAAAGAGCAATGAACTACATTTTTCACGACATGATCGGAGCACTAGTAGAGATATACATCGACGATGTCGTCGTCAAATCAAGAGAGATAGAAAGCCACATTGCAGATCTAAGGCAGGTGCTTGAACGGACGAGGAAGTATGGATTGAAGATGAATCCGCTCAAGTGTGCGTTCGGCGTGTCGGCCGGGCAGTTCTTAGGATTCCTCGTTCATGAAAGAGAATCGAAGTAACACCAAGGAGCATCAACGCAATTAAGACAATTCAACACCCTAAGGATAAAAGACAACTCCAATCATTGATCGGAAAGATAAACTTCATTAGACGGTTCATAGCTAACCTCTCAGAGAAAATGGAACCGTTCACACCATTGCTTCGGCTTAAGGCCGATCAGATATTCACATGGGGGGCAGAGCAACAGAAGGTGTTAGATGACATAAAAAATTATTTAAGCTCTCCCCCAGTTCTAATGCCCCCGCAGAAAGGAAAGCCGTTCAAGCTGTACCTGTCTGCCGATGACAAATCCATCGGCTTTGTCCTGATCCAAGAAGTCGATGGCAAGGAAAGGGCCATTTTCTATCTTAGCCGGCGGCTGCTAGATCCAGAGACTAGATATTCACCGTCGAAAAGCTATGTCTCGTGCCTCTATTTCTCATGCACAAAATTAAGGCTCTATCTGCTGTCCAATGAATGCACCGTAACTTGCAAAGCCGACGTAGTCAAGTACATGCTATCGGCTCCAGTGCTCAAAGGGAGGATCGGAAAGTGGATACTTGCGCTGACCGAATTCGATCTGAGGTATCAGGCCCCAAGGGCAGTAAAAGGACAGGCCCTGGCCGATCTCATTGTGGAACATAGAAACGACTCAATCGGCTCCGTAGAGATCACGCCTTGGACCCTGACTTTCGACGGCTCAGTATGTACAAGCGGCTATGGAATCGGCTTAGTTCTTATCTCACCCAAGGGGGCAAGCTTCGAATTCGCCTTCGCCATCGACCCCCACGTTACGAATAACCAAGCCGAGTATGAAGCCATCCTCAAAGGGCTACTCCTACTCAGAGAGATGGAGGCTGATGCGGTCGAGATAATGGGGGACTCGTTGCTCGTCATTAGTCAATTGTTAGGAGAGTATGAGTGCAAAAATGACGCACTAATAATCTATCATCAACGGTGCCGGGAATTAATGGAAGGATTTCGGCTAGTCACTTTGAAGCATATTCCCAGGGAGCAGAACACGGAGGCCAATGACCTGGCTCAAAGGGCATCAGGCTACCGGCCGATGCTAAGAGATGTCGACATAGGCATCGCCACCATCACGACCGACGATTGGAGATTCGACGTCTAAAATTACCTCAAAAACCCTTCTCAATCAGCCACAAGGAAGTTACGGTACAAGGCGTTGCGGTATGTGTTGCTCGACGAAGATTTATACTATCGGACAATCGATGGCATACTGCTCAAGTGTTTGAGTGCCGATCAAGCCATAGTGGCCATCGGAGAGGTACACGAAGGAATCTGCGGTACACATCAGTCGGCACACAAAATGAAGTGGCTACTTCGCCGAGCCGGGTATTTCGCCGACGTTGCTAGAAGATTGTTTTAAATACTATAAAGGATGCCAAGACTACCAAAAATTTGGCACAAGGTAACGAGCTCCGCGTCGGCCATGAACCCGATCATTAAACCATGGCCTTTCGTAGGGTGGGGCATGGACATGATCGGCCAAATCAATCCACCTTCAAGCAAGGGGCACAAGTTTATACTAGCGGCCACGATTATTTCACAAAATGGGTAGAAGCAATTCCCCTCCGAAAAGTGGATTCTAAAGACGCAATCGAGTTCATCAAGGAACACATCATCTACAGGTTTGGCATTCCGCAAACGATAACGACCGACCAAGGGTCCATCTTTGTCTCCGACGAATTCATCCAGTTCGCCGACAGCATGGGGATCAAGCTGCTTAACTCTTCGCCGTATTACGCACAAGCCAACGGTCAGGCCGAAGCGTCAAACAAAAGCTTAATCAAGCTGATCAAAAGAAAGATATCTGAGCATCCCAAACAATGGCACACCCGATTGGCCGAAGCTTTGTGGGCCTATCGGATGGCATGTCATGGGTCCATCCAAGTTCCGCCATACAAACTGGTCTATGGACACGAAGCGGTACTTCCATGGGAAAGCGTAATCGGCTCAAGACGCATTCAGTTGCAAGACCAACTCACAGCCGATGACTATTACAATCTCATGATAGACGAATCGGAGGATCTTGCCTTATCAAGAATGAGGGCCTTAGAAAAAGTAACAAGAGATAAGGAACGGGTAGCCAGGCATTACAATAAAAAGGTCGTCCCTAAATCATTTGAGGAAGGCGAGCTCGTTTGGAAGCTCATACTCCCAATCGGATCCAGAGATAACAAATTCGGCAAATGGTCGCCGAATTGGGAGGGGCCTTTCAAGGTCCACAAATGCGTATCCAAGGGAGCCTACATGCTGAAAGGGCTAGATGGGGAGGTCTTCGGAAGGGCCCTCAATGGAAAATATCTGAAGAAGTACTACCCGAGCATGTGGATCAACGCGTGAGTCGGCTATCGCCACAATGGACCGATCCACGACAGCCGATGCCTTATGGGGCATCGCCTTTAGGCATTCGCTTTCCCCTCCCACGCCCCATGACCCCCGGCAGCGATCAACATGACTACTATCAACAAGTTTCGTCGACATCGATGCTATCACCAAAACTTGGGGGCATACACTGCGCTACACATGCGTGAGACAATCGACAATGCGCATGGCCGGAAAAGCCAACTTTGGACCAATCAAGCCATGGAGTTGAAGAAACCTCAAGTCACAAGGAACCCAGGAACATTAAAACGCATTTTATTCAGAGCCGGCGCAAGGCCGTCTTGGACTACATGTTTGCCAGGAACTCCCTAATGGCCGCCAGGGCTCGCTCAAAGGGCTCTGCGGTTTCCATTTCCAGAGCATCCAGGATCGGTGCTCCAACCGAGTGACCCCGATGTCGGTAGTGGTGATCAACAACTCGTTGGCAAGTTGGGCCCGCCTCCCTCCACCGGCCGAGCCGCGCAAGCGTCGGGTACACCATGGGGGCAGAATAATGCCACCAAGGTGGAAAGCCGCCCGGCCGCCGAGTGGCGAGCCTCCAACTCCCTAAAGCGCTTCGTGCGCCCTCACCCGTCAGTCCTTGTTGACCGACAGCTCGTACAACGTCTCCATGATTCCCTGGATCACCCGAAGCGGGTGCGGCGGCTGCAATGGATTCCGTCCCTGAGTTTTCGAAACTAGAAATCGATAAAAGTAGAAGAGTTGAGGTACCACCTGGTTCACCGACGAGCTAGAAGACGCCATGAGAAGCCTGGCCGCAGAATCAAAGGACTAGGTGTTTCACTATTGGAAGTTCGTCGCTTTCGGCCGTGAGCTATTCGTAAGAGCCGGGAAGCCCATTTATAGAAAGAAAAGATACGATTCTTGGATATGAAAGGTCGCCGCCAACCCGAGAGTCAAAGAGGTCATTATTAAGGGCGTCGAGAATCGTTGAAAACCAGCGATTGTGCAGGAATGGATGCCTGTCACCCGGGGCTCACGGGTTCCCGGGGTACAGATTCGAGAGGATCGGCCTACGAAAACAGGGCGACGACGTAATCAGATATTATCAGCCGATGGCTAGAGAATCGAATAACCAAAAGACGGACGCTAAGCGATTGGGCGCCATTTCGGGGCAAGTTCTAACTAAACGATACGAGCACGTTTGATACAAGTTGTCCGGTTACATCACAAAGCACATGTCAAAGAAACACGAGCCAACCTCGCAGGGTCGGACATTTTACAATCTTCATTTCTTTAGAAAATCGGCTATCGCCGATAGAGCTGTCAGCCTAACCTGGTCGATCTCGCCGATTGCCCTGAGGTCGTCGGCCTCGACCCCGCCACCGATCGAGCGCTTTGCACCAAGCCCCGTAAATGCGCAACGGCCGCCCCGATGCTTCTACGTTCAGCTTCAACCCCGGCCGGCAAATCGGCCATATACTCTTTATGGACATCAATCTCGTTGGTAATCTGAACGAGATCGGCTACCAGCTGATCCCGGCGGGCACGAAGTTGTTCAAGCTTGGCGGCCGGCTCGGTTTTTAGGCGGTCGAAGGCGGTTTTTCAGGCTTCAATGGCGTCTTTGGTCGATTGGATGGCAGCCGCCCGCGCCGACTCTCACGCCGATCAATGACTCCGCCGGCTCGTTCGTATTTTAGCCGGTAAGCTTCCATGAAGGTCGCCGACGTGATGGCTTCGCTACGCATCCGGCGCTTGGTCTTGGATATCCCGGAATCGTGCGCGTATGGAGCCGCAGTCGACCACCAGCGCATCTAACGAGGCGTCCAGTCGGTTGCCGATGTCAGCCAAGGTGGCCTTCAGGTTCTCAGCCGACGCTGCAAGCGCTTCCTCGCTGGCATTGCCGGGTTCCTCGAACTCGACAAGTCGAAGTTGAGGAGATCGGCCACACGCTGCGAAGAAAGAAAGGGTCGAGGCATGGCAAAATCAATGGCCGGGCCGGCCGCTTACCGTCGGCCGCGTCGGGATTACCGCTTCTGCTGGATCGTTCCCCACGGCCGTCCGGCTTTTCCCGCCGCATCATCGCCGCCGCCCCAACAAAGCGCGGTGCATTCACTCGGCGCCGGGAGCGGCCGAAGGGGATCGAGGAAGCCGCAAAAAGGAAAACGGGATTAGCGGACGAACTAATTGATTATTACGAACAAAGGGGTAAGAGCCGCACTCGGCAGAGTAGGGCGAGGGCACGACCGGCCAGTTTCTTGAACTACAAGGAACGGACAAATCGATACGAGTAAACATCGCAAGACTAGGAACAATGAAGTAAAAACTTACGGGAGGACGTCTCATCGGCGGGCTTGGGGCGGCGGAGCATCGGGCCGGGCATTCACCGATTCAGACTCGAAGCCTCGGTTTTGACAGCCGCCGGATGGCTACGGCGCCTCTTCGTCGGCAAGCAGTGTTGAGGAACCGCTCGATGGCCGGATCTAGAGGAGGAGGACTGTCGGCCAAGGCGATCGGTTCTATCTTTTCGCCCTTTTGGGGGCAAGCAGCCGATGAACGCAGCGGTGGCGCTCGTTTTCCTTTCGGTGCGATCGGATGGCGCACCCGCCTCGCAATAGAGACGAGCTTGGGCGCCCCCCGATGGCCGACGGAGCAAGGCCCCCGTGTCCAAAACGCCGTTTGTATTCGATGGGGCGCCGTGAGTCGCTACCGTCGGCCGCTCCATTTCTATTTCCTACAAAGTCAAAGCACAAATGTTAAATCGGCGACACGGTCGGTGAATGAATCGTAGGAAGGGAATAATCGCGTGAGTAGAAACATACCGAGGGGATCTCGTCTACGGAGAGAAGTCAATGTAGCAAGACGGCGTTGGTGAAAAATGTGGCGTCTAAGTTCCAACCACCATCGGTCGTAAGCGGCGCTTCTTCTTGTCGACAGGTGATTCCGCCGGCGTCGCCAAAGGAGGGACCGCTATGTTCAAGCGGTGAGTTCATTATCGGATCTTGGCCGACCGCTCCTCCGGTCTCGATCTTATCGGCGTAAAAGAAGCCGATGGGAAGCCGCCCGAGGCCAAATTGCCACGCGACCGATGCCGGTAGTAAAATTCATAACTCCGAGCCGTTGATCGGCCTTGATGAACCCCTCGGCGGAGTGCGGAGATAAACAGATGAAGAACAATTTTCTACACCTTGGACTGTCGGCTGAATTGAGGTCGTCCCATTTGAAATCGATCGGCAGCTCGAAAGATCCTTGGTCGGAGTAGAAGTACCAAAGTGCGGTTGTCGCGGGATAACCCATCGTAGAAAGCCACGAACCAATCGGCCAACATTCAGCCGATTGCCTTGAACCCGCATGGGCGGCGGCTACTTCCCCATAGTTGGTGCATCGTCTAGTGGTGATTTGGTCACCTTCTTCATCTTCGATTGGCTCCAACCTTGGGAATCCGGCGTCTGCCAGGCGGGGCCGACCGGCTACGTTTTGGGTGGCCAACACCAACCATATTTGGAGGAACCACCAGGTCCGCCTGTTGACTGGGGCATTGGCGGCTATTTTTGTGGCGGCTTGATGCAGCATTTGATACGTGTAGCCGAGGAGGTATTTTCCCAATGCGAAACTCTGTCCCGTCGGCTAGGATTTCGGCCATTATTTGCCAATTAGTGGTCGGCCCATAGCTCGATCCGCAGAACACGAATTTTTCTAACCACATCATCAGAAAGGCAGTGTATTCTCGGTGGCTGACTGTTCCATCTTTCATATTTTGGGCAATGAAGCCACTCCATCCACCGATGGCTTTTGTTTTAAACTGGTGTTGGCCTTTTCGGTTCAAGACGCATGGATTAGCCGATGATTCAATGTCCAACCTAGTTGTCATATGCACATCGGCTAGTGTGATGGTCATCGGCCCCTGCCTGAAGCGGAAAGCATTAAAACTATCGTTCCAAAAGTAAGCTACAGCCGATAGGAGGGGTTCGTCTTTTTCCATGTTGGCTATGGACAGTTCTAAGCATTGGGCAAGCTTTCTTTCTTCCCATTGGGTGTACTTGGCCGATTGTATTCTCTTGTACCATTCGGTCCAGGCCGTGTCGGTAGACGGCCAAGCCTTGAAAGTCCCGTTCCAGTGGGAAAGAGATGGTTTGGCAGTGTTGAAGGGCATGCGGTTGGTTTCGGCTATGATCACGTCAGTTGGGTCTGTATCGCCGATAGGCCCAAGGAAGTATTTTCCCTCTTGTGTTAAATTGGGGATGAGTACTTGGTGAGAGAGGTGTTGCAATTCGAAGGAGGAGGAAAAAGTACTGATCAGAGGTGATGGTGTTTATAGTTTGGAATAAGAAAAGCATTAATTAGTAAGAATGCGGGATGAGGTGATATTGAAAATTACCAAGCAAACTTTTGGTATAAAGGCGTGTGGAGGAGCGAGTTGAGGGTAAGATTACAAAGTAAAAAAAAGAGAAGGGAAATACCTGAGGAAATTCATTCATGGCGGTGGTTGAGGCAGTTCCAGTGGCGGCGGCGGGCGAAGTTGCGGTTGCAGTAGGTACGACGGTGACCGGTGAGTTGGAGGTGCTTGAGGTCGCAGCGGAGGCCATCGGGGAGGTCGGAGACGAAGATGGGGCTCGAAGGATGTGGAGAATGTCGAACGCCGATGGAGTCGCCGGAGGAGAGAGAGAGAAGGGCAGGAGGTTTGTTTGAGAAGGAAGCCGAGTGCACGATGGGAACGTGGGTGGCTAGCCCGAGGAAAGTGGATATTTAAAGAGCTCGTGGGGGAAGCCGAGACGATTCGGGCCAAGAAGGGAATAGGAGTTTGAGTAGATAAACAAATCCGCAACACTTTATGTTACGGACTTGGGGGGCATGTGTTAACACTGGAATTTGGTAATGAGGTCCCTAAGTCCTAAGGAAGCAAGGTGGAATCAGAATTGGCTGAGGTCAGGGGTTGTATCGGCTAAAAGAGTAATCGGCTACAGGGCTGGTCGGCTGGGAATGGGTTGAATGGAACAGCCGACAGCCGATTCCAAGTTTAAAAAAGATAAGACCGTATCCAATGCAGAAACTTGAAGATAAGTGGGGATTCGGATGTTAATGGCGCGTTTAAAGATATTGCCACCTATGGATAAAGTCCTGTAATGGCAGTTGTATCTGTAATTTAGGAGTTTGTTAAATGGTTAGTTGTAATGGATCTTGTTAGGGATGATATGATGTTTAGATAGAGTCCGAAGTTGTTACAGATATTTGTATTTCGGGTATAAATAGGACCCGAGACCCTGTGTATGAGGACGATTCAATCAATCTAATCTTCGGCGCATCGCCATCCTTTTCCTTTTGGACGAACACCCTGTTTGGCTTCGGGCTTCATCGTCTCGATCCCCGGACTCAGGTAGATGTTTGTCGTTAGTGGTGAGATTACTCGTTTCTAATGCTTCCATCGCAATGACACATTGGATTCAGTAGTTTTGCTACGCCATATATCATATAGTGCATATGAACCAACCCGGTGTTTAGATCTATCTTGCAGTTGACTCATCTTGTCGAGGATGTGTGGTCAGTGATGCTAGGTCTAAAGGCTGGTTGATTCGTATGCAGTATCTACCATCTTACTGAGTGTAAATCGAAAGTAATAGATTGAATGCTTCTTTTGATACTCAATGCTGCATCAAGACGAACTATTGAGTCGTCTTTAGAGTCGTTGGCAATTTATTCTTTTGGACTTATATTATCGGGGATAGCGTCGGGTTTCAAATACCTTATCTCGTTTTTATATGTTTCTTTTAATATGATTGTTATCGATCTACCGTGGGGCTGTAGTTTGTATCTATATTGTGTTTACTTACGCCCTTAATCTCGGAACGTTATGTTTGCGCGAGAATCATTGGAGCATCAGCCGATTTAATGTCAGTTTCCCGGAGTCGGCTGGTTTATTGATCTGTATATTCGTTATTCTTCGTCATATTTGGACTAGATGGCTGATGATCGCCTTGGCGTAGCCGATGCGCTTCGGTCGCTTGGTTCAAATATGGTCGGGAATAGCATGTGGATCATGGATTTCCTTGGCCGATACCACGGGGTTTGACCTAACGCTTAACGGATATTTTCTTGTATTTTCTCTTGTTGATTGGCGTATCAAATCAACTCGCACGCTCTACACATTGTAGGCAGCTAGGAAGGACCCGCACCGGAGTCAAGCGCATCTCCCGGCCGTGCCGCGTGAGAGAGATTTCTCGTCAACGAATGGCTCGAAGCTCGGAGGGAGCGACCGGAGAATCACACGCAGCCAACTCTTGGCTAAGGGGAAAACCTAGTTTTTCCGACTCTCGATGTAGCCAATCATTTTTATCACATGCGGATCGACGGGATTTCCTCAACAAGCCTCGCATGCAAACAAGGACTTTGAGGTGTTGAACCTCTCGGCCCGAGCTTGGTTCTCAAACATGCCACGCAGCCCCGAATAATAGTGTGAGCATCGCGCTCTCATATTGCTTCGAAGCTCAAGGGACATTGTAGCAAGCATGAGACAGCTTATATCTAGGGCATCATTAGTGTGCTTCTCATAAGCCCTCCGTGCAGTTGCAGTGGCGTTATTAGGCAAATCCTCAGGATAGGGTACTTCAAGAACGTACTCCTTACGCTCTTGCTTGAGAACAATTCTCAAGTTACGATACCAATCCATAAAGTTTGTTCCGTTTAATTTTTCTTTCTCGAGAATAGATCGCAAAAGGTACTGGGTGTAGTATTAGCCGCCATTTATTCTACAACAGAAAAGCAAAGTTTAGCACAATGTTTATGCTATGTCTATTGTTAAACAATTTAACATTAGACTCCATTTACGTATTTTACACCTTCCCTCTAGGTTACGTATTGGGTCAAGATCCACATGTTAGTTAATTTTCTAGTGAGCTTTGGCATCACTACTAGAAAATTAGTAACATCGGTAAGCAACTCCTTGCTAATCACATCTCTATGTGACTCTTGTTGTTGGTGTGGCATCTCCATGCCCCGGCCTCAACCTATGTCCCAAGGCCCAAAACTGTTTTGATAGCCTTGTTAAGTAAACCAAATGCTCCTGCATGTATATGTCCGACATATACCCCCTCGTGTTATGATAGAGAATGGCACTCTGCTTTGGCAGACCCACCATTGACGAGCATAACGGTGACGGGTGCAACATTTGGAAGTGCATCATTACTACTTAATTTCGCGAGGGATACTATCCTATCAAACAAACATATCACATATATGAAAGCAGGTAGAATAGCATGAAATAGTATGGCCCCTTCACATGGTGATCTCCATCTCCATGCCGGTGTAGAGGATCTCCATCGTCATCACCGTTCTTCCGAGTGCCGAATGCTTGATATCTTCAAACTAAGCTACTACTATAGAAGCTCTAATTGAAGATTAGATCGACTCGTAGGTCGTGAAAGAATATTACAAGCATTGCACGTATGAAAGAATATTACAGGATTGCACATATGAAAGAATATTACATGCATCACATGCATCTCATACATACAATAGGGCCATACCATCTCAAAGCATTCTCTGCAAAAACAAGTTAGGCGTAGAAACGTTTTCTACCTATCGCAGAGAACAAAGATCGAGACGACCTATCCATTAATTCTCGGCATTGTTGATAGTAGACCATCGTGGCATCATTTCTGCATTCATATTCCCCCGACAACCGGGCCGATGACCGCTGCGAATCCCCATTATTTCTATGGCGCTCGCACTTCTTTGAGAAGATGCAGTCCCTTGAGCACCGCTTCGTACTCGGCTTGATTGTTTGTAGCATGGGGTCAATCAAAAAGCAAATTCAAAGCTTGCCCCTAGGCGAAATAATGACCAAGCCGATACCGCAGCCGTTGGTGCACACCGAGCCATCAAATGTCAATGTCCAAGGCATAATTTCGATTGAGCCGATTGAGCTATCTCTCGTGCTCCACAATAAAATCGGCTATAGCCTGCCCTTAACCGAAGGGTTACGCGAAAGCTACGCTAGCCGAAAAACAAAACTTTTCTACCGCGCAAACCAGGAACACTTGCAAGTAAGGGCCGATAGATCGTTACCGATTGGAGTGTGCAATGAAACACCAATCAGTGGCTATCCGATCCGGAACTGTAGCCGATGACGCCCGATTCCTGGGGACGATTTCACCAATCGCCCGATTTGAGTCGTCCGACCACGTTCTAGCGCCTCGCTCCGATGCGCCCGACCGCAGCCGATTCGAAGCCGATCAACAGCCGCGCAACGTAGCAGCGCCTCTACTGGTATCCACACGTCCGGGGACGTAACGCCGTACACCCGTGTGCTAGCACGCGATGCAAGGCTAGGGTTTTGGCTCGAAGGTGGGGAGGGTTTCCGTGGAGATTGATCTCGGCGACTTCTATTGCGGATTCGGTTCAATGCGATGCAATTGATCTCTCGTAGCTCTCCACCCCTTCCTCCTTTATATAGAGTTGGCCGACTGGGACTCGTGGCCGATCAGGACTCTATTTTGAATCGGATCCTATCCAAATCTCACATAGTTGGTCGCCCATACGTCGTAAGCCTATATGACTCTATCCGATCGGATCCCTATCCGATCGAGCCGTATTCGAGTCCAACTCGAATGCCTGTTCTTATCCCCTTAAGCGTGCGACCATAGGTTCGTGGTATACTCGGTTTCGGCTATAGTCTAACTTAGCCGATCGTCGGCTCGAGTCCAACTCAGTGACTTCAATAGCGGCGCCTAGCAACACATATTGACACCATAGTATACAAGAATATAATATCGGCTCGAACTCCGTATTGTGTACACAAATCCCTTTGCCTCACGATACCGCTTAAGCTATAGGTAAGATGTGTGCCATCCCTTTAATAGCTTAACCTTTCACTCGAACCGTATTGGATTATCCGTCCGTTGATTGACTCCTCAATCAACTTAGCATGGCCATGCATTTCCATAATCCATTACCTCGAGGGGCCCAGAGATATCTCTCCAAAGGAGCGGCAAATTCCATCTTAATCACTCACATCCCACTCCATGTTTCATAGCAAACCCGAAAACTACCTTTATAACTACCCAGTTACAGAATAGCGTTTGGTAGTCCCAAAGTAGGCTACTACACATGTTGGAATCCATGGTGATCTCAGGTCTAAGGACTTTGTACCAACACTACCTGAGACCAACTAATGGCACATTGATTCCTGTAGTGTCTCATGGTGGGTCTATCCAACAATGTGTTCTCTAACACATATGTCCATGTTTATTGATTTGGTATCTCCATACCCATGATCTATGAGACATGATCATCAATCAATACACATGCCGATCTTAGAATCATATTTGTTCCAACAATATGACATATGATCAGGGATCGTTTAGAAATAGATTCATACATATCGAGTCTCATGAATAAGTCACGTACTTATTGATCAATACAAGATGTCTATTTTATGGAACCGAATAACACTTTATTCATAAATACATAAACATTGACGTGATATCCAACATCTCCATGTTGCCTCTAGGGCATATCACTAACATTAACTGCTCTGGGTGCTTGATACCTCAGATCAAATTCTGTCAGGGCAAAAATCCACTTTCCAATCCGCCCTTTTGAAACTGGAGGCGATAACATGTATTTAACGACGTCGGCTCTACATATTATTGTGCACTCATTGGATAGCAGATAATGCCTCAAATTTGTGCATGAAAAATATAGGCACGGCATAGCTTCTCCACTGGTAAATATCTTGTTTCAGCGTCCAATAGTCGTCTCCGAGATAGAAAATAGCTTTTTCTTTGCCCTCAACCTCTTGGATTAGGACAGAGCCGATTGACTTGTCATCACCGACAAGTAGAGCTTGAACGGTATTCCTTTTCGTGGAGAAATTAGAACTCGAGGCGAGCTTAAATAATTCTTGATATTGTCCAAGGCTTTCTGCTCTCCGCCCCCCATGTGAATGCCCGATCGGCTTTAAGCCGAAGTAGTGGTGTGAACAGCTCCATCTTTTCGAAAGATTGGCTATGAACCACCCGATGAAGTTAATTTTGCCGATTAATGACCGAAGCTGCGGTCTTGTCCTTCGGAGGTTGTATCTCTTGATAGCGTTGATGCTCCTTGGTGTGACCTCAATTCCTCTTTCATGAGCAAGAAACCCTAAGAATTGCCCGGCTGACACGCCGAACGCACATTTCAACTGGTTCATCTTCAGGCCATATTTTCTTGTCCGCTCCAAAACCTGCTTTAGATCGGCTATGTGGTCCTCCATCTCCCTAGACATGACGACGACATCGTCGATGTAGATCTCCACTCGAGAGCTGATCATGTCGTGGAAGATATAATTCATGGCCCATTGATATGTTGCCCCAGCATTTTTCAGCCCAAACATCATAACGACCCATTCATACAAGCCGATCACCCCAGGACATCGAAAGGCAGTTTTGTGAATATCCTCTTCGGCCATGAAGATTTGATTATAGCCTACATTGCCATCCATAAAGCTGATGATTTTGTGGCCTGATGCAGCGTCTACGAGCAAATCGGCTATAGGCATTGGGTATTCATCTTTGGGGGTAGCCTTGTTTAAGTCTCTGAAATCGATGCATACCCTAAGTTTGCCATTCTTTTTCAATACTAGGACAATGTTTGAGACCCATTCGGCATATCGGCAAGGCCGAATGAATCCAGCATCATATAGCCGAGTTATTTCGGCTTTGATCGCGTCATACATATCGGCTTTGAACCTCCTGGGACGTTGTTTGAACGGTCGAAGCCTGCCTTGATCGACAGTTGATGAACAACTATGGATCGGCTAAGACCAGGCATCTCGAAGTACTCCCAAGCAAAATAATCTTTATATTCTTTTAACAAATTAATAAGTTGGGATCTACAATGAGAAGATAAATTTTTGCCGATATACGTCGGCCTAGGCCTCGTCTCCGAGCCTATGTCTATTTCTTCTAACTCATTAGCTGACATAAAACCTTGCCCTAGCTTGCCATCGTCTTCGTCCGCGGTGTCCATGTCGTAGACGTTCGAGCCCTCCACGACGTCCCCGCTCGGAGCAACGTGCGGCCCGTCGTCTCCAATTAGCCGTATGGCGAATCGGACACTTTTAGAAAATCGGCTTGCGATTTTCTCGGACAAACAATCAATGTCGTCAATTTCCTAGAGTGGCAAATTGGCATTGGCAACGCTTACGACTGTCAGTGGTACAATCTCTATCTTGTCGCCGTCCCATTGAAGTAGACATCGGTGCATAGTGGAAGGGACGCAACAGTTAGCATGTATCCGGTCCCTCCCGAGCAAAGCCGTAAGACCCCTTCCCGTCGATGACAAAAAGGTTGTGGGCACGGTCTTGTTGCCGACGGTCAGCTCAACATTCAACACGCCCTTGGTCTCTCGATGGGTTGCTGCCAAGTCTTTTAATACCATGTTAGTCTTGATCAGTCTTCGCTCCTTTCCAAATTTCCTAAATGTTGCATAGGGCATCGATTTACTTGGCTCCCATCTACTAGCATTTTTGACATCGGCTTGCCGTTGACAAAACCTTTTACATATAGCGGCTTTAGATGCTGATTTTCGGTCCCTTCGGCTTATCGAAAATCGCTTGATCCGGGACAGTGCTAGCTTGACCAAGGCGTCCTCGACATTGTCGGCATCGGCTTCGGGAGCACCGACTCGGCTAGCAATATGAATACCATATTGACCGATGCGAGACTTTGCCTTTCCCTTTGGCCGCCCTTCCGGCTTGATCTACTGAACTCTCACCGACTTGTTCCTCGTTGGCTCGGTGGTTTTTCTTTGGGGATCCATCGCCTTTTGATTTTACCCGACCCGACGGCATTGTTCTTCGATCATCGCCGAACTTCTTCTTCCCTTCCTTCACGCTTTAGTCTTTGAATTCTTCGTTTCGCGTCTTGGTGAAGAGGTCGATGGGTACCATTGGGGTTGGCCGATTCTTCATCATCGGCCTCTCCTTCGTTGTGGTAGTCATCGTTCTCATCCTCGTCGAAGAAGTCTTCATGGATCGGCCCTAGCCGATCGTGAACGGACTGCCGGCGCCGGTTGAGCTGTATGGGCCTCGGGACGAACCGAGTTGGACTGGTGATCGGCCGGCTCTCTGTGTTCGTCCTCGCAGTGCTCGCTGTAGGCCGGGCAATTTTCTAGCATTGGCAGCCTCATCCCGGTTTTCCAGCAGTGCCTGAAAAATTTACAATGCCAATGGGGTCGGCACCGCTGTGATTTTCGTCGTACCGGCGGCTTCGCGTTTATGGCTCTTGTTGATGAAATCTTTCAAACCAAGCCTCTTCCCGCCAAGGTTATTGTTGGAAGCGGTGTCGGCCGTTCGCATTGATCGTCGTCGATCACCCGACGTCGGGCAACAGACGCATCATGTTGATTGGCGCGGCTTGGTTTTCAATCGGCACACCCTCTGCTTTGACCCCTTTCAGTGCTTCGGCTAAGCTGTACGTCATTCTGCGCTGGCGATCAGCTTGCCTAGGGCCGGTTTGAACCATATTGATTGGGAAGGGGTTGCCATCTACCTTCATCGGCCGAGTGGAATCGGTGAACTTGAGTTTCTGGCCTCTATTGCCGACTGGATCTGCTGTCTAAAGACTTTACGGTCGTTAGTAGCATGGGATGTAGAGTTGTGCCACTTGCGGTATTTCTTCTTCTTCGCTTCATCGGCCGATGGGATCACATGGTTCTCGAGAAGCTGAATCTACTTCTCCTTGAGTAATAGATCGAAGATCCTATCGCCTTGGTGATGTCAAAATCATATTTATCCTCTTTGGCTGTCTTTAGCAACCATTGACAGACGATGGCCTTTTTATTCTTGGCCCATTCGGCTGACGTCACCTCTGCGTCATCATCGTTGGAATCGGAGTCTGACTAACCGATGACTTGAGTTATGTTTTGACGGCCTTCCCGGTGTCTTGAAATCTTTGTTCATGGGCCGTCACCTTCGTGCCGAGATGTGCCAGCTGTCGAAGTCCTGAGCGGAAGCGCTCATGCGGATCGACGCGATCGTGCCATGGAAGGCCAAATCGGCTAGTCAGGCGTCAGGACACAGGCTATAGCATCGGTTCCTCATCTCCCCGAAGTGTTGAATGTATTCTTGAACCGACTCGTTGTGCTTCTACCCGATATGTTGCCGATGTAGAAGTAGCTATGAAATTGTTTTTTGAGATCGCCCGGCTCGAATTGAGTTGTAAGGCAATGAAGAGAACCGGTGAAAGCCAATCCCGAAAGAGATAAAGGGAACAACCGGACTCTCAAGGCGTCGTAGCCAATGCTTCGCCGCCTTTGCGCCAAGAATAGGCCGACATGCTCGTAGGTTGACACGTTATCTTGCCCTGAGAATTTGAAAAGTTTGGGATTTTGTATCAGTTGGACAATGGAATCCGCTCAAAATTATCCGGATAAGGATACCGATACATGTTCCCTAAGTCCTTTGGCTTGAGGCCGAATTGATCGCGCATGATGTCCGTAATCAAATCGGTCCCGTGTCCTAGCCGTATCGGCTCAAATGGATCATATGGTGCGGGTGCTTGTTGATACAGTGGTGGTGGTGTCTGGGGTCTGTAGTGATGATCTTGACGGCCTCCTTGATACTGGTACTGGAATGGGTGATCGGCGGGAGGCGGCCGATTTGCCGGTGGTGGCGTTGGTGGGCCCGGCAACACGCGCCGCCCACCGGTGTTGTGTCTATCCAGGGCGATCTGAGCAACCGGCTCTAACTCGCCGATTGTCATCGAACATGTTGGCGATCCGATCCTGGGGCAGCGGTTGTTGTCGGTTCAGCATGGTGATCACCGGCCTTGTAGCCGATCCGGTCGGATTCGGGCCGAGGACCCTCCCGACGGCCCAAGTTGTGCCGGGTGGTGGAATCGGCCGATCTGGGTGGCCAACATCCTGTAACCAGGAAACTGGCCATCTATGAAGTACGTCGGCCCCCGCTGTAGTTGGTCGGCTATCTTGGCGTCGACCACAGTGGCAATCATGTTGTTAAGGGTGTTGACAAGAATGCTACTCGGTTGATCGGCGCGTGGTGGACGGCCGAATCAATTTGGTCTTGCAAAGTAAGCGGGGCCGAATCGTCTTGTTCTTGGATCGGCTCCTCCACCTTCGTTTGCCCTTTGATCCACCGGAGGAGGCCGCCTTCGCCCGTCCATGCTGAATTTGTATTTTTGATGCACGGACCCGCACCTTGTCCGGGTGAACGACCGTAG
The DNA here is from genome assembly GCA_019925245.2 of Oryza australiensis. Lineage (NCBI taxonomy): Eukaryota > Viridiplantae > Streptophyta > Magnoliopsida > Poales > Poaceae > Oryza > Oryza australiensis. The sequence continues at coordinate 22,001 of JAIFGZ020000326.1, read as the reverse complement.
GTAGTTGGCCCGGAGCTCTTCTACCATCTTTTTGTAGTCGGCTTGTTGTTCGGCCGACAATTGTTCCATCTTCACATGCACGACGATGTCCCGAGAGACGCCGGGGCTCTTGAGGTCGACCATCTTGTCGCTACGTCGATGCATCCTAGCCGAGTTGACAGAGATAGTCCCACTGGCGTGCCAAGAAGCGTGTTGACGAGAAATTTCTCTCACGCGCTGGCCCGGGAGATCTCGCTTAGCTCCACTACAGGTCCTTCTCGGCTACCTATGTTGTACAAGGCGTGCCGATTGGTTTGATCTGTTAACCAACAAGAAAAATAGAGATATATGCGTTAAGTGTTAGGTTAGATCTTACTGGATCGGTTGCAAGAGTCAATTTACATATATATGTTGTTCCGAAGTGTATTTAAACTAAGTGACTAGAATAGATCGGCTGCGCCGAGACAGTATTAACCATTTAATCCAAATATATGATGGGATAATAAATATATGTTTTAATAATCTAGCCGATGTCGTAAGTCCAAATGTGAATCGGCTAATACTCGATTTATCTTATGAAAAGATATTGATTTGAGCTAAATGCGCTAAACCTAGATCGCCGGCTATCACCGTAGCTAACGAACGATTCTCGCTTAGGGCATTTAACTAGAGCAAGATCTTAATATAAGAGGCGTTTTAATAAATCTGATAACAAGCATATCAAAAAGATATTAAAACAGATAAGACCGGCTGAAACCCCGGCACTGTCTCTAAGCAATATACATCTGGCCGAATAGATCATAAAATCTCTAAAAATGACTTAATAGATCAACACCGATGCAGCATAAAGTATAAAAAGAACAATCTGATCTATCGTAGCCGATGTAAATACCTCGAGATGGTGGATATTGCATATAACCTAGGCCAACCCTTAGATCTAGCTCTATCTATCGCCGATTCTTGACGTAAACGAGCCAATGTCGAGACGGATCTAAACATTGTTCTAGATTATATGTGATATATCATAACTAGCTCAAGCATAAATCATCGAATTTAGAGTATCATAGCGATGGAAGCACTAAATTCGACGAGATACACCACTAATGACAAACATTTACCTTTACTTGGGGATCGAAACGATGCAGCCCGAAGCCGGATCAGTTGTTCGTCTGAAGAAAAAGGAGGTGATGCGCCGAAGGTTGTATTGATTGTGTATATAATTACAAGGATCTCGGGTCCTATTTATACCAAAGAATAACATTATCCGTACGAGACCCTGGTCTCTATCTAATCTACTATTTAAAATACGACAAAACCCCGGGATAAGGACCCATGCCGTATTACAATAAACAGTCTAAATAAATTGCTAATTTACAGACACAATTGCCGTTACAGAACTCTATCCGTAGATGGCAATATCTTTTAACGCTCAATTTGTGAACCGAATCTTCTATTTATCTTTAAGCACCTTCATCGAAACGGTTTTATCCTTTCCTATGACTCAAGCATCGGCTATCGGCTATCCCCGTCCGATCCAACCTCGCCCGATTGACCTCGTAGCCGATCGCACCGCAGCCGACTCGACCTCCTGTTCTTCCAATTCGATTGCGTCTCCATCTCGGTAGGGATTTAGGGATTTGGTTACCAAAGATAGTCGTTAATAGTGAGCATCGTCGTTAGCCACCCGAACAGCCGGGCAGTATAGCTGAAGCCATAAGGAGGGTCGGTCTTGCCATCGTAAGGGTCGATGTCGGTTGGGCGAAATCCATTGGGCCACATCACCCAACGGAGGTAAGCGGTAAAGGCCGGAACCCATTGTGCCGGGCGAGCCTCGGCGCACGTCCTCGGGGACGCGGTGCTCCCGGTCGTAGTTTTCTTGACGCCGTAGCTTCTGGCACCTACGGTCGGCGGCACGGCACTCAATGGTGTTGTGGGCATTGACCCTATATGCGATGATCTCACGCATGTCCCTAGTGTAGGAAGCGCCTGTTGTTCCAAGGGTCGAGCACTCTTTGGGCGCCCGCCCGAGGCGGCGAGGGCAGCCGCCCTCGCCGCTTGGTTTTGGGTGTCGCACGGAGAACCGGAGTGGTCGGCGCTCGCTGCTACCTAGACCTCGGTCAACGAGCACTCCCCGGGAGCGCTCGGACAGCCGGGTGTTGAGCCGAGCGGCGACTCGCTGGGTCATGGCCAAGGCCTTCCATACCTCCGAAGAGTTGGGAAGGGGGACGAGCGCACGCTCAATGGCCACCATGTTAGCCGCAGCGTCCTGGAAGACCTAATGCCCTCGAATTCCATGGTGAAGTCTGCCCACGCTCCTAGGCCGGACACGAGGGTGCTAGGCTTGCTCGCGTCGTGCAACCCGACCAGCGTTGCAGTGCAGCGGGCATTGCGATGGGCATCGAACTCCTAGGAGCCCATGCCCCATCATCCGAAACCGCATCCACCATGAAGACGAAGTTCGCCGCGCCGGTTGTCGGGAACAAACTCCAGCCCTGCGCGGCCGCTTGGGCCGGTGTCGCGCAACGAGGATATGCATTCCGACGGGCTTCTTGGAGCTCGCCGGCCCGGGAGAATGGAAGCACGCCCGATGATGGAAGAAGTAGGTGAAGACACCTTCCATGGTGGGAAGCCAAACACACGGAGCGGCACCCTCAAAGACGCTCGATCTGGATCCACGTGAGTCTGCCCTCAAGACCGCCGAGCGTGCGGTTGGGGCTTGGGCCGCTGCACCTTCATGTCCGGGCGGTCCGCGGTGTCGAGGCTGTAGAGCGGGAGCCACGCGCCTTGGCACCTCCATCACGCGCCGTTGTGCGATCACGTGCTCCAGCACGCTAGAGGCCTCCCGGGAGAGGGTGAGGCGGCTGAAGTCGTCGGTGTGGAAGACCATGCTCCCGAAGACGAATGACGTCCCGGCGGGCATCGTGAAGTCGGTGGAGAAGAAGACAGCCATCGAACCGCTTGGAACGGTGAAGGTGCACCCCCTACCTAGCGCGCCAACTACCGACGGGATGGTCGGCGGTCCTCCAAGAGGGTTACCCAAGGAGGTGAAAGAGTGGTCGGGCGTCTCACTAATGGATCGATGATCGACTCAAGCACAAAGCGAGCTAAAAGACAAAGGGATTTTTATACTAGTTCAACCTTCCTGGAGGATAATAGATCGCCACGTCCGGTGTTCTTTGTTGGGGTAGAGTATGATCAAAGTTTACAAGATGAAACCAAACTGAACCCGGAGCGAACTAAGTGTGCCCCCAAACCCCGAACCCAAACCTCCTCGCCATCCCTTTTATAGCCCAAGGGGCGCACAAAGGGAACTTGGGCTCAAGAAAGTTTGGTCATAAAGTAAAAGGCAAATACAGAGATCTCCCGAAAAGTGTAACTGAATCATCTTGGACTTTGTTCGTCGTGGGTGTCTTGTGTGTTGCCTTCCCTCGATCCGTCGCCCGCGTGCCCGTGCGCAAGTGCTATCGATGATGCTATTCCCCGTCGGATGGTCTCTGTTTGTCCCGTCCGCAAGGCTTATCAAGGAAGCCTTGCTCCCGAGGACGGGGTTTCCCTTTTAGGGTCGGGACAAAGAGTTGAGGTCGAGAGCAGCGGACTGGGGTCGGACCCGGGGGCAGGGGTCAGGACGTCCGACCTTGCATGAGGTCGGGCTGCCGACCCCGACCTGAGGTCCATCGGTCCGCTCCAGCCGGTCTTATTTCCCTTGCATGGGCTACCCTGGGGTGATATCCTCCACAGGCACTCACCGCCATCTTCGGCCTGGATGAAGAAGAACAGAGGAATGCTGACGTCGTGCTCCTCTCCCTAGTGGGCGAAGATGTCATGGAAGCGGCCCAAGAAGTGGAAGACATAACAGCTTGATGTGTGTTCGACCCGATTCGGCTAGTGTCAGAGTGCTTACTTGCTCCATGTATCCCTCTTTTGTGTGTAGCTGTCGCTGCGCCTATGAGTGGCTCCAAGTATGTTGTTTGTATCTGAAAAGCAGGGGAGACAACCTTAGCTTTCTGTTCGCCGTCGAACCGACCTTGCTATATGAATTGTTAAGCTATCGTCCTCGTCAAAGTCTTGGCACCCCTTGTTTCCCCCCTTCTTCGTCGTGCCCCGTGTGGTCTTCCTCTCTGACGGTGCGCATGGTGCGCGTTGTGCCACAACCGATCTCCTCTTCCGGGGTTCTAGCTACCGCAGTAAGACCCGCTCGATCGGGGCCCAAGTGGCGCCTAATCCCCGCGCACCTTCGTGCTCATCGGGCGGGAGGCGCTAAGGTTTCGGCGGCGCGGCGTCGGCGCCGAAGAAGAGATGCACCGGAAGGGGAAAATCATCAAACACCCTTGCCGCATTGCGCCGAGGTGGCCTTTTCCGGGCGGACCTAAAGCGCGCCACAAGCCGCTTCGGGTTGTTTCTCCTTTAGACCGAATGGGCCACTCCTGGGCCAACTTTGGGGTGGCGTCGGCTTACAACAAACCAAGCGGGCCAAACACGAGCAGGCCCAACAAGCAATGGGTCGGGCGAGCGCACGGCCAACACTGGGCCAACCCTTTCATGTGCAACACGAGGCGGAGCCGAGGTCGGCCAAGTGGTGGGCCAACCGCAATTTGGCTCTGCAACCCTAGGCCAAAAACAAGCAAGGCTATGCAATTTTCCTCGACAGTGTGATAATGGTCGAGTGCCACAAAGCGCTGGATAGGGCATTTAAATTAGGAGGTCAGCAATCTCAAACATGACACAATGACTAGACATTATATCCCGGAACTTGAGGACTGAATTCTCTAGTGCGGTGCAATGCGATCCATGAGTTTATGCTTGACGCTAGGTGCAACTTAGCCTTCTTTCGGGAGACAAAGCTACAAAATGTGGATGACGGTCTCGCCACCTTCTCGGTGGTTACAAACTCGACAAATTTGCTTACAAACCTTCGAGAGGATCGAGGGTGGAATCGTCCTTCTCTGGAACAGCGAAGTGCTTGACGTCCAAGAAATTGCAATTTGGCCATTTTTCAATCTCCGCACAAGTGACGATGTTGCAAACAGGTATCATGTTTAGGTTGACAGCGTCTATGGGCCCACAAGACACCACCACAAAAAGGCTTTCCTACGCCACATCAAGCGCCTAAAGCCCGACCACGAAGAGGATGGCTCATCTTGGGCGATTTCAACATGATCTACCGCACGAGGGATAAAAATAACAGGAACATTAACCTTGCACAAATGAGGCGCTTTTGCTCCACCATGGATCGATGTGAGCTACATGATATCCCGCTGCAGAACAGGAAGTTCACTTGGAGTAACGAGAGGCAAAGGGCCACCCTAGTTAAACTAGATCACTTCTTTTGTAATGAAGCATGGGACTCGGCTTTCCCCACCATCTCCTACATGCCCTTCCCACGAGCCCTTCGGATCACCGCCCTCTTGTACTTTCATATCAACAAGGGTCGTCCAAGCCAAGATTCTTTAGGTTCGAGAACTTCTAGACAAGAATTTCAGGCTTCAAAGACAGGGTCAAGGCAGCCTGGGATCAGCCGTCCCCACACACTGAGCCGATGCACTGATTAAACCATAAGCTTCAGCGCACGGTGCAAAGCCTCAGAGAGTGGGCCAAAGGTATCCGCACGAAAGCCAAAACCCAGTTCCACATGGCGCTGGATGTTGTCCAGAGGTTTGATTGGTCCAATAACACAGACCTCTCGCCGGGAGATGAGGTCCGAGAGCAAAGACTCAAATGCAAAAATATTGCTTTTGCCTCGCTAGAACGGGCAAGGAAAAGACAAGCCTCCCGGATAGCTCATATTCGAGAGAGCGATGCGAACACAAAGTGTTTTCCACCTCAAAATAAATGCGTGAAGGAGAAGAAACACCATCCAAAGATCGTGAAAAGGAAACGGCCAAGGGTCACTCACCGTAAAAGGAAGCGGTGATCTACGACCATTTCATGAGCATGATAGGGCAACCTCAACCAAGACAAGCTGACCTCAACTCTGGAAGCTATAGACATCCAGGCGACAGACTTAGCAGCCTTTGGAGAGCCTTTTTCGGAACAAGAAATTTATAGGGCGATTAAGGAAATGTCAGCTGATAAAGCCCCGGGCCTAGACGGATTCACTATGGCTTTCTTCAAAGCTTGCTGGGATATAATAAAGCCGGACTTACTTCTTGTCTTCAGCTCCATGCATGGCCTCGATGCGCTCACTTAAATCTACTCAACTCGGCAAACATAGTTCGATCCCCAAAAAGGAAGGGTGGAAGGGGCCTCGACTATAGACCTATTAGCCTAATTCATAGTATTGCTAAATTCTTTTCCAAGATGCTCGCACCAAGGCTAAGACCACACATGCAATCCTGATTCCCATCAACCAAAGCGCATTTATCCAAGGAAGAAACATTCACGACAACTACCTCTTCGTGAGAAACATGGCGCGAAGGTATCATCGACTACGGCGGCTGATGCTGCTCTTCAAACTCGATATCACAAAGGCTTTCGACTCGGTGTGTTGGGATTACCTTCTAGAGCTCTTGCAACATATGGGTTTCCCTCCTAGGTGGATTGACTAGATGAGTGCGCTGTTCTCCACCTCCACCTCACAAGTCCTACTCAATGGCCATCCAGGAAAGCGGATTAAACACGACAGGGGCCTTCATCAGGGGGACCCACTATCACCGCTACTTTTCATCCTGGCAATTGACCCCCTGCAACAAATCCTGGAACAACCAACAGTCACAGGCACTCTGACAAAATTGCGAGGAAGAACGACCCTGCTCCGTATATCGATGTATGCCGACGATGCCGTTGTGTTCTTTAACCCCACTCAGGTGATGTTGTAGCCTTCACTGACATCCTAAACCATTTTGGCACGGCTACGGGACTCGTCACCATCTTTCATAAGTCCCAGGTGGCAGCCATCAAATGTGACGAGGTCAACCTGGAGGACATTCTAGAAGGTATCCCAAAAGGGAGGGCAAACTTCCCGATAAAATACTTAGGCCCCGGGCCCTAGGAAGACTGCGGAGGACGGACTTGCAAACCGGTCTTCGACAAAATCTCGGGAAAGTCACAAGTTGGAGGAGGAAAAACATGGGGTTGGCCGGAGAGCAACACTGGTCAAATCGGTCCTCACAAAGACGACCAATTATCTCTGATGCTCTGAAACAACGAAAATCTCCTTAGAGCAGGCTAGACAAAAACGGAGCGTTTCCTTTGGGCGTGCACCGGGAAATCACCGGAGTAAAGTGCAAGGTAAACCGGGTAAGGACGTGCATGCCGACCGCTGGGAGGCTGGGAATCCTTAACATGGAGAAATTCACCAGGCATTACGCTGCGATGGTTGTGGCATGAATGGAAAGACCCAACCAAGCCGTGGGTTGGGCTTGAGACGTTGTGCGACGAACTTGATAGGAACCTTTTCACCGCAGCAACAAAAATAACCGTGGGAGATGGAAACACGATATGCTTTTAGGATTCCCGTGGATTGAGGGGCAAAGACCTAAAGACCTCATGCCTTTGGTCTATGCAATATCCAAAAATAAAGGAAATCTCTCCGTCAAGGAAAGGAAAATGACGCATGGGTAAATGATCTCGGCTATCGAAGCAACTCTTCCCATAACAAGAATCTTGTTAGCCAACTAGTCCATCTTTGGGAGGCAAGTTCCTGTGTGTCCAAACTGGACGATGAAGAAGCCGATCGATCGTGTGGAAGTTTGCAAGTCACGGAAACTACACGGCTTCCTCGGCCTATCGGGCGCAGTTTTGCGGGACAACCACCTCAAATCTCAATACCCTAGTCCGGAAAGTTTGGGCACCTGGGGAAGTTCAAATTCCATGCTTGGCTCATTATCGAGAACAAGGTATGGACCTCCGACCAACTCACGGCAAGGGAATGGCAAAATAATGGTCTTTGTCCTTTGCCGTGGGAACCCGAGACGGCTTTGCACTGGTCGCCGAGTGCGTATACTCGGTAAGAACACGGCACCACGTTGTTGGCCGGCTAGATTTTCACCGCTGGATCCAGCTCGGTGAGAGGAGGCCCTTTCGTCTTACACGGTGGGAGAGCCTAGCAAACACGCTGGGAGTATCAAAAAGGGATTTCGATCCATGATTATCTTTGGTCATCTCGGAAATGCTGAAAGAGAGAAACGGCGGATTTTCAAGCACAAAGAGGCGACAATAAGCTTCCTCCTAGCGAGTATTAAAGAAGAGGTTAGACTTTGGAGTCTAGTAAGGGTCAAACGGCTACGAGAGCTTATCCCACAGATCTGTATAGTCTCTTTGTACATATAAAAGCTTTTTTCTTTCCTAGTTTTTGAAGGGTTACGCGGAAGCTACGCTAGCCGAAAACAAAAATTTTCTACCGCGCAAACCAGAACACTTGCAAGTAAGGGCCGATAGATCGTTACCGATTGGAGTAGAGTGCGGCGGAATAACCAATCGGGGCAATCCGATCTGAACTGTGTAGCCGATTCCCTGAGACAGCCGATTCGCCAATCGCCCGATTCGAGTCGTCCGGCCGCGTTCTCACGCCCGCTCTCGATGCGCCCGACCGCAGCCAGGGATTCCACCACGGCCGATCGCTCCGGTGCAGCCGATCCGAAGCCAATCAACGGCGCGCAACGTAGCAGCTCTGCAGGTATCCACACGTCCGGGGACGTAACGCCGAACACCCGTGTGCGTAGCACGCGATGCAAGGCTAGGGTTTGGCTCGAAAGTGGGGAGGGTTTCCGTGGAGATTGATCTCGGCGACTTTTGTTGCACGCTATGCAATTGACGTGTCGCAGGCTCTCCACCCCTCCCTCCTTTATATAGAGTTGGCCGACTAGGACTAGTGGCCGATCAGGACTCTATTTTGAATCGGATCCTATCCGATCTCACACAGAGTTGGCCGCACATACGTCGTAAGCCCATAGGACTCTATCCGATCGGATCCCTATCCGATCGAGCCGTATCCGAGTCCAACTCGAATGCCAGTTCTTATCCTTAAGCGTGCGACCACAGTAGGTTCGGTATACTCGGTTTCGGCTATAGTCTAACTTAGCCGACCGTCGGCTCGAGTCCAACTCACCCACATTGTCAACAGCCGGCGCCTAGCAAAGACATATTGACACCATAGTATACAAGAATATAATATCGGCTCGAACTCGTAATGTGTACACAAATCTCTTTGCCTCACGATACCGGTTAAGCTATAGGCAAGATGTGTGCCATCCCTTCAATAGCTTAACCATTCACTCGAACCGTATTGGATTATCCGTACGTTGATTGACTCCTCAATCAACTTAGCATGGCCATGCATTTCCATAATCCATTACCTCGAGGGGCCCAGAGATATCTCTCCAAAGGAGGAGCAAATTTCATCTTGATCACTCACATCCCACTCCATGTTTCATAGCAAACCCGAAAACTACCTTTATAACTACCCAGCTTATGGAATAGCGTTTGGTAGTCCCAAAGTAGGCTACTACACATGTTGGAATCCATGGTGATCTCGTGTCTAAGGACTTTGTACCAACACTACCCGAGACCAACTAATGGCACATTAATTCTGTAGTGTCTCATGGTGGGTCTATCCAACAATGTGTTCTCCAACACATATGTCCATGTTTATTGATTTGGTATCTCCATACCCATGATCTATGAGACATGATCATCAATCAATAAACATGCCGATCTTAGAATCATATTTGTTCCAACAATATGACATATGATGAGGATCGTTTAGAAATAGATTCATACATATAGAGTCTCATAAATAAGTCACGTACTTATTGATCAATACAAGATGTCTATTTCATGGAACCGAATAACACTTTATTCATTTATACATAAACACTGACGTGATATCCAACATCTCTATGTTGCCTCTGGAGCATATCACTAACAGTTTTGTTGGGCCTAGGGTTGTAATTTTCTCTTACTCTATTCAATGAAAAAGCACCCTTATGGCGTTTTCCGTTAAAAAAAGATTGTGCTTTAGTTGACATACATTTTTCTACTTATCTGTATGCGAAGTTTGCCAGAAACAAGTCAAATTACTCTGTTATGTTGATAGCATCTGTTATGCTTGCTCAATTCATTGTTTCAAATGTTCTGACGAGATTGAGAATCGCCAGTTTGGTGAGGCCGACTACTGATTATTGTATAATAACCAAGTTCATCGGATCAACCGATCAAGGATTTCAACAAAAACAAAATCAAAGGGATTCTAAATAAACAAAGTTATTCCATTTTAACTGCTGTAAACTATTTTCCTTAGTAACAACTCCAGTTACACGTGCTAAACATCAGTTGATACAGAATTACAAATGGACCACAGCCTAAGTTTTGATGTCATGATGAATTTTCAGAGACGGGTCTCGATGTGCCTGGCTAATTAGTAACTCTTTAAGGATAACGTGGCAGCAACATCTACTTTGTCCGAAAGTTGCATTATTCGGTACAAGATGCGCTGCCGTGACCATTTCTTCTACACATTGGAACCAATCCTCTGTATTTCATACACATGTATTAGCAGAATCTTCAACCGTGTAACCCTTTTCTTCATTTCTGATCCCATTTTTCATCCCCCATTTGCACATAACCAATGTATTTTTCATCCAAGAAAATACTGTATAAGATGAGCATCCCAACTACTCCACGAACCAAAAAGGAATCAAACCAAATAAATCTGGACAGAACAATATCATTCTGAATATGAAGCAATTTGGTCGGTTTGGACAGCTTCATGGATCACCCAAACAAAGCTGACCTTTGCCAACTCCCAACTTCCCAAGTACAAGATTCTGCTCAAGTTAAGTATTCTAGTTAACCCCAGATTCGGTACACCTTGTCATTAATTGTGCTTAACTTGCCCTGGCTGCATCATCTTCCTCCTCTCTCTCCTCCGCGGCTCCGCCATTGCCGCTTGCTTCACTCCCCCGCAACTCTCTCTCTCTCTCTCTCTCTCTCTCTCTCTCTCTCTCTCTCTCTCTCCTTCGCGGTCTCCTCCTACGCCACTCAACGCATCCGAGCCACCGGCGCCGCGGCATTACATAGCTGGCACGAGCTCGCCGATCTTGGTGCATCTCACGGCGGACACGATGGAACCCGTGACGGCGGCGACGGCGGCGGCGAGCGAGGAGCAGGTGACGCGGCGCGTGGCGAGCAGGATCATCCGAGCGCTGCAGCACCAGCTCCAGCTGCTGCACCGCGCCGGGCCGGAGTTCTTCGTGCTGGGGGCCACGGGGAACGTGTACACGGTGACGCTGACCACGACTCCGGCGTGCACGTGCCCGGACCCGTCGGTGCCGTGCAAGCACATCCTGTTCGTGCTCCTGCGCGTGCTCGGGCTGTCGCTGGACGAGGCCTGCGTGTGGCGGCAGTCCCTCCGGCCGTGCCAGGTGGCGCGGCTCGTCGGCACGCCGACGTGCGGGAAGGGGGCGTCATGGCGGGGCCCCGCGCGCGGGAGAGGTTCCACCAGCTGTGGTCGGCTCGCGCTGCCGCCGCCAAGGCCGAGCAGAGCCGGCGCCGCCGAGAGGACCAGGCCGGCGCGTCGGGGAGGCTCGACGGCGCGGCCTGCCCGGTGTGCCTGGAGGAGATGTCGCCGCCGCCGCCAACGCCCGCGACGGCGGCGCAGGGGCAGCCGCTGCTGCTGACGTGCGGGACGTGCCGGAACTCGGTGCACGCCGAGTGCTTCGCGCGGTGGAAGCGGAGCCGGGCGAGGCGGGCTGCGACATGCGTGGTGTGCCGGGCGCGGTGGCGGCAGCCGAGCAGGGAGCAAAAGGAGCAGTACATGAACCTGTCCGCGTACATGAACGACGCCGGCGGCGACGTCGACATGGTCGCCGCCGACGACGACGGGGACTGTGCGCCGGTTAGTTCGGTGACGTCACCTGATTGTAAACGTGACACGGACGTAAATTTACGAAGCTGTAAATTTTATAGTACTAACATCTCCATCCGTTGCGTTTCATGACATTTTTTCGTTGCTTTTCTTAGAGGCTGACCTTGCAACTTAAGTTATTCATTCCATCATATTCATGTACATAATTGATATGTTAATAAAAGGAACCTTTATTTTAAGTCGCTTTGCCCTTTAATGAATTTTTGTGTTCACAAGCTGACATGAAGCACTTCTTTTCCGTCGAATCTGAATTTTTATTTTTAAAATATATTTTTTGGTTTCATAATTTTCGATGTTTTGAACAAGTTTGAAATTAACCTTTTATAAACTTAACCATTAATAACTTTAAAATATTTATTTTAAAGGAACTAGAACAGATTTGAAAGAAATTTGTCTTTTAAAGTAGTATAATAAAAATAAGCATGTATTTATATATACTATAATAAAAATACAAAGTATATATTTTATAGATCATTGTAACTGAAGGAAGTATGCTTTGTGGTAGAGGAGCAATACGTCGAACACCTTCCAGACAACGTGACAAAATGAGCCAAAAAAAAAAACAGATGAAAGACAGAGCATGGCACAATGCTGTGAAATTGAATGGCGAAACGATATATTCACACTCGATTTGTGCTGCCAAAACTGCAGAGTTTTTTTTTCTAGTTTTCATTCTTCGTGAGTATTTTACAGCAACAATTACATTATTGTATTTATGCGCCACGAACTAGGATTTGTTTGGTTTGGTGATCTGAGTAAAATTATGTGGCTCTATTTGTTTTCATCTAGAATCCTCTACAATTTAATTCATACCAAGAATCTCATAGACGCACACTTTTTTGTGGCTCCAAAATGTTTCAAAGGATTTAGTGGGGTGCAGAAATCTTAAAATGTTTCTCAATTTTATTCAACAGCCCTTAGGTTAGGTTGTGTTCGACATTTATAGTTGAAAACTGATCCCTCATATATGTAAAACGAAACGACTCATTAACGCATAATTAATTAAGTATTAGCTTTTAAAAATAAATTATTATTATTATTTTTTTAAGTAACTTTGTATAAAAACTTTTAAATAATATATCGTAGTTAGAGGAAAGAACACAGCCTTAGTTAAGACCTAAAGGTTTAATGCTGTTGTTCTTTATAAAAATGTTAGAATCTTGTTCATGTATTTCTTGTCCTTCACAAAGTGCAGTTATTCAAAACCAGGGAAACAATTAGACCTCCAAATTTTGACTCTTTTCAACTTCCATTTTATCCCTGAACTTTGGTACTGGTATATACATAGGATCACCAACGAATAACAGGTCTTCTAGCACGTGCAGTTGCGAAACAAAGAAAGAAAAGATCGAAAATTCCAAGTTCAAACTAGCTGATAGCTAGAAAGAGTACATAAACACATAACAATAAGCATCATGTGCATACATTTTGTTCTTCATTTATTTATTGATTGCAAGATTAGGAGTGCTACTCCTCCAATATTACATGCATACATTACATATGTACTCCATGTTAGCTGAAGAGACAGGGCCGATCTCAACTCTACCCTGTGGTGAAAATCAATATAATACACCACAAAACAGAGGTAAACAAGAGCCCCATCCCCAAAAAGGAAAAAAATGCACCTAAACACACTACTAGTCAAAGGATGCTCATGTATCCACTAACCTATCTAGCTAGTGAGATTACATTTTAATTGCACCCCCAAACATAGTTGACACTCCATGCAACGAATCACATGGAGTGCAAACAAAAACAAAGCAACAAGCTTATGAACAAACAAGCTACCCAACTCTGCAAAAGCTTCTATCTAATTAAGCTAGAAAAGTGAAAAACACACCCCAAAAATAACTAATGGAATGTGATAAAACATGCAACTTTCTAGCCTAAAAATTAAGACGAAAACATTAAGCAAAGCTTAATTACTTTTAAGCTTGTAGCTACGTAGTACGTACTCTCTAGTTGATGTTGACGCGTTGGCTGAACTCGTCGGTGATGAACGGCATGCAGCTGGAGCTGCGGGCGATTCCGCCGCCGGCGGCGGAGGCTACGGCGCCGGCGCCTTGGTGCCGGCGCCAGCTTGCCGGACCTCGCGGGGGTTGATGCTGGAGCGGGAACGCGGCCGAGCTTGGAGCGCTTGCGGAGGATCTCCCTCATGGCCTCCGCTTGGAACAGCACCGGGTGCGTCCGCCCGAACCCGTTGAAGCGCTTGCACACGGCGGTGTGCGCCCGGAGCGCCTCCTCCATGCCGGCGCCGCCGTTCCTCGCTGCCTCCTCCGCCACCGCCTCCGCGCACAGCCCGCACACCCACCGCCCAGAGAACCGGGCACGCACCCCGCGGATGTACTCCGGCGTGCACTCCTCCGACATGCCGCAGCACTCGCACCGGGCGTCCTCCACCTCCGCCACCGGTGCAGCTGCTGATGCTGGTGGTGGTGGTTCTCGGCGGCGGCGGCGTCGTCCACCATTGTGGTCCCCTTGGCGCCGACGTGGTGGTGGAGCTCGTAGGAGACGTCCGACACCGTGCGCTGCAGCGCGTCGGAGGACGTCCTCCGCCGCTTCTCCACGTTACCGTTGACGACGCCCTGCATGTTGCTCGCCATCGCGATGAACGGCGCCGCCATCGCCATTGCCACCGCGCACGCCTCTCTGCTTGGAGCCATTGCTGATCAGGATGATCTTGTTCTTCTACCTACAACTCTCTCGCTTTTTCGTCTTCCTTGGCAATGTCTTTGTGTGAAGAAATTGCTTGGTTTTCCTTTCTTCTTGTATGATAAAGAGCTCGAGAACAAGCATGCATGGCGGCTATTTATAGAGGTTTCATGGACTGATGAACTTGGCATGCATGGCACATTGGCCACAGATTATGTCAAAAGGCGATGTGCAAATTGCTGCGTGTAACTTGTGTTTGCTAGGTGGTGATGCAGCTAAAGGCATTGCAAATTGCAACATCAAGATTTGATTGAAAATTAAAGAAGACATCTTTGTGTCAAGTGGGAGATGCCATTGATAGGTTTGTAAGCTTATGCACGTGATGGTGTGTTTGGGACACAGCATCAAATTGAGAAGGGTGCAAAATGGCTAGTACATTAAAATTAAAAGGTGATTGCGAAATGTAGCCAATTGCTGTTGCGGTTTAGATTACTAGTAATTTTGATCTCACCTTTAATTGCATATATTCAAGAGTAGGTTTACTTCATGTTCTTTTTGCCCGGCGGATTTTGCTGAAACTAATTCCTACTATGTGCATATGCTTGATAATTAATTCAGTCAGTTCATTTCTAATGAAAAGTTGAGTAATATAATCAGTGCACTACGGTTTGAAAATAATGGAGAATGAATATATCTAAAAATTTAATAATTCTGAATAGGTAACCAGTGCAAGCTGTCAATCCACATCGCTGATGTTAACATGCATGGCCAGGGTTGCATCTGAAGAAAACGCATGAAGAGAAGAGTCAAGTAGTTCACGAGAAGTTCGCCAAGAGACATCTCTGGAAGGTAGCGGTCCAGACTCCCTCCAGTGCTGATCACTGTTTGTACTACTACAGATTAGTGGTTGCTGTTCTCAGTAGCTTAACTAATTAAGATTCAGATTAACGAATCCAATAGGATTCCCAGATCAGATTGATGCTAGCTACTGTGTCACCCTGAGAAAAGAGATTTAGATTGTATTAGGAGCTTTTGGCCAGATATTATTTCACTGGCCATTGTTTAACCACATACCATTCAAGTTGTATCCTGTGGCTGATGTGGTTTCATCTGATGGGAAAATCAATTTGCTTGTTTGCAATTCGGACACTGTTAAGTGTAAATGTAAAACAGTACTCAGTGTAAGACGAAATGAATTGAGGCTTTAGCTACTTGTTGTCATTGACCATGGAAAATTTGAAATCATACATAATTTGAACCAATATTATTTGACTGGCCAGGGTTTGACCCCGCACCGTTCAAGTTGTATCTTGTGGTCATTATGGTTTCATTTGATGGGAAAGTCAATTTGTTCGTTTGCAATTTGGACACTGTTAAGTGCAAATGTAAAACAGTACGCAAAGTCTAATGCCCAATCTTAATATAATTGATTAAATTCAATAAAGCTTTCATTAAGTATCTACAAAGGTCTAAGACCAAATGAATGAGGTTTTAGCTACTCCTTGTCATTGACCATGGAAAAATGGAAATCATAATTTGAACCATTTGTCCTTATTTTTAGGGCATTTCTAACGTTACAAGCGAATCATGCAGTGGACTGCGTCTGCGTTTGCCCGTCTACCAGCCACTCGTTTCTTTTTCCTTTCTGTTCTCTCACTGACAAATACTTCTTTAATTAGCTGAGTTCGACGGAAAACTATCATATCGTAATCTGGTGAGGAAACATCCCCGTTATTTATATATCATTTAAATATTATAATTTTTAAAAGATAATAATAAAATAAATTAATATGTGATAAATCACTTCATAAGCTTACGAAATTCATTCATTTTTATAAGTGGTAAAAAATTATTTATAAAAATACGTTAACTAGTTATAGTTTAATTTGTTTTTTTAACCTGTTGAAATTTAACTTGTTTGTTTGTGGAATGATTTTTCACATATTAATTTATTTTGTTGATTTTTTAAAAAAAAATTAACTATTTAAATGAAACAATGAGAGAAAACTCGTTTTGGACGTCGATTCAGTGTATTTGGTTCGGTTTTTCTGCGCATGCGTCGATTTTTGTCTCACGCTAGAGCTGCTCTTACTGCAAATCCCATATATGTTGCAACTTCCATTCACAACCAAAAGCTATGAACCAAATTCTACATACCTGAAACACCTCCCTGTTGCAACAATATTTAATCTGTCAGAAATATCCGGAGTTCAACAGGAGCAGAACAAAATGGAGCGATAAGTGATAAGCTATCAATTAAACTCTCTCCTCCGCTTTTCACAAAAGCCATCAACTTATCATACCAAATACATGCATAGGCCTTGATCCTTATCAGCTTTTCAGCCTCATGTCATTTTCTATTGATCAGAAAAAAAGGAGTAAATTGACTAAGCTTAATCATTATAGCTTATCAACTTGGATGCGCAGTTACTGCGTAAAGCCTGAGCTTCACGCGCCGAACTCATCCAGCCACCCAATCGATCGGATCATATTTACAGTTTCGTCAGGTTTCGTTTTCTGTATCTTAAAATGACGTCGCGTCTCGGCTACAGCCATGGGAACTGTAGATATTATGAGAAATGGACACAGGTTGGTAGTTCAGGTTTATGTCATTGCTGACATATTAGATATGCGGTGTCTTTGTCAGTTGTTAATTACTGTTCCCTAGCATTGTGAGGGCATTTGAATGCAGACATGAACATATATAGTTTGCTTAATGTAAATATTACTAGAGAATATTTGTTGTTGAATTCTTACATGAACATATATAGTTGCTTATATGTTTGGTTGAAATTGGGAAATTATTCACATGAATAGGAACTCAAAAGTGTTTCAACTTGAAAACTTTCAAATCATCTCGCGCAAAACCGTCTCGTCCAAAAGCTTTCGGATGTACCCGAAAATTTTCTGAGGAAATAATAATACCACAATAAAAATGTATCGTGAAAACTAGGTTATTTGTGCAATCTTGAAAACTCCCTATCAAAATCACATAATTCTCATCAAACGAATTGATTTTTTTGTTTTAACCCCTAGCGTCATCATTTTAACCCGTCCAAACCTCCGTGCGGCTCGACATTAAAACGTAAAAAAATTAATCCGTTTGATGAGGATCATGTGGTTCCGAGGGTCTGAGGGAAAGTTTTGAGTTTGCACTGATGGAAAGGTTTTCACCTCATACGTTTCCTAAGTTTTAAGTTTGCACTGATGAGAAGGTGAAATTTTCACCTGATACGTTTC
The DNA here is from genome assembly GCA_019925245.2 of Oryza australiensis. Classification (NCBI taxonomy): domain Eukaryota; kingdom Viridiplantae; phylum Streptophyta; class Magnoliopsida; order Poales; family Poaceae; genus Oryza; species Oryza australiensis. The sequence goes on along the minus strand of JAIFGZ020000326.1, from coordinate 4,267 downwards.
CTACTACTACAATAGCAGACTGACTACCACTCAAGAAGCAGTACAGAAATGTTTTGCAAGCTCAGACATTCAGAACTTCACATGAACTTCCGCGTATATTATACTGAATTCATGAATAGATCCCTATGCAAAGATTGAGTCTCTCGGCAAAAAGCCACACGAGTCAAGAAGAAAAAACATGCGATAGTCTTTCTGAGCACGGATTACATAGAGTGCACTGTTGGCACCAACCATACATTTGCTATGAGCTTAACGATCGTAACCTGAACCTGAAAATTCTATGTGCAGTAGCCCGTCTAAATTTCCAGGGATAAATCCGTATACTAAACAATATTCATGTCCAATTTGTTGTTGTATCACTGGGTTTCAGATTGTGCCAGTTTGTTCAGCGCCACTGTCATTTGAGCCGTTCGACCCAGAGCTGCCATCGCCGACCTGAGATTCATTCTGCACGGCACTGGTGGATGCACTGGTTTCCATCTTGATAACCACCAGCTCACCATTGTTAGACGACTCTGTATTCCCATCATTCTGGTTGTCCACAGGCTTGGTCTCTTCAGAAGAACCATTTGCAGCTTCTGCAGCAGACGCTTCTTGGGAGTTCTCTGCATCCGTGTTTGTGGCCTGGTCATTAGAAACTTCTAAAGCCACATTGCCTTCATCAGATTTTATTTCGTTTGAATCAGACGCCTCATTGGCTGAGCCCTTGTCATCATCACCAGATGTAATCCCAGATGATTTTGATGCATCTTCATTCTCAGATCCAATCTCAATATGAACAGCCTCGCTGGAAGCATCAGATGTGGTGGAAGCTGCATCACCTTGGTTTTCGCTAGCATCACTTTGTGAGTTCTCATTCTGACCTGATGGTAGATTACCTGTTTCATCAGGAAGAGTTCCACTGGAATGTTCATCATCTGTTCCACTCTTTCTTATCATCAGAAAGAGATTCAGAAGCATTTTGAGAATCCTTTGCCTCTTTTTTTCTCAGCTTCCTCTTCATTAGATCCATCACTTTTCACATTGGACTGATCTTCATTAGTAGATTCATCACTGCGTGCAACTTCTTCATGGGGCATTCCTGTTTGTCTCTGCACTGCTTTCCTCTAGGGCAGTATTGCTTTGGGGCATATCATCTCCAGTTGAATGGTCTTCACCTTTACTCTCAGCATCACTCTTCTCTCCCCTTCTGAGTGATTGGCCGTTCCATCCTCATCATTACTATTAGCTTCTGTATTCTCATCTGCACTACTGGCATGCCCTTCATCAGCTTCTGATCTGTCAGTGTTTCTTGTGTCATCATCATGAGAGTCAGTATTGTCTTTCTCAAACACAGTTTCCCCACTGCTCTCTTCCTCTGGTTTGCTTACTGCATCAGGGTTCTCCCCACCCTTTTCCAGAATGCCATCACCATAACTACCTGCCCTTTCTTTTCCTCCCATGGAACATGCCTTCTATCATCATGGGCAAGCTGGCTCTCAGCATCTTCCAAGTACTCATTTTTCTTATCATAGGAATGCTTCACCTGGTACATAAAGCCAGGCAACAACACCTAGAAGTAAGGTAGCCTGAGTAGTGTTTTGACTCTTGATCCTTTGTTCCTTTGGTGCCGGCTATTTGAGTGATGAAGCATGTTTACGGCAGCTAAAAAAAAGGCAAAAGATGATTGTCAGGTTATGAGCTGTTAAATTCTATTATATCAGTATAATAGACAATATATAGTAAATAAGTAAAACTTTACATATGATACAATTAATTAATTAGTTGGATAGTATAGTGCCCGCCAGAAGTGCTTCCATGCTACACCTCTGGAATATTGAAAGCTACTTTGAGGAGAAATGTGTACTGATGCAAAAATAGCGAACAGGAGATGCTCGTGGAGAAAACACCTATCCTTGCCAAGACTACCAATTACACGCTGCGACTACAACCAAAATATAACTTGGACTATAGCTATGTGCTCACAGTCGCTGATAAGCCCAATCAAACTGTCTCAAGAGGGACCATGCTGAATACAAATAACCAACCCTCAATCTTAGTACTACACTGTCAACAGGGCTCACCACATCTCCTAGACTGTTCTGGCAACACAGAGTTCTATCTTTCAACAAATTCATTCATGGCACACGGCATCTGTGGATTGCTTTCTGATATGAACACAAGCATTACAAACGCTGATCTAAAGTAGGAATGAATAACATGTTAGCATTTCAGAGAGTCGCTTTCCATCCACGTTACAAACTAGAGAAAGACTTACATTTTGATACGAAGAGTTAAGTCTTTCAGACAATGAAAGCTAGCAATAAGAGTAGAACAGGTCAAGTTCTAATTGCTGGGGGTCAGGTGTTTCAATCAGGAAGAAGGGATTGGTCATAGATTAGTCTCCAGTTAAGAATACCATGACACTAGTACCTCTATAATCTGAAGTAATAACCATTGGATCTAACCTCCCCCATTAGTATGCTTTAAGATTTGAATACATTTCTAAAGGTCGAGTCAGAGCATAGAAGCAATTACTAGCGGTTCGTAGAAAAGAATATGTCCTTTGCCTTTGCCACTAATGGGAGAGAACATAATATTCGATTTTATAAGGAAAAAAACTGGCTTGCTTTCAAAAGGGCGAAAGAAAGTCTAACAGCACAAACAAGCTTAGCATAACAAGATAATAACTTAGACCGATAAGACTCACCATAGTCATGCTGCAAACTAAATAACGTCGATAAAGGAAAACTAAAACATGATATTCAGATACATTGTACACTTCAACACAGTAAAATGAAAAAAAAAGGTAGTAACACAAATCTGTTGCTAAGGCCACATGTGAGGTCGGCAATAGTATAATTCAGTTGTTCTAACTTGTAATCAGGCATGAATATTAAATGCACCTCATAATTCCCTTTCTTGAAGCAACAATAGACCAAGTAAAGAGAACATATAACATGGAAATTTCAGTGCAAGCGATTTCTAAGCCAATACATATAATAATTAGAAGTCAAAAACAAAGGACCTCCAACAGAGCATATAAGATAAAAATTAAATCTGTAAATTGGATAAATCCCATCGTTACAAAGAACAGGAATCCGTTTGGTTGGTAGGTTGCTAGTGTGCACCTTCAACTATCAAGTTACTTCAACTAAGTGTAATAGGGCTAAGGTGAAGTAATCTTGAGTCAACTCAGGACTTTCACAGTAACTATCCTGAGTTACTAGTATGACAACATGCAGAGATCTGAAAGGCCAACATAATCACTCAAGATAGTATTAGATATACCCAAAAGAGGAAGATATTTTGACGTCTTGATTTTCACCAGGAACCGACATATATGTCGCTATCTAAGTAATTTATTTTGGTTCCTCGCTTATGGCTGCAATTATCTAACTGGGCAGTAAGCAGCATCTACTGATCCATCACCCCAGTTTCGTGATTCCACTAACCCCAAAACACAAATCCCGTTTGGGGCCACTCTTGAACCGAAACAAATCTGACCTCGATTCTGGTCCAAACACAGCGCCTGCGTTGGTGAACTACCAACCCAAGCAAAGAAAACAAAAAAACAAAAAAACAAAACCATTCCTTATAGAGATGCGGCACCACGTAACCGGCTAACCCGCACGCTACTCCTGCCTGGAGTTAAAGTGCCACCGCTCGGCGGCGGCGTACGGCACGCGCATGTGGCTTGAGAGCCGCGCCGCTGGTCCCCCTCCCAAGGGCCCCCCAGCGCCACGGGAAGGGAGTGGGGGGGCTGTCGGTGGAGGTACGGCAATGGAGCGCGGGAAAGGAGGAGGAGGAGGAGAAGTTGAGGAAGGCTTTACCTGCGGGATGGGTCGCGCGGCGGAGCGAGCGATGCGCGGAGGCGACCGTGGACTGGTGTCGTCGTGGTTGGAACGTGGGTCTACGTTGAAGGTGGTGGTGGCCTTGCGTGGGTGGGTTGGGTTTTTAGATCTGGAAACTAGTGGGTCGTGCGTGCTTTTGCTCCTGCTGCTCTCCGCTTCTGCTGTTCTGGCTAAAGATTGCAACGGTCAGAAAAATCCATGTATCCATGACTACCCGATCCAGTGGATATGGATACGAAACGTGAACTTGTCCGTAAACACGGACACAGGCATAGTGTTATACCCAACATGTATTTTTATATGGATAAAATTTAAGTATATCCATACCCGTGGAAACTTATATACCCGCACTCCACAAATGAGACCATGAAAAAGAGGTATATAAATACTCATTCTAAAGTTTCCATTTGACCATTCCCCACCCCTATCCTCCC